>JABSTQ010009456.1:0-741194 GCA_013358835.2 Ixodes persulcatus
GAAAAAGACACACACACACTGCTTCGCGCCGGATGCAAGTCGGGCTACCCAGTCAACAAGGGCTGCCACCAGCGATCGTAAGCCGTCGCTGTTTCGTGCGCCAAAGGAGGAGTCGCGCAGACTACAGTGGGGAAACAAATCTTAATCGAGAAGATAAGCGCCTCGCCGAGACATCAGCGGTGTGCGAGAGACATTTTGAACCGCGCCTTATCCTTCGGGACTATGTGCACATCGTCAATGGCGAAGAGGTTAGTATTCTATGCCGGAATATATTATGACTATTTTGTAATCTCTCTGCGTACTATGTTGCTGGATATCTGTCATGTGCTTGCTGTGTATATCGATGAAGTGCATTACCACTTTTGAGAAGTCATAAAGCAGTGAGTTGAGAATAAATATTTGTTTTTCATATTAGGGGTTGTTGAAGTTTGTGTTCATATCGTATTTTAATGCTTCATGTACGCTCAATCGAGGTATTTGTTCTTCATAGACTGCCTTCCCCAAAAAACAATTTGTTATATGTTCGCCAGTTGCAGTGGCACCTTGGCCGTTCCCAAACGCGCTCCGCCTTGCACCTTACAAACGCTGGTCCCCGCATCAGCAACACTATGACAAAAAACAATACACCAGTTTATTGTTCCTCTCACCATTAAAAAAGTGAGAGATGTATTGATATTTATTTGTCTATTTTTCCTTCTTATTTCAGTATCACGTGGTTTCTGCCCAAGTAATAGCGTTGCTGAACGTCCTGTCAGTACTGAGAAGGGAGGGGGGGGGGGGTAGATATTAATCAAATGATCTCCATCAAAAACACGCGAATAATAAAAGTAGAGGATAGCACACACTCTAGAGGCCTTAGCGTAAAGGAAAACCTACAATTTTTCACATTAGCAATTGTTCTGCGTCGCGAAAAGCTCCAGTATAACCACAGTAGAACACGCGGAGCAGCGCCGACGACGAGGCTGACGGGGGCACGTTCTTGTAGCAGTATCTATACTCCGTTTCACCTTACGATGTACCGCAGGAAAGGCTACAAGCGCGAGCTCCTTGCTCTGGGGCACATCCCGGCGGCACACGCTCTCGTGACTTAAGAGCAGCTGCCAACGCTATGAGCTCGCGCTTCTAGCCTTCGCTGCGGTACAACATAAGGTGAAACGAAGTATAGGAAGGACGAGACGAGGCCATGTCCGCTGGGCTCTAGACATGAAGCGCGTGTGTCGCCGGCGCTTCGTTCTTCTTTATTCAAGCCTCTTGCCACAGTTCCTAGGGCACAGAACAGCAGCGCTACGGTGTCGTCTACGCGCAAAATCTTCACGCGGTGGCCGCCGCTCTTGCCACTACAACTCTCTAGAGCACTGTAGTCCCGCGGCGTCGGCGTTGTAGTCGGCACTCGAACTATGCACGCGCAACTCTCCTCCTTCCCTCTCTCCAACAGCTGCGCGTTACTCTCTCCGCTTTCTCTCTCTACCAGCTGCGTGCACTGCGCGTGCGTTCGCTTCTCCTCACACCGCGCGCGAACGCGCAACTCTCCTCCTCTAGTCTCCTCTCCTTCAAGTGTGAAAAAAAATAAACGGCGAGCGGCGAGCGTTCCAAGTTTCTCTGCCGCGAGCCGCGACGAAGGCTCGCGTAGGGGGTAACGCTAGGGCAGTCGGTGGCGCCATCTCTCGACGTCAGCACGCAACTGACTCTTTCCTTGGAACCAACACGATGCTCCGCATCACCCCATGGTTCCCCTCGGGAAGATGGTGTAATTTTTATGTTTACTTACTGTACCATGCACAAGTAAAATTTTCAGTTGTAAGTCAGCGCTGTGTCTGTGTTCTCCTTCAACTGGACCTTCGTCTTTTTTTGGGCTGTTTTAATACCATTTCAACCATAGGGGGCTCGCACACCATTGGTTGGGTAGCTTGCGAACCATGTCGCTGATTGTCATTGTTGATGTGCACTTTTTCCCATAAGAGAAAACAAAGTCCATCAAAGTATCAAGCAAAAAGTTCAATGCCTAATTATGAATGCTACAAAAGGAATAATTGGAAGCCTTTTTCAGCTTAGGCTATTCTAGGTGGTTCAGTTTTATTTTCTTAAAAATTGCTTTGAGAAGCTGTTTACAGACGGGTGCACATAATACACCCGGGGTTCCCGAACCGGGTTTCGTAGGCTGGTTTTTTGGTTTCCGCAAGCACCCAATTATATATTTCAAATTTTTTACGAGAAAATGAGGAACTGTATATTTGTACTCAAATGCTGTGTATACCGTGAAATAAGTGCCCACCCCTAAGTGTTGTAACATCTAAAAAAAAATGTGGACAGTAGAAATATAGATAACATTTTTAGCATATCAAGTGCCCATCTCCCACTTTTTTGCAATGATCTCCGGATTTGTAGAGGGTGATTTAGCGGTACTTTACGACATATTTTAGGGTTGTACAAATATTCTAAAATTCAGAATATTGAAGCGAATGACACCATATTCTACTTGCACATTGAATTGGTGAGTAATATTCGGCAACTTTGAATATTTTCAAAGTATTTCTTCACCGCTATACACCGCCGCAACGCACCGGTGTATAGCGGTGAAGCGTGCGTGGCGGAGCAAAGCACTGAAACTATTGTGAGTACGATGGTGCGAAGCGGTGAAGCATGACGTGCTTGGTGCAGCGTGAATGCTGCGGTATCAAGGATTGTGGAAAGGAAATGCTGTGGTGTCAAGGAAGAGAAAGGTGGGCTCCGTAGCACCTTTTGAAGGTTGCTAGGGTTCCTTGTCACCAGAAAGTTTGAGAACACTTGTTTGTAAAGGTTGTGTCAAGGTGATAATGCATTAAAATCAACCGGAACAATCGGCGCCTGCATGTAACAGGCCAACCTTTCACCATGTCCCTTTTGTCGCCCCAGTGGCAGGGCCAGATTACCCATATGCAAACTGCTCAAATGAATAGGGCCCTCTGTGAGGGGATCCCCCCTGACAGGGGGCGTGTTCGAAACCTTACTCGACTGGATCCCAGCTACTCCTCCGGGTCAAATGACGTGACAATTCAAGCTGAGCAACGCTGGACGCAGGTAGGTTTTCGAACACCAAGGTATGACACTGTTACTCTGGAGTGAGATTGGGTAAATTTCGGAACACAGACAGGTCGATCACAACCGCTGGCCACTGCTGAATCAAAAGCAGCTGGCGTTGGCACGAGAGCGCTCGACACAGAACACGCAGAGCTGTCTGTGTTAACCGTTGCGTACATCGTATATAAATTTTTTTTCTGCGTCTACTCTTCGCCGGGATATTCTGCAGGCTTCATTTGAAACAGAATGATACGGTATTCATGCCCATGTGACCCCAAGACACGTGGTGGTCAGCTCGAGTGCATGCTATGAAGCTATGTTTGCTCAGGAAATTATGGTCGCCCTGAGGGTCTGAAGGTTAGGAAAACAGACGCTCACATTGAATGAAGCTGTAAACCTGACGAAATCATTCAGTGATTTTGTATCCAGTGTAAGAGAAAGATTCAATGAAATTAAACAGGCAGCGAAGGAAACATCGGGAACTACGTACAAAGCAACAATAAAAAAAAGCAAACCGATCGGCACAAATGGCAACCTTCAGCCTCAAGATGCCTCACTGAACTTCCACTGTGATACCAATCTTGGCATGATTGACAACCTTCTGCATTTACTTAAAACTCGTTTCACTGCTTACAGCAAAGTCTGCTCACAGTTCACTGTTATTGCCAACCGGGGCACACTTTTGCCGAAACGGGTGATTCCAGGCAATGGATAAAACTGGTCTGTCGGACGATTTCCCCGATAAACTAGAACAGTTTTTTTTATTTGCCAAAAAGGAAGGCTTCCGTAAGAAACATTCCAAAAATGTAGTCTGAGAAAAGCTTCAAGGCTCATTTCTAGGTGTTCATGTACCCATTCTAGATTTTTATTTTTTTATGGTTACAAACTAGGGATGAACAATCTCTCAGTAGGCCCGAATTGACATAACAAAAGACTTCGATCAATGATGGCCAATGACCGCCTCAGTGAATTGTCCTTGCGGAGTGTGCAGACGGATAGTCTCCGTCGGGTCGAAGTCGAAAAGTTTATAATCACGATTTGAACAAAAGACCCGGAAGATCCTGTGAAATGTTGACATGATACCAGCTTCATGGTAAATTGTAAATAATGCTGAAGACTACGGTTGTGCATATATTCATAACTTTTAAATATTGAAGCGAATAATGCCATATTCGATTCATATTTTGAATCGAATAGGATTATTCGGTAATTTTGAATATTTTCGAAGTTTGAAAATAGGCCTGCAAAATCTTGAGCCCCCCCCCCCCCCCCCCCCCCCGAGAAAATTAAGATGCTTTGCCATAGTGCTGTCGTGTAAAGTTTGAAGCCTCATGCAAGCATGTTGGGCGAAGCTTTGTGCGAGCGCGCCAGTGCAAAGCGAAGCTTGGCGTCCCCGACCGAGCTCGAGCGCTACACCGTGGAGGCATACTTGGTTGATATGATAATCTTATGTTATAGTGCCTAAAGGAAACTGGCTTTGTAGTTTCACAGAAGCCGCCATCCTGTCATTTTACGAAGTATCTCCTCACGACCTCTTAGCTTGTTGTTCTCAACTGGTGTCAGCTGCTTGTGCAAGCTGATGAAGCATTGGGACGATGACATGGCATGCCCAGTTGAAAATGTAACGGGATACATTATTCCCTTGAGTGTATTGTTAGACCAGGAATATATTTTTACGTGTATTTCGATGCTGAAATACAGGTACTGACCAAAAAACTGGTGTCCTCTATATTGTTACAAAGGGAATGGAAGACCTATATATCATAGGTAATCTGGGCTGGTGTTGCTGTACCGGTTCCTTGACCACCGCTATGGTTCTCTTTAAGAGTGGCCTGAGGCAGTTGTGTTCAGTCCCCAGATATCAAGTAGAGTCACTGCCCGCACTTTGAAGGTCTCACACAGTTCATTCATGAGCGTGCATTGTTACCATATGAGACGACACCGTCAATTTTTTGGCAATGAAATGAACTCGCTAGCATTCATCTTGCCATTGCAGTTTCTTCAAGTGTGACTAGCCCCCCATAATGAGCTGAAGTAGGGTGGTAGAATGGGTTAGTTGGTAAGAGCGAAAGTAATCATGATGGAAAAGAGCCTCTGTTACAAAACAAAGCGAAAAAAAATGTCTTTATTCATACATTGGAGTTTAGTACCGCCACATTGTAAGGCTCTATTCCTATGATTGCCAGCTGCCTGGTTGGCATGCGTGTTTGTGTTTATGTAATAAGATTAAAATGCTTCCTTTTCATAAAATAAACACTTGCAGGTCATCTGTTGTCCTGTACTTCATCCTTGTGTCTGAGTCTGCTTTCCATTATGTTTATCCCATAATAATCATTTTCAACTGACCCTGCGTGCTTTCCTGGTCACATACAAGCCACCCCCACAACCAGTACCTTAACAGTGCATATGTACTGTAATTTCGCAAGGGGCGTTTGAACAGGACATTTTTGCCTGTGCAAATGCCAGCAAGCACCTTTCCCTGCAAGACAGCGATGTTTTTTGGTGAAGCAAACCTATGCTGTTCTGCGAGAATATGAGAGTGTGCTTCATTGCGAAGTCATTAAGCTCTCAATTTAACTTAAAGAAAAATGTGAATGTATACATTCAAGTGATCAAGCTATTTACGTGGCGAAAATGATTTTAAATATGCTAAAAACATTTTTGTTTTGAAGCGGGGAACCAGCGAACGGTAACGAGAGTATGTTTACAACTTCCCGGCGCCATGTTATAACGGTTCTGCGTGGATTTTATTCTTCCGTTCTAAGTTTTGATGATGCCTTTCCCCGTTGTGATCTTCGTCGTCGCACCTACAACACTTAGAGATGGGTAAGTAGACCGGTGTCCCGCGAATGCAGTAAGCATGTAACATATACATGTGTGTAGGCGTTATAAACTAAACTCTACACCGTAGTATGGAGCCACAGCCGCAAGATGCCGAATGGTTCGGCGTTCCACGCGTACAGGCCTCGGAGCTCAAGACAGCTTCTGCATCGTGTGCAAGGAACATCGTTATTCGAAACGTTAAATTGAAACTGAAGGCAAGAAAGATCTCTTACCTCGATACGGCTACGTGAAAGTACGGCCATTGGTGAGTGTTCGGATTTCGCTTATCGCTACTAGGCGAGTCAGGCGCCTATTAGGACGCGAACGAATTGAATATGATCACTCTTCTTTTACAGTTACTCAGGTACGACAGGTGACAGGCGTCTAAGCGTTCCGACACGTTAATACCGGTGGTTAGATTCCCGGTGCGTACTGTGTTTTCAACCTGATTGACGCGTGCGATATCTGGCAATGCTTTCAATCAATTGCCAAGGCGATGAGAAAGCTCGAGTGCAATGGCTCCACGTTGGATGACACCCCAGCGTGCTCTAAGTCGGTGTAAACGACCGTTCCTTTTTCGTTTGAAAGGCCTCCAGCGTCTGCCCGGAAACTGGCCGAAGTGAATTATTTATTACTTGTTCTACAAACCCAATTTTTTAATTGTATCTACGGTAAACATACCCAAATCGAGTGAGAATAAAGATCTGCACCCGTATTCACCAGGCGCAACTAACTAGCGCCGTTTTAAGGTTAGTAGCACGACTAAGTAGTCGCGAGCTAAACGAGAAATCCACGACTAACGAGCGATTATGTTCTGCGGTATTCACAAGCGGGAAGCGAGCGGATGACTATCTAGTCAAGTAAAACGTGGAAGTGACGTAAAAGGATAGGTCACGCATATGCATACTCAAACACCACTGCGTAAATGGGTATTTTATCGTATAAAAACGAATATTTAAATGTTTATCAGGAAGAAAAAGTTACAATGAGAGACATTTTGTCCGAGACAGAGTTTTACAAAGGAAAATTTAAAAACAACGCCAGGAAGAAACACGGACGCCGCATTGACAGCGACATAAACAAATATGGAAGCGCCCGTAAATGCGTTTTTTTCTCGTCGTGCAGCGCCCTGCTGAGATCTCTTTAGCGGTATCTCTGACCGCTGAACATGGCTATTTACGCATTATCTGCTCCTCCAATTCTTTCTAGATGTGTCCCCCAGCGTTCCGAGACAGTAAGTGCTTTGTTAGCGCTGGCGGTCAGCGGTGATACGAGTCGGCCATGGCGCTGAGCCGCTAGTCGCGCGCTAAACACCGGCTAAACTAGCCCTACCTCATGACTAAGATTTGTTACGTCGACTTCTTAGTCGCGCGGGGCGACTAGGCCCTAAACACGACCGGTGAATACCAAGCGCTCACTTAGCAGCGACTATCGCTCGCCACGTAATCATTTTAGTCGATGACGTCACCTAGTCAGTGGTTAAACAGGCGCTACTGGCGCCTGGTGCGCCTGGTGAATACGGGTGCTGGTTTTTCCACTGGTCAAAACATGACTCATTAATTATTAATGATTGCTGATATGCCTTTGCAGTGAACAATTTTATGAACCTTTTACAAATATATTGAGGAATTTTTCTCCATTTTACCATCTCTTTGCCCTCTCAATATCAGAAAGGCTTCTAAACCCTTCAGTGTTCAAACAAAGAAGATAATCGCCACAAAATAGGGGATGGCCGCATGCGAGGTCATCAAATTTACATATACATACTATATATATATGTATGTATGTGTGTGTGTGTGCGTGTGCGTGTGTGTGCGCGTGCGTGCGTGTGCGTGTGTGTGTGCGTGTGTGTGTGCGTGTGTGTGTGCGTGTGTGTGTGCGTGTGTGTGTGCGTACGCGTGTGTGTGTGTGTGTGTGCGTGTGTGTGTGTGTGTGTGTGCGTGTGTGCGTGTGCGCGCGCGCTGTGCTGTGATGTGCTGTGCATATTTTTAATATGTTTCAAAGTTTGGGGGTGGGCGCTTAGTGCAGAATGGGTGGATGCAAGGTATTCTACGGTATATTCTTTTTTATTGAAAGTGTGGCTGTGTTTAGCAGTGTAGACTGCTAAACACAGCCACAGCTATACAGCCCACAAAGAGAAGGTTAGAGCACACGTCGTAAGATGCAGTTTCATCGGAAAACAAAATTAATTGGAGCAATACTTAACGGCGAGTGCCTAGTTTTGCTTGTATCTATGTTCTCTGGAAAAGGAAGACACAACTTCGCACCGAGTGGCAAGTGGCGTCGCATGCTTTTGGGAGCTTCTCATTTGGTGGACCGGTGATTGACGCCTTACATGGGAGACAGAGTGATTTTAAGTAAAGGAAAGTGACTAGGCTGTGAACCAGAGGGGTGCAATGCTTTGTCGCATGCCACGGACTGGCGCGAGAGAGAAAAGCGCAAAGGAGTGCTAATTTAAATTGTGTCGCACATACTAGATATTTTCGTTTTTGCCCACACTCAACATGGGAACACGAGCTTTAAAATGAGTTTTGATAATAACATTCATAATGTGCACAGTGTAGTAGTATTAGTTTAAAAAACATAGTTTCCAAAAAAAAAAAAGCTTTTATGTGTCCTTTTTGCTGTGAGATTGATTGGCTGTTCTGCAACCTGGAGCAGAATGTACATATTGCCGGACATCTTATTAACCCTTTACTGCCATGTGTCGCAAATTTGCGACGCACCAAATTAAGGGCGGCTGTGCTGTAATACAACTTTGTCAGCCTAAACTGCCGGTTGTCACGAATTCGGGACAAACGTTTCTTTATGAAACGACAGAGTGCAGTGTGCACCTGTGCCTGAAGAAGACGCAATCTGCTTTCTAAACTTTTACCAGCCATAGTGTGCTAGGAGAAAAATCAAAGCACCAAGCTAAACTTTTTAGGACAATTTAATTTTTTTTCAGAGTGTCTCGCAGCAAATTATTTTTTCCGTTGATGTAAAAAGTTATTGAAATACATTTTATTTTTCCGATACTTCAAACTGCCTAACTTGTTTGTCCAGGCCCGTCGGAATGTTCGACGTACCAAATTTTAGAATTAGAAGTCTATTTGCACCAAAAGTTATTTTTGTAATTCATTGCTTATATAAACGAAAAGTGAAGCGTGAAAAATATTTGTTCAGGCATGCGTTTTTTAATATTCTGGCATGAAAGGGTTAAGCAGTGTAGCCTCAAAGACAACTTTCTTCAAAAAATGCTTTAGTGCCCATTTAAATTTCAAATTAAAAAAAGAATTGAGTGCTCAAGCTGCTCGTTAGGGCATCGCTGTTTACTGTAATATCCTTAATGTGTGTGGGCTCCTAACTTTAGCAAATCTTACTGGCTCTCAAATATTTAGAACAAAAATGGAATAGCACTAGGCATGAATTACGTGGAAGTTTTCACTGAAGTTTGAATCCCCATCGGCTCATGCAGTAATGGTCCAAGTCATATTTTAGATACTTTTATACAAAATATACAGTATTAACTTGACCGAAGGTTTAAAAATATTTTGGTGAATTCAAGAAAGAGGAAACCAAAGAAATAAGCATGTTCATTGTCCAGAGCGAGACGGGCTATTTTTTTTATTTTGACCAATGAAATAATAAATTAAGATTAATTAATAAAATTTTGAAATATTCAATTTAGTGCAAAAGTTTCAATGACAAAGTTGTTGAGTGTCCTCAGAAACATCCAATTCAGTGGTTTTTATCAAGAAACCTTAACACAATTCTTTTGTTTGGACATAAAAAAAAACCTAACAATTACAAAAAAAGTGAATGTCAGCAGTGCTTTATTCAGCATGCTTCATCATGCGGGCCTAGTTCATTTGAGCCACAGCTGAGAGCGCTGCAATACAAGGTGCGCAAGCGCAGTCACTTTGTTTTTGTAATTCGTTTTTTTTTTTAAGTTGAGAAAAAAGGAACCGTGTTAAGGTTTCTTGACAAAAAACCCTGAATTGGATGTTTCTTAAGACGCTGTACAATTTTGTCGTCGGAACTTTTATTGAATATTTCAAAAGTTCATCAGTTTATCTTAATCATTTCATTTGGAAAAATATAAAAATAACCTGGCTTGCTGTAAACAATGAACATGCTTCTTTCTTTGGTTTCGTATTCCTAACATGCACCAAAATATTTTTAAACCTGGGCTCAAGTTACGTGGAATACCCTGTATAGGATTGTGCGACTATTCAAAACAGTAGAATATCGGAGTGAATAATGCCATATTCGAATCATACTTAGAATAGAATAGCACTATTGAGCAACTTCGAATATTTTTAAGTTCAAAGTATTTCAGCAGCTTGAAAATAGATATGCAAATTTCTGGGCCACCTGAGAAAATAAAGATGTTCCACAGCAATGCTCCGGTGTAAAGCGGTAGAGCTGGACGCGAACGTAGCGGCATAGCCTCGTTTATACTGACAAAGCCTGGCAGATCGCCCCGAGAAGCGGCCGCCGAAAGTGAGAAGGTAGAGCGGCAAACGACGAATGAGAGAAAAGTCAAGTAACGGGCGCCCCACTGCGGGGATACGCCGAAACACATTTCCCGAGCGATGGAATTACCAGTTCTGACGAATGGTACTTACCTGAAGTTCGAGCGGGAATTATACGAAGCCTATGGAATCGCTTACTATCAAGTTTACAAGGAATGTCTGCTCGTGCTTTTTGCATTACCGCTCCTTTTCTCGTCGGGTTTGAAAACCATGTTTTGGGTCCTCGCCGCTGCAGAAGCTGTTCGCTGAATACCAGATTCCCCGAGAAATGTTCTCTGCTACCACATCCTCGCGCTCTAAATCTGCGACCATACACTCTATGGCTCTGTTGTTGAACTGCCAGGCTTTGTGAGTATAAAGGGGGCTATGGTAGAGGGCAAACCAGCGAAGCTTCTCTCAATCGTACCAATGCAAAGCGGTGAAGCTTGATGCGTCCAGCGATGCACAAACACTACAGCGTGAAGGCACATGTGGTGCGTGTGACAATTTTATGTTATGCTGTCATATGGGGAGTGGCTCTGTATATCACGGAAGCCGCCATCCTGCCATTTTACAAAGTATCCCCTCACAACCTTTTAGCTCATTCTCAACTGGTGTCAGCTACTTCTGCAAGCTGATGAAGCATTTGACGAAGATAACTATTCTGGTAGTTTGGCTACCCGCACTACCCTGCCCTGAAGGAGGGCAAAGCACAATTCACAGGCATGCGTGTCCCCTGTGTGAGTGGCACTTGTACACAGTGCTCGGTGAGAAGTACACTCCACTAAGCTAACTAGCCCCTGAGAAATATATCAAACAATTAAAAATATTGCAAAGCTTTGAAGCAGTGCCAGTGTTTTAACGAATGTCGAAGTGAGTAGTATGTCACCCGAAATGATAATCGACTGCTTTCCTGACTTTGCACAAATCTACAAGTATGATCGGCACTGTAGCAGGGCAGAACCTTTGGGAAAGGCAAATTGACTTTTGGCACAGCATTGGCACGAAATCCTCAGATTCCGTTGAAATGTAGAAGGGCGAGGGTTTTGCTCGGGTGTGGTGCTAACAGTGCAGCGTTCACATCGCTGCCAATATACTCGTAATATGAGCAATATATCAAATCGACTAGAAGGGATTCCCATTTCAGAGGAACGCAAATACATACAGAGCAATGTGAACAAAGCTAGGAAAGTTCCACAATTGTTCCACACATTCACGACAAGAGGTTTCTAGAGTCACGTCTGGTTAATATGGATACCCCACTAATATGGACGAAATATTCGGGGACCGGTCGCTATGCTATCCTGCCTCATTAACATAGAAACCCGCAGTCTGGATTATGGACAGCTGCTTTGGAGACAAACTGAAAAAATACATGTTTTTGTCTTGTTATTTTCGATACATTCTCAAAAATAGGTCCCGTAATGCAAGAAAGAGTATAACTGAACCCAAGACGTCGCAGTCCAAGCCTGGTTGTTGGTTGCCAGTCTTGAGATAAGACCTGTGCTCTTAAAGGTGGTGGGGTTATTGCAGACTTAATGCCAAATATGTGTTTGCACCTTTGTGTCTGTTGCCTTAAGTCATGAAGTACATGCGTGAGGAATCACATTTACCTATCCTTTGTACCCTGACTGCAGAAAAGGCAAGGCCAGATGCTTCCCTAGTCGGTTACAACACAAACAAGACAACGTCAGGCGAGAGGCTGAAGTGGTCGGAGACCCTGGCAATTGTAAAAAGAAAAGTAAACAAAACGTTTCATGCTACTAAAAAAAAAAAGTTTACAATTTCCTGCAATGCTGAATTGGAGCGCAGCTCTTGAGGAGGAGGAGGGGAGGGTATGCTCCTCCCCTCCCATTTAGCAGAAACTTTTTGCTAGATTTCCGGCTAAATTAAGCGAAAATTTCCCCGCTGGCGGGAAAATTTTACCCTCGTGACGTTATGAAGGGAAACGTCCCATAATGCAACGCGCGGTTATGGCGACGTCGACCAACCCGGAAACGGGCGCCTGAGACCTCCGTTCTAAGAAAAAGGAAAAAACTTTCCGCCTTTCCATTCTGGTGAAGAAGGAAGACCAGTGAAGCTGTACTATGGTGGGAATGAGGTAATGGCCATCCGCAAGTCGGCAAGGTGGAAAGGTTGCGCCATCTATGAGCGATAGTGGCAACCAGACAATTTGGCAAACCGGTTGGCTGGTTGCCGCCGTCGCTCATAGATGTCGGTAGCTGTCATCATTTGTTTGCTGACGGACACGATACTGGGGAAACTAGCCCTTAACAGCTGTTAAAAAAAAAGGTGCAAATTCAAGAGAGAGACATCTTCAGAACGTTTGCAATATACGGGAGTGCAGAGCCAGAAGAACCTTGGCATTGATGTCCCTAAATCGACGGTGCACGAAATTTTAGAAGAATCCGACAAATGGATGAGCAAGGCAAAAGCCAGCCTGACGTGTTCTGCCATCTGCACACAAAAAGGCTCGAAAGTGCTAATTTAAACTTGCATCTCAATTTGTTTGGCTAAACAAACGGTGTTTGTTTTCTGCACTTCATAAACAACAATTGTCTCTGATCCTGATTCATTATGGAAAACTCATATTATGGACAATTTCTGGGGAACGGAGGCGTTCATAATGACAAGACATGACTGTATTCTCTCAGTCACTTTCACTGCGAAGTTTCAATGAAACAAAATGGAAAAGGTGGTACTGAAAAGACAACATACTAGTTCGCATTTGAAGACATGCCTCGATGAGGCAGCAAGTTGTTTTATTTTTGTGCCCCATTTTTAGTTTGAAGTAAAATCTGTCACTGTGTTGATGCATTACTATGCTGCCTCCCAAGCTAGCGAAACACTGCCACAGTGACTCAATAAAACAGTTGTCCACCAAAGGTCACAGCATTCCATCACACAGCCATCCAAAACATGTCCCAAACTGCGACCATCACTGACACAACTTGCCATGTCTCTATGAACGTTGCTCAAGACAGAGCATAGCTATTTTTTGTGGGACCCCACCACACACCCGGCATATCTTTTGCCACACGAACAGAATGTCCCACTTAAATGTCAACAGTAACATTGGTTGACTAAATATACGCGGAATATAAATATTGCACGTCCGTCTCCTGGCCTGGTCCCCAGGAGTCCTCAGTGCCACACGCTGACTACTGCACTGCATCCATGTCCCAGTGACGTAGCAGGCTTGCCTCTATTGCGTAGCTGGTTCGGCAGATGGGCCTGTCATGAATGTTCATCACCATGGCATGACCAAGCCTTCCAATAAACTTCTTGCCCCATCAGCCTTGGCACTGTTCACACGCCATGGAGATCTCCGAGGTGAGACACTAGTTCCATGCCACTAAATTACACAGCCCTGCGGTGAAGAAATCACCCTGTATCCTTGCTGACATCTCCAAGGTCACCAGTCTCGAGGTCCAAGTATCTGCACATAATCAATAATTGCTGTAGCAAAAGGTCACAGGATCCACCAGCGGGTGCTACATTTTCTTACAATGGCCAGTGAGGTGAATTACACAGGATTTTGACCTTACCGTTCCAATGGTTGCAGCTCAATTCAATCACGTATACTTCACTGGGTCCGGTACAAATAGCTTCATTGTTTAACACAAGATCACGGTAAGGTTAAAAAGCTTTTTGTTGCAAGGGCAGCCAAATGAAAACCTAATAAAAATGTTTCTCTCGATAATGCCCCTAAAAACTGAGCAATGTTCATCACTCTTTACCTGCTGCTCACCTGTCATACTTTCGGAATTTTCAACTGATTGAAGGTGCTTCCCTCTTTGAGGGTTAAGAGAATTAACTTATGATGAGTGTTCAGGAAAAAAAAGACTCAGGTGGCAAGCACCAAAACGGCAATACCCCTGGGTGGCTGAAAAGGCTCTTTCAAAACAATGTACTATAGGTAGAGTTCCATGTTTTCAGTACGACGGTAAGTACTGAGAAGTAACCCTTAAAAAGTGTTTCTCAAAATCGGTTAAAAAAAAGAAATTGAAGTTTTCTTTGAACAAGAGAAAACACTGGTTTTACGGCAAAGAACCTGTTTTGACATCTTATTTTGTGTTCCCTTGAACACAAACTACACTAACTTTGCAAGGCTGCTTCCTCCTTTGGAAAGTATTTCTACATTTGACATTTAGCACTAAATGGGTCTTGTAGAAACGCCATAGATATGCAGTACCCTCCTGCGACATAAGCCCTGAGAAACCCTGCATGCATTCCGACTAACAGCAAAAATAGACAACGAATGACATCAAATTTGTGAGAGAAAAGGAATAAACAACAAACCCCCCGCCTTTCGGATTTGAAAAATATGGAACTGGGCTTTAAAAAACATCGCTTTAAAAGTTAGTTACCCAATAAAAAAGTAACAGTGTTACAGTTACTGCTAATAAAGAGTAACGCGTTACAGTTCAAAGCTACCGGAAAAAGTAAACTGACCGGTAATGCATTACTACTCGCATTTCGCAATAAGATGGACCGCAGCTGACGCAAGAAGCCATCCCAGCCGATCGCGCCTGGCCAAAGTGTCACGTGACATCGCACATTGCCGCGCCACACCGGAAGGTCACCCAACACTCTCTCAGCGGAGAATTGGTTGTGCTGGCTCGTAGCGTCCGCTGCGGTCCACCTGAAGGTAAAACGGAGTATAGCTACTGCCCAAGACTGGGTGGGACAGTTAAAACAAATTCTGTAACATTTTTTGGAGCAGCTCAGGAGCAGAACATGTACATTTTGGAGCAGCTTAAGAGCAGAAAAATCTACATTTTAAAACAACCTATAGAGACAAAACAAAAATAAAAATATTGGAGCTGTGAAGATTAGTAGAACATGCGTCGCTGCAGAAACTGTTATATACAAAAAAAAATTGAAAAAAAAAGGTCTGGGGGTATTTTGGTGCAGTTTGGGGCAATTTTGGATGATTTCAGATAGGATTGACCAAAGGGTGGCTGTCAACATTTTAAAGTCAACTGACATTTTTTAGATGTGATTGCCTATTATATAAATAAATAAATATATAAAAAATATATAAATAAACGCGTGTATTTTTCATCAGAAAAAAAAAATCTGGGGGCACAAAATATTGTAATTACATAACGGTAGACAGTCACATTCACACGCACTATTGAAGCAGGCATCTTTGAAATTAAATAACTAAAACAATGACATTAGGAGCAGACTAATACTTTTAAGGAACAATCAATCAGAAACAAAGAAAATTATTTCTTAAGGTACAGGCTCCCAAATTTGCAGCCAATCGATCGAGCAGGCCTGTTAAGCATTTTTTGGAACAAAAAGTGTCTTGTGACAAATTAATATTATTAAACTTTCCAAGTAACATGTACCCTTAGATTGTTTTTAAAATTAAGTCGTCTCGAAATGTTCTTGTTTTAGTTTTTTTTTAATTTCAAAGGTGCCTGCTCCGATAGGGTGCATGAATGTGACTGTCCACCTCTATGTAAATGATTTTTTGTGACCCCCGATTTTTTCCTGCAGAAACATAAATGTGGGTTCATTCATTAGCAACTCCAGCCCGCCGCTCGCCCTCTCGTGTACGAACAGAGAACCAGAGGAGCGGGGACAGCGGCGACGCGGAAACGGCGGCAGGGACTGTCGGCCTTCATGCGTGAAGCCGTTCTAACGAAAAAAGTGAGCATGTTAAAGTAGGAATTCTTGTGTTCTGCCTTGCAACAGCGTTGCACGAAGGACCGTGATGTCTAATTTCATCAGGGACTTTTCGTACATCGCATACGCTGCGGATTTCTGGTCTTGTGCATGGCCGCCAGCTCAACCTGTGCTCAACACGACGGCAAACGCTCCCGCTAGTAGTGTAGAGCTCTAGCGTACGGTCTACGAACAGTCTATTCTTTGCCCTAAGTAGGAGAAAACTGGTCGCAGAACGGTATGTTGAGCAATACACATCAAAAATGGGTTCGTGTTTTAAGGCTGTTACAAGGAACATGATCATTTATTTCAAGCCCTTTCGAAAGACAGAATATGCATACTTGCTTTCAAGTAATTACAAAGGAAAGAAAGAAATGCTCGAAGAATTTTAAGCTCGTCTGTGTTAGCCACCCGTTCGTGACGAGAGCCAATGTTAATAGATTAGCTCGGTTAAGGAACTGCTCATAGATGCTGCTTGCACGAGCAGTACCCCCCTCCCCCCCCCCCCCCCACCTCACCAAGACTTCCCTCCCGTGTGCTGTGGTAAATGCAGTGTATTCTATGGAATACGTACGTTTTGAAGCACAGCGTCTAGATGGCGTTCAGCCACACTCTATGGAGCACACAGTTCGTAAACGAAAATCCAGTTGGCGCTTCGAACAACGGAAGGCGGACTGAAGCGAAAGTTCACCCCTTCCACGAGAGTTCCACAATTGAGGTAATCTAGTAACGTTGACAAGAGCTTAGAACGGGCAGTTTTGCCGAGAGGGACAGCAACGTTGCAAATAGGTACAAAAATGTAGGGTATATTAAAATATTTATTTTTGATAGAGCAATAAATAAAACCCCTAAACACGCCGATTATGTTAATAGGCAATTTTAGCATAGCGTTACCGCAGGGTACCGTGAGCACGGCAACGCTCCAGGCGTGCGCTGAAAATTGTGCTTCAAAGGTGCAGCGCGAGCGTCCGGTTGTAATGCTACGCCGCACAATAGCCTGCAGTAGCAAACTTCCTATCAATAACCATACAGCAGTTTGATCACGTGTTGCAATACAATAAAACCGAGACGGTGAGCAGTGAGTTACGAGCCTGTGACACGAAGACATCAATACTGTGAACGCTGCTCTTCGGGAGCTTAACAGTCACCGTGCGCGGCTCACTTTTTAGAGCACTAATGGCCAGGCAAAGCGCAAACACAATATCTTCATCACCCTCAAAAATATGTTGCCACAAACGGTGACGTGGTTGGTGCCTAAAACGCGCTCGCATACCACAAAGCTTCGCAAGTTGAGGTTTCTGCAACTTTTAAATATCAGCATGCTCGTTTTTCTACCGTGAATCAACATCTCCGTCACCTGTAATATGATTCTGCCCTAACCGCTTCCCATTTGTAGACAAATGGATCATTTTTAGCGCACTGACCAGCGTGAGCGAGCAGGCGCACGTGAAATCCTGGAGAATCTATCTCCGTCTCTTCTGCCATCTTGGAACTGCTGCCCCGCCACCTATAGGGCGTTGGAGTTGCGTATGCGGGGCATTAGGCAATGACATATAAAAATATCAATTGAATTAAAAATGTCGACCAGCCACCCCTCGGCCGATCTTATCTAAAATCACCTTTAACGTTTTTGGCACAACCAGGCGCACAATATTCCGTGTGTACGAAAATGGCACAATTGACGTAGCTCAAGTATCTTTGAATTCAGCAACAGCCGACATGTTTAAGTTCTGTAGAAATCTTCATCACATAAATTACAAATTGGCGGAGTGTGTACACCGACGTGCGGTTTACTAACACGGCGCTTACCCGCACATGCGCAGAAGGTATATGGACAGAAGCGGCCGAGCTTGTGTTTTTGCCGTTGCTGTATGTGGTGTACGCTTGTTGGTGAGGCTGCATAAGGTGCGTGAACTTCATTTGTTGTGGCATTTGGTGCCAACGAACCTCTTATGTGATGCTCGACAATTTGGGCTAGCTACCAGACCTTGAACGTCAGCGGTACAGACAAACTGCGTTAAAGGCGTTGCACAAGCAGACTGCGTTGCTTTCGACAATCCTAATTGGCGCTTCGACAAAAAATTAGTGCCACTAAAGTCGATGGCTCATGTCATTGTTTATGTGGCGATTTCAACAAGCTAGTTTACAGCCGGCACGATTCAGTCATACAAGTATTTTGATCTGTAAAACTACAGCACGAGTATGAATGCGGAATAACCCTTTGAAGGAACCGCATAAATTGCTATCTTGACCTATCGTGCTACGATTTACTACAGAAGTGATCTAGATGGTGCATTAATTATATAAAAGTATGAGCCCCCTCACTCAAAAAGGCACTGAAGTCGATTCTGAGATCGTCCTTTTGTGCTGGCAACTCAATCTAGATGCTCTAAGCATCTCAACAATCTCGAAATCGCAATCATGCGTAGTTTATTTACTCGTTAAAAGCGTGTTCAAATATCGCGCCACGCCCTTTTTGGGAAGAATTTGCTTCCGAGTGAAGTGGTCGACGAAGGGCGCTTGTCGGCGAGCTGCAAGCGATGGCTTCGCCCGCGGAGAAAAAGGGCAGTTTTATCCGAACGTGTACCCATCAGGCTCTCTTCGAAACAAGTTATATTAAAATCATTCTGAATCTGCGCGTATTGTTGGGCTTTCATTGGTCCACTTAATGTAGTCCGCGAGAAGAAAGAGTCCACATGTTTTTCTCTTGTCCTGAGATGAATAGGCAGTTTTGTAATACAGGGCTTTGTGTATGCGGAATTTAACACCTTTTAAACAATATAAGATCAAAAACGACCTTTTCCAAAAATGACTTCAGTGCCCCTTTAAGGAAGCAACACTTTTTATGAGTGAATTCCCGCTCCTTTTTGCGCCATATTATCAACAGCATTTTGGGCCACCGTGGCGTTTATTACGACTGAAAAAACGGAGGGAATACGATGGAAGTGAACTTGGCTTATGTATTATCTGCTTCCCTTTGCCAAAATAGAAAGTGGCCTAAAATGTCATTTTTGTTTCTTTCTTCTTTTTTTACTAAGGCGAGCTCTGCTCAATAATATAGCTAAACATGGCCCATGTTATTGAAAAGAAATGGTTAAAGTGCAGGCGACCTGGTGGTTGAAACCTGGGACTGTATTCAAAAAAGGGGAAAAAATAGGAGATAGAAAAAAGGAACAGGCAACGTCTCAATTTTATTCCACCTGTGTGCTAAATTACATCGGTGTACTTTAACCCTTTAGCCCCCAGGTCCGAGCTGTGCTCGTCATTAAAGTTTGTACAAATATCACCAATGACCAGTCACACTCGTTCACCCTCATGCTGTGCCGCTCTCTGCGCCAAAGACAAGTTACGGTGAAACATTGGTTTCAGTTTCTATTTTTAACACAAGGAGGCGGTAGAAGTCCAGAAAAAAAACGCGTTTTGCACCTTTGCAATGTGTTTAGCCTGACAACAGTGATTTAAAAATGGTGGCATGTGATGTCTCCAGAAAAAGAGCAGTTTCTTGCAGCAGTTCGGACAGCAGCGATGCTGAAGATTTCGAATTTGTCTCTCAAAGTTAGTCTCACATTGCTTTTGAAGACAAGGCGGCCTCAGACGACGACGAGAGCGGCCATGATAATGTGCTTCTGAAGACTTCAGATTAAGTAGGTTGACTCATTTCACGGGAGGTAGAAAAGGTTGCGGGTAAACGCATAGGAATCTTGCCTGTGAATGTCAAGAAGGTGGTGTTTATAATATTCCTTTGGCATGTGGGTTTTGAATCTTTTGATACATAGGTAAAACTGGATGTAATGTTAATGAGCAAATCATGGAGCACAAAACGGTGTGTTCTCCTGCAGTCCCCAAGTTCAGAAACTGTTGAACATTTACAAGTTTGCAACAATTGTCCACCACGGTGATTGGCCACCACGGTGATAAGCCGAGAGCGAGATCAGTTTAAACGCAAAGTAAAAGAAACTCTTAGTATTGGTTCTGCTGGAAATTGTCTAAGTGTCTCGTTGATAGTGATTCACAAGCAAGTACAAACTTTTTTGCAAATATTTTTTTTGTCAGTGTGTTGACTTTGGCACGTGCGGAAGCGTCGAAGGCATTTCTTCTTTTGTTTGCCCTTGCTGACAGTCTGGGGGTGTGACTTGGTGCGAGGGTTCTTGGCGTTGACTGCGGTGTACCCGTATAAAAGAGTGTGGGTTTAGAATAAACCTTCAGCGGTGTTCGAGATGTTGTGCGTGTGTCGTCCTCTTTTTTCATGTCCTTTTCCCTTCCAGTGTTTCAGGTTTTCTTTATGTCTGCAATTGACCAGATTTCCTGTACTTTCACTCTCCTCAGTTATCACTTTTTAAAATGCAGGCAATTGGATCTCATCCAGTGCATTAAGAACTATCCCATGCACACAGGGATGACTTACATGATTATACTTCCTGTAGCAGATCCTCATGCTTGTGGTCGCCAGTGATCACTCCCTCTTGGCTCACAAAACAAGGAAACAGTGATTACAGGCACTTATTAGCAAGAAAACCATTATATCCTAAAGCATATGGGTCGCATACTAAAAAACAAATTGGTACATCGCGGGAACTGCAACTTTTACACTCTCGTGCAGCAATATGCAAAATAAAAAAATAAGCATGTAACAGGCAATTCGAGGTATTATGGTTACACATTAACTTAGAGATAACCTGTGTGCATCAATTTGAAATTAAATTGGCAAGCTCCGGCTGTTAAAACACTTTTCCAATTAAGGTCAGCTGATAGCATAAGCCATCTGTTGGAGAATGGCAAGGGATGCCCTCTTGCCTTTAGCTCGAGCACCTCTTGACATTCTCCAAGGCGGAAAGAGCTGCACATTCTTGTGCAGTAATATCTAAAATAAAAGAGCACCGGTTGCAGCAAGGGGGACACTGAATTAATGGGCGTGTCGAGGCACTATGATAGCAGGTTAAATTAAATAGAAAACCTTTCCACGATTTGAAAATAAAATACTGTTACGATTAACGTCAGCCTATAACAGAAGCCGACTGTTGGAGAATGGCAAGGGATGCCCCTCTTGCCTTTAGCTCGAGCACCTCTTGACATTCTCCAAAGCGGAAAAAGCTGCACATTCTTGTGCAGTAATATTTAAAATTAAGAAAAGTGCTGCTTTCAGCGAGGGGGACGCTTATGAACGAGCATTTCGAGGCGCTATGGTTACCCCTTAATTTAGAGACAACCGTTCCGCATCAACTGAAATAAAATTGCCAATCCCTGGTTGTTAAAAAAGCGTTACGATTAAGGTCAGCGTATAATACCTCACCTAACCTAACCTGTTGGAAGATGGTAAGAGATTCCCCTCTTGCCTTTAGCTCGAGCATCCCTTGACATTTTTCAAAGTGGAAAGAAATCCAAGCTGTCAAACACACCATCCCTTCTTGCAAGAGGAACACTGCCCCTTTTTTGTAGTCCAATTGTCACGACTACTGATAAGCAAAGTAGTCATGGTCCTTGAGGGCCAGCACAGACATGCTCGGAACATCCACAGGGAGCTGAGCGGATGCTGCTCTCCCTGTAGGAACTCGTCTGGCTACAAGGCCCTCATGATGTGCTGAGGCTCCAATCTGGTAGGAGGTTTGCCATGCATGGGACCAGAACCAGGGCGTTTCTTTTTGGTGGGAAAGTACCGTGCTTGTTTTTCCATCTTTATGTTGTGCGGGATTACCCTAGGTTTTAAAGAAGTCTCATCTAGAGGAGAAGTCTTATCTGGAGGAGAAGTCTCATCTGGAGCAGAGTCAAGTACTTCTTGGGCCTTGGTAAGGTATTTCAACACCAAGGAGCTTGAAGAGCTTGTCAATTTCTTCCTGAAGAGGGACTCGTTCAGTCCACTCAGTGGTAAACGTATCTCGTCCTCTGAATTTGGTTGAGTCGTCTGCATCCCTACCTCAATACTCTGCCGAATGTCATCCAAGAGAGACTGTGGCTCATCATCCAACGCAAAGCCTGTTGCTTCACGTGTTGTTGATGGCATTTCTACATCTGGCTCGGTGTCGGCCGCCTCCACGGTCGTCGCATGAAGCACCAGGTAAGCTACTGCGTGAATGTGCTTGCACATTGACGCTGAAATCAGGTTGTCATTGCAAGTGCCCTTGTAACTGTCGATACAGATGTCACAGTCCTTGCAGCGAAGCACGCAACTCTGGCAGGGATCGCCCTGCTCAACATGGTAGCTTCTCTCTGCTTGGGACTCTGACTTTACAAGCCAGTCATTGCCATTTTGCAGCTGTTCTACATCTGATGCAGGAATTTTCATCCCCTCCTGGTGCCTCCGAAAAAGGGCTGCATCATGCCGATTCGTTTTTCCTTTTACGAGCGACTTGAGACGCTTGTAGAGGCGGTCACGGGTCAGTTCGAAGAGGATCATCAACAGCTTGTCGAGCCTCTGGTTGTGAGTTCCATGCATGTAGTGTGACTTCAGGTCCTTGTGCATTGCCTCCAAGTGGTTGTTAGTGTTAAAAGGAATGCCCTTTCTGAAGCAGAGCGCCCACTGTTCTGCTCTGCCACCATAGTAGCGCTCGAAGTACTGAAGAAGCTCCTGTACTTGTTGAATTAGTTTCGGATCAGCCTCTTCACTTAGTTTCTGACAGAGAAAGCCTGTCAGAGCTTGTTGTAATTGACCCTCATCTTTGCAATTTCTCAACGTCCGCACCTCGTCGCGAAGACGGTCACGGGTTTGCTTATCTTGGACTGACTGCAACTTCTGTGTCCAGTTGCGGTTTACATGCCAGGAGCAGAGCATCCGATGTTGGGCACGGCCCATCACGTCCTCCCATGCATTACCATATGCGGCAGCATCGTCAGAGATGAATGCTTTGCATTCGAGGTTGCCAATTTTTTCCTTTATGGCTTCTAAAGAAGCGTTTCATAGTCTCGGTGTCTAGTTTCTTTGAGATCAAATATGCACAGGGCATGCCTGATCAATCTTCTGCAACTGGCATGAGAGTCGTCAGTTGCAGATTGTGGCCATTTGTATTATGAGTGGAGTCAATGCACAAGAACTTGGGGTCCAGCTTTGTGAGGAGTTCTCTCTGAGGGACAGTCATCAGGGCAAGCTCAAAGGTCTTTTTTTCTTTTCCTTCCTCTATGTCAAAGTACAGCACTGGGGAATCTGACTGTTTGTTCAGTTCCTCCACCCACATTGCGACACTTTTAAACTGATTCTTGTGCCGTCGCTCTTTCGACAGAATTTCATGCTTGACGGAGATGTTGCTAATGTCTTTCATTGAGAGCAAATGAAGCCTGCCCATCTCACTGCCAGCGGAAGAACGTGCATTTATCAGAACTTTAAGGGCGGGGATGCCTTGCTTTAGTTTATCAGCTAAAGCCTCCTTCTCAGTCGTGGAGAGGCGCTGGTGCTTCAGTTCCTTCGGGTGGCCGTAGTGTTCTGCCTGGTACTCTACTGTCACCTTGCCATCTTTCTCTGTTGCTTGAATTGTGGCCAGGCATTGCACATTAGTCTTACAACTGCCCTGGGTTTTCAGTTGTCGTTTACCTTGGCTCGTGCTCTGAAATGATCCAGAGCGGCGGCAGTAGTAATACCTTGTCAGGACATCCTTATCTGGTGGTCTTTTGGGTCCGTTGTGGAAAAGAAAGTGAACATGCTCTTTGCCTTGCTCAGCCTCCCTCCAGTCACTGAATTCTGGCAGGCAGAGAAAAAAAGAAATCTTAAAAGGAAATGCCCTGAATGAAGGGTAGTACATCAGTCACATCACATACTTCCCTGCTTCAAAACATGCTTCCTGTGTGTTTCAATAAATATACACCCTAATCAGACTTAGCTGTAGCATGCGGTCCATGTTTTTTTCGTGCTCCCAATGCCCACATAATAGGTGCACTCCAAAACACTGCATAGTCTGCAAAAACAGGTCCACTGAACCCCACATGTGTGGTGTTTGCAAGTGCACCTGCTATGTGAGTGACGGGAGGACAGAAAAACCAGAAACCAAAATATGTTTTGCATATTCATAAGTTCAATGCAAGTGCGCACAACATCAGGACAGAGCACAAGTTTGTATGGCTCTGTGTCGATTGCGCATATTTCACACAACATAATGAATCTTCGGTTAACCAAACACTAAGAATTTTATTCGAGAATCGAATTAACGGAGAGATTACTATTCGATTTGCAATCAGATATTAAAGTATTCATACACCCCTAGAAAAGAGTCAAGCCTCATTATAGCGGCAGTCACAAGTGCAGCTGAAAAACCCTAGTGTGCTGGTACCACGTAAACTGTAGACATGAGATATATGCTTACCATAAAATTCCGAGATGCCCAGCCCTGAAAGGTAACCCACCCCTGTTTTTGGCTTGATTTGCTGTTTTCTTGTAGTTAGCTATGGGGATATAATGAACCATTACCGACTGGCAAGTAGAGCCATCATTGCTTCACACTGAAAGTCGGCCCACTCCTTATTTTCACCCAATATGTTATCGATTTTAGATGGGCTATCTTTCGGGATATTAGGGTAACATTATGACCCCTCTTCTCCACACCTCAGATAGCCGTACTTCCATCATACATACCTGTGGCAACGGCGAAAGCCGCTACAATCAGGTGTGCCAGGTTTGTGCTTAAGCTTTTGTACTAACCGCAAGCTTTAGCGCCAGTGCACGAGAACAAGCGCTAGCTCAAGGAATAAAAATGTACATTTGATTTTGTCTTAGAAAGGGCTCAGACGTTCATTCAACTCTTTCTCGACCTACCATACTATAATGTAACGAGGAAGTATGTTACCACACAAATGAATTAGTGCTAAATCATTTGCATGTGGTAAAATCCTTCTCCAGGACGTTATAAGGTATGTATGGTGGAAGTATGGCTATTCCCAAGCACAGTTGTGCTTTAGGAGGCGATCCTGTTGATGTCCTGATCTGAAAGTCGTGTTAGTAAAGTAACATTCCTTAAAGAAAGCTGAAGTGGTTCTTAAAAATATAGTTGGAGGTGAATTCTTACGTGAACCCAAATATGACAATTATTTGGTGCAAAATTATTGGCAAACATAAGAAATCCATGTTTCCCATTCACTATTTATGACGTCAAATATAGGTTTTCGGCTACGCAGCGCGTGTCACTCCATGAGGGTTTTTTTATCATTTTGTCGAAACTCGCTTCGTGGAACTACGTTTCGTGGACAACTTTTCAGGGATACGCGTTTCGTCGACACGATCGTTTCATCGATGCTCGTTATGCGAATAGCACGCTGTAGGGACATTTTGTCTAGCGTGCATCACTAGGATGCGCATTAATCCACCCACCTGCCTGCGTTTACGCCGCTTAGCAGCGACAGTCTGCGGCGGCTTATTACAAAAATGTTAACCCACCTGACCGACGCTGCACGAGACTGTCCCGGCGACATTCTCATGCAGCTTATTACAAATAAAAGGTGTGTCATCCACTCAACGACGACATTGAGAGGATGACACATCGGGCAACGGCGGTGCCTCAATCTGAGCCCTGGGCCTCGGTTCCTCGGAGGCGGCAGCTTTTACTTTGACTCGGCTACCTCCTTCGAGCCTAATGCTTCGACTCCAGTGGACCCCAGTGAGCAACATCGCCATCATGTTCCTGGGGCTCCTTCATGCACCGATCGAACGGCGTTCCAGATCCCCATGGCTCGCTGCTGACCCGCCCAACCCACCTCAACGAAATCTGGACTTCTGCGAATCGGACTGCCCTCCTCCCCAATACCAACAATCCATGTCGTCGTCATTATGCATGTATATACTCATCCCATTTTCATGTTCACTAGACGCGGCACCGCGGGCCTCCATGGTACGGGCTGCTGCCTTTCCGCGGCTCTCCAGAACAAAATAAATAAAGAGTAAAGAAAGACTAAAGGTTACTCTGAGCTGTCGATGAAACATTGTGCAATGAACTGATTGCCACCTCCCCAGGAGCACGCTGAGCGTGCATAGATTTGATCAGTGCATTCGGTGCGCGAGCTTTTTGAGGACCATGCACCTGCAGAACGAAAGAGCTCTGTATACGACGTCACAAGCTACAGTTTTGAAAGCACTTTTCAGAGGGGAACTAAAGAATAAACTCGTACTGCGCGGCAATTTTTAAGCATCTCGTAAACAATTCGCACAAAAGACGAGAGAGAGGACAGGCCAAGCGGTACTATCGAAAAGAGTGGGGCATTTTGAGATGCAAAGAAAGGCAATGTTGCATTTTTATGCTCTAGATTCTAGAAAGATGAACAAACCCCCTAGACGAGAAAAGAAAATAAAAATTAACAAAGCGACTTTCTTCTCGTACTTCTCTAAACACGCATTAAACAGTCAGTCAATACTCGATAGTAACGCTTGTTGCGTCTCTGTTCTTATCCTTTTTTCGCAATGTTTTCGAGATGATCACACTGGCCCAACAATACTCTTTTGATTAATTTCCAATACGACAACACATCGAGAAAAGCGAGCGCCACTTACCTTTCAACGAATTGAAATCTAACTTCTCACGCCTCGCGACGAACCGTGTTTCGCTTCAAAGTGGCGCAGCAAGCCCCCATGGAACGCAAAAGAAGCCGTTGGACACAGATCGTATGCAAGGCTGCAACGGTGAAGGGGAAGTGTGACCCAGCTCGCGTCAGATTCCCCGTGGACCTCCTTTAAGTGCCTCTTTAAGTTGTAGATTTTCTTGAAACACTTGTCACAAATCGTGCACTTGTACTTATCTGGGTCGGACTTAGAAGAAACACCACCGCTTCCTCCAGGTTCCGCGGGTTCGGCCATAGCGAGGAAAGACGAATACGAACAGACCTAACTTCTTAAAATTTAGGTTATCACCCTCGCGGTAGCGCACAGCACCTGAATTAAGCCAGTCGACGCGGTTATGCGAGCACAAGAAAAAATAAGGACGGCGGTTGTACGAAGTTATAAGGCGTTATATCGCTAGCACAGCTAGCATACACAAAAGCTACGGGGAAGCCACTAACAATCCAAATTTCAAACTGAGAACCGTTGAAAACAGCGAGGCCAGGGTGGCGCCAGTGGGCGAGTCATACCAGAGAGTCATACGTGAAGCTATCATGATATAGGATGGTCGAGAAATAAACCAGTTAGCTGAGTTTGAGACGTCCCTTTCTGTGTCTGCTCCTTCTACTAAAAAGTTTCCAATTTCTTCCACCACAGTGTCAGGTGTTATATGACATGATTATCATCATCATCACCACCACGCGAACGGATTCCCTACGAGCGGTTTTCCCTACGCTGGCGTTGTCCCCAGATCTAGGCACGGACAGATCTCTAGATAGGCGCTCGCGGCGGGGTGTACCTCTCCTCCACGCGGCCGATATGCCGAGAGAGAAAACAAGTGGAAAGGAGGTGACTACCGACTAAATTGCGTCTAACGATGTCAATATTGCTCTAAAAAAAAATCGCGTAAAATTTATTTTTCGACACGCGTGTTCCAACCAGACGGTTTTCAAAAAAAACTTTCTTTTTTTTCTTTTCAGGGGCCCTTTAAGTGTGTACCACTAGATATAAAAGGCTTTAGGAACATGAAAGCTATATTTAGATAGTGGCAGTGTTGGGAAGAACTTTAAGTACATTGTACTTTAAGTACTACTTCAAGTAGGTTTAGATAACTTTTACTTTACTTGAAGTACATTCTCAGAGAATGTACTTGCACTTTACTTAAAGTACTTTCTCTGGTACTTTCCGAGGAAAGTACAACTCCCGACTTCAAAGTACCTTTTTCCAATTTGGCCTTCTTAAATTTGTGTCATAAAAAGGTGCTTCGTCAGCTCTGAATAAATACTGGGAGGGTATCTACTCTCACCAGAAACGCGAGCAGACGACACATCCCTCAGTTTGTTCTGGGGGCGGCTTTCCCGTAGCTCTGCAAACTTTCGCCACCTCTCGCTCGATCAGCGCAAGCGAGGAGGCTGAAATATCAGGAGGGGACAATTAATCATAATGTAACTTCTGAGACTGTGGTGAGGAGAAATGAAGAAACTTTCAAGTTGTAGAAAACGATGACAGAGCAGAATGTCTCAATGTTTTAAAATATTCTTTTCTGTTGTCTTTTCCTTCGACTTGAGAAAGTTTCTTAATTTTTCTGCACCACAGTTATAATTAATTATCACCAGCTCGCCTGTGCAGTCATTGTTTTTTTTTTTCGTTAAGGAGAGGACACTCCTCTACAAGAGGATTGCTTGCCGAAGTTACAGGGCTGACGTTGTGCTCTCTCCTAGCATGTTTAAAGTACAGGCGGCGCCAAACTCAGAAGTCAGAGGGACTTCTGAATTTAATGCCATTTCTGAAAATAAGTACTCTGTGGCCACTTGACTTTATCCAATGTTCGCCGCCATTTTGGAAAATAAAGAATGCACCTCCGATTACCCCTGGGGCAATCCATGTCAGTTAAAAAAGCACTGTATAGGGGAATGAAGGGCATCGTGAAAGATTGTGTTGAAATGTACTTGTACTTTACTTTAAAGTACATTCTATTTATACTACTTTACTTCAAGTACATTGCACCCGGTGTACTTAATACTTTACTTGGAGCACATCGCCTCTCATTTACATTGTACTTTACTCCAAGTACTCTTTAGATGTACTTTACCCAACACTGGATAATGGATATAGAGGGGATAACCGGTCCATTTAGTTCTTTCTGCTGTAGATAGACCAATCTTGGTTCATGCCGTGATCATAGGTTCGAAATACTTTCTGTGTGACGATGCAAGGAACTTCGTTGCCACTCGTATTCAATGTGCATATTTGGCTTAGTTGTCGCAGACGTGCCTTGCTCAGCACCCGCTTCTGAACTTTGTCAGCCCTTACCTTGAGTTGCAAACTGGAGGCAATATCAAATGTTCACTGTGGTTTCTCGGGTTCAACTCGAAAATGTTGCGATCACCACATCCGAAGCCTGCCTGACGAGATTCCATTAGCTACTTAGCCCAATCCCCTGGCAAAGCAAATTCCTGTGCTCTTTACGAGATGCGAGCAATCTTTTGCATGCTGCTTGCAGATCTAGAGCCGGCGGAGTGCTCACCAAGCAGCTCCGACCTATCTCTGGAAGGTGGTGGAGCACACTGAACAAACTGGAAGCTAACTGCACTGCTCACCCCTGGAGAAGTTTGATCTGTAGTCACTCCCGGCATTTCAGTTTGACATTCACACTACTGCTCTTACAGTCACGAGTTGACTTAAAAGTTGAGAACATTAGAGGAATGCAGTTATGCTATAAGTATATTGACAAGCTGTTCAAAGGTTGGCAAAGTCATGTGGTGTAAATATTCCCCCAACAGCTGAAGTTGCAATCAGTGTTTGTCAAACATACCAAGTAGGACTATTATTTCTCAGGAAAGATACATCAATGAGTTGCCATAAAATTCAAGGCATTAAACATTAGCTGCACGTATACTGCAGTTGTGGTTTACACAGGGCTTGCAAGGCACCAAGAGACAAAATGGAGAACAGCACCATCTACTGTATTGTGCCTTGGAGAGCAATTGCTCTGCCACTGCACCGAGACCAGACGCATAGTTCGAGTCCGTAGGCTCCCTCTCTTTGCCAGGTGAAAGGTGTGGAGAACCTTAGACTTTGCCTCCACGTGCCCGGTGCCGAAGCCCCCATTCCCCAACGGTGTGAACACCTGTTGACTCCTCCAGTGCCAAAGCCGACATTCCCCGCCAGTCTGGGTCCCTTTGAACCCTATCACGTAAGCAGCGCCGACAAAGGCATGCTCCACTTGCCTACCGGCGAACATCCATTGGTGTTCACGTTAGGGTAAAGTGTCGGGACTTTTTGCCAGGCGGCCGCCACGCTGCTCGCTCGTGGCCTTATTTGGGTATGAGATTCTCGGTGGGAGGGAAATAAAGCGGGAGACAAAGGAGTCGGTCTGGCTAATAATGAGATGGCAGGAAGGAGTCTGGTGTCTTCACTTGAGTCTTCACATGGCAGTCTTCATTTGGGATTGCTGATTAAGGACTTTATGGTGCAAAGCTACTATGGCCATACTGTGCCAAGCTTGTTTGGTTGGAAGGCACATACTCAGAACTTGTTAATACAAATTACCTAAAAAAAAGGTTTTTGTAACAAGGTTAAAAGTGATACAATTTAAACTACAACTCCAGTAGGAGGCCCGTTTTTCTAAGTAATTTATGACACGATCAAACGGTACTATAAGGTTCTCATCAGTTAGCAGTGCTGGGTGAAAAGGAATCTGATGTGAAAGAAAAAAACTCGGGGAAATATGTACGTCGTTCTTGCTCAAGCACCGAGCACAGTCACAAAATATGTAAAGTAGATAAACGCTCGCCACACTCGTCACACAGTGGTGTGGCTTCTCCCGAGTAGAGGCTTGTGGGTAAGGTAAGGGTGTTCAATTCTAAGACGACACAGAACTTCATGGTGGCGGATTCTGTGGGATGCACTCTCTCACATCCCAAGAGCTGGCTTAATCACATGGTTTGCTTTCGCATTCCAGACTCCACTCCAATTGCCATAGTTGAAAAATTGATGATTTTACTAAAGGCTTGATGTCTTGAAATGGCATCTGTGAGGTAGTTGGCAATGAGTGCTTAGAGCTAGTGGCCAATTCGTCTGCTCTTTCATTACTTTGTATCCCCATATGGCTCGGCACCCAGCAAAATTTTGTCTTGGCCAAACCGCAGCCCACACTGTACCTTAGGTAGGACAAGTTGTGCCAGTCTACTTTACTACCCTTCACTGAGAAAAGTGTGGTGAGCACACTTTAATAATCCACGAATGAAATAGATTTCATTCTCCTGCTGGTGAGAATATACTCCAAGGCCATCAACACCGCATAGTGCTCTGCTGTGTAAATGCTTGCACATTCCTTGAGAGGCTGAACCTTACCGAATATTTCAGAATAAACTGCTGATCCTACAAAATGCAGTGAGTTGGCACCATCGGTATGAAACTGGGAGTGGACACCATACCTCTCCTGCACCTGAGTGAATTCTTGCTGAATCACCACTGGGGGGATGTTGTGTTTGTTGAATCTAGTAAAATACCAATCACAAAAAACGGGCAGCATTATCACGGAGCTTCATTTTCACCTTTCTGCGGGAGATAGGTCTCACCAGGGGTCACGTCAAGAGATGTACAAATGCGCTAAAGGCGAAGGCTCAAAGACGGTGCAACCCTTGGCCTATGCTCGAAAAGATTGTTGTTTGCGGGTTTTATGGCGCCAAACTAAGTAAGCTACAAAACATTGGTAAAAGTACACTGACTAGACTAGAACTTGGCTATAGTTTGTGTAAAATACCTGTAGTTTTGAGAAAAGCTAAAAGACAGTTCAAATGATATGAGAGGCTGGTCCCCTAGAATCAAGACAGGGTGAAATGGGATGTTGTACTTAAAAAACTCAGGGAAATAAGTCTCGTATTGTTGCAGAAGGCCACGGCAAAGAAAGAGAACATGCAGAACAGATAAGGTTTATCCACAGTGCTCGCATATTGGCGGCCCCTCACCTATAAGCAGGTATTGATGGGTTAGGAACGAGTGGCCAATTCTCAACCGGCAGAGGAGGACTTGGTGGAAACGATTTTTATTATATGAGGTTTCCCATGCACCAAGCTCTGGTTTGATGCCATGAAGCTTATTGTTATCGGCTAACTTCCATTCAGACTGCCATAGCTGCGAGAGTGAAATTTTTACGGCCGTTTTAAGGTCTTGGTAAAGTACGCGGACATTCGATGGTAAAAGGTTCTGTGAAGAGGCGGCTAGTCTATCTGCAGCCTCATGGCCTGCGATGCCCACATGGCTCGGGATCCAGCAAAACTTAATGTCCTTCCCACCAGCGAATCCCTGTTGAGCTCTGCCCCGTACGAGTTGAGTCAACTTATTCATAGTTGGTGTAAAAGAGCATACTGCAGTAAGAACACTTTGAGAGTCTACAAATATAATGGATTTCATCACTTTGCTCCCGAACATATAGTCAAGTGCTGCCAGAATACCTAATAGTTCGGCAGTAAAAATGCTGGCGACATTGTTAAGTCGAGTAACATGGGTAAACGAATTTGAATAAACAGCGGAGCCGACATACATTGAGGACTTGGCACCGTCAGTGTAAAACTGGCAGTAACATCTGTATTTTTCTTGCAGAGCTAAGAATTCCTGTTGTAGAATGAGTGGAGACACGCTATGTTTATTAAATTTTGTAAAATACCAATCACAAGCTATAGGTTTGATATCCCATGGGGCAGTATGATACGCACTTTCTAGGAAATGAACACCCTCACGTGGCAGGTTAAGGTAGAGACGGAGGTTCTCAATACGAAGGCTCAAGGGACGAACAACAGTTGGTTTATGCTCAAAAGTACGATAAAACTTAGACTCTCGAATACTACTGTGGGCTGGATGGCTGGGTTCCGATAACACCTGGTAGGGATAAACGAGACTTCGATACTGCCTCCTTTTTTCAAGTAACATTTCATTGGAGTCAGCATACAAGCTTAAAACAGGAGATGTCCTAAAAGCACCGGTTGCAAGACGCAACCCAAGGTGATGCACAGGGTCAAGCATTTTTAGGGCAGACGGCCGAACAGACGCAAACACAGCAGACCCATAATCAAGGCCCGATCGTACAAGAGAGAGGTAGAAACGAAGTAGACACCTCCTATCAAAACCCCAAGACTTGTGTGAGAGGACTTTAAGAATGTTCAATGCCTGCATACATTTCTGCTTTAGCCATTTGAGATGGGAGACAAAAGTAAGCTTACTGTCAAATATCACTCCCAGAAACCTATGCTCGATACTAACTTCGATGGCATTTCCATTTAACATGAGAGAGGGTTCTAACCAGAGTCCGCGCCGCAAAGAAAATGGAACACAAATAGTTTTTTTCTGGAGAGTACTTAAAACCATTCTCGTTAGCCCATATAGTCATTTTATTTATGGCTAGTTGTAGCTGCCTTTCACAGCTAGACATATTACACGATACTACAGAAATTTGAATGTCATCTACGTATAATGAATGACACAGAGAGTTGAGTTAATTTTTATGGCGAAGAGGGTGACGCTAAGTACTCCGCCCTGAGGAGCACCATTCTCCTGGACAAAGCAATTGGATACTGTCACGCCTAACCGTACACGGAAGAAACGTCCACTAAGATAGTTTTTTATACAATGAAGCAATCTGCCGCGTACTCCCTACATGAACAAGTCACGCAGGATGTTATGCCTCCAAGTGGTATCGTAAGTCTTTTCTAAATAAAAAAAAAACAGATACGCAATGCTGCCTATTCACAAACGCCTCACGTACAACAGTCTCCAGCCGGACTAAATGGTCTATGGTGAAACGTCCTGATCGACACCCACATTGATTTACATTCAAAATATTGTTTTGCTCCAGGAAATAAACAAGACGCTTATTAATCATCCTTTCAAACGTTTTCCCTAAGAAACTAAATCAAATCAAATCAAAATGCCTTATTTTTTTCCATTTGGAGAGGGAAAACAGAGAAAAAATCAACACAACAGTTGCTTGACAGGTCTCCATTTCCCCTCAGCAGCAGCCGAGACGGCACACAAAACAGTTAACACAAAAAGAAATGGTTTATGTAATTATTCGTTTGATATAAAACAAAAGCAACAAAAAATCAAAAATCACCACACGTCATGCACCTACACTAACACTGAAGGCTCAACAAAAAATGAAAGCAAATATTTGTTTACCAAAGTCAAAAGTTCTATGTTTAATTCCCTCAAACTATTTAAAAGACGAGGAAGAGTATTTCGCAACATCTGAATTCCATAATTTGTTCTGGAGCGCAGCACTAGCCACGTATCCGCGCTGCGTGTAGCATAAATCGTGTCTCTAATTGTAATCTGTGAGATAGACAGAAATATGTTTTTTTTTTTGTGATGAAAAGACTTTTTATAGGTAATACAAAGTTTATAATTATAAAAATTTGGAATCTACAATATTAAGTTTGTGCGTATTATTATTAAGTGCGTATTATATGCCATGCAGCATGGCATATAATACGCACAACTTTTTTTTGCAGAATTTGTATCTGCTTAAGATTAATTGGCCCCACGTTGGGCGCCAACTATGTAGGGTTCTCGTCCGATTCCCCGGGCCCCTGTCTCCGAAAGAACGTGACACAGCAACGCATAGCTCTCGGCAGAAGAGATTTATTCCACTCACATTCTGCTGGGGGGTTTTGGGATCGGGAGAGGTAATTGAGGAAACCTGGAAGGGGTGCGCCGCCACTATTTTCTGCATGCCGATCGTCCCCGCAGTGCCAGTTCACACCGCATCCTGTGGACGTCGCCGTCGAGGGTCGAATCCGGAGTCTAAGTCCGGACCATGTCACCGGGCCGTCGCCCGAGCCGGCCGCCCGGTCGCCACCAGCGCGAACGTCCGTCGTGGCCCGTTCTCCGCGCAAGAGTCCACTCCGCCATCCCCCGTCGTCCGTCGTCCCAGCTTCCCTCGTTCCCGCGGTCGCCGCGCACCAGACCGGCAAGAGCCTCCTGTCTTCATCGTGGGCGGTCTCTCGCTGGAGCTCCCGTCCGGCTCTGCCGTAGCACGTGCAGGTGCTCGGGCGCCGACGCTGTCCGGGAGGGGGGTCCTAGGATGCCCACCGCCGACACCTGCCAATGTCTTCAAGATGGGTCCCGAGGGAGGAGGCACTCGGGCCCCAAACTTCAAAGGCGCCGTCCTCGCCACGAAGGTGACCGAAAACGAGTCCTCGGGCGCCGGCGTCCGGTCCCGAGAGAGGAGGCACTCGGGCACCAAACTTCAAAGGCGCCGTCCTCGCCACGGAGGCGACCGAAAACGAGTCCTCAGGCGCCGGCGTCCGGATGTCGACCAGAGGGGGGCTGATGAGACCCCACACCCGGACAGCGTCGGCGCCCGAGGACCTGCACGTGCTACGGCAGAGCCAGACGGGAGCACCAGCGAGAGACCGCCCACGATGGGAGACAGGAGGCTCCCGCCGGTCTGGTGCGCGGCGACCGCGGGAACGAGGGAAGCTGGGACGACGGACGACGAGGGATGGCGGAGGGGACTCTTGCGCGGAAAATGGGCCACGACGGACGTTCGCGGTGGTGGCGACCGCGACGTCGGCTCGGGCGACGGCCCGGAGACATGGTCCGGACTTAGACCCCGGATTCGACCCTCGACGGCGACGTCCCCAGGATGCGGTGTGGACTAGCACCGCAGGGACGATCCGCATGCAGCAAACAGTGGCGGCGCACTTCCCCCAGGCTTCCTCGATCACCTGTCCCGATCCCGAAACCCCCCAGCAGAATGTGAGTGGAATAAACCCCTTCTGCCGAGAGCAATGCGTTGCTGTGTCACGTTCATCTGGAGACAGGGGCCCGGGAAATCGGATGAGAACCCTACACATAATGGCGCCCAACGTGGGGCCTGATTTACATTCAGGCTAGAGTTCCGATTCCTGGCCTGTTTCCGGTTAGATTGGGGCATTGCTTCCGCACTCCTTTTGGGGGCGATCCTCGTTGTAGCAACGCCGCATGAGATCCGACATGATCGTTTTGAGGAGGAAGCGCGGACCTAGCATTGTGTTTGCTGACAATCCTTTGTCCCAGGCAACCAGGAGTTTATCCCCTGTGGCGAGGAGCGCCTTAATACCCTGTTTAGCTGCGCAAACGGATGCTGGCAGGTTTATCCTTCAGCCTCTTGATGCCGCGCAAGTGTTCAGTGTGTGTGGATATTCCCGCCCCCTTTGAGCCTGCAGTGTCGGGCAGAGATGGCAGTAATGACATCACTGTAATGGAATTACAGTAATTCAATTACTTTTTGGAGTAATGAGTAATGCAATGAATTACTTCTCTATGCTAGTAATTTAGTAATGTAATAAATTACTTTCAGGCAGTAATTTGGAGAAAATTACTCATTACTTTTGAAGTGTCTTTTGTCCTGGACTGGCATATAGATTTAGCTATCTGCCAGTCCATGTCGTCCTGATCAGACGCAGGCGCAGACACCTCACTGCAATCATCCATTGCCTCCGCCTCTTGGGACAGGGCTTTGGGTGGGGCTTTGGGTAGGCTCGGGGCACGGGGCTGCAGGCCCCGGCCACGGCCTGACCCAGCAGAAGGGGCAGCGGGTGTGTTGGGCAGGGCATTGCCCGCATCCACCCGTTCCTGCCCCTTTGTGACTGTAGGAGCGACACAAGAGCCATGCCAGCTCCTTGAAAGACGACGCTCTCTCCGACGAGTGCGGACGAGAGCGTCGACTCCTTTCCCTGGAAGGGGACCGCGGAGTGCGGACGGGTACGACAGCTGCAGCTAGCCGGCCCATCCTGAGAAGGGGGGGGGGGGGGCAGCCTGTGCACACTCTCCGCCAGAACGGAGAGGCTGCTGCCCTAAAGGTGCAAGGCAGTTAGCACTCTGGCTGGAGAGGTCGGGAGACCGACCTGCTGAAAGTGCATGCCCAGGGAGCTGAATCTTCAGCCTGGGCGTGGGGGACTGCGGTGGCTCCCCATTGTCTGGAAAAGACGCCTGGCCTGGGTTGCCACTGCCACTCTCAGTGGTGCAGGCCCCCGCTGCACCACCTCCGCGAAGCCGCCGTTTTGCAAGAACGCAAAGCGACGGCGTGCCTCTGGATAAGAGAGATTTTCCTTCACTTTCAAGGTAAGAATAGCTTTTTCGTCTTTCCGTGTCTTACAAGAGCGGGAATACGCGGGATGGGGACTGTTGCAGTTGACACAGTTGGCGTCGTTAGAGCATGTCTCTGCTTGATGGTTAGCCTGACCGCACTTCGCACAAGTGGCTTTGCCTCGGCAGTTCTGGGATCCATGGCCAAATCTGTGACAGTTAAAACACCTGTGAGGATTTGGCACGTAGGGCCGCACTCTACAGTGAAGGTACCCAGCCTTCACAGCCTCTGGCAATGTAGTGGATTCAAATGTAAGAACTATGTGCTTCGTTTTCCGTTCTTGGCCGTCGCGGCGCAGGGAGATACGCCTTGCAGCTACAACACCTTGGTTGGAAAGTCCCTCAACTATTTCACTGTCTGAGGAGTCAAGGAGGTCATCCTCAGAAACAACCCCCTGGATGGTATTTAGGGTGCGGTGAGGTGTAACTGTGATCTTCTGGTCAGATATGGAACTTAAAGCAACAAGTGCAGCACTCTGCTGGCTTGATTTGATTTCAACAAGCAGGTCGCCTGAAGGCATTTTCTTGGCCTTGAATTTCTTTCCGACAGTAGATTCAAGTACCTTGGCTACAAGGAAGGAAGAAAACTTTGATAGTTGTTTTTCAGTTTCAGAGTGCAGGACCAAAAACTTTGGGAACCTAGCAGGGGTAGATGGCGTGTTGACTGTGGTTGGAACTTCAGTGCGGACCCTTCTCGGGGGCCGATCGAGGAAGGTTTTTGCACGAGAAACCATGACATGGGAAGGAACGTTCAGTGCCCGGGTGCACCGCCCACCACGGAGCCCAACAAGGGGGTGGGTAATGTGCCATAGCAAGAAAGGCTTGGCTGACACAATTTCTCTACCAGTGCTACCCGTGAACTATACCCTAGTGTGGTTGCAGGGACAGGACCTGTTTCCCCTCAAGTTTGGCCCTTGCCGCCTAAGAAGGTGAAAAAGGAAGGATGAGAGTGTAGAAGAGAAGAGAAAGAGGTGGGAGGAAAAGTGAAAGAAGAAAAAAGAGGGTAGAAGAGGCGACTGACTGAATCATCCTGGTCGGGCCAAGCCAGGGCACCCGTCTACGAGAAGCAGGGGCCGAAACGGTGTATTGCCTCGCCCGGGGGCCCCGAAGGGCCCAAACATACCCCGGGCTCAGCTCAACCACCAGGGTCCCCTTTTCCCCGGACACGGGTTCAGCCACGCACAGCCAGACGTGGGTGGGCGAATCCACATGGCTCGGGGTTCGTAGTGACGCCACTCACCAAACTCCTGCTTTCACAGGTGCCTCCTGCGGGGATGCTCGAAAAGAAAAGCGAACGGAGAATGTTGCAAATCACCGTAAGTTTGGTGATTTGAATCAGACAGAATTCTGGAAGCATAAGTCACAGCAAGATAACGCCGTCTGTGCCTAAGTGACATCTGATTGGGTTCAACATACGAGCTAAGAATAGGCGATGTGCGAAAGCACCTGTAGTGAGCCTTAAAGGGGAACCTGCAGAAATATTCTTCCGCCTGGCGGAAATTTCTCCCCGCCCTCTTTTTTGCCCTTTCCCTCTTGTCTAGCTGCATGGTGAGGCGGAGGGAAGGTCCCCTTTTGTACCGGCTTCTTCTGTGTACCGGCTTCTTCTGAGAGTATAAGCCTAGGATAAGCAGGATTTTTGTCCCCTCGCAAAGCCTAGCCCTCCGGGTGGATGTTTTACGAAGCTGGAAGGCTGCGCCCTGGCAGTCACCCATTTGAGCTGTCAAAGTTGTTTGGCTGTAGCCTGTGGCAAAGTAAACGCTCACTGGGAAGCTGCGATGCATTCCCACACCAACTGAACGTACTTTTCAAGAACGCATGCGCGAAATGTGGTGGTTTCAATATGTGAGCATGATTTACATGTTGACAATACATTCAGCATCCTCAAAAATCCAGCCTATCACGCTCAACCCTGCATCGAATTGGGAACGATGGAAAAGATAAATGTGTACCAGGCGCGGACATCTTGGCGGATCTCTCTTTTCGTACTGTGCGCACAAATTATTGTGTGCCTAACTCGCAGGAATGATGGCCAACGAAATGTGGATGAAATTTATATTTACACATTTTAACAACCACATGAGTTGAAAGGGCAGCAAGGCGATGAAATTTATATTTACGGATCCTGACCACATGAGTTGAGGAAACAGCAAGGGTGAGTGTCGATATTAGGAAGTTTTAGTGGATCGTTTTTAGTTCTCCGATAACCGTACTTCACAACGATAAATAAGCTAGGCTTGATGTGAGGATTCTTTATTGAGCACGGCTATCGGATCGGAAAACGCAATATTAAACCCCTATTGGGGAGTTTAGCGTGTTTTGTTATTGTTCAACGTTGCTTGTATCGATGCTATAGCACGGGCTGCCACTTCAAATAATTCTTTGGAACTCTTTTTTTATAACATGGCATAGGATAGAAACTTGACATTTTAAAAACATAGGTACACTGCGCCACGAGTGTACACGAACAAACTATCGGCGATTTTTCTCGTCCGTTTTTTTTTTTTGTGAGAAGTGATTGATGTTAAGAAAACTGTTAATGCGAGTATCCAACCTAGACGGTAGATCTTAGAACTCGGCAATACACAGCTGGTAAAAAAGCAAAAAGCGCCGATGTCTTGTTCACGCTAACAGTGTGGCGTAATGTATGCATACCGTTACACTATAAGTGCATGCAGAGTAAGTCAGTAAATTTATTAGACAAACAAATTTTATGGTTTTTTTATAGCTGAAATTCGTCAGTTCTATACAAGCGATTCGGCAAAGAGTGCTGCTATTGGTCACCAATTTACGTTGCATTAATTTGTTCTTTTATACTAAAATCTGCATGACCCTTGCATTAAAATGTCACTTTTATGCTTGCGCCAGCTGTGTCACGCAGAGTAAGAACAAGTCTATTTCTCGAACATTTGAACAAAACCTCCATTACGCCAGGCACACATTTTGCGTGTACGCTCTTATACTGCTTGTTTAGAGTTATTATCTACGTCAAGCGAGTTGACACTCATTGCAGAATTGCTTGTATAAAAATAACTTTCCAGCTCTAAAAAAAAATGTCTTTGTACAATAAATTCATTTATTTACTCTGATCACGAAGAGGTATGCGTACATTACTCGACGCTGTTAGCGCGAACACAATATCGGCACTTAAGTTTTGCTATTTTTCCCCAGCAATGTATTGTCTAGCACTAAGATATACCGCTTAGGTTGGATACTCGCATATAACAGTTTTATAAACATTGTTACCTTCTAAAGAGAAATCAAAAAAGGGGAAACCTGCGCTAGTTTGTTCGTACTAACGGCGTGGAGGAGTGTACCTATAATGTTTTTACAATGCCAAATTACAGTCCCGTGACCTGTTAAAAAAAGGGCTGCTTTTGCTTTAGTTTCTTGAAGACTCCGAAGAATACTTTGAAGTGGCAGCCCGTGCTATAGTACCGAAACAAGCAAGGTGGAACAAACAAGCAAGTCTTCGTGGACAATTTTTCCACCTCCGCTATGCTCTCTGGAACAAAAACGCCACTACTGCGCATGCGCGGCGCTAGCCTTGCCTGCAGGGTCCTGGATCTCGTAACGGGTTGCGGAAAACATTGCGGGACAGCGGAAACGATCTACGAAAACTTCCTAATATTAGGGAGTTTTCGTAGACCGCGTTTCTCCCTCCACTAAGCCCTCCGCAACGAAGAAGCCGCTGCTGCATCTGCGCGCCGATAGCCTTGACTGTAGAGTTCCGGGTATCGTAGCGGGTTGCGGAGAGCGTTGCGGGACGGCGAAAACAAGCTACAAAAACTGCCTATTGTGTTTTCCGCTCCGATATCCTTGCTCGATCATGAATGCTCACAGCAAGGCTTGCTTATATATCGTTGTGGGGTACGGTTATAGCCAGTTCACACGACGGACCGAATCGCGATTTTCGTCCGCGGACCATGTACCACGTACCGGCACGTCACCGATTCCTGCAATCCGCGTTCGTCCGCGGACGCGCGGTCTGATAAAGTCGAGCGCCTTTTCACTCGCGGATTTTCGACGGGAGATTGACTTAAAAAGCGTTTAGTCTGGCAACGGTACAATGCTTTCTTGTTGTTGCAGTATTTTTACGATTAAAACAAAAATGGCGCATTGTTGTGTTTTGTGCGTTTGCTGGCTCTTTTTGTCGCGCGATTCTTGGTTCCACGCATGAAGAAACTGCAGAAACGTTTTTTTTCGGCCGACGCGACGCAGGTTCCGGTACTCCTCCAGGTTCGTGTCAAGAAGTTCCCAGAAGTTCCCTCCAGGTTCGTTTCAAGAAGGTAGCGGCAAATGCCCCTCAAAGGGAATCACATATCCCTCTGCCACCTCCCATCCAATAGCGTCCCATCGTTTCCGTGACGTCGCGGCCAACGCGCGAGGAGGGTCTTGCCTTTCTGTACATATTTAGTTTATCTTTCGACTTGGACTTAGCATTGTGGAAGCCACGAGAGGGAGATTAGAGTTTTCCCCCTCCAATGGAAACAAATACGACTTTTGGGAATTAGCTTCCCCCTTCGATGGATACAAAGGCTGCTTTCAGGGGCTCGGTTTCCCCTCCGATGAATACAAAGGTCACTTTCTTAAAAAGTGGGATCGGAGACAAGTTGGCATCACTCTGTAGCCAATATCTATCCATTGAAGCGGAACAAGGAGTGTTTCCAGTGAACTCTTCTTTCTACAGCGGAGGGATTTGAAACCGGCACATCACGCTTGAGGGAGGAGCTGCTCCTACCTTCTCAACTTGTAACCGACTATAGCACACCGCGATAATTATGGCACGTCCAATCAGCCTTTCACCGAGAAAAGGCCTTTCTTGTGGCTGTGGTGTACTTGAGTGTTGTGCACGAGCGTGGAGTGCGTGAAGGTATCTCCACACGCCTCTCCGCGAGCCTAGAACTTTGTCGCTTCTCCGCCGAACCCTTCTGGAGCAGGACCATGACTGCGTCACTGTCGCGCCCTGGCTTAGTAAAGCTAGTGGCGTTTTGCGCGAAGCCTCTTACAGCGCTCTGTCTCGATCTGTACGTAACAGCGACTGTACGATTCTTTATCGCAGTAGCAAACGTCGATTTCTCTCTTGGACAACGGTGCCACGGTGCGATGTTGGAGTTTCGCGTCACTGTGGGGTGGCGAATAGGTTCGGTTTGTCCTCACTTGGCGCCTGCTCGTTGTCTCCCTCGTGTGGATGCGCTTAAGAGACAGACGAACCGTGGACACGTCGTCACGTGATCAATCCGTCTGCAGATCAGTTCGTCATGTAAATCGGCCATTATTAAAGAGCTAAAACGATCCACTAAAACTTCCTAATATCGATACCTACCATTGCTGCCCTCTCAACCTATGGTTGCAGGGATGTGTAAATATAAATTTCATGCACATTTTGTTGACCATCATATTCTGAGAGTTAAGCATACACTAATTCGTGCACGTTCTAGGAAAACAGAGATCCGCTAAGATGACCGCGCCTTGTACACATTTATCTTTTCCATCGTTCCCCATTTGAGGCAGGTTTGAGTGTGATAGGCTGCCGTTTTGAGGATGCTGAATGTTCTGGAAACATGTAAATCATTCTTACAAATTGAAACCACCACATCTCGCGCATGCATTCTGTACTTCTTATTTGAGAAACCGAGAATAAGTTTAAAACGTACTGTTCAATTGGTGTGAGGATGCATTGCAGCTTTCCAGTAAGCGTTTAATTTGCCACAGGCTACAGCCAAGCAACTTCGACAGCTCAAATGGGTGACTGCCAGGGCACAGCCTTCCGGCTTCGTAAAACATCCACCCAGAGGGCTAGGCTTTGCGAAGGGCTGAAAATCCTGCTTATCCTAGCGTATCCTCTCAGAAGAGGCCGGTACAAAAGAGGACCCCCCCCCCCCCCACACCCGCCTTGCCATGCAACAGGACAAGAGGGAAAGGGTCTTAAGATAGGGCGAGAAGGACTTTCCTTCAAGCAGAAGATCTCTGCAGGTCCCTCTTTAAACCGAGGTGATGCACAGGATCCAAAATTTTGAGTGCTGAAGGCCTCGCTGAGTCGTAAACTATAGCACTTATTCTGGAAGTGATCGAATAAAGGAGTTGTATAGGTGTAGCAGACATATTCTTCGGATCCCCATGACTTGTGCGCTAAGATTTTTTAATATTGGTTGATTTAAGATACTTCTTTTTCCGGCCCTTCAGGTGGGAAAAACAGAGCAAAATTTTATGCTCTGTTTTAACACTAATAGGAATCCTGTTTAAAGTCACCTCTGGGTCCAGAAACAACCCTCGACGCAAAGAGAATGGCACAAGGACAGCCTTCTCAGGTGAAAACTTAAAGCTATTTTCCTCAGCCCACTTACTAATTTTGTTGATTGTAAGCTGCGTTTGGCGCTCACAACTAGACAAATTGCAAGAAACTGAAATGTGAATATCATCCACATAGAGGGAATATGAAACCGAGAGTGGAATCCCCTTTGACGAGTTTATCTTTACGGCAAACAAGGTGATGACACTTAATACGCCTCTCTGAAGAACACCGTTTTCCTAAACGTACTTGTCGGATAGTATGGTGCCAAGTCGAACTTGGCACCATACTATCCGACAAGTACGTTTAGGAACACGCCCACCACAATGCAAATCATGGAGGATACTATACCACCATGACGTATTATGTGATTTCTCCAGGTCCGAAACAGAAACACCATGTTGCTTATTACGAAAGCTTCACGTATTGTGGTCTCCAGACGGACTAGGTGGTCCAAAGTAGACCGCACTTCTCGAAAGCCACACTGGATATTAGTAAAGAAGTGGTTATGCTCCAAAATATAAGGTGTTCCAAGCCACCAGGCTCGATTTAGAATGGACCGTAAAAATCGAGGCCTCCACGTAGCAATCTAAACCTTTCGTCAAAGGTGTATTTCACAGGCCGGTTTTTTCTTGTAAAAGTACAAAGCGTAGCTCCTTTTCTGTAAAAAATAGGACCAAAAAACTTGCAAGGGTCAACGGCGAGCAGCGACGCAGGCGACCAAGTCGGGTAGCGGGGCGCGTTTGACGCTCGTATTGAAAGATGGCGCTACCTCCTTATCGAGACTGCTGGCGACCACCGTGGTTTATTAAATTAACATAATCTTTTCGTAATGTACCTTCTTTGACGTTGAGAATATGGCACATACGGCCGTACTCTACATTTGAGATAGCCTGCCTTGACTGATTCTGCAAGCAACCTCAGCTCAAAGGTCAGAATGACACACTTTGTCTTCATCTCGTGACCACCACAACAAAACGAAACTTGTTTTGCAGCAATGAATCCTTGGTCATGAAGGCAATCTACGATTTCATTTTTGGAGAATTCAAGGTAACCTTCAGATATTACGCTTTAACAGTGCAGATTGCAGTGGGGCATTACAGTAACCCTGTACCCAGAAACCAAGTTGAGTGCCAGCAGGTCTGAGCTTTGCCAAGAGGTTGTGACTTCAGTGAGGTCTCCAGATGGCATTTGTTAGCTTTAAAATGCTTCCCGATTAGTTTCAAGTCTTAGAAACCAGGGAAGCAGGATAGCTTTCATAACGGTTTTTTTCAGTTTCAGAGTGCATCACGAGAAATCGAGGAAACTTCTCCACAGGTACACACGTTTCAGTAATGTGTACTTCTGTCCGAACTTTTTTCAGAGCCCGATCAGGTTTTGTGTTTAATTTAGGACCCATAAGGAATAGAAAGGACTTCGGCATCAGTAGGATAGGTAACATCTCATAACAGGTCTGGCTTGTCTGAGTATGTTACTCTACCGGTGCTACCAGGATGCTACAACCAAGTGTGGATCAAGAGAAAGTTCTGTCACTACCCAAGGCTAGGCCTTGTTGCCAAAGAAGGTAAAATAGGAAAGAAGAGAAAGTTAAAAATAGAAAAGAAAGGCAACTGAAATCATTCTGGTCAGGCCAAGCCAGGACACCCATCTACGAGAAGCGGGGGCTGAAATGGTGCATTGCCTCGCCCGGAGGGCCCTCAAAGGTCCAAACCTAATCCGGGCTCAGCTCAACCACCAGGATTCCCTAATTCCCGGACACGGGAAAGCCACGCAGAGCCAGATGTGGGCGGGCGAACCCGCATGGTTCGGGGTCCGTGGTGACTCCACACACCAAACACCTACTAATGCAGGTGCACCCTGCGGGGCTTCATTTGAGAGTTGATTTGACAGCTTAGAAGTCTTTGAGGGATACCCTCCATGGGGTCTATCGGGGGGCTTCGTCGGAGGTCCTGAGTAGTCTACTCATGGTCTTTAGTAAAGGGTATTGATTCATGGAGGGAGCCGTTCAGCTGCAGTTACCACCAGAGAATGGAAATTCGGGCAATGAAATGCGAGTAAACTGTTTGATTGCACTTGCTGTGTTGTGCGACTTCCTTGGGAACGACTCGAGTGTGGCTCGATCGGATCGGGCATAGTAGAAGGTGGAACGATTCCACAGTAATTTGGCGCCCAACGTGGAGCCCGATAATCAGCATTGCTTTAGATCGCCCCAGGAGTCGAACACCTCACGAATTCCCGTTCTTGGAGGAACTGTTTACGTCGAGTCCTCCAGGCGTACGCGTACATGTTTGCGAGTAAACAACGCCCACTGAAACAAGATCCAAAGGTGGCGCGACTAAGGACAGTTCTTCTGAGGGGCGAGGATCGGATGTTGGCAAAAATGCTCCCTGTGGATGGGGACACTGGCTCACAGCTGCTAGCGGAGGTTGGGGCTGTTGCAAATAGAAGATGAAGACGAGCGGGATCGAGAGCGTGAATCTTTGTGAACGAGATGGAGCCAAACAGTAAAAGAGTAATGTCATCCTGACCAAATTGTCTATCTTTCTGCCTCTATTTTATGACCTCCGTAACAGGGGCTTTGCCCCCAGCTCCGATGGCAGGCGGCAGAGATGCAGGTGAGCTTGTGCGTGCCATGACAGCAATGCTGGATCTGGTTTCGCAGCAATTGGACACTGAGCCAAGTGTTGACTAAAAGAAAAGGAGTTGGCCGTCATGTTAGCACTCAAGAAATTCAACCTTTATATGGATGGTATGACTCGACCTTCAAACAGACCACGTGGTGCTAACCAGAATTCAGAGACTTAAGGAGCAGGCAGGCAGGTTGGCTCGCCGGGCATTGTCGCGACCAGGCGGTCGCAATACGACAGCAGCCGAGGAGGGATGAAATACAGGTGCTGACCAGGTGACTGCTGAACCAAAAAATGATTTTATTCCCTGCATGCTCGCGAGAAGAAAGCAATAACGCTGCCGTGTGGAACAGTGGCGCCATCTGTTAGATGGGCACAACACTACATCCTCTTTTTGAGCTCGAGGGGTCGTCTGCAGCCTAACCTTGAGCTCATAAATTGAATCTCTTTGGTGACTTCACCTGCCGCTCGTAACGGGTCACCCAAACACCTTGAGGAGCACTTGTGTGCTAGGCACGTCCGACCAGTCACAAGTTGGAGTGTTGGCTTGCCACTCAACTACGGGGCTTGACTGACCGGGTATGACTGGCAGTCATGGAACTGGGTCACTCAGCCGGCTGGAGGTGAATGGTACCAGATGCTTGCGGTTGTGTTGCACCATTCTCCTTGGCGTCTCGATGACGTAGGAATGGGGGAGGGGGTGGCTGTGCCTGGCTTAGTACTCTTGCCGCACACAAAATGTCCTGGACCCAAACGTCCTCGCCTGCTTCTAAAGGCCGCATGACCGGGCCGCCTGACGAAGGTTGAAATCCTTTCTTTGAAGACTTCGCATTTCCATGTCTTGGAGTCTGATGAACTCTGGCAATGGCCACTTAGGAGTGAGTGGTCTGTTGACCACTCACTCCCAAGTGAGTGGTCAACCAGGAATGTCACGATAGACCAGCAATGCCATGTGCGGGTCGTACGACTTAACAAAAAGCTCCTCGAGCGTCCGGACCATGTGCTCTGTTTCCGCGCTTGCTTAGGGGTACCTTGGGCTGCTTGTCTGATGTGTGAACCCATAGGTGGCCGCAAAAGAAGCAAACTCGGCCGAAGAAAGCGGTGGACCATTGTTCGATACCACAGAGTCCGCGATTCCAAAACGAGCAAAGGGGCTCTTCATGAAAGCGATGACAGAACTTGATGTCATAAACATAAGCCTCACCACTTCCAGGAAGCGCTAGTAGTCCACTATGACGACATAGTTCCATCCCTTCAGTTCAAACGGGTCCACACCGACTCGCTGCCACGGACGGTCTGGAGTGCGAGTTCCCAGGAGTGACTCGCTGGGCTGAACCCTTGCCTGTGCGCACTTCTCACAGGTGCTATCCAGCTGGTGCAACTCGCTGTTTATGGCGGGCAACCAGACTGAGTCGCGAGCCCTTCCTTTACATCGCCCAATGCCTCGGTGACCTTCGTGGAGGAGTTGGAGCATCTCCTTCTGAAGAGACTTGGGAACCAGGATACGACAGTCCTTCAGCAGCAGCCCATGGAATGCTGTGATGCTGCTTCGTACCCTTCAGTAGGCTTGAAGAACAGGAACATTGGACACCTTCCTTGGCCAGCCGCCCTCGGAGAACCTGAGCAAGCCAGCACAGACTCCGTCTTCGGCTTGCGAAGACGATCGAGATGAGGGCGCGAGACCTTCAACGTCCTTGAGCAGAGGGAACGCGGAGAACAGCACACGACAAAACAGCATGCAACAAAACAGCACAGTCAAAACAGCACGCGTCAAAACAGCCCAGCATCAAAACAGTAAGGCGACAGAACAGCACGCGTCAAAATAGCACGCGACACAACAGCACAGTGTCAAAATGGCACATCGACAGAAGAGCAGGTGCCAAAACAGCACGGCGTAAAACAGCACAGCGACAAAACAGCACGCATGTAGCATCTTGAAGCTCGCTCTTCACCTCTCTCTGCGCTAATAATTTCGAACCCTCTTGACTTTTTCATTTATGGTCACTAGGATATAAAGGAATTTATTGCCTATTTCAGTGCTTACCAAACTCTGCAACCCGAAGACCCCCCCCCCCCCCCAAGATATAAAATATCGCGTCACGACACCCGCTTGTGCTTTTCACGAGGCTACAAGAGTCAGTTTCAATGGTGAGTACTAGTAGCAGTCCACAGAATAAAATGTATGCTGAAACCAGCTAAATTAAAATTCATGAAAGAAAAGAAAACACTGACACAGCAATTGCTTTGCGACCCCCTACAGGATCTGCCGGACCCACAGTTCGGAAGGCACGGAAGTTTGTAGTGAACCACACTTTCTAGCACAACAGGAGATACCGATCAGCATCTAGCGCAAAACATTCCCGTAAGGTTGTTCAATTGTTCGAACCTCCTTTTACAGCGAAGTTGTTGTTGGTACATTCGTCGGAATTTTCCGTGTCGTTGATAGTCAGCAGAAATAAAGGTCAGTGTTAACTGAAAAAAGGTCAGTATTTTTAGGGCGTTTGGAGGGGGGGGGAAGGGAATGTGACTCATTACTGACCGTATGACTACTTCCTTTCACAGGTTTCAGCTTGTCTCCGAGATCGGTTTAATTTTCAACAAAAGCTCCGGGGGCGCAGGGGTCTTCAGGACAAAATCTGGGTTTTTCGTCTGATAAAGATTTGTGTGCCGAATTCCCTGTTGAAAGAAGACAGTTTCATCGTGAACTGAGCAATGAAAATCAAGGGCGTCCGTAAGTGCAGCACATTTTTTAACACCCCTAGCTTCCATTTACTATAAATACGATTGTTTTATTGTCGTTTCTGTGGTCGGCGCGAATCTACCACCTCTCGCAGTGGTGAAAATGGGGAAAAACGCACTGAGTACAATGCTTGTAAATTTCCGGATTTTGATATTTGCCTCTCCGACCAAAATGGTAGTAAAGCTCATGTTCGTCCTGCGTACAATTATGAGCACACGACGATGTCAGAACACGACAGGGCGCCTCACCGCGTCTTGCAGAACAGGTCGCATCGGCCGCCACAGACAGCAACAAATAAGAAAAACAGTACCTGGTTTACTCAATATACATTTTAAACAAACACTTTTAAATATTGCATTTTCGTCAGTATCCTGGTTTTCGTCGATAAACCGAAAAGAACCGAGAAGTTTATGTGTCTACAAATCACGACCGGCTTTATTAGAGGCGACCAGGTCACCCGAGGCAGCGCGAGCGCGCCGCATTTGCTTTTGCTTATTTAGTACTTTCTCTAGTTCGCTGAACCGCCACCGCGTTTTTTGGTTCTGTAGCTCACCACACTAGCAGACGCTTTCGCGTGTGTATCTGTGTGTGTCCACTCCACGACCGGCAACGTTTTGAGGATAATCGGCTGCATTTTAAGGACGTTTCTCATCGATATTGCGATTGTACGTTCGGTAAAGAGCTACAAGCTGATCTAGATCACATTCTTCTCTGGTCGAACGATAACAAACTTTCCCTAAACTTAAACCAAATGCGCTATCATGCACATCACTGCTTCGCGCCAACCTTCGACCCCTTAAAACACTTTTCCTGAACCGATGGAGATCCCAAGAACAACGCATATCCACCTCCTAGGTGTAATCATCGACCAGCATTTCGATTTCTATCGCTATGTCCAAAACGCCGTGTCCGGGGAAACGTGACTCCTTGGCTTCGTCACTCGGTCCACAAGAAGAGCCAGGCCCGATGTGCCCAGATTGCTGTTCACAGCACTGGTGTTGCCTATCCTGGAGTTTCACTGCTCGGTGTGGGATTCGGCAACCAGGTAACTTGTTGCCTCCCTCAAGTCGGTGCAATGTCGCGCTTCCTGCCTTCTTATGAGATGTCAACTTAGCCTCCAAACACCATCCTATCGAGCACTGCACCTCCACCGTTCAGTCGGCAGGAGCCCGCTTCAACATCGACGTCAAGTAGCGACCACGCGGCTTCTAGCCACTTCTCTGCTACCGGACTCCTCAATTCCTTTTGCCTCCTATCAGCGGCGTACTCGCACTGGTGGACTGCAGCCCCTTTTAACCCGTACGCTTTGTCACTAGAACTCCTTCGCACCCTGTTCAGTGCAACTTTAAAGGTGCCCCCTCCCTCCAGTCACCAGTTCACTACCAGCCACGTGTCTCACTTCGAACATTCACCAAGAGCGTCACGGCCCACCTGCGGAGCATCTAACTTAATTTTTTATTCCGATCCCGGAGGGCGACTCCAGTAGTCGGACTGGATGCACCATCCTGTACACTCGTCCACTCTACTGATGCTTAGCTCACAATACTAACTATTCTACTCGAGAAAACTATGATATAGTGACTCATCTTACCGTATTCTATACACACTATGTGCTAGCATTAGCACCTGCCTATTAAAGCGACAGAAATCATCCGAAACCACCGTTATTTCTACACGCTCCCATTGCCTTCCATAGCGGCCGCCGCGCTTTTGGTGGTGAGCTAGGGCGGCGCCAAGCAGAACACTCGGTCCCTCCAAGCCGTTCACGTGATATTTCTTGGCCCGCGCGCTCCCATGGGGACACGTGGAGTGAGCAGGTCGCCCCTATAAAGCCGGTCGTGCTACAAATATTCACCGCAATAAACCGAAAACTTCTGTTTTGAATAAAGACTGAAAAAAGTATGCCGAATTTCAAAATAATAAAAACTGAAAACGCCAAACCCTAGCTATATTTTCAATGTCCTGTTTTGACGCTGTGGTGTTTTGTCGCGGTGCTGTTTTGACGCCGTTCTCTTTTGTCACTCTGCCCTTTAGACGCTGTGCTGTTTTGTCGCCGTGCTGTTTCGATGCTGTGCTGTTTTGATGCCGTGCTGTTTAGGCATGCTCTACTGTCACTGTGCCGTTTTGACGCTGTGCTGCTTTGTCACGTGCTATTTTTACGCCTGCTGTTTTGTCGTTATGCTGTTTTGACGCTGTGCTGTTTTGACGCCTGCTGTTTTGACCGTGCTGTTTTGTCGCGTGCTGTTTTGTCATGTGCTGTTCTGTCATGGTGCCTTGAGCAGCACCCCAACAGCTCAACTGTGTCGATTTGATTCTCGGTGGCCTACAGAGCAGCTCGGTAAAGTGTCCACTCTTGCCAGAAGCTTCCCGGGCACGTACAGAACCCTGTACTGGTAGGACATCAGACGCATCCTCAGTCGTTGGACACGAGGAGGAATTGTGTCCAGTTACACAGAACCCAGCAGCGCGACGAGGGGTTTGTGATCGGTCTCACTGTCGAACCTGATGCCTCAAACTGGTCGAAGAGCTCGATGGCCCGTGACAGCCAGTGCTTTCTCTCCAGTCTGAGTGTACTGAATCTTTGTTGGTGTAAGAAACCATGAAGCGTAGGCGACTGCACGGCGCTCTCCCGACGATTGGTCCTGCTGCACGACGGCTCCCAGTCCATAGGAACTCGCATCAGCAGACACTGTGGTAGGGCAGGAGGGGTCGTACTTGGCCATACAAACTTCGGAGCTCGGCATACCTTTCGGTCGTTCAAAAGCCATCAGGTGACTGGGCTTCAGCACCAGGCACTGTTCTTTTAAAAGAGGGCTCGGATCAGTGCAGTCATGTCGAACAGGTGGGAAAGAAAACGGCCAACATGGTTGGGCATTCCCAGCAGCCTCCAAACACTGCCGACGTCCACTGGAACCTCCAAGTTCACCAGAGCCTTCAGCTTGTCGGGATCGCTGCTGATGCCGTTGGCACTGACTGTGACTCCCAAGAACTTCACCTTCGGTGCTGATACACTTGGCTCGGTTCAGTTTGACGCCGGCTCTGCTGAGACGGATCTTCAGGTGGTGGTCATGCTCCTCTTGCGTGCATCCAAAGATGAGGATATTGTCGATAATGTGGACGACACCATTCCGGCCTTCAAGAATTCTTCTCGTCTGGTGCTGCTAATACTCTGGAGTGGAGCAAATCCCAAATGGCAAGCAACAGATGCAGTACTGTTCAAAGGATGTTATGAAGGTTGCGAGGAGCTGGCTGTCTGCAGAGCCTGACCTGGTGAAAGGTGGCCGTGGCATCAAGCTTGTAGCAGTTGAGGGCAGGCCCCAGGCATCTTAGGATGTGCTCCACCAATGGCAGCACATGACGCTCTCACCGAACTACCTAGTTCAGGTAGTTCGGCGCAGATGCGGTAGCCCCCTGCGGACTTCGGGACAACGGCGATGCCTGAGCACCAATCCATTAAATCATTGACTTTCCAGATAACGCCATCGGCTTCAAGCTTGTGCAGTTCCCTGCGGATGATGTCATGAAGAGGTATTAGTACGCGCCGAGGGAGAATGGCTGTGTACCTGGCTGGAGGCGAATCATGTACTCGTCACGACTGCAGAGGGCATCGACGAACTTCGCGACGCTAAGCTTCAGGATGGAAGGAAACCCAAAGAGTGCCGGGTCTTGAGAGTAAGACATACACCCGCTTCACGATGGACTTCCCTTTCCAGGTCAGCATGGCTTGAAACGTGCCGAGGACCCTCAAGGGATGGTTTCCAGGGCATGCCAGCTGACCTTTCGACTTCTCGAGATGCTGAGGTGCATCAGGAAACGCGCTTGGCATGACGTGACCTCAGCTCCAGAGTCAACTTTGAAGGTGACGTCGCACTTGTTGACAGCTACCTTCACGAATTTGGCACAATCCGCTGTCGACACGGCATGTAGGTGAACAAAGTTCAGGTCTCTATTCCGCTTCTCGCAGACGTCCTCAAAGTGTCCTAGGCGATAGCAGAAGTGACACTTTGCTGCCGAGCGGGACACTCATTGCGGGGGTGTGTCCGAAGGCCGCAGAACCTGCAGTCCCTGCCAGCTTTCTTGGGCGACAAAGACGCGTCTCGCTCGTGAGGCGTCTTGCTGGATGACCTCTGCCCCTTTTTGAGAAGAGATGTCTCCAGCACGTGCTGCTCGGGAGGAACAGGACCAGTCCCCTCACAGGAAAACTGTCGCTCTTGCCTTGATGGCATCCTCGTGGATGCGACCTTGAAGACGTGCTTCGGCCATCGTGAGGTTCGGGCACTGACACAACTTGTCCGAGAGGTTCTGGGGCGAGGAGTCCTACGACAAAACATTCTCGAAGGAGGCGGCTTCTACCTCCACGGAATAGTGGCACTTGCAGACAAGCTACCGAAGCACTGTGTAAAAGTTATGCTCTCTCCCCAGGTTCCTGGACACGGCGGTGGAATCGAACACTCTCACACAACTCGTTGAGCGGGTGCACAAAGTGCATCATGAACTTCTTGACCATTATGAAGGTCGCCCACACTCTGTGGTTACGCCTAGTATATCAAGGACGCGAAGCGCTTCTTCAGAACCCATTGTGTAGAGCAGTGTGCGCACCTGAACTTCCCCGGGTGCTTGGTGCAGGCCCGCCACGAAGCTGCAATCCTTGAACTGAAGTATCAAGTGCGGCCACTTGTCCAGGTTAGTCAAGTCAAACATCAGTGGCGGAGCCAGGCCCTCGCTTGGAAAGGTGACGGTGACGGTGGAGACGCCAGACTCTCGTGCTCCCTCAGCTTCCGCCATGGAAGAACGCAAAAGAAAGCAGAAGCGGTCACCACGTTGGCAATTAACGTGATGCAAGGTTGCGTGACTACTGTGAAGGTGGCTTTCGGCTGTCGAACCCTGGAAGGCCCAGTATCCCACTTCCACTACTAACACCATGTCGCGACCAGGCGGTCGTGATACGTCAGCAGCCAGGGAGGATGGATGAAGAGAGATGCACACCAGGTGATCGCTAAACCAAAAAGCGATTTTATTCCCTGCATGCTCCCGGAAAGAAAACAAAAACGCCCTGTGTGGAACGGTGCCGCCATCTGTAAGATGGGCACAACACTACAGGCATTAACCCTGCAGCACTACTCATACATGGTCAAGTTCCAAAAGGGTTTGACCAAGGTCACGGATGCACTCTCTCGGGTGCCCCAGGATGGTCAGGAGCTGCCACAACGGTGGGGGGGGGGGGGGCGAGGAGGAGCGCGGGGCAATGGAAAGTATTACAAGTTGCGGGGGACAGGCCCAGCACAGTCGCTGGAGCGAGGAGACAGCTGTAGGGTGAAGCAGCCGGGACTTGTGGCAGAGGTAGCAGGCTACAAAGACCCATGGCAGCGGGAGGCTGCACAGAGCTCGTGGCAGTGGTAGGGCACTGCACTAGAGTGAAGAATCATGACTTGGGATGAAACAGTAAGAGCTGCTTGAGGCCCAGAAAGTAAACAAGTTCTGTCAGCTGATGTTGAAAAAATTTGCAGAAATTGCAGTTAACACCGGAAAGACTTACGGATGAATGGAGTTGCAATTAGATTCATGTCTGCTGGGAGAAGACGGCTTGTTGCTTTGCTACATCCCAATGATTGATGAAGAGAAGGGGAACGACTCTCCCTTCAGGACTATTTCCTAAGAAGCTACGTAGAGTTTATCGGGTACCTTCATGACTCGGCTCCAGATGGTCATGGAGCAAGACTTCAAAAGCTATGTCGCTGCACGACCTGGCCGGTAATGAGGCAGGACGTATTTTGGTATGCTCGTAGTTGCCCAGCCTGCCATAAGGTGAGGCCGATGTGGACAACCTCTGGGTCTGATGCAGTCGGTGGGGTTAGCACCCGGGGCATAGTCGTTTGTGACAACGTAGGCCCATTGCCAATGGGTCCCATAGAAACTAGTATCTGCTGTTAATCACTAAACATTTCTTGAAGTAGGTGAAGATGTACCTTTTGAAGAAACTGGTTTCGGAGCGGTTCTGGAAGTTACATAAATTCCTGCACTTCGGCATGACACGTCTCGTTAGCAATGCTACTTACTTCACCAGCAAGGTGTTTGTAGACTCCTGCTTGGTGCTTACTATAATGCACAAGTGGACACCATATTCTCAGCTTAATATCACCGAGTGAATCGAAACCTGAAAGGCATGTTGACTTCACTAACAAAGAGACAGAATGGCTGGGACAATCACATCGCCGAGATGGGCTTTGCCATTCGGGTGACTGTGAACGGAGAAACTGGATTTACGCCAGCGTTTTTGAATGAGGGTAAAGAGCTACCGTCGCCTCTGGGGAATGGGCCACGAAGCCGCAGCAGAAAATATTAACTTTTCCCAAATGTGTGGCGGAGCCCTAGAATTGCCTTTTGGGTGCATTGTACAATACTAGTAAAAACCTCGATGCCGCAAGGATCGAGCAGGCAGCCATCGTCACCCGGAATACTTTGGAAACTTGGTCCTACGAAGAACTCGCTTGCTGAGTAACACAGCTAGTGGGTTTGCAGAATTGCTGGCCCTGAAGCGGGAAGGGCCTTACGAGGAAGTCGCTAGTGACGCAACTTACTTAGACTCACTCGGCCGGACATCAAGGGGGATTTTGGCGCTTTGCACATTGCACACATGAAGAGCTACTACCTTTGCGACCAATACGACAGTGAACCAGGGATTGCAGAAAAACAGGGTACATCCCAGTTCAGGTGACCCATACGTGCAGTCTGGAGCGCCGACTTGGCATGGCGGCCGGATGGTGAACGACACCATAGGCGAGCAAACTTCGGAGGATAACTCCGACCTTCGTTACAACCTTCGGTCTAGAGTGTAATCTCTCTCTGTGTTTAAGTTCTTTTTATCCAAAACGCCTGCTTCAAAGTATTGGCTAGGAGTGATGCTGGTCGTGGACGGCTCCACTTCGCCCAAATGCAGTCACAATTGCTCCTCCAGTCACCCAGGGCACTCGCCCAAAGCCTTCGCATCCGGTGTCATAAGGTGGTCATCCCTGGAGCTGACCGCACCTTGGAGTTAGCAATGCCTCAGACACCCCTGAGCCTTTCCAAATTGCTCTATCCCAGATCAGAGCCACTGACCACACCCTTGGTGACAGCAGACGCCTCGCTGTGCTTCCCAAGAAGGTCAGCCCTTCCTTCCAGCAAGGAAGCTGCCAGGCCACTTCTGCGAGGGGGCTGTCCTGTCCCTTTCACGCCTGCTGCCCTGGCACGTCCCGTCTGCCAACTGCGGTTGTCGCCCCGGATCCCCAAGTTGGTAATAACCATTTCCCACCGATGCCTGCCTTCCTTTCGGCTGTAGTGTCTCCGCTGTCTCTTTAGACTAGAACCAGCTAAGATGTAGCGATGGCCAAGCTGGAGTTGTTCCTCTCTGGAGGTCCGGCTGCCCCCATCTCAAGCCCCCCAGTCCGAGCATTGAGGGCAAGTGAGCGTGGAGAACCTTTGGCTTTGCCTCCACGTGCCCGGTGCCGAAGCCCACGATCCCCGCTGGTGTGAACACTTGTCAACTCGTCTCCAGTGCCAAAGCCGCATTTCCCGACAGCCTGGAACCCTTTGATCCCCGTCAGATAAGCAGCGCCAAGGATGGCATTACCCACTGCCTACCAGCAAACATTCGTTGAGGTTCACGTTCAGTACGAAGCCGGGATTTCTCGCCAAACCGGTGCCGCAGTGTTCACCCGTGGCCTTATTTCGGCACTAGATTCTTAGAGGGAGTGAGACGGGTCGGGAAACAAAGGGGTCGGGATGGCTATATAAGGAGATCTCATTGTGCAATACGCCAAAAAACAGACGAAAACGGAAAACTGGACAGGAGGCGGCATAACTTTAAACTGAATGGTTTATTTGGATGAAACTTTTAAAAATATAAAAACCAGCACACTTGGCAGCACACAAAGATATGGTTTAAAAACACACTTCCTTCAAATACCAGCATCATTGGTTCTTCAGATGGAATTTTTTATCGGAAAAAGACAGGGTAATAATACTGTGCTCTTGCCTTTTCTGACCTTTTTCGCTAAGGTTCCAGAAACATTTAAAAAAACATATTTTTATGTTCGTGTGTTTAGTACGTCCGCATGGCGGTGCCAGCGGCGAGCAGTCTGGCAACCGGGGATGCATGCGCCATCACGTTCTGCGCTGCTGCGCGTGTGCAACATCAAGTCGGACTCAGGACCGTTGTTGGAGCTAGTCCTGGCCCGCAATAAATGTTGACGCCACGGAGTGTTTGTTTCCGCGAACCCGACGTAACAGTGGCGACGAGGATGGGATTCCTGCAGGACGGCGGAACTGCGGCCGCCAAGGAAAGCTAACTCCGTTGCCCGGCCGCTCAGCATGGCCACCGCTCCCACCGAGGCCTACATCGAGGCTTTCGACTTCTCCCGACCTGAGGACTGGGAGGATTACGCACAGCGGTTCGAATTCTTCCTGGAGGCGCAAGGTATCACAGATGCCGGGAAGAAGCGGGCGACGTTCCTCAGCCAGTTGCGGCTCCGCTACGTTCCAGTTGGCCAAAGCGCTCGTGGCGCCGGCCCCGCTCGGGGATACGCCCCTCGAAACAATCCTCACCGCGCTGAGGGAGCACCTGGCCCCGAAGCCTCCAGAGCTTGCGAGGCGACACGAGTTCCATCGCCGTGACCAGGCACAGGGAGAGTCTGCGGCGGCCTACCTCGCTGCCCTTCGTACCACAGCGCAGCATTGCCAGTTCACCGCCCTCGACACTGCGCTCCGGGATCGTTTTGTGTTCGGGTTGCGGAGCGACAAAGTGAAGCAACGACTCTTGGCTAAAAAAGAAGTGACCCTCGCCAGTGCTGTCGAGGAAGCAATCGCTGCCGAGGTCATCGACCGGGAAGCCTGCCGCGACTCCCGCCCAAGTGTAAGCGCACCACGCATCGAGCCCGTGCACCAGGGGACAAGCGCGGGTATCGACAACGAGCAAGACGCCGCCGAGGACGTCTTGCGCCTAAGGATAGACCAGCGGAGGGACCCGGAAGGAACGGGAGGCGCCTTCTGTGCTGGCTGCGGAGGCTCCCACGAACGGCGGCTGTGCCGTTTCCGGGATGCCCAGTGCAGGGGCTGCGGAAAAACGGGTCATATACTTCGAGTCTGCCGGTCCCGCAGGCCACGGGACTACCGCCAGAATTCGGAGACGGACTGCAAGACGCCTCGCGTCAGGGCCACGACTCGCACAAACATTGCCTACTGCGACGATCAAACCGTGACTGCTATCCACGATGTGCCCGCACCGGCCCTGAGGAAGATACATGTGGAGGTCATGCTCGAGGGCAAGCCATGCCCAATGGAGGTGGATTCTGGGTCAACGTTTTCGCTCATTTCTGAGGCCACAGCCAGGCGGATCTTCCCAAATGGCTGCTTGCCAGCCCTGAAACCACTGGATATCACGATGAAGGACTATCAGGCCAACAGCATCGCAGTGCATGGCTATGGCATGTTCAGGGTGAAATTCAAGGACTTTGATGGCCTATTGCGTCTCGTCATCGTCAAGGGTGAGCGTCAGAGCCTCCTGGGGCTGGACTGGTTCCCAGCCCTGGGCATCAACATCATAGGAGTGCAGCACATCACCCAGCCATCTCATGCGATCTGTAACATCCTTAAGGAATTTGGGTCCGTGTTTGATGGAGCTTTGGGATGCTACAAAGGACCACCTGTGCAGTTTTCACTCAATCCTGAGGTCATGCCCGTGCGGTTGAAGGCAAGAAGAGTACCCTTTACGCTTCGGCCGAAAATCGATACCGAGCTAGACAAGCTCATACAACAAGGGGTGCTGGAGCCTGTGGATCAAGCTAAATGGGAAACACCTATTGTCACGCCCTTGAAGGCAAATGGGGATGTGCGTATCTGTGCAGACTACAAGTGCACGATTAATAGGGCATTGCAGCAACATGCATACCCAGTGCCAGTCGTGAGCCATCTCCTGGCAGCCCTTGGAGGTGCCACAATCTTTGCAAAGCTTGATTTGGCACAGGCATATCAGCAGCTGCCAGTGACCGAAGAAGCAGCAGAGGCCCAGACCATCGTAACTCATCGGGGCGCTTTCCGCATCCGCAGGCTTCAGTTTGGGGTCTGTGTCGCACCCGGCATCTTCCAGAGTCTCATGGAAAACCTCCTGAGGGGACTACCGGGTGTCATCGCTTATTTTGATGACGTGATTATTGCTGGAGCCTCACAGGAAGAACTGCTCGTTCGCCTGCGTGACGTTCTACGGCGGTTTCAAGCCGTAGGGCTCAAGGTCAAGAAAGAAAAATGCCAACTCGGTGTGACACAAGTAGACTTTTTAGGGTTTCGAGTTGACGCTGAGGGAATACATCCGACACCGGGAAAGACCGAGGCCATCATGAATGCCCCATGCCCTGCAAACAAGACTGAACTACAGGCATTCCTGGGACTCCTCAACTTCTACCATGCTTTCCTACCCCACAAGGCAACCATTGCAGAACCACTGCACCGTCTATTGACCAAGAATGCTAAGTGGACCTGGGGCCGAACACAACAGAGAGCCTTTGATACGGTGAAAGAGCTCTTGGCATCCAACCAAGTCTTAACACACTTTGATGAAAAGAAACCCTTGATCCTGGCTTGTGATGCCTCCCCATACGGAATAGGAGCTGTGCTGAGTCACCACATGCCTGATGGGAAAGAAGCACCTATCGCATTCTATTCCAGGACACTGTCTACCACCGAGCGCAATTATGCTCAGATTGATAAGGAGGCGCTTGCAGTGGTCGCAGGTGTAAGAAAGTTTCATGACTACGTATGGGGCCGCCAATTTCAGATCCACACGGACCACAAGCCACTTCTGGGGCTGTTCACCCCAGACCGTCAGACACCGCAGATGTTGTCACCACGGATGCTGCGGTGGTCGATATTTCTAAATGGGTACCAGTACTCTCTCCTCCATCGGCCTGGGAAGCGGCTGGGCCACGCAGACAGCCTCAGCAGAATTCCCTTAATGCAACAGCACCAGGACGACCCGGCCCCAGCAGAGACCATTATGCTCCTGGACATGCTCCCAGAACCTCCACTCCAAGCCGCTGACATTGCCACACAGTCTGCAAGGGACCCTACCATGTCTCGTGTACTCAACTGGGTGTGGAAGGGGTGGCCACCAAGGCACAGCATCACTTCTGAGTTCACACCATTCGTGTCAAGGCAACATGAGCTGTCTGCCCACAAAGGTTGTTTACTGTGGGGTGACCGTGCGGTGATACTGCTGAAGCTACGGTCCCGGATTATCGAAGCCTTGCACGCCGGACATCCAGGAATTGTTCGGATGAAGGCACTTGCCCGCAGCTATGTATGGTGGCCAGGAATGGATGCGGCTATCGAGGAATGGGTGCGACGATGTTCTCCCTGCCAGGAAACACGGCCAGAGATGCCCGAGCACCAGTCCATCCATGGGAGACGACCCGGGCGCCGTGGTGTCGCCTGCACATTGATTTCGCTGGGCCGTTCCAAGGAAAGACATTCCTGATCATAGTGGACTCCTATTCAAAGTGGCTGGAGGTCATTGCAGTGTCATCCATGACATCGCTCACCGTGATCAATGCCTTACGGAGGCTGTTCGCAACACATGGTCTTCCAGACGCAGTAGTGTCGGACAATGGGCCTCAATTTACGTCCGCCGAGTTCCGGGAGTTCCTTGAGGCCAACCTGATCCGCCATGTGACATCTGCACCTTTTCATCCATCTACAAATGGCCAGGCTGAAAGGATGGTGCAAACCACCAAGGAGGCTCTGTCGCGCATTGTGCAGGGAGATTGGTCACGGCGATTGGCAGATTTCTTGCTACAGCAGCATGTAACTCCACTCAAGCACGGGGCGATCACCGGCCGAACTGTTAATGGGCCGCCGGGTATCGACCATGCTGGACCGGCTGCATCCCGACAGGGCTCCGGCCAAGTCATCCCAGCAAACAGGACTGCTTCCAGTGCCACGCTCATTCCTGCCTGAGGACCCTGTATTTGCACGCAACTATGGCCGTGGCCCCCCATGGGTCCCCGCTGTGATTGGCCGAGCGACCGGGCCAATCTCCTACGAAGTGACCCTCCCAGATGGCAGGGTGTTGCGGCGGCACGTTGACCAGCTCCGGCGCCGGGCAATGGCGCCTTGCACAAGCGAGGGACCGGCACCAACAGAACAACAGCCAGAGGTCTACCCCACACAAGGGCCATCACCAAGGGAAGTTTATCCTCGGCAAGGGATACCTCCAGGGCAAGTGAGCAATGAGCCAGCAGAGAGTTCGTTGGAAGAGCAGCCAACGGCTGAACCCTCTGCAGGCGACACAACCATGTCCCAACCTGTGCCAACGACCGCACCACGGACAGGGTCGAAGGAAGGACTGGAGGGGGATCCTGAACCAGCGACCCTGCGCCGTTCGCAGCGAGCTCGGAAAGCCCCATCCCGCCTGCGAGACTTTGTGCTGGCACTGGCCGAGTGTTGAGCCTGAACTTAGGGGGAAGGGGTGTTATGTTCGTGTGTTTAGTACGTCCGCATGGCGGTGCCAGCGGCGAGCAGTCTGGCAACCGGGGATGCATGCGCCATCACGTTCTGCGCTGCTGCGCGTGTGCAACATCAAGTCGGACTCAGACCGTTGTTGGAGCTAGCCCTGGCCCGCAATAAATGTTGACGCCACGGAGTGTTTGTTTCCGCGAACCCGACATAACACATATAGTGTACCCTGCTGCTTTAAGTCTGCTAAGCGGAGAATGAAAACTGTTTTTCATTCAATGTGGGCAGGATTTTCCTAGCACGGCCCTTAAGCAAGATGAGACAATGTCCTGAATGGCAACATTCCTTTATTGTAACAAGGATCATATGTCCAGCAGGCATGCTCAGCAACAAAATACAAGCCCAGATCCAGAAACTGCAACCGACCACGCACCGAAGTCTCATGTGTGAATTTTAAGCCGAAAGCACAAATTGTACCAGAAGGAACATGCAAAAGTTCTTTGTTATGTAGGCAAGTATTCGGTGCGCGTGTCCCGCCCCGTCATTTGAGACGATCACATGATCGCGGGGTTTTTGAAACAATGCACTAGCTATGCTTTCGGCTTAAAATTTACACGAGAGCTTGGTTCATGGTCTGCTGCAGTTTATGGATCTGGGTTTGTATTTCGATGTGGAGCACGCCTGCTGGGCGTACGAGCCCCATCCTAAGAAAGGAATGTCGCCGTTCAGCTTGGCACACTCCAAGTTGGTGAAGAGGGGCATTGCTTCACCTTGCTTAAGGGCCGAACTAAAGAAATCCCGCCCACACAGAATGAAATTTTTCATTCTCGGCTTAGCAGGCTTGAAGCGTCAAGATACCCTCTACATGTTCTTGAAGATTATTCCTTGGGGGCCCCAACGGGCCCTTAAGGTATAATGAATGAAAAGGCAACAGGGCAGTGTGCGACCGGGCTCTCAGGAGGGTGGGTAGGAGTTGTCTTGCCTTACATTCACAAGATGTCCCACAATCTGAAGGTGGCCAACGGCATTGACATACTAGTTTTTTCTGCACCAAACTATCTTCGCTGTGTAAAAAAGATAAGCAGATCGGGAGAGATCAATCTGCTGTGCTGTAAGAGACATGCAAAAAACATGTCACCAAATGATAGGGTTGGAGCATGCTTTGGCGATCAGGCAGTCCCCGTCTGGCCACCTCGCAGTCCACTGTGGCCGTTGCGAATGCGGGTCCAACTCTGAGAAGTGCAGCCCCATTTTGGCAAGACCAGTGTCATGAGCCATTACAAAACAAAAATGGCCAGAAAATTCATAAAACCTTTATGATCAGGTCCCACCACAACCCCTGCATAAGCGCACCCTCTTCGTAGGCATAACAAAAACCGAGACATTAGAAGGAAAAAAGTGAAAGCCGTTTACAACTCCCTGCAACGCCGAATTGGAGCGCAGCTCTTGAGGAGGAGAGAAGGGTACTCAGGGGAGGGTATACCCCTCCTCCTCCTCCCCTCATTCTTCAATCTCCTCCGTGGGGGGTCACGTGACCTCGGACGGAGGGGGGGCGGCTCACTGCGGTGCATTATGGAAAAATGTCCCATAACGCACCGCGCGAGCCCCCCCATGGGGTCACGTGACCCCCCCCCCCCCCCCCCGAGGTCACGTGACCCGGGGGGGGGGGGGGCTCGCACGGTGCATCATGGGACATTTCCCATAATGCACCGCGCGGTTACGCCGACGGCGACGCCGCTCAAGCCGGGAACGGGCGCCTAAGAGCTGCGCTCTAAAAGGACACGAACAAGGCGGACAACACATGTGTTCGAGACGTTTTGTGTTGTCCTCTTTTAAAGCGTCGGCGTCAGGGCAACCGCGTGCATTGCATTACGGGACGGTTCCTTGCTAAATTTAGCGGGCAAACTTTCCCTCTAACTTTAGCCGAAAAATCACCCACTATATTCAACAGAAAAAAATTTCCCAACTTTAGTGAGATAATTTCCCCACTTTACGTTAAGTTTCCCCGCTAAATTTAGCGGGAAAATTGACGTCATGCGACCTCAACACCAATTCAGTTTCCCCACTAAATTAAGCAGAGAATAATGTCACGACTTTGTCATGTCACACATGAACAAATTCTGCGGCTGGAGAGGAAGACATGCCCTCTAGGGTGCCTTCATCTGCGCTTCGCATAGTGATGCCAACTGCCTGTTTCCCTTTCCCACACCCTCTTCCACCGCCATTTTGTTCCTCTCATTGTTTCCCCGTGCGCCGGAAAGTGGCCTTTGTGTCTATCGGTCCTCCCATCCGAGGGGGAAAATGCTAATCCTCCCTCCGTGGGTTCCACAACGCTGCTCCAAACTTGTGAATAAGGTGCTTGTTTCCGGGAGGGTTATAAGCCCCACGGATTATCGCCGAGAACCAAAATGGCTGCTGGTTTGTCGGCGAGCGGTATTACAAAGGGTGGCATCACCCTAGCAAAGCGCACATGAAGGCTCCCTAATGCCCTCCTCTCCTCCTCAAGAGCTGCAATTTAGATTCACATTAGACTTGTAAAGATCGAATTTTTTCATGTCCCTTTTTCATTTTCCAGTGTCTCAGGTTTTGTTGTATGCAATTCACCAGCTTGCCTGTACTTTTACTTCTGTCAGCTACTGTCCTTGTCCGATAAAAAATTCTATCTGAACCAACGACGCTGGTATTTGAGGGGTGTTTTAGACCATATCTTTGTGTTCCGACAGGTGTGTTTTTATCATTTTAAAAGTATTTCATCCAAATAAACCACTCAGTTGAAAGTTATGAGGCGTCATGTCCAGTTCTCTTCGTTTTCGTCAGGCGTTTTTTGGCGTATTACACCATGATGCAAAACCAACTAGCCATCCTCATAAGATAGCAGGCAGGGGTCTGGTGGGTCTTCCCTTGAATCTTCAGATGAGTTTTCTTTTGGGAGTCATTTGAGTCTTGATTTGAGTCTGGTGTTAGGAGTCGGAGTCACCATAAGGTCTTTATCGGAAGGCTTCGTTGGAGGTCTTTGAGAGTCCCGATTCAGTCTTTAGTTGAGGGTCTCGATTCATAAAGAGCTGTTCAGCTGCAGCCACTACCGGAGAACGGGCTTAGGGCAATAGAATGCGAGTAAACCACTTGATTGCACTTGTTGCGTTGCGACTTCCTTGGGAACGATTGAAGCGCAGCTAGATCGAATCGGGCAGTGTGGAACAATCTTACAAAAGCTAACAGCCAATATTTGAAGGCTGGGAACTGAAACACCAACTTCGAAGCAGTTTCTCATATTTGAAACATGATGCCCTTGCCAAGTCAGATCACAATCTATTACATTGGAAGCAATGATTATCTCATTCAACCGCTGATGAGTGCATCACAATTCAGTATCACCTTGCATTACTTACATCCAACTGACACAGAAACAATTTTCTGGCACTGCTGTTATGCAACGTCATAGATTCCCTGCCACATGATGTTCAACCCTAACTACAGTCGAACACGGATATATCGAACTCGAAGGGGATCGCGAATTAGTTCGATATATGAAAAATTCGATATAAAAAAATAAAGGCCCCGAGAACTTACCTGTGGCGGACGATCACCTACAATCGGCGCATTCAAGAATGACAACTAATTCCGCACACACGATGCAACAGAATGTTTTATTTCCGTGAAAAATAAATCGCTTATCTTGGCCTGCTTCTTCGTCTTCGAAATGAAGTTGAAGACGCTGGCCTCGATCTTATCGAGGCTGTCCAGGTGCGACAGCCCGGTTCCCTTCATGTCGCCACAACAACGGCGAATCAAGCCGAACGCTGCCGCCACTTCGGCGGCGGAGTATGCGCGTGTAGCCGCCGCCTCGTTCGGACGATCTTCGTCGCCACTTGAGCTGTCGGCCTGGGCACCCTGGGTCCCTGCGACCGCAGCTACAATGTCCTCGTCAGCGAGGCTCGCAACAGCCTGAACATTGCAGCTCACTTCCACGAAATCGTCCGCAGACACTTCGGGTGGAACGGCAGCCGGGAAGAGTGCCGACAACTCGCGAAACGCGTCGTCTATGCGCTCTTCGTCGCCGTCTTCACCGGTTTCCGCAAGTTCCGCCGTCACGAAGCCTGCCTTCCGGAAGCAGTTGGCCACTGTGTCCATTTTCACGTCTCGCCAGGCGCCCGTCAGCATTTGAATGGCACCAAGCAGGTCAACCTTCAGCTCGGTGCCCATGCGGAGGTTGACCAGCAGCTTATCAAGGAGTCGCCTCCTGTAGCCCACCTTGAGACTTGATGCCCTGGTCGAGCGGTTGCAGCTTCGCTGTCGTGTTGGCCGGCGGAAACTTCAGCTCGATGTTTTTGAGCTCGCAAGTGGTGTGGTGGGCCGAGCAGTTGTCCACAAGAAGGCAAGCGCGACGCCCCGACTTGCCCAGCTCGACGTCCCACGCTTGCAGCCATTCTGTGAACAGCTGATGCGTCATCCACGCCTTCTTGTTCGAGGCGTAGCGAACGGGAAGCTACTTACAGTTCTTGAAACAGTGCGGTGCCCTCGCTTTCCTGATCACAAAGGGCTGGAGCTTCCGAGACCCATCCATGTTTGCTGCCAGCAGAACGCTCACGCGGACTTTACTCATTTTGCCGCCGTGACACGTGCTGCCCCGGACGCCGAGTCTTGCTCGGCAGCATTTGCCAAAATAAACCGGTCTCGTCGGCGTTGAAAATTTCAGCGGGTGAAAACCTCGCAGAGATTTTCGGCCACTCCTTCGTCAACCACTGCTGGATGTCCTGGCTGCGTACGGCTTCGCTTTCGCCAGAAATGGTTTTGCCGACGATGATGTAGCGTTGCTTAAATTGGTGAAGCCACCCGGTGTTGTCGCCGAAATTGTCTTCACCCAGTGCAGCGGCAAACCATTTGGCCTTAGCCATCAGCATTGGGCCATCCACAGCAATGTTCTTCGCGCGCACTTCTAAAAACCAGGCATGGAGTGCCTTTTCTACTTTCCCGTGGGCAGCAGCACGCACACGACAGGCTCCCGACGTTCGCTGCTCCGCCGCCTTTGCCTTGATATCCGCCTTGTTCTTCAACAAAGTGCTCAGAGTGTTGCGTGGTATCCCGATGTCGTCCGCCACCGTCAAACTTTTTTCGCCCGCCTCAACACGCTGTATGGCTTTTAACTTCGTCGCAAAGTCAAGGTTCCTCCGCTTTTTGACGCTGGCCATTGCTTACACGAGAAGTCGAAAATTCAAGCAGTCCGCAGCGCCTTTGCACAGCACGCACGCAAAAGAGGAATGCGGTGGTACGCGACAACTAAGGGTAGTGAACTCCGTAAACAAAGCGCACGCGAACAGTTGCGATGGCGGCGATGGCTACCCGGTCTGACTGCTAGGGCAGCAGCAATGTACGAAAGGCGCGAACTGTGGTTGGCTGATCAAAACTCGCAAAACATCAACAAAAAAGAAAGAAAAGGCGGAAGGAGGAGGCCGCCGGCGCTCAACAGCACAGTCCGAGCCCCCTCGCTTGCTCGGGGGTAGGGGTATGTCCCGCGGCGTCGGCGTCGTAGTCCGCACTCACACTACGCATGCGCGCGCTGCGCGCATTCCCCGAAGGAGGAAAAGGAGGGAGGCTCTCGGCGTGCGGCCACGCCAGGGCGGTGAGCTTTCCCCGCAACTCCGCGCCGGTCGTCTGCTAGCATTCTGTCCCGCGCGTTCGATGCTCCGCATCTCCCCATGGTTCCCCTCGGGAAGATGGTGTAATTTTTTTCAAGCGTTGGGGGCGCTGTGCCGCGAAGGTCGCGGGGCGCAGCGAGTGCCGAAGCGCACCTTCCAGTTCGCGCGGCGTTCGATATATCCGATGGTGGGTAAAAATACCGTTCGATATAAACGTGCGAATTTCTATACTTTTACAAAGGATTTTCAAGGGGATAATTTAAGAGTTCGATATAGCCGAAAATTCGATATATCCGTGTTCGATATATCCGTGTTCGACTGTATAATGCGCCGATGTAAAAAGTTTTAATAAGCACTTACCTGAACTTACCTGTACTTCCGTGTTACTTACATTTTCCCAGTGCACAAACAAACAGCAATGCTGGTACACAAGAATCCTTTATACAAAGTGAAAACTTCAGATGAAGGGTTGAACTTAAGAATCCAGGAAATTAATCTCCCCAAATAAAGCCATCATGCAGTTTCTCAAGCTGCAATGTCAACTCAAGCTTTTCCAGAACACAACCTCCCGATGAACTACTGAATGCGATGTCACCCCATGACGAAAGACTGTTGCTGATGTCATCCGGTACCACATACACTGTTGCAGACTCTGAATTGCCAATACTGCAGACGCTGGTGCTTTCACTTGTTTGTTCCTCCTTCATAGGTTTAGTTTCCACCCCTCCAACAATGCTGTCAATAGCATTGCTGATGTCTTTCTGAGGTGCCATTTTAGTGTTTTTTTCAGCTACCAAGTTCGTCCTTGTAGTGTTGTTCTCAGTGCTGAGCAGTATGCAGGGTTGTTTAAGCATCCCATAGGCTACCTTCCTTGTAGCCTTTTTATTAACTAGTTCAGACTGAACTCGAGAGGAAGCCCCAACGGTGCTTAAAGAACTTGCTTCACTCATCACATTACTTAATGAACCAATCACTTCCTTTTTTCTGAGCACTTCAGTCTTTACACCATCAGTAGCCTTTGACTCTGACACTATTCGTGGGTTCGCAGCTTTATCATTGCTAGCGATCTTCCCATTCAGAACCTTTCCATGTACTTTCATAGGTTCTGGAGTACACCGGTCAGAAGGCATTACAATTGCTGCCTTGTCTATTTTCTGCTTATGTACAACTTCAGTCTGCAGCCCAGTTGACGAAGCCCTGATAGGGTTCCCAAAACTCTTTTCAATTATGACATTACTTCGTGAACTGATCACTTCCTGATTTACAAGCTTTTCACTTTTTTTGCCACCAGTAGTTGTTGACATGGGCCCTATTCGTAGCTTAAAAGCTTTTTCATTGCTGGCAAACTTCCAATTCAGACTTCTTCCACTCACTTTCACAGGTTGCGGAGTACACCAGTCAGGAGGCAACCGAACTGCTGCCTTTTCTCTTCCTTGTTTATGTACAAGTTCAGACTGCAGCCCTGTTACTGAAGCCCTAGTAGGGTTCACAGAACTCGTTTCACTGATTACATTACCCAGTGGACCGGTCACTCTCTCATTCACGAGCTTTGAAGTACTCCCACTAGCTCCCAAAGCTTTTGGCTTAGGAGCTTTCTGGTTGATGGTGCACTTTCTATCTAAAGGATTTCCATCCTGCCTTTTCACAGGTTGCGGTGTCAACCAGTCGGGAGGCAACCGAGGATGGCGGACTCTTGAATAATCTTTGAAGCCCGCACCTTTCACACTCCACACGAGTCCCCCACTCCTAAGCCTTTCACCTCGAAAACATGAGCCATTTGTACCGTGACTTGGTGGCTCACTGGCCTGCTTTGCTGTGCACTCAGAGTTTATGGCCTCCACTTTCATTGCTATTGGTACAAAGCATTTTGTACTTTTCTTTAGTACATTCAAACCAGACGAGGACATATTCTGTGCATCTACAGTCCTAAATGACACTTTCTCAAGAATATGCTTTGCACTGCTTGCAGAATCCGATGCTCCTCCCTTCACATGAGAGCTGCAGTGTCTTGAAGATGTCTCATCATTGGAGATTTCACGTTTAGGACTAGAGACCGGTGAAATATCCATCGGCACGACATCATGGCACTCTTCAACTTCTGGGTCTTTCCATGTAGAAACCGGTGAAATTTCCATCGGCATGGCATGGTGAGACACTGCAACTTTCGAGTCTTTCCATGAAGAGCCACTTGAAGGTGTCATTCCATGAAATTCCTTCACTTCTGTCCTGTAGGTCTCAGTAGCTTGGAATCCTGATTCTTGCACCTTGCATGACAGAGATGAATGGGAGCCACTCCATTCGTGAGATGAACCAACTTTGGTGCTTTTGCAGGGGATGGGCATTTTGGTAGCATTTCTGCAGCCAGCAATACCAGAGTCACATGGCTGTTGCTCTTGCAGAGGGTAGTAATAGAAGCTTGATACTCCAGAGCCTTGGAAGGTGCGCTTCTCGTACCAGGCATAGGTGTGATCCACTGGGTACCCATAAGGAACCCACCCTTGGTTTGAATATGGGCCTTGCATTTCTCACATGGTCAGCAAAACCCTGCAAAATAGAAAAAATCCTTATGCCCTTGTGGTCATTTGTAAGGTGAAATACAAACTCGAGACTCCAAATGAACAAGTGGAGAGCCTGAATCAATACTCATACAAAAATATGTTCCAATGCACAAGTACACATGTACAATGAACCCTTCTTTGATAGCTTCTGTCCAGTGTGCATTTTTGACACTAAAAGGCACCCTCACAATTAGTTATCTACATGTTCATAGCCTATACTAGGTGTATAGACTAAAAAAATGACTATAAATGAAGCAGCTTCCTAAAGTATGCAGCAACTCAGATGGGCCTCAGATAAGTGTGTTCCAATATCTTTGGGACAGTTTAAGAAACAGAAGATAGACCACTCGGTTCGCTGCAGTTCATATTGATAACTAAATAAATCTGCATATTTTGCATCAATGTCTCGAAGATTCTTGTGTCTACAGCATAGTATATAAGGCATCATGTGGTGTTAGAAGTGATTCAAATCCATGCCATGCCTGCACAAGATTCAAGCATTTAACTCTCTGGTTCAACGATTCAGGAAAAAAAACAAATTTCCTTATAAAACATTAAACCAACTAAAACCATTCCTGACTAATGATTCATGGAATAGTTAAGCACTAAACTTGATTGCTAGATGGTGCAACTGAGCACCCGTTCCTGTTCAGTTGCTCGTGTTCATGTTGGAGTAGGTGGATGCCTTGTGAAGAGCTTTCCTACCTCACACAAAAGGGTACTTGCATTGCAGTCCACTGCAAAAAAAAATTTTATGTACTTTCCTATTCAGGTGTGTCTCATTCTAGTTTAATTGAGCAAATATACCACACTTAGGAGTGGCGCGAATTGTAGAATAGCAAAAATCGCAAGAGAATGACTTTTGAAAAGTTTTTAAAATTTAACTTTCAAGCAACTCTTCAGTTTATAAACACTAAATTTGATCGGGACATTGATTTCATAATGCCACGGGAGATGTGATATGCTCAAAAAGCAGAAAATATCTTCCGATTTCCTGTGCCCATCCATCAGAACGGCACGTTAGACAACCAGCATCTTGCGTTTGTTTTGAAGCAGATTTCTTTGTTACGCTACGCACCATTCTAAAGTGGCATTGCTCTAACAGACCCAGCAATTGGCCACTCCAAGCGCTTTTTTTGTGTCTGTTTTATTGCCTGCTTTTATGATTGCTTCGTGCAACATTCTCTTTCGAGTCTCTTTTCGTCGATTTTGTCTTGAATATTTGCTTTTTTTTTCTTTTGTCACTATTGTGTTTTATCAGTTTCCATGCATTGTTTTCTTATCATCATTCATTTTATAAGTGTGCTCACGAAGAGTTTCATAATGTTTTACAAAACGTAGCCTGTGCGACTTTGCTTTCGGAATGCCTGGAGATCTTCGCCTGAAGACAATCATGCGTCAAGCGTTTGGCAACAAACAATCACGTCTGTGGAATGCACGATGAAAGACGGCCATGAAGGACACGCTACCCATGAGGACACGCTACCGACAGCGGCAGATTCCCCAATCGTAGATTGGAATGTTATCAACTCTTAATTCCAACGCATGCACTGTCCCGAGTGCTGCACAAAACTTGTGACCCTCTCCAAGGCCCAAAGGAGCATAGGCTTGGTGCCAAGCACGTGCACAACAGGCGACCTGCGTGAAGAATGATTTTCTTTGCCCAGAGTGGCCACTGAGGCCGAAATAATGTTTGTTGAAGTGAATGTCTGGGCAGCGAAGGTCATGCACAGCATTGGTAAAGGAGCAACAGCACTTTCTTACTTTTTGCTATTATCAACATTTCTCACCACGGCCTGCACAAGATACACCAGAGGCATATGAACATGATGGTGCAGGCCTGCAACGAAACTGCATCAGGTGAGACTGAGAATGTCGCCTGTATCGGAGCATGACAAGAGCTTTGACAACCCACCAGGAAACATCGACATCATTTTTGATAGCACCTGGCTAACTCGAGGACACAGCTCGCACATCAGTGTTGGATGCATCATCCAGATATACACGGGGCTTGTCATTGACCACATAGTCCTCTCGAACTTATGCTTATGCTCCGCAGCCAGACAAAACCCCATCAAGGAATGGTATGCAGCCTGGCTGAACAAACAAACTAGGCTCCAAAGTGTCAGAATGTTGACTTTAATACCAGCCGAATAGAGGTGGAGGCTGCTGGGTTTATGTTCAGCAGGTCCAGGAACAAGTATCAGCTGCGGTACACGACCATGCCACTTGGATGGAGACAGCCGGACCTTCTATGCCCTGACAAAGGAAGTGTATGGATTTATCAAGATAGAAAAAAGACTGCATCGACCACATCCATAAGCGGATGGGGGCAGCATTGTGGAGCCTGGTCGATAAGGAGGCCCAGTGTGAACCACTTCGAGGAAGGGGATGGCTAATTCAAGACAGGATTAAGATCACAAACCATTATAGATACACCCTGAGAAGTCACAAGAATGATGAACCAGGAAGAAAAAAAGCAGTCGAGGCCACATGCAGCACATGTCGACACCTGATGTGGCCCCCAAGCAAAACCTGTGCCCCGAAGGACCGCATTCATGGTGTAGCTGCAACCATGCTGTGGAAAAAAAAAAACGAAAAGCACCCCTTGAAAAACAGATGCAGAACAAGCAAACCAGGAGTAACTAGCAAACAGTATGCCAGAGAACAGGGCGAACGAGGAACCAGATGGCAAGGTGGTGGAAGGGCAAGACCAGATCCTGAACCACCGGGACTTATCATTGGCCAGGTACTTTACAGGCACCAGCTATATGTGCCATATAAGAAAACTTCCTCGTTAAAATATTGAAATGTATGCTAACATGCATATAAAAATAATAATTATATTTAAATATTGGAAAAAAAATTCATTACTGCAAACAAAAAAACAATGATCATCGGGAAATTCAAAGGTTTTCAAGCACCGCCAGAAATTCCAGGCTTTCAAGGTATGGAAAATGCCAATGCACCTGTTCGGTTTTATGAGTTGGACAAGCATACATCTTAGGAATTTACCCAGTGACATTGCGAGTACCTAAAAGGATTTTTTTTTTAGACAAGGAACTTGGCTGTCTCTGTTTGGTCTGACTGCTTGTGTCTACAATTGCTTGCACACTGGTTCGAATAAATGGTTATTATTGTCTTTTTGAGTTACAACATACATGGAAACTCAATGTCTGAAATAAATTTCTGATGTTTTGAACTGCATTTTTGGTTTATGGTTGTCGTTCGGGTGTCTAAAGGGTTGAAGGGCTGAGGAGGTCTAAAGGCTGAAGGGTTTGAAGGGATGAGGGGCTTGATAGACTGAAAGGGTTTGAAGTGCTGAGGGGATTCCATAACACATTAGGGCTGAAGTGTTTTTTCAATAGGATTGTCCAAGTTTAATGAAAGAACTGTTTAAAATATCTTTACTGCTGGCACATCAGACGATCCTGCACCTTCAGAAGCACAAGCCTTGTAACAAGGTATTCGTCAGTGCTACAAATCCAAAACCGATCAAGATTCTTTTTCAACTGCCTCAACTATTTGTCTGCAAACTCATGAGACCAAGACCAACCAGAGACCCGAGTGTACAAGTGTTAAGCGCCTACTAGCGCCACCTGCACCGCCTTCTAAACTGGTGTAGGAAGGACGGCAATGGATTCTTTGGGGGATATTAAAGACCAGTGTGTTGTGAGCTGTCATCCAGTTCGGATGTCTTTTCTTCGCGCTCTGCACTCGTAACAATTGGGGACGAGGATGGGATCCTCATTAGCCTTTATGTACACATTTCAAAGAACTGTCTCGCTTTTTTCTTCTTTTCCCCCAGTACCCAAGTTGTCGCAGTCCTAGTAGTCGTAACCTTTCTCTGCCAGGTACAACAAACTCAGCCTACACAAAGGTTGCCTTTTGTGGGGATCTCGTGTAGTAGTGCCTACGGTCCTACAGGCCCAAGTGCTTCAACTTCTTCAAGCTGGGCACCCTGGAGTAGAAAAAACCAAGATGATTGCCAGATGCCATGTCTGGTGGCCTGGCATCGATAATGCTATCGCCAATCAAGTGAGACCGCAATGTCTGTCAAGCTTATCACAAGTTTCCACAGTGGCATACCCATCACACCTTGGCCTTTTCCTGAGAAGCCATGGTCCAGGCTCCATGTCGACTTTGGGGGCCCATTCATGGGCCACTACTTCCTAGTTATGGTAGACACTTTTTCCAAGTGGGTGGAAGTGCATCCTGTTCCATCACCCACAGCAGAGGCCACGATATCGGTGTTCAGGACCGTTTTCGCGCAACATGGTCTGCCCGATCTCATTGTTTCTGATAATGGGCCAGCATTTATCAGCAGCCAGTATGCTGAATTCTTGCAGCGGAATGGCATTCGTTGCATGCTGGTACCACCATACCACCCCGCTTCTAATGGAGCAGCAGAAAGAGTAGTTCAAACTATAAAGGACAAGCTCAAGAGTGCACCTGGTGAATTCAAAACTCAGGTAGCAAGATTACTATTTCACTATCGCACAACGCCGCATGAAGTGACGGGTCGCGCGCCATGCGAGTTGCTCATGGGCAGGAAAATCAAAACGCCATTAGACGTCATGCATCCCAGCCTTCGGACCACCGTCCAACTGAAACAACTGAAGCAGAAGTTGCACGCTGACCAAGGTTGCCGTCGTGGTCCACTGCTCGATTCTGGTACGCCGGTATTTGCAAGGAATTTCAGACCCGGACCACCTTGGGTGCCTGCTTCAGTTTCGGGCCCAGTGAGTGCATCCTCAGCCGAGATTACCTTGGATGATGGAACGTCCTGGCATAGACATGGAGATCACCTTCGTCTGAACCCCATGCATCCCTCACCCCAGCCAGGGGTCGTCCCTCAACAGCATCCCGAGCTGCCGCTACCGATGGAAAAAACCGATCCAAGTGAAACCGAACCTGAGCAGCAGCCGACACCATCAGGGGAAACATGCCCATCACCAGCCCCTGCCCTGGTCGAGGAGAGTCCTGCTATTTTAAGGAGGAGCTCAAGAATCAAGCGACCTGTTCGGCGGTACTCTCCAGGACCATGAGAAAATAAAACTTCACTTAGGGGGGGGAGGAGTGTTAACCGCCTACTAGCGCCACCTGCACCGCCTTCTAAACTGGTGTAGGAAGGACGGCAATGGATTCTTTGGGGGATATTAAAGACCAGTATGTTGTGAGCTGTCATCCAGTTCAGATGTCTTTTCTTCGCGCTCCGCACTCGTAACAACAAGGACATGAAGTTACCATAGAAATAAAAACACCTGTAAGAAAACTCAAAACCTTGAAAGTCCTTGTGGCAGACTATCCCCAACATCATAAACAGTTTGCTTCTAGACCAATCATCTGAAATGACCCCCTTCTAGTATTGCAGTTCTTGTATATGTTTAAACCCCGCTCGCAGCAGACAACTACTCTGGGGAAAAGCAGAAAAATACCAATTCAAAGATGGAGCAGTTTAAAATTCTTAATGGTAGGACTGATTGTTTCTACAATATCACCATTACCGGAGTAAGAAGCTGCAGTTTCCACCATGCCAGACAGTATATAAGATAGATTCCAACAGCTGAGGAGGTACATCTACATTGCTGACAAGAGCAAGATCTTGGCAAAAGACCCAGATATGAAGAAAAAATTAAAACAGCACAAACTTCTACATTAGTCAACCAGATATGAAGCCTTTTCAAGCTACACCCATTGCTGGAAGCACTGCAAACAAAATGATCGGATGTGGCATCTGAAGCACACAGCACTGACAAGCAGATAGCTCCACTCAGAACACCAAGCCTTTGGCAGTTCATGAAAAATAAGTCCATAAGTGGGGTTGCAAGATTTTTTGCTTGGGCTGGCACTTCGGGAATCATGTACCATTTGCAGTCTACAATGAGGCAAACAGACTGAAAGAGAATTGGGATCACAAGTACAACTTCAGCAGCAATGTCGTTATTGCACTGTGCAATGGCTTGCCCAGACAGAAACTTCAAAGTAACTTCTGATAATTGGTTTTCTTCAATCGAGCTGACTCAAAAGTTTAAGAGAAAATGAATCAATTCCTGGAGCACAATTCGTGGCAGTCAAGTATGGAACTGCATTGGGGAGTATGAAAATATGAGACGTTTACAATTCTCTGTAATGCCGAATTAGAGCGCAGCTCCTGAGGACGAGGAGGGGAGGGTATGCCCCTGCTCCTCCTTCATAAAGAAATATAGCGATTATTTCTCCACTAAATTTGGCGGGGAAACTGAACTGGTGTCAAGGTCATGACCTCACCAGTGTTAAACCACGAGTGTTAAACCCTCATGACCCTCACGAGGGTCATGAGGGTTTAACACTTGTGACCCTCGCGAGGGTTTTTACCCTCATGACGTCGCACGTAACATCACTAGGGTAAAATTCCCCTGCTAAATTTAGTGGGGAAATTTACTCATAATACAATATGCGGTTACATTGACAATGCCTCTCAAGCTGGAAACAAGCGCCAAAGAGCTGCGTTCTAAAAAATCTCCAGAAGAGGTTCCGAACTAGAAAGTTTGAAAATCCGAGGGCATAGTTATGGTGCAATGGTTGGAAAATAAAGCAGTCTAGCTCACATCCTCCTATGCAGGAGTTCAGCCAAAAGGTAGCGAGGAGGAGGGGCATTTCAGAGAATACTGCAGTTTATCATCAGTTAGCAATTTGAAGACATACAAAAGCAAGCCCAGCATTGACCTAGCAGACCAGCTCATCAAGTACTACACAATTACCACCCATTTGTCAAGGCAAAAAATAAATCTGTGAATGCACTTCCTCAACCTAATAGCCGTGAACCTGTGGCTCATTTATCGGCAACATGCACAACAGCTTCAACTTTCAAACCAGATGACACTCAGGAAAGGCAGATGCAAGCGAAAGGCCAGTCGGTAGCACTGAAAAACCTGCACAAAAAAGTGGTTGGCCAGCAAACCCCCCGTTCATTGTTTGATACAAATGACCAACTAGGGCAAGAACTGCATTGTTGCATTTCATAACAAGTAAACTCAAAGATGACCACAACTGGCCAATGATTAATGGGGGAGTCGTAAACTTCATGCATGAAATTGCATTACAATTTTTGCTTATCTTTTTTCATACAATACTGCAGAAAATAAAATTATGTTGTGTCAATTTAACGGGGGATACGGCACTTAAAGTAGCAAAAAGTTCGTTTTTCAAAAACCCTATATTCGGGTGTTTCATACATCGGAGCACCTCAGTGCAAAATCTCACGGCGTAATTCAATCTCATAATATAAAAAGTGCAATCATGTTCGCACGAGAAACGCACCAAGGAACAGCTAAAAAAAGAAAATGGACGTCAAAACTCACGCGCTTCGCATTCCACCTTTGTGCGGTCGATCACCGCCATATTGCACTCATTGGAAAGCTGTTTTCTTAGTCTGTTTCAGCACCATCTAAAACGGCATTGGCCTTAGGAAGCAGAAATATCGCAGTTTTCCCCGGGGAAGATACCGCACTCCTAATTGGTTACCGAGCGCAGGCCATGGAGAGGGCTGCTGCTATTGGCAGGAGTGAGCGTCTCCTCTCCAAAACATTGTGCCCTTCTCTCCCTACTATGCTCCCGCGCACGACGTAGGGAGCTTCATCTGCTACCGCGGCCGCATTGTTGCATACTGACTTCTGTCAACAAGCACGTTTTTCGGCGTTCGCCTGCTTTGTTTAGCTTTGAGTCTTCCCAGAGATCGCAATTGTTTGCAGTGCCTAGCGACACTCAGACACTCGTTTGAAGGGGTCTACACAGCATGCATACGGAAAGCGGAAACGATGCACGTGGAACAAGGGCTCGCCCGCATCGCCAGTCACATTGCCCGCGGAAGACTGCCAGGAAGCTTTGCTACCGGCGGCTGCGTCGTTTTCGCCAGCTCCTGAGCCGGACACTAATCTGGACAGCACCGTCGGCGGTAGTATGCTACGAGTCGACACACATTTCTATTCGCCGGACGAAAGCGCAGAATGCACGGCGTGGGTGGACAAGTGCAAGACCTGGCAGCAAAGTCCGTGAGAGAACGGAAGTTTCACCTTCTGCACGTAACCCGCGAAAATCAAGAGGTCGACTTCGGTACTCAGTTTATCATCATGGATCTGAAGGTGCTCAACACGTTTTTCACGTCCATGAAATGTGGGCAGTGCAGATCGGCCATGCCAATGCTGGAGAAATCCAAGGGACAGCAGTATGGCCTTGCTGTGAAGTTGGAGTTGTCGTGTCCCGCGTGCGACTTCCAGTGAGGAGTATTTCTCGTCTCCCAGAACTGAAGGAGAGGCAATAATTATGCCCTTTGAAGTGAACATAAGAGCCGTGAAAGGCATCCAGTCTATCGGCAAGGGGTCAACTGCCCTCACTGACCTCTGTGCAACCTTGAACATCTCACATAGAGGCCTTCATCACAAGACCTTTCAAAGCCATCTGCCAACTGTGATGCAAGCCTGTGATTGCACAGCAGCCGCCTGTGAAGCAGTGTGGCAGTTGTGAGGGAGCTCTATGCAGACTTTCTCAACCCGGCCAACATCGATGTGAGGTATGACGGCACCTGGAAGCGGGATCGCACATCCCACATCGGTGTTTCCTGCATTGCGGAAATCTTTACTGGACTTGTGATCGACCACATATTTTGTGCAACCTGTCTGGTCTGTTCCCTTGGCCCATAGCCCAAGGATGAAGGGCACAGTGCATGGTTTGCAGAGCACAAGCCAGAGTGCAAGAACATTGACTGCAAGTCTGGGCAAACGGAGGTGGAGGCGGCGTTGATAATGTTTAGGAAGTCCTTCGAGAAGCACGGCCTACGCTTTGCAACTGTCCTTTCTGATGGAGACAGCAGGACCTATCATGCCTTGACAGAGGATGCAGTGTACAGGTTCGTGGAGATTGAGGACTGCCTCAATCACGTCCACAAGTGCATGGGGTCGGCTTTGCACACACTGTCAACAAGAAGGCCCAAGGCGAAGCACTGGGGAAAAGGGAAGGCTGACTCAAAACAGGATCAAGAGGATAAGCAGTTACTATGCTTATGCCCTGCAGAGTCACAGCCATGACGTTCCCGCAATGCAGAGGGTAGTGCAGGCCACCCTTCAACACGTCATCCACAAACGAGTCTCCCGATCACAGCTTCTGTCCCGAGGGTGCAAACTCATGGTGCTCCTACAACAGAGCTCTCGCTAACAGTGAGCAACCACATGGCCACAAGAATGCCCTCCCAGACTTCATTCGAGAAACACTGGAACCAGTGTTTGCCAGGTTCGATGACAAAAACATTGGAACAATGCAGCGACGGCAGAACGCAGAACCCAAGTGGAAGTCTCAATGCTGTCATCTGGGCACAGACTTCAAAGAGCGCCCACGCATCACTGTTCAGTGTACAGAGAGCTGTTGCCGAAGCTGTAAGCATCTTCAATCGGGGTCTAAAGAAGACCAATGAGAGTGTGGTGGCAAGCCCAGGCTACACTGCTGGCACCGCTCTCATCAGGAGCAGGGTTCGTACAGGATTCTAAGGTATTCAAGGCCTTGTGGGAGTATTTCTAAGGACCTAACTAGATGCCACATGTAGCAGATTTCAATAAGACACAGTTGTCAAAAGACTGCAAATATTATTCTTATTGCACTAAGTAAACAAAAAAAATCTATCTTGCAAATCTATTTGCCAAAACCGCTTGTGGTAACTTCAGGAGAGCTCCTGCAGCTTTTCCGGTATTTGCTGGCTGATGCTAAGCAACTCCTCGGCCTTGCTTTTGGCAGTTTTCCTAAGACTATTTCATTTTACAATGTATGTGAGGTCATTTGTTTTTTCTGCATAGGCATCTGCCGAGGCTGTGAGATCAGCTATAGTTGGTTGAGTGTTCCTTTTTTGTTTTCATGGTGTCAATCTCTTTATCAATGCAGCGCTTTTTTACCTGCTTCGCATCTTCACGCTGCCTTTTTTTTTCTGCTTCCAAATATGCACTGTATTACTGACTCGCAGCTGACACAGCGGTCCTTAGTTCTTTCGTCAGGGGATGTTGAAGAACCTACCTGCCTTTTCCACTGCATCGCACACAATCCGTTGAGATGTAGGAAAGGTCCTTCAGATTCTCTAGAGACTGGGCAGTTTACACTAAACTCTCGCTCCACAGATGTGTATCCGTGGCTTAGGACAAGCAAGAGTTTAACTACTTTCTACAGCTCTGTATAGGATGAAATAAACTTTATGAGCTCAGTGAAATACTCCTCTATTCTGTTCATGCTCTTTTTAAATAGTCACAGGTGATGTTTCTGTTCCTGCAAGAACTCTGTGTACTGTGCCGGTGTTGTGTCTCGTTGGTGATCAGTCATTCTTCCTGCGGTGATGAGGACAACCAACACTTTTCTAAAACCAGGAAGGCACTCATCTGGCCTTGAACAGATCTGTCGTGGGTCCAATGAGGAGAGGCCCTTAACCACTGGGAATTTCAAAAGGCTTCTCTTTAGGACTTTCTCACAGTGATCAGGAACTGTGTACATTCCATCCGGAACTGAAACACGTCCTTTGAACTGGCTTGACGATCTGCTCAGCTGTATGGCCTATATCCCCCTTTTTGACTGAAGTATGATTGTCTGGGTTCTCAATGTCCACCCTCAGGAGGGCGGTGAGTCCTCTTGATGCAGACAAGACTGAGCACTTCAGAAACCTTGTTGGCAGTTTCCGGACAACAGTTTCCAAATCTCTTGCAAGGAAGAAGACCATCCGTTCATCTTTTGGTAATTCATCAGGAATGGCTTGTGCCATGGCAACACCCTGTGCAAACTTAAGCTTTGCCGGCAGCAAAGTGCCGCTGCAGAACATAACCAAGTTCCAAAATGGTCCACATTTTGGAAGGTTTGCTTCTTGCAGCCTCAACAAACTTTTGATGTCACATCACAAGGCTCTCACTTACAGGGACATCTTCTACCCAGTGGTAAGGAACAAACTTTAGGGAAGATGTTTCCTGCGCAGTAACTGTTGTAAAGTCTTCATTCCTTGCTTGGCAGCTCTCTAACAGTGCACTCCGACTAGACAGTAAGCAATCTAGACCCCACCTACTTGCTGTAATGCCTGCCCTGTAGGCGTTGTGCACTCTGTGAAGGCCACAGGTGCCAATGTCACACACAGAACTTGGAATGTTTGTTGCAGGTACACTTGGACATTCTTAAAGAACTTCAAGTTAACATTGGGACCATCCATCGATATGAAGACTCTTCTCAAGAGGCAAAGGTTCGAGTGCACTCAACAGCTTTCCTTGCATGTCCTCGGCCATGGAGTGCCCCATGAACACCGAGTTGTAGTACCTTGTTGTCACATTGTGAGACAAGTCCCAACATCTTACGTGCACATCTACTTGTTTGTGATCCAAATAATCGTTCAAAAACTCGTCAAAAAGCGCCACGTAGTGCTCACTGTTTGATTTCCTGCTGCAAGGCCGTTAGAAAGAAAGATCTCAGTCCATGGCACGTCACATAGACTCATTCCTTTTCTCCACAAGAAAACGCTTTTGCCACCCCACTGTCTGGGAACATTGATGGAACAACTTGCCCGCTAGTGACGATAACCAGTAGCAACAGTGGGATGTGACGACCTTCAGAGTCCACAACACTTCAGCATTTGTCACCAACTCGTGCGTCTTGCAAGCAGCATTTAGGTTTGGCAACTGTGGTGGAGGTGGGGACAGTGGATTGTTCACTCATGCCCGGAGCCAGGTAATTTTGCACCGAGCTCTTGGCTGCGACTTTCATGATGCCGGCATGTTTCGCGCTCTTCATATGGCTCTTCGACGCTGACTCGCACATGGCGGCGACATCAAAGCTGTTTCTGCACGGCTGCTTTTGCCAGGCATTTTCCTACGACCGACAACAAAACACGAGGCCAATGGCAGAAACAGTGCGCGAAGCATTCTCGGAACAGATTGGATTCGGATCTGTTCCAATGTGGCCAACCATCCAATGAATATCAGCTAAATCTAAACAAATTAAGATAACTTGGACCAAAACAAAAAAAATCTACCAGCAAAACAAAAATGTAATATACTTGCATTTGCTATTATAAATAGCCATTGGCGGATTTTTAAGGTCTAGCCAAAAAAATCCAAGGCTTTGAAGGGCCCTGCAAGCCAAATTTTCAAATTCAAGAGTTTTCAAGGTATAGCGAAAAAAATCGAGGGTTTTCAAGGGTTTCAAGAACCGGTGCGCACACTGGTCAGGAGCATCGAGAAGGATGACAGGAGCTCCACAAGGCCAACAAGGAGTTCTTGGACAGCGACAGCATGAAGCAGCAGCTCTCCACAAGGCACAGGGCAGATAGCGCAAGAATACAGTCCAGGGCTTCTTTCAGGACCAGCCAGCCTCATCAGAGCCAGCATTTTTGACGCTACCCCCAAAAAAGTTTATTTTAGGGCTGAAAATCCTTTGCTTATCGGGCTGCTTCTTGGGCATGTGACTCTTCCCTTCTCTACAGTTCAAACCAGACAGCAAACCAGACAGATCTGTCTGAGCTTAAAACATCCAAGCCTTATGCATGTTCAAACTTCAAAGTCGATTTTCTCAGCTTCATTTTTTTCACCATATCTCCAGCCTTACGGGCTTTTTTCATAAACTTCTACTCAGCCAATTCATATAAGCTTAGCATTATTCTCTTTAGCAATAACTACACAGAAAGCTAAACCCATTTTTATTATAGTATTTTTGTTGTTTGTTTTTTCAGCAGATTATTCGGTGTTAAAGAAATGAATATAGCTTTATCTTGCATGGCATATCTCTCGGAAACAACTGACACAAATTTTATGAATATATTTTAATAGGAAAGTGTTTTAAAACCCCGTAACAAATGAGCTAATTATTGTTTTAATTATGTTTGTAACTTTTTACAAAAGACATATTTGAAATCGGATGCTATGTCTGAAATCAGAACCACGTAACCATGCAAAATATCAAGGAGATAGGCCATTAAAGAAAAAGTTAAAGACGCCACATCCTCCCTTAACCCTGTCCCTACCATGGACGACCTGGGTTCGTCCACTGTTTGTACCGCTCCCCCCGAAGACGAGCTGGGCTCGTCCACGTTAATTTGGGCTCCAATATGCTACCATGGACGAACTGGGCTAGTCCACGTGTTTCTAGTTAGCTTTGCCGTGGATAGATGGCACTTCACGAAAAATAAAAACACAGTAAATTTCTCAATCTGACGGAAAATTGTTCCAACGCAGGCAACAGGAGATTTAAAACGGCGGCGTCAACTTCTGATCGCTGCGTTCGTAGTGACGATCTTGCCTCAAAAGTGGGGCGAAAACGAAGATGTTGTGGTGTCTCTTCAGATTCGGAAGACGAGGAAATGAATCTTTCATCGAACAGCAAGAGCGATGCAACTGAGTTATTGGATTTTAGCTCAGATGACTCCCATTACGATGAGGACATTGTGTCGGCATTGGACTAGAATAAACGTAAAAAATCCCCCTCCAGCCCCTCCACGTTTTGCGTTCACTTTGTGTGCAACGTGATGTGAACTGTCTGCAGTACTGCTACACCCGGCCTGAACGTCCATGTGCAAGGTGATGTGAACTGCGTGGTAATGGAGTGAAGCCGAACGTTAGTCCCCTTTTCTTTTGCAGTGCGTTCAAAGATTTCTCATATAATGTTTTTAGCATTTGTTTTTGGCCTTTGTATTGCATATTAAATTTATGGGGCACATAAAAGAAATCGGTATTTTCAAATCGTCTTTCAAAATTTTTGCGGTAGGCAAAGGGTTAAAATGAGCCAGAAAGGTTAGACATTTATTCTTTTGGTGTCGACCTGTTCCTCAGCTCCATATCCGATCGAGATGTGTATATGAAAGGGCTAACAGCCTTGGACTATAACTCACTCGGCTGCACCCTGGTACTTGCTTATTCTCTCAGGGTCCCGAATTCTCAAATTGCTTCTCAAAGTGGTTTGAAGAGTTGGAGAAGCTAGAGTCTGAAGCTGTCAATGGAAAAGTGAATATCCCAACAGATTGGTGTGTGGGCGTTTTCGTTGTCCTTAAGGCTTTTGGAAACCTCCACATCTGCATTTAATTCTCAAGCCATGCTTTGGCAACATGTCTTCCACTGATCCTTCCTGGAAGACGTTTTGGCATCTATCAAAGCTAAAGGCTGCTGCCAGTTTCCATTAGGCCAAGCTTTCAGAAGAGCCGAGCACTTAACTTCAATTACACTATTTGGCATTCTTCTGGCATCTCTTCAGGGTCTGCAAAGACTGAGTATTTTAAGCAACAGATGACAGGATGTTGTAGAAGTCACCAATATAGGGAAGCGTGTTCAGCTAAAATGTCTAATTTAATCAACTGAAGCTACATGGCCAATTTTAGAATATCGATGAAGACACAATGTCGGTGTTTCCCGGCCACTAGACCCAAGTTGTCTTGCCTAGTGCAGGCTGTGTGGTGTTCTGTGTCATCCTCTCCTGGCACCTCCTCACAGCACACCGAAGGGCAACGAAGCACTGTGCCCCCAAACGGCAGGTCGGGTATCAGCCCCCCCTGCGCCAGGGTCTTCTGAGAACGCCGTCTGGGAGACGAGCTGGTGGAGAGGTTGTGGCCACCGCTACAGCTTTGGCCACACTAACATAATGTCTACCAAAATGACAGTTTCGAATTCTTTGAAATATTCTATCAAAATTCCCCCGATTCCTAAAAGTACAAGACATGACTAAAGTAGTTTTTATGTGAAAATGCTGGTTATCCTCTCGGGACCCCTGTGCATTATTTTTCACAATAGGTTCCAATTTTATAACTCGAAGGCTAGGCAATTTGTGGAGTAAGCCAGAGTATGCAGTATACTGCATAGCCCCGTGGTGCGATCTGTGCGTCCCTCCCAGAACTAAGAAACAAAGGTGGTAAAGAAAGAGAACAGTTCGCAAGATGGCTTTTGTACCGGCGAGAATGTTCTATGGACCTTGTTAGTTTCCGATTCTAATCATTTTTAGCAGATTAAAATAGATCAATAGTGATCCCAATCATTCCAGGTCTATATGTAGTAAATTCAGGCCAATGAGTATGCTTAGGGAATCCAGAAATGTGAACTGTGCAACTGATTGCACATGAGGACTTTCACTAACTTTTTAGAGTGATAGCTTTATGGTTTGCAGTGATTTTGTCCTTTTCCTCGCCGCACGCGCAAAAAATGAAAAACACCTTTTTCTCTCTCTCTCCTCTTGCTGTGAGGGGAGGGAAGTCGGGACTCCTCATCCGCCATGCCGCACGAAGACAAGCAAAGAGGGCAGCCCTGGTGTTTCGCCAAAAATTGTCAAGGTTGGGCGAATCAGATTTGTCTGCTTGAGACTTGTTTTCAAACATTACTCGCAATATTCGAAATACCGCTTTGGCAGTATCTAGTTGCTACACGTAATGTTGGATGGTTTTAGAAACTTCCACCACGCTTTCCCACTTACTTCATATCACTGGTGGCAGTCGCCAGTGGCATCCACGACGAAAATTAACCACGTCGCACCTCCGTCCTCAGGTATGTGACGGCACCATTCCACCCGCATTGTGGAACCGTGCGCGAATACCTGCCAACCTAGCAACATGAAAATTTGGGAGACCACCGCGCGAGGGAGAGGGAAGGGGGAAAAAAATCAAATGTTTTTTTTTTAGAAGTTTTGAAATTATTGAGGCTGACATCGGAGTGAGGGGAGGGTGAAGGCGCACTAGTCCGTAGCGCTTTGCGTCGTCACACCTCGGAACATTCTCCGAAATAATGGTCCCGCGTGATCACTCACGCTTACCGGCAGGTTGTGTCCGACAAAAAATCTTGTGAAAAGGCACTCTGCGTGGATCACACTGTCTTCGCAGTTGTTTTGGAGGAAACTGCCGATGGTGCCCCGCCCTTCTGCGGGACGAACATAGTTCTGATGCTTCTGTGAAGCGATGTGTATCTCGATGTCAGCCTTGCCACCGTGCAAAACACTCGCATCACAGGCGCACGTGGTACAGGAACCATACATGTCACCTTTCCGCGAAGTGACAAAGAACGGAAACTCAGTCGTGTATGATCTGAAGAATACTTGCAAGTACTTCTTGGCTTTCGAAAGCGCTATCGATCGTTCGAAGTAAACAACTAAATTGGGGGAAACACAGAGTACTTCAGCGTTCCACACTTCACTCGACGAGCCAACTGAAGCCTAACGCACCCACGATCATATAAGCCGTGTTCCAAAATACGCTCGAACTTACTCCAGAATAGGTTTCGTACCTTGGCGTTTGTAAATCTACCATCCCTTTACGCTGCTGCTCTGACTGAGTTGTCACATAGTAACCCACCGGAGTAACCTAAACCTACTCTCGAGTAACCCGCACTGACACACGCATGATAATTATGGCAAAAAAACGTTCACACACAAAAAAAAAAAAATTTTACTGGCAGTTGCTTTTTGGGAGATTTTAGGTCACCTCCGTGAAATCAGGAGATGTGATCAAAATTCCGGAGGCTGCCGGACAATTCGGGAGAGTTGGCAGGTATGCACAGCTATCACTTTCGTTTCTTAGCACAAGGTGAATGAAAAACACAACTTTCTTTTCTGCTTGATCTCATGTGTGCTATTTGAAAGTAAACTTGGAGGTAGAAATTCAATTTGTGGAGTCCAAATTCATTTGATTAGTTTTCTTTCACTACAGGAGTTCCTGAAGCTACTGCTAAGAACACTCTAAATACAATTGCAGATTGAAGTGATCTCAGTCTTTCAGAAAAAGGCAAACAATCATTTGATGATGGCTGCTGACGAACAAGACAGTAAGATGTTTGGTTCAATTTTTTTTTGGCTTTGCTTATCAAGAAGCCACATGTTGACTGCTCTGGTGTCATTTTAGCACTGTAATTAGATATATTAAGTGCTTATTTTTAGTCCTCCCTCGTGCCATTTTTTCTCACCATCATTTTAATTATTTTTAAATGTGTATTGGCTTCTTCCAATTGGCAAGCAATGAAGATTGCCCTTTAACTTCTCAGTGACCTTTGTGGCAAAGAATACATCTGCTCCCTTCCACACATGCCAAAGGAATTGTATGCTCGCTCCATATGAAATTTTTTTACATACTCAGTATGTAAACGACAACCTTCTGCAGGTGTATCAAGCAACTGAAACATCCTGCCTTCAAAGAACGGCAAAGCAGCTAATAACTTCTGCAGAAGAGTTGAAGCGGTTAATAGGAGCATCATTCTTGATGAGCTGCTTGGGTCATCCGAAAATATGCATGTACTGAGCAAGTGCCACAAGGGTGCCGCAATAGCGGATGTGATGAGACGAAAGAAAAAACTATTATTTGTGAAAGGCACAACCTTTTCGTCAGAGACAACGAAGCTTGTCTTCACCTGCCACAAACATCTGCCGCTAGCGGACGAGCAGGTGATTTCATTTACAGGTGTGAGCTCTTTCGAAGTGTTTGTGCCTGGGAAGCTTCACCCAATTGGCCTTTTTGTCTTGTCTTGGCCATTTCCTTGTCTTGTCTTGGCGAAATTGCCAAGACAATTTCCCTGATGCAAGCCCATCGGGGCAGGTTGGACACTGAAGTCAAAAAAAAAAAAAAGAAACTGCAAAAAGCTAACCATGGGATCTGCCCATCCGATCCCGAGGTGCAGTTTTCTTTTAGATACTTTACCACTTCACCACTTCTTGAGCTTTTAACAGGCAAGGGTCTTCGTACCACAGGCACAATCGCAAAGAACAGAATTCCAGACTGCTCAGCTAAAAGCAAACAAGCAGTTCCAAGCTGAAGAGGCTCCTCGGATCAGATTGTGAACATAGCAACAAATGTAGCTCTTGTCAAATGGTATGATAGAAAACACTTAGTCCTCGCATCAACTCACTTTGGGGTAGACCCCGTAGGCTCATGCAAAAAGTGGTCGAAAAAGGAGGTGTGCAAGTGTGTCCTGAGGCCGGACGTGGTGGCTGAATACTTGGCCGCAGGAGAGCCATGAACAAACATATGTATCCCGCTCCTGTCCGAAAAAAGCTTCCTCGTTGGCTTGGATTGTTGTCTGCTTCCCCATAGTTCCTTCTTTTTGTAATCCACCAGGGGAAGCTGTTCATTTTGTGAGTGGTCATCCCTCAATGGGGCAGGACTCTCGTCTCCCGTAGGCAACGCTGGAGCTTTGGCCACCACCACTGGCATCGAGATTTGGGGCCAACAGATTGGAAAACAATCTCCCCTGATGAAAAAGCTGCCAATCTTAGTGATGAAAGACAAGCCAGCTGCGTGAATGAGGCCTACATAGCAGGCTTTAAAGAGCTGTTCCAAAACAGGAAAGCTCATATTTCTTCTTGACATTATCATTTTAGGTAAGGAAATAGTCTTCTCATTGATCCCCAATAAATCAATTGCAATACCTGGACACTCCAGAAACAAAGCTAATTCGTAGCTGGATCTAAAGATTGTTAGCCAGGTGCAACGATGTGATTGGCCCGACCCACTTTTGGAGCATTTTCTGGAGCAGCTAGAAGTCCATTTTGGAGCATAAGCACACACTTCATGTTAATTCCTACTGATGCAAATAGATATATGTTGAAGATTTGTGTGTTGCCCTGTCATCAAAAGAGTCTACTTTACCTTCCCACTTCTGTGCAACCTTTTGTTTTCATTCATTGCACAGCAGGTTTGACTCCCCTGAATGCCTCAAACACAGAACTACCGTAATATCCAGAGTTGTCGCCCACCCCCCTGCCGCCTGAAACTCGTAAAAGACTGGGATGGGCCATGTCTTGGTGGGTAAGCACTAAAAGTTCAGAAAAAGCTGAAAAAACCAGCCCTTTTTTGTACACCACTAGTGCAGCTGCACAAGATATACATTAAACTCGAAACTTGAATTAGTTTCATTGTTTTATGCAAAAAATGCTCACGAAAGAATGCTTCACTATAGCAAAGTCCGTTGCTTGCATACGCGCAATGAACATTGTCGATTGGCATACAGCGCGGACATTTGTTCTGTGAAAGCACATTCCTAACAGCGCCATGTTCTTTTCAGTTAGTAAAAAAAAAGTTTACATGAAAATATAAAAATGAATTAAGCTCAACAAGCCACAGGAAGAGCCAGAGGACCAAAGGAGCGACGAAGAGCGATGCTGGGGATGAGAAAAAGCCGACGACTGCATTGGCAAATACTTTGGCGTCGGGCCAAGTCAGGCGCCTTCTCAATCGCAAGAAGCAGGCTCTTCCACAATTTTCTTGTTAGGTGCGTACATGCATGAGCATGTGTCAGGGTGCAACAGGCTGCTGCCTTGCGGCATAGCGTGGACGGCACCACGAACACGGAGTTTGAAATGGGACGCTCTACAAACGTCTGTGTGCTGCATTCTAGCAAATCTTTATTTACCCGTCCACTTTGTCTCAAACATTGCACAACCTTAAGGCCCGTTCACTCTTGCGACCTCTTAAAACTGGGTTCCTTGAAACCTTTTACGAGAGGACACACTGGCTTTATCTATTGGGTAGCAGTGTAAACTTGGCGGCCCGGCATATCTTCTATTTCTCTCGCTCATTATCCTTTCTTTCTTGGCTCGAAAAACTTTAGTCAACGTTATAAACGAGCCTTTCTTATATGTATTACGCACATTTGACCTCAGAAATACCGCAAAACCTTCGCTCTTGTGAAATGCAGTTCCAGGGTCACCGCATAGATGGCGCCAGCATGTTCTTTCGTCCTAGATAAATTTTAAGAGGTTTTAACAAGTCTCGTCTCTCTCGGTCGTACTCGGTTGCAAGAGCGTGAACGGGCCTTTACCAACCGCAGTTGCGACGTTCCGGTAGAAGGAGCGGGTTCGCGGTGACCTTACATAGGTGGAGACAAGCTCTGACCTTACACTCCTAGGTTACATTCCAGGATATGGGGCGTTCGCTGACCCCCGCAAACCCTGAGTGGGTTACTACTTGTGTTATCTTTCCGACTGTTTTTTTTTTTTTTTTTGTCCGAACGAAAAACAAACATTTTTGTAAGCAAAACAAAGTTTCATTCTGTTATCTTCGTTGTTTTCCTTTCGCACGCATGCCCTAGGACTTCGAGGTCACGGAAATCGGGGAGGAAATGAGTACACAAAGAGAAGTGTCCTTCCCTGCTTAGTTTTACTTTGTCCCAGGCGTCCTCCAACTGTAAGGTCCGTATCTTTCAGGTAGGATGAATGTTTGCGGATCCTGGAGTCCGCATTGGGGAATTTGTAGAGTGAGCGATCACTGTTTTTTGCAAATCGATATTCTCCCAAAAAGTGGGGTGGGCGACGACTCTGGGACGGTCGATGACTCTGGATATTACGGTAGTCGTTTAGTTGGATGAAGAGGCACAAGGCACGACAACAATATGCTGAGTGATGAATGACCAGACGTCCCGTTTCAGAGGCTCATACCTGCCATACCATAATTTTGTTCCAATAAAGCCAAAGGTTCCTTTTTAGTGGGAACTTGCTTGCGAAATCAGTACTAGACGAGTGGAAGAAAACAAGAAATGCTTACTCCTGGCAGTGTATTAGAATAAACAGTAAAAATGATTTCTCCAGTAGAGTATTGTTCTTAGCTTTTTCTGTGGCTCCACTTGCCGACAAGTTTTGTTCGCAGAGACGTGAACGGGGCACTTTTCTATATTAGTAAATTTGGCACGCTTAGGTTTTGCAGAATAGGTAAGAAAGGTGCTTGTCTACTCACCAACTCAACAAAAAGCCCCAGAGAAGTGAGTGTTTTCATGGTGACCTTAATAGTAGCAGAGCTTTTTCTAAGGTGGGCCACGTAACCTACTAGAACAGGCCATGAACATGAAAAATATTGCACAACTTCCGAGTACTGCAAGTGTTTGATACAATGAGGTGAGGGGCTTAGATCGATAAACTGGTATCTCGGCCACCAGGCAAAAATGGCCCCCACTCGGTTGCCGCCACGTAGAGTTTTGACCACTAGACACGTGACCTATCAAATCCTGAGGCTGTTGTGCAAAACTGAGCCGAGATTTGTATTGTGATAACTTGGTCGCGTTCCGTGATCGTCGACGCCAGCAAGCTCTTATCAGTGTGGTATGTTTTCTTGTGCTCGTCAGTCTGCTGTCCAGCGATGTCGTAACCACGTTACTTCAAGCCAGTGGTCGAGAATGCAGAAGATCATACACCAGGACTGCCTGATCCACAGGTATGCAAGACCACATGTGACAAGCGTTCATTTGCGTCGGCAAATCAAAGTGTTATTGCCGCTTCAGCCGCCGTGGGCAGGATTTGCATTGCTGCTGCACTGGGCATTGTGCGGGCGACCGAGCCCAAACTTTTGCCACTGTTTGGTGCGACTCTTGTTCTCGACAGATCCTGGGCAAGGTCTTTCCTGCACAGGATTGGATTCATCAAACGGAAGGCAACGAAGACAGCGTGAAATTTTCCATATGATTTCGATGGTTCCAAGAAGTTCCTGCATACTATCAACGAGAAAAGAAATGACTTCAATATTCCCGACGACTTGGTGCTCGACTGGGACCAAAAAGGTGTCCAGCTGGTTTCGGCCAGCAAGTTGACGATGGAGGCCCGAGGTTCCAAGCGAGTTGGGATGGTTGGCCTAGACGACAAAAGGGAAGTCACCATTTTGATGACTACGATGCTTCCTGGCAAACTCTTGCCTTCTCAAGTAATGTATGCAGGCAAAACAGACAGGTGTCATGCCAAGGTGAAGTTTCCAACTGACTGAGACGTGTGGTACTGTAAGTACTATATGAGGAACGAAACCACAATGCTGCGGTTTGTTGACACTGTTCTTCCGTACGTATAGACGTACAGGAGTCGTGTGGGGGATGCCAGTCAACATGTACTTTGTATTTTTGACGTCTTCGCTGCACATCATACAAAGTCTTCTGCACAAACTAGCTGCAAACAACATTGAGTATGTCTTTGTCCCGGCAAGCTGCATACTCGTGCAACCGAACGATTTAAAGGGGGGTGCAACTATTTCCAGACTTCGGTCAAACATTTGTGGAAGTTGCTTTCTGACACTTCTAAAATAAAGAACAAAAAACCGATTTCGCCTGGAGGCCCTAGTTGTTGTGCAGAAAAAAAAAAATATTGGCATTTCTGGCACCCCTCAACTCACTCCCAGTCTCCAGGGTCACACCTGGTCCCCCTTCTAGTGACGTAATTCGGGGTGCCGTCTAGCTTCCTGTGTGCTCTCTCAGAGAATGCTTCCTCTCCCTCTCTGCTGACATTAGCGGGCGTTAAGCTGCAGCTTAGAGCCGAGCGAGGTCACGCAAGCTTTTTGCCGTAGTTCCTTTGGCTGCCACTCGCGGCTGCAGGTGGGGGAAAAAGCTAGACTTTTGCTTTGTGATTATGCAGCGGAATCGCAACATTTTTTAATGAAGATGTTTTCTCTATCCTCCGGGATAAATAAACAACGTAAAAATTACAGATAAACAACGTAAAAATGACAAGATGCAAATTCTTTTCATCTTAAAATTGTTGCACCCCCCCTTTAAACATTAACGATGTGTTTAAGACTGTCATGAGGAACCGCTTTACCCAGTGATATACCGGATGTGTGCAAGGGGTAATGGAGAAAGGCTTTCTTTTTACTCAAGATTTGGAATTGAGAGTGCAGATCCCTTCCATGCAGTGGTGAAAACAGCCGTGATCATCTTATTCCCAGTATGTTTTCCAAATCCGCCATCGAGCGAAAAGCAGTTCAATAGAAAGGAGCAGAAAATATTTTCATGTAGATTTTACCAATTACTGGCATTAGAGAAAGTCATCCCATAGTGATTCCCAGACTGTCAAACACACAAGCGCTTCGTAAAGGCATATTCCAGAAGAGATACAACGAAAAACATGGCAGTCTGTTGCCGTCGTAGCCCCTTAAATTTAACTCGTGCTCTGAGCAACTCCGGTGGGTAGAATGATTGGGAACGGCTACAGGTCGATGCTGGTAATGAATACATTTTCAAATGTCAAGGTGCCAAACCTTTACTCTGGAGCAACATCAAGAGCCACTGGAAGACTCGGACGCGGCCAAAAAAACTGTAGGTGCATAAGAGGTCCGAGCAAACAGCACCTCACAATCTGACATAATGTGGCCGCCTTCGTTGGTGGCGCTGCCAATTAGCTGCCAAGGTGTCACACACTCCCAATGTACTTATATAAATGATATTACTGAAAATAGTCTTAGAAAGCTGCCAGTCAAAAGCCTTATATGCAGGGAAGTTGCCAGATTCCTGCAATCTTGCTAAGATTTAAATGTTTTATATATTTGCAACCTGATTAGACAAATTTAGTTGACAAGTTTCTTCGCAGTAACTGGACATGTCTGTTACAAAAGCAATGGCAATCTACATAAATATTGTCCCAGAATATACATGCTCATGCATTTTCTGGTAGTTGAAGCAAGTGCAGCACAGAGTCAAAGGCCATTCGCAGCGAGACCATGAAAAAATGTGTCGCACTCGGCTGTAGCAAGTGCTAAGTATCCTGACGATTGTTTCGTCGGCATTATTAATTATTAATGTTCCCGTATGACTTGCATCGGCTTTGCCCATTTGCGGAAGCCCTTTGCCTTTTGCTTCATCGTGGCGTTTTGACGCTTCCGAGCGCACCTTCGAGACTTTATTGCCTAGTATGGACGAGTGTGTTGCGCTGCAAACCCGACCAGCCGGCGAGCTGTGCCACAAGTGCACGCTCGCAGACGCTGCTGCGTCGGCTTACGCCGTTCACATGGTAACCTTGCATTGTTTAACGGCACTTCGTGAAATTGTAACATTACTACAAGCAGTTCCTGGAGCCGCTCACCAAATAATTGTTGGGCACGTAAGCAAGTTCTTGTTTTGCCGGCACGGCAGCCCTTAACGTCACTTTGTCGGCAACATACCGAATACCGAAGCTTTCCCCTTGCACTAACGCCTAAAAATTCCGCACATACTGGATAAACGTCGTTATTGTAAGCTCGACACATTTTTTTCAAGTTCACGTCAAAGACAAGGGATCTGTTGAAAATATGGTGCACGTCAGCACCTGTCCGGGCAGTTAACGGCATCTTATGACTTGGTAAACACATCCGCGCGGTGTGAAGTCGATCACCATCATGATGCCAGCCCCGTCCATCTATAGCGTGACGCGTCACATGCAAGGCACGTACATGCCTTGCACCTGACGTCATCCCGTCAGCTCTCAAGTCACCAACAGCGAAGTGGTGAAGGAGCAACTCCCCTCTTACCCAAACTCCCTCTTGTGCCCCAGACGTCGCAATTCCCAACTTTCAGCGATGGTAGTACCGCAGTGTGAGAATCGCATTCCCTAGCTCCTGGATGATTGGCTTCACAATAGATGTGTCTGCCTATACCTTCCTGACATGAAAAAATGAAGGCTCTAATACTGCCCAAATACGGAAAAACTAGAATTATGCACCACAGGCCCAGATTAGTACTGCTGTTCTACGACGATCATCCAGATGACAGCATAGGTGCCCTATAGGTCGTGATAGCTACTCATTCTCCCCCGAGAAGATTGTATATTAACCCGTTACTCAAAATTCGTACAAAAGCAGCTCTCCCCTCATTATCTTCTGTGGTGGTGCGAAATGGACGTCAGTGCAAGGCATGTACAGTCAGCACGAAATGAAACCCGAACGCCGGAACGCGTGGCCATTGATACAGGCTGCTCCACCTGGAGGGCCCCTGAGAACTAATGAAAATGCGCCGGGGTGCGAGAGTGCGGGTCCTACTAAGATGAGCTCGACCCTCGCGCGGCACGTCTGGGATATCCGCATTTCGCCGGTGGCGCGCTGTAAGCGCCGTCACATTCGATACAAAAAGCACTGTCACCCACTTTGTGTATCGAATTCCCAGTGATATCTCTTCAGCGCTGTCATAAATGAAAGTTGAAACATTTCGTGCACAGAAGACCTGTAGTGCTTGATGACGTGTCACCGGAACCACGCTGGGGCTCCCCGGTGAACAATGTGCCACGCGCGGTTTCTGAGAAATAGTGAAACGTCATAAAACGCGAAATAAAATTTGTTTATTCTTACGACCATACTCTTTATAAAAAAAAAAAAATGCTGCAACAGACCGACGCGGATGCCTCGGTTTTTATGAGCAATGCCGACGTTTTTGTGCGAGGTTATCAGTCGAATCTTAAAAGGCGAGGAATCGCTTGCTGACGCTCTCTTTGGTAACCACCGATATGCCAGGCGTATCAATTCCGGAGCGGAATGAATTCATCACCCTGTCTGAGCAGGGCCTATCGCAAAGAGCTATAGCCAGGTTGAGCGGCCGCCCGATGTCGACCGAGCGACAGTGCGGCGACAGAAAAGCACCCAGAGTGACGGCGTTTACAGCGCGCCGCCGGCGAAACGCGGAAGTCCCAGACGCCCCGCGCGAGGGTTGAGGACATCTTAGTAGGACCCGCACCCTCGCACCCAGGTGCATTTTCATTAGTTCTCAGGGGCCCTCCAGGTGGATCAGCCTGTATCGATGGTTACGCGTTCGGGTTTCATTCCGTGCTGACTGTACTGGCAGTGATAAAAATAAAATTGTTTTACACACAAAGGATGAAGATCTGCATATAAAATTCTTGGCCGAAACAGCAGCGAAAAGCATAGCCGAAAAAATTATCGGGAAGGTGACGCCACAGATGGATGGATGCTAGTGGCTGTTTCTGTTATATCGGGCGATAGATTGCGCCAACCAGCCTAGAAACTTTCCTGCCCCTCCCTAATGTTGCGCAACGTGTTGGCCAGTGTATCGTCACGGTGACCCGCTGGTGATTGTAACACCGGTTTTAGAGGCGATTGCGGAGGCTCTTTCACGTAATGTTTAGGCTATGGCGTTATTTTGTCCCACTAAAGCTATATCAGGCACTTGTTTTGGTGCCGAAAACTCTGAAGGCGCTGGCTGCAAGACAGGCAGCGATGCTGAAAAACGGAAAAATAACTAATCCAGTTCAGTGCCCGTCGAGAGAAAGAGGAAGTGCAAACAAAGAGGGGGAGGAGGGCGGTAGGAACACCGATAAATGGATGCTAAGAACGGGAGGCACTCGCTTGATCGAATGACGTTTTAGCGAACGCCCACGTTTTACCGAATGACACTTTAGCGAATAGTCGGCGTTTTCGGGAGGGCCAAATGGGTTCCCATTTTTGTAATGAGCCGCCGCAGACTATCGCCGCGAAGCGGCGTAAACGCAGCGCGGCGGATGGATTAACGCGCGCCCCCGTTATTCGCTGAAACGTCGACCCGCTAAGAACGGAGCGTACAAACCCAGGGACGCTCAAACCTGTCGGAGAGCCCGCGGGAGAGCCCGCGAAGTGTAAAACTGTGCGAGAAACCAAGAACCAAAAATATCGACTAAGTAAAATACTTGCAAAACCCAATGCTGGGTCCGAAGTCTATCCGAGGACCGTAGCAGCGCTTCTCGAATAATCGATCCCAGAAACACATTCCACGTGCGTTCCCAAGATTCGAACAAAGAAGGCCTGCGGCGGCCGACATTAAGCCTAACGGCGTTCGAGATAAGGTATGAAACAGAACGAAGTCTCGCTCAGAATCCTTTTTGACCGTTTGTGAAGTTCACAACACTCACGGCAACGACGTTGACGCTGACGCACGAAAACTCCCAAACTTACCAATGCAGCTTGTAACCTCGCCTACCTCGTATTCCTAGGCAACTGCTATCAACCAACAAACACGAAGCGGCTGCGGCGTGCGCCCACTGCCCAGCTGGCCCAGCCTGTGGCCCAGCCTGTGGGCCCAGCGATGTTCAAAAAGACAACAACGATGACAGCGACCGCTGCTGACTAATTTGGCGCTGTCGTTTGTAGCGTGGTTGGTGCCAGTTTATCATACACAGTTTGCCCACTGTAGAATAAGCCTGTGGTAATCGCAAACCACGTGATCGAGGGCCTTGTGTGAATAAAAGTACATTGTAGAACTAAACTCATTATATATTATTATCATATAATAAATTATATTGATAAATAAGTAATTCAAAAAAAGCGAAAGTTCCTCAAACAATTATGAATGGATGGATAGATGAATACGGCTGAGCCCTTTGGATCGGGCGGTAGCTTACGCCACCTAGCCATTTTGTCTTACCCTTTAAGCTTAGAATATTTAAATGTGAAAACTATATTCACTTCGTACTGAAAAGAAAGTGAGGCTATAAATCCCCCTTGCCATCAGTTAATAAGAAAATGCCTAGTTTTCTCTCGCTTTCTGCCACCATTCACTTAATCTTTGCTTGGTAATCTCTACTGTCTTGAAATCCACTTTTCCTTCGCTGTCTCTAAAACCCAATGACCTTATTAAATCTATGTTGTCTTCGGTATGCATAGGGTGAAGCCCTTTACAGTAGAGTATCAATGCCTCAGCCGTCTCGTCCTCCTCTCCACAAGCAGCGCACACTGTGTCCATTTCCTGGTACTTCGCTCTGTATGTTCTGGTTCGCAAAACACCTGTCCATGCCTCAAACAACATTGAGCTTCCCCTAGAATTGTCATAAATGCTTTCTTTGGCAATAACTGTTTTGTTTAATCTATAGCCTTCCAGAGCCTTCTTTGTCTGCATTCCCTCTAGCCACCGATCTCTTTCTGTGGCCTTAACTTTCTTCTTAACTGAGACCTGCTCTTCCGTAACCCCACTATAGCCTAAAAACTTTCCTCTTAATTTCCTAGTGCGCTGTCTCCATTTTCTGTCTATACTCCTCATGTATAAATAGCTGAAAACCTTTCGTGCCCATTGCTCCCCACCCATTTGCCTCAACCGATCCTCAAATTCTATCTTGCTCACAGCTTCCCTGCCCTCAAATGACGCCCATCCCATATGTCTCCTTGTACTCCCTGGTTTGGTGTTTTGCAATGTGCCCCCAAAGCCAGCCTACCTACTCCACGCTGTTTTATTTCTAGTCTTGCATGCACTTCGGATTTCATGCATAGCACTGCGTTTCCAAAAGTCAAGCCAGGCACCATGACCCCTTTCCAAATCTCTCTCACCACCTCATACCTGTTGTAATTCCAAAGTGCTCTATTTTTCATTACAGCCGCATTTCTGTTGCCCTTACCTATTATATACTTTTCATGCTCACTGAGATATTCTGCACCACCACATATCCATACTCCTAGATACTTGTATTTACTAGCTCTCTCAACTGTAATATTCTGTATCTTTAGTCTCTCAACATCATCATTGTTAAAAATCATGACTGCTGATTTTTCACTACTGAATTCTAAACCTAATTCCTCTCCTTCCCTACCACAGATGCTCATTAATTCCTGCAAATCTATCCTGTTGTTAGCCATTAGTACGATATCATCCGCATATATCAGTCCCGGTAAGGATTGCTGAATTGTTTGGCCTAGCTTACTGTACGAAAGGTACGAAAGGTCAAATCCAAGCCCACTCTTCTCTAGTCTATCCTCCAATCCTCTCAGATACAACATAAACAGCAAAGGCGATAACGGGCATCCCTGCCTAAGGCCTCGTCCTATCTCTATTTTCCCCGTTGCCTTTCCTTCCCATGTTATAATCACCATATTATCTTTGTAAATGCGCTTTTACGAGTTATTTAAACTCGTAAAAGCGCCCTCTCACCACGGATGGGGTAACTAACCACATTTTATGTTTCGTCGTCGCCACTGCGCATGCTCCGAACGCAAACCAGGTTTTGCGCTTTGCGTGCGCTATTTTAGCGTGCGCTATTTCCCGGAAATAGCGTGCGTACGCAAAGAGTCTTTGCGCTTCTCGAAGAAGGATTCGTGATAAGAAGTTGGCTAAAGCCAAGACGAGCAGAGTTAAAAAAATGGCGGCTTCCAGGATTATGTCGGCGGCTGCTTTGGCGGCTGCTTTGGCGGCGTCGTGAGTGCGACATTGGCGGCATCCTCGCGACTGCGATTTTCAATACTGGACGACATTGTACTCGGTTTGGCAACGATCACCGGCAACTTGATGCTTGTGACGCGCAAACATTTCTCGGCGAAGGTACGAGACCTCTCTTGCCGAGGCGACGCAAGCGGACACGACCGGTCAACCGCTCGCGTCGCATTCTCACGTTTAAGCAAATCTAAAATAAAACTCTGGACCGAAAAACTTGTTTTTTTCTAAAGTTACAGCATTTTGTGTGGGAAATAAAAATCGTGACTGTATCTTGGTGGCGTTGCAAGCGCGAGATGCTTGGGCTTTTGCGTCGCGGCAGAGAAACGCTATTCTAAAACTCTCTTGCGTCGCGTGCGCTAAAGCGAGCGCTAAATTTAGCGCTAGCGTGCGCTAAAATTGCGTACGTTATTCTAAAACTCTCTAGTGTGACGTGCGCAGCACTGGACGACAATCACAGGTAATTTATTCACACGAGTTATTTCAAGCAGGCAAATGTTTATTTTCGCTCTACATAGTACAATTTATACGAAAACGTAACAAACAGCACATGCAATGATGCGGTTGCTGACGGGTATTAGCGAACAAACACGGTAGTACAAACAGTTTGAATGCTAGCCTTCAAGCTATGTGCATAAAAATGATAAACCTAAGATCAATAAACATAGTCTAAACAGGTAGAAGTCGCGGTAAAGGTATTTCAAAACAGCTATTCATAAACCATGCAAAAAAAAAACTGCACAGATGCGACATTGTTTTGCATAACGAGTGTGATTACAAACCAGTTGCTTTAACAGTAACTACAGGCTAATGTGGTTAAGAATAATAAAGCTGTATTTGGAGGTGCATTTGACCTGCCCGTCCTTTCCACCCCCACCCCCAAGATGAATGTTCAACACACCTGGGGGCTATGTTCGACAAATGTTTCGTTTCTCCTAAAAAGAAACGGAAGTGACGATATTGCATCTGATTGGTTAGAGGCTGAAATGATGAAAGTTCCCTCTTTCGTCATTTGAGCCCCTAACCAACTAGGCGCGATATCGTCACTGCCATCACTTGTTTCTTCCTAGGAGAAATAAGACATTTGTCGAACATAGCCCCCCTGGTCAGTCAGTTTTCTACGAGATATGTTGGATCTAGCCAGAAAATTTCTTCAGCACAATGTATAGATGTTAGGTTCGATGATAGCGCGGCTTTACAACTCCGTCTCCTGATCTGCCCGACGGGGCTACTGGCCCTTCGATAGAAATATCACCTATCATCGACAAACCGTAAGCTCCTAGAATGCCACTTTCTGACTGCAGCATCACCATCGAACATTGTCGTCCATAGAAGCAACCTCCTGGCTGAGCATTCTTCACTCGTCACCCTTGCCAACAACCTCACCTAATCCTGTTATTGATCACTGGTGATGTACACCCGCCGGCAATATGAAGGTGAACACCTTACCTGGATTCTTGCCTGTTTTACGGCTCCCTAAAGCTATATTAACTCTCAACGTCTCAAATGGTATGTGGCTTGGGGCCTAAACTTTGCGTTCTAGCCCTCTTCTGGAGCAGAGCTTGTTCCAAAACTTGCAGGAGCGTCAAAAACAAGAAGAGGGCTGTCCACCTTCATATAGCTCATGGGTGTACCTTCGAACTCCGGCTCACGTCCCACCTGCACCTGCTGTTCCCGGTTTGTGTTCGACAATGCCGCCACTCTCCAATGCGACGTTTGTGATTTGTGGTTCCACCAGAAATTTGAAGATGTATCTCTCGCTTTGTATAGACGCCTCTCCTCATTATCAACTGAGTGGCTCTGTGCGGCGTGCCAGCTCCACCCCTGGCCGATGACCTCTTTCCATCCCCTAAGCAGCACGGAGCCCCTGCGTACCCCACCATCATCGCCAGCTCTACCAAGTAGTTCTCCGACCCGCCTCCGGCGAGCGACAACATCGGCAGCGTCCACCGTTCGCACGACAACTTCGCGTTTGGCATAGTTGACGTGCGAAAAGTGCGCGATTGGAGTCTACAGACTCCAATCACATTTGGTTTTCCAACGGTTGCTTCCTAAAGAACAACCTTCCTGACTTTAAAGCACTGAAGTAATCTTTCCCGAATACAATATTCGCTGTGCGCGAGACATGGCTGGACGCCCGTCTTCGGTGGGTAATTAATGGGCAATTAATCAATCTCGCACAATTCTCTTTATTCCAGCAAGACCGTCCCTCCTTGGGGCGGAGGCGTCCGTCCTCGCCATGACAAAACACCTGCCCTGCCAACATCTCGACCACCTCACCCCTCCGGGTCTAGACGCCATCTTTGACGAGGTATTTTGCAAACATGGAAAGCTTGTTCTGGTGTCTACCTACTGCCCACCCTCCCTCCGTGAACAATCGTACGCCCTCCTCCAAGAGAGCCTACAGCGCATCGACCCCAGCAAGTTCTCTGCACTGTTCATCTGATCCACTCGATGACATGCTGTTAGACGTATTGGAAACTGCTGGCCTCACCCAACTTCATGACGCCCCATTCTACATTTCTCAAAACAGCAACGCTACATTCCTCGACCTCGTCCGCACCAATAATCCCACCTTATCCTACCGATGCACAGTGAAATCCAGCCTACCACACAGTGATCGCAGTGCTCTCCTCACCAATATCCATTGCTCAGCCCCTAAGCGAGGTCATGAAGCCAAGAAGTTGCAGCAGTTCTAAAAAAACGATTCCCCTCATCTCAATAAGCTCATCCACCTCACTCCCTGGTTCATCGTGTTTGATCACCCATCAGCTGACGAGACCAACGACCTCACGCTCAACATATCAGCGATTCAGCACAAATGTGTTCACCCTAAGGATCAACAGGAGGCACGGCAGCCTTCCATGGATGACAAAGGATATTGCAGTCTTAATCAGCCGTAAACACTGGCCATTCAAAAAAGCGCCTCTAAATCCCACTCATCTCAACCAAGCCCACCAGGCACATACCGAAGTCAAGCATCACATCCATATCTCCCATAACGATTACCTACAGCAACTAGGAGCAGAAGCAACCTGCCAGCCCAAACTCTTGGGCATGTTTTCACTATAAAAAAAACTGTTCCATGCGCCGGTCTTCACACATCACAGCAGGCCCTATTCTAATCTTGACGACATAGCAGAGCTCTTCTCTTACCACTTTTCTCAGGCTGCAGCATTACTCGACCCTACCGCACCTAACCTTTGTCCCACCCAACCCACAAATCTGCCAGTTAAGGCCACACCAGCAACCACACTCTCTTCCATAGTCATTCTTCAAAGTGAAACCTACGAAGCCCTTGCTTGTGTCAACTCCTCTCAACGCCCTGGGCCAGACAGCCTCCACCCCGCATTGCTTAAATCCTGTGCTGGCCGCATCTCCCCCGTCCTGACTCGCCTTTTCAACGATTTTCTCTCCCACAGCTCTGTTCCTAAATCCTGGAAAGTTGCATCACTAACGCCTCTCAAAAAGGGACACGGTGCCTCCTCAAGTCTGACATCCACTCATACCGACCAATCTCCATAACCTCCATCGTTTGCCAAACAATGGAGAGAGTCATTAACAAGCGACTCTTAGCCCACCTTGAGCTGTCGAACTTCCTCAGCCCCCACCAATACGGTTTCCGCCCCGGCAGGAGCTGCGAATCGGCCCTTGCAGCTTTCACCCATGCACTCAGCACCAGCCTCGACAACTGAACTTCGTGCGAGATCGTCCATGTAGGAAGCAACACGCATCAGCCAGCATGGAGATTCGAACGAATGATCTTTATGTCGCGCGCTCCGCGCTCGTGTTCCGACCGCGGCATCCCAGCGAGAGAGGTGGCGCCATCTCTCGCTGGTTACTACATCTCTTTTCTCTGGAAAAGTCAGCGTAGAGCGTCACCATCAGCATGGTTGGGGTATCGCTGTGGTGGCCTTCTTTTTCTTGTTCCTCTTCGCAGCTGTGGTCCGGCTGAGGCTGACTCTGGTTAAAGTCACTGGGACTCTGTTCCGTGCCGGTTGTCTCTTTCCCCGTGGAGGTCAGTTCTTGTCGAGAATCTGTCGCCGGTCGTAAGTGTTCACGGGTTCTTCGGCGGACTTGACCTTCTGGGGTTAGGATGTTGTAGGACCTCGGCGCTGGATGTCCTACGACTATGGCAGGTGACCATGTGCGCCGCAGGGTGTCGTAGACTGTGATATTGTAGAGCCCGTGTCAATGTCTGGCAGCGTTCTTGAGTTTCTATCGTAGTTCGCCTTTTGTTGCCGCCTTATTTCTGTGAGACGACGTGTGACATCCCTGGGTGGCACAACAGCGGGCAGGTAATGTTCCGATCGCGCAGGTAACAGTGTCCTTGTGTGTCGGCTCATCAGTCTCTGTACTGGCGATTGGAGAACATCGTCTCGTGGAGTGTTGCGCCACTCAAGGAGGGAGCAACACGCATCAGCCAGCATGGAGATTCGAACGAATGATCTTTATGTCGCGCGCTCCGCGCTCGTGTTCCGACCGCGGCATCCCAGCGAGAGAGGTGGCGCCATCTCTCGCTGGTTACTACAGTCCAGTTAGACTTCAGAAAGGCTTTTAACAGCGCAGACCACAGCTTGCTCCTATCCAAACTCCAACAGATGGGAATCTCCTGTATGAGGAATTAAAAAGTTACTTTTTCACAGCACCACCTTATTCTTCAAGGGCTCTTTTCGTGATTTAGCACAAACTGGAAACACTACTAACAGGTAGGGTGTTCACTGAGCTAGGTTATGTGTGCCAATGCGTGTCAAGGGGGCTTTGAGAAAACTTTGTCCAAGCTCAAGAGAAAAAGTCCTGTTCTTGACCACTAGCTAACACAACATGATGGCAGCAACTAATTATTGTTATTTTCTTCCGGTGACTTCAGAACGAGGTCTACTGGCACGACAACCAGCTGTGGTTGTCGTGCTGATGGGAACAGTTCCAGTATTCAGCAGCTTGAAGTTCCAATTGCCAGAACTGCTCCACAGCTTGCATGCTAAATGCTTAGACCACTCGCACAAAGCAGGACTTGATCTAAGTCGTCCTCACAGTTTGCAACCTGGTTCGCAGGTTGCAACTGCATAAGGTTTTCCTTCTCAAGTGTCTCATAGATGCCGGAAATTACTATGCATCAGCGGTATCTCAGAAACTCCCTTTCAGAGTAATGACTTGAAATTGGTTTTCAAGACAGCCCTCCCTGAGACAGATGAGGAAGAGAGCCCTCCCAGCCACTGTTTTTTCCCAGATATGCAGAACTGCCGCTACTGCACTTACCCAACCAGTTACGCAGTTTGTCATATGACGAGTTGCAGATTATTGTCAAGTGATCACTTGTGGCTGCGACATTCATAATTGCATAAGAGATCATAGAATAGATGTCAGAACCGTCAAGAGGAATGTTATGCTGCAATGTCAATTTCGGTGGCCACATTACAGCTATAATCTGTTTCAGCCTAATTTTACGAAGAACAAACACTGCCGCCCTTTGGAGCTAATCAGAGCAACGAAGCAAGTTTTGTGAGAGCTCTCCGTAGGAGGAGTATACTCCCACAATATGTTGTCCCGTCCCTCAGCCAAATGTTCCGGTTGTCTCGGTGCCGTAGCTTTGGTAACGCCCTGTAAGCTGCAGAAGGATGAATCAACCTAGTTCCAGTAACAGTTCACCTCACGTATGAATATGACCAGAAAATGCTCATGCCACCCAAGGATGAGGGTCGACAAATTTCCCAGCGTACGGTCTCCGAATTTCTTCTTGTGGCCCAGATGATGAGCTGCCTCTTGAGTTTTCTCACTTTATCCCCCTGGTTACTGATGGTCCATGTCTCTGGTGTCCGGCCCTTGCAGCTTGCCTCCACACGTTTGTCGCCCTTGTCATATTCTCTTTGATTCTTTGAGGAACCATCATTCTGGAACAAGAAAGTAACAGCATACAGTGAATGGACGAAGTGAGACACACCTTATACTCAGGGGCAGATCCAGAACTCCGTTTTTTTTTTGGGGGGGGGGGGGGGGCAGAAAATTTATAAGGATACTATTCTCCCATTCTTTCGTGTGCACCGGGGAGTCCACCCACGTCAAATTGCCCTCCGAGAAGGGGGGAGGGAGGGGGGGGTCGACTTTGTTTGGGGGGGCGGCCGCCCCCGTCGCCCCCTCTTGGATCCGTCCCTGCTTATACTTCTAAATTATATAAGTACTGTGGGTCTTACTGCATGACGTGCCAAGCGGAGATAAATTATGCCTGGAGCTTGACGTGGGGGGGGGGGGGGGGGGGTCTCGACGCATGCTGAACGACAGGTGCCAGATGCTGCCATACCCACAGGGTATCCTGAGGAGAGGGAGAAGACAGGTGTGAGTCCGGGAAACTGGCATGTTTGAGCAACGCTTTTTTTAGAGGTGCCTTCCCGTTAATTCCCTTCAAGGGACATCCATCTGACCAGTCAGTTCAGAATTATGTTCAATGTACCCAATCAACTTGCTTAGCCTGTTTGCAAAAATATAACTGGTAAATTCACTTTTTATAATGTTGCATGTTTTTTGTTTTGTTTTTTTATGTTATACTATGATGCCAACTTCTCTTTTATGATTTTACAGATTAGCGAATCCCAGGTTCGATCCTGATCCGCGTCATTTGCCACAATATTTATATTTTTCAGTAAAGTGGTGTGAAAGCTTCGATACGTGGAGGTTGCTCGTGAACAAGAAATTCGATCATTACGTTTGACCGTTTTACAAGTCACGTCCGACGTACATACGCCTAAGAAATTAACCGAGTCACATACACTGCGTTGGAGAAAAGACGATCGTGCCATGCCTGACGCGAAGGACAGCACGAGCACTTTAAAATGTTTGCACTCACCAGCAACGAACTTGAAGCGGAATCCCGGAATCTCGAACGGCGAAGTGAGGCCCCGGCTTTTTGGCTTCTTGCCTGAGCAGGCCCATTTAGAACACATTCATAGCGTGCTTCGGTAACTCACGTGACATTAAAACGCCAAGCGAGGATCCAACCGAAAAGTAAATAGCTAGGAAAGAGAAATCCGCAGAACAGCAACACCGACAACCCCGACAACGCGACCGGCGACGTTTAGAAACATGGCTTCGGTTAGGGCAATGAACTTTGAAAGCTAACGGTAACTGCTCGATTTTTTCTTTCCATATTGCTTTATCATTATAACCTAGCTTATTATGTTTTCTAAAAATATTAACACTAACGCACCCAATTTAGTTAATTGCGATTCTTTTTGACCTTGTTTTTTTGTTTGTTTATGTATTACAGCTTCAGTGGTCGCCATCCGGCTTGAGGAGCGCTGTGTATGCGCGATTACCGGAAGTGGCTTTGAGTGGGACCACTGGTTATGATTCCACTGTGGTTGGTGCAGGTGCCCGTGGGAAGTTCCAGAGCCGTATATGTAGAGAGTTTGGCCATTCGTTGGGAAGTATAGGAGACAAATGAGGAGGCGCCATTGGCCGAAAGCGGGCTGGGCGTGTTCCTGGGCGTCTTCACAAATTCGAATGTGACCAACCAGAAGCCGGAAATAATACCCTGGCGGTGGTCGCGAGAAACAGATAACTGCATTGGAGTAACTCTCGATGACTGAAAATATGGTACACGTGATGTTTCAAGCACGCTCATCCAAAATGATGGTGGAAGAGTGCGACTAGCGAAACGATCGACATAATCCATATGCCAAGCGCCGAGGGCCGGGAATCTGCCGTCCGAGCGGTCACACTCTGTCCGAGCAAAATAGAGTTGAGCGGCGCATTCGTTTTTTTTTCTTACATCTTTCTGCATGATCATGATCAAAACAACACGTGCACCCTATTTACTACACTTCACTCTTACGCGCTTATTAAAATCATAAACAAACATATACCTTTGATCAGAACTGTTTCTCGCTACCACCGCTAGGGGATTCTTTTCGGCTTCTGGTTGGTCAAGAGAGCATGCCAAGCCCTCTTTCCGAGTCTGCCGCACTGCCCTGGCTCTGCCCGCGCCTCCCATTGACCAAACTCTCTACATATACGGCTCTGGGAAGTTCTAGTTGCTCTAGTGGCTCTCGTTCTACAGTAAAGAGGCACTTTGGTGGCACCGGTGGCACTCCTGCCACCATGTTGTACGCAAAACTGACTACTCGTCACATTAACACGCTATCGCAAAAATACCCAGCTAAAAATTATCATTAGATCCAATTGGAATTCTAACTGGTTTTAATTGGAATCAATTGGTTTTAGTGGGTTCCAATTGGAAGCACACTGGCCAATGGGTTCACCAATTGGAAAAAAAATTTCCAGTTGGAAACTTAATGGGTTCCAAATGGTTCCCATTGGATCCCATTGGTTCCCATTGCGGTGACCAATTGGTTGTCCGAAAACCTAACTGGTACCAATTGGAAATTCCAATTGGAATCTAATGAGAATTTTCAACTGGGTATGGTTGTGCTACACTAAAAACGAATGTGGACAGGAAGGAATACACGACGTTTCGGGCGGACGCCCGGAACGTCGCATATTTCCGTGACGTCACCGGTAAGATGGCAGCGCCCTTCGGAGCAGAGTAGCCAACGTTACTAGATTACCTCAGTTGTGGAACTCCCGCGGAGGGGGGTACCCCCCCTCACTCACCTGAATCCGCCTAGAGTCGTTCGAAGCGCCATCTATATTTTCGTTTCATAACTGTGCATTCTAAAGAGCACAGCTGAAGCGCCAAATGGCGATCACAACGCCGCCATTTCTCCCGCAGCGGTCACTCGAGGAACTGCACGTGACATCTATTTTTGGCTTCAATCGGGTTACAGGAGTTCCACCCCCGTCTCCGTTGCGGACGCGCCGCGAAATACCCCCACAGTTAAAATGCGCCTAGGTCGGGACGCGCTACCTAATATCCGCGCTGAGGCATGGTTGTATAAAAACAATATTAATTGTGCTGCAAAACCTTGAAAACTAAAAATTTTAGAAAACATCACCCGCCCCCATTTTGTACTAATCTCCAATAAAAGTTGCTACAAAAAGAGTTTTTTTCGTTGGTTTTTACGTTTCGAGTGACGTTGAAACGAACGTATCCCGATTCAGTTACCAAAGCAGCCGTCCGGCGGCGCGTCGAGCGAATCTGGGCGAGTCGTGGTGAGTGAGGGGGGTACTGTTCGTGCATGCAGCGTCTATGAACAGTTCCGTAACTGAGTTAATCTAATAACGTTGAGAGTAGCGTAGAGTAGCGGGCTCTGGAGTAGCGCAGAGCCGTGTATTGGGAGAGTTTGGCCAATAGGCGGAGCAAAGGCCGCCGCCAGCGCCGAATATTCCCCCCACGCTTAGAGCGTAAACTAAATTTGTGACACAGCGTCGACCAATCAGGAGACCTCTACTCCATCTCACAAATGTCTGCAGTGAAGAAGGCACAGGCGCGTGAGCCTAGCTTAGCGAAACGCTTTTGTTTGTACGAGACCTCGTGCATAGGAGGCACTTTCCAAAGTCACGCGCTCGTGCCCATGCCTTTGTCTGCACTGCTAGAACAGCGTCCTGAGACTGGCTGAAAGAAAGCAGTGCAAAGGGTGGGGTGCGCGAGCGTCTTGAGACGCGGAGTTCCGCTCGGCACGGCTCAAATTATACTTCGTTTCACTTTATCTGCGAGCGAAGCCAAAGCTAGAAGCGCGAGACCAGCGCTTTTTGCATTTCTCCCCAGCTCGCGCGCTCGAGCAAAGCCTGAACGCACGGAGCTTCCGTGCTCGCGCTTCCAGTTTTGCCTTCGCTCGCACATAATAAGGTGAAATGAAGTATAGTCGTGTCACAAATTTAGAGCACACGACCACCGCTAGGGGCTGTTTCGCGGCCTGTGGTTGGCCCCGAGATGCTCGCCTATTCAAACCAATGTATTGCCAATCAAACCAATTGGAAATTGCCTTCTCAAAATTTGCACACGCGTCTGATATTATTAAGACTTTGATAAAGTGTTTAGTGCTTTACCAACTTCCCAACAGACTAGTTTTGAAAAGTGTGAACTTGGCGTTTATTTTTTAATCAGCCGTGTTGAGTCGATCTCCATGTATTCTCCCATAGGGCGGGCCGCCTCCTGGAACCCTGAGTGCCACGTGACTCGCGCCGAGCTTCTCTGTCGGCCGTGTTGTCGGCGAAACACGCGAATCAAAGGATTGCGCTACTCTGCTCCGTAGAGGGTAAAAGAGAAAAAAATGCACTCCCCCTCTCACCCCGCATGTCGTCTGCTCTGCGGAGTGGGCTGTAGCTAGCGTCCGGCTGGCGTGCAAACTGTGTTTAAAATCGCGTCATTTTGGAACTTTTAAGCGCAGATGCGCAGATTTTGGTATGCCAGTTATCGTGTAATACTATGCTAGATAAAAAGAGTCACAAGGTCCAATTGCGTGCAAATAAAAAAAAAAAAAAAAAAAAATAGGGAAAACTGTGTCAGATTGGCCGGTTTCTCTGGCGAAAAGTAAATCCGGTTGCTGTACCTTTTTTTACTATACAAAGTTCGTACTGGTGTAGGCCTTTAACGACCATGAGTGGAAGTCTGAAATAATAAATAAAAACGTGCTCTCCTGCGCAGTAGTTGAGGGTATACTGCCGGCTGACTCAACTGCTATTGAAGTAACGGAAAAAAGATATGCTAGTTGATCATTTACAGAAATAGAACAACACAGAGCTATAGGATGATTTTGGAGTAGACATAACTATTCTAAGAACGCGAACCACCTCACAAAGCTTGTTGGAGTGATTTTCATGCCTTGAGAATCTGTATAGATATCTAAAAAAGAACACATAATGCAAAATTTTCTATTTTATGTGCAACAAATGAGAAAAAAATGCCTAACGTGAGCTTTAATTGTTTTGAGGGGAGTGCGTTGGTAGGTGAAAAAACTTGCGAAAGAATTACACATAGAAGGACGGATAGCACATCTCACGATCAAGCTCAGCTGTTTGCATTCTGCCCTTCTATGCTTAAATCTTTTGAGATTTTAAAAGTGTCTTTCAAAATTAAATTATTTTACTATCCAGCTTTCTATGGATTTCTCCAAGAAATAAAACATGGCTAACTAATCGCAGGGCTGTAAAAGCATCTACACGAGATACATTAACAAAAACAGGCACATATTATAAGATATGAACTCTGTGAAATATTATAAAACTGACAGAAGAATATTTATATATAGACTACAATTTACTTGACGGGGATCTACACTGTTGTGCACGAAATCGACTGAAAGTAAAGGAGGTGAGATTTCGCCAACAGTCTACAGATCATAAAATAATTGCAGGACGGTCTTCATCCACAAAACCACGTGCTAAAAACGCTCGCCTAAATGTGTGCATCCCAATAAAATCACGGTGGCATTTCGTGAATTTTAAAGATAAAACCATATATTCACTTAGCTAAAACAGTACAAAGCCCTCAAATGGTGCAATTTGTGACTGGCAGTTCAGCTTAGGAAAAGTTTTGATTGGGGCAAAAACTTTCAAACTCACTGTCGTCAATTGGGATTCGAACGAACGGGTGCTTCTTGTCCCCGACGCTTTTTGGGCACCACTTTGCGTAACCGCACGATTGAGGCAGTTCAAGATACGAAAAGCCTTCCACTTACCCGAGAGTGCGAGGCTCGCGCAGTGCGATGATCGAGGCGCCGACGCTTGATGCACCGAAGGCGAGCGAAAGCGCGATCGAAAGCCGCGAGCAGACTCACGGACTCCACAACGGTCCACCGGTTTCGGAGCGAGCAGAGCGCAAGCGCGCATGCGCACAGGCAGCGGTTTCGTTTTAGAAGCGCAAAAACAGAAAAAGACAAAATTTAGAGCGTGTGATGTTGACACGAACTTTAAAAAAAAATATGTTATATTTTTAGTATTACATACTTTGTATTTAGTGGAATAATATGCAGTTATAACTAGAGCTAAATGAAGTTCGATCCATTATTGTTTTGTTTAGTTTTTAGTAATGAGCGACTCCGACCACGCGAGCGCTGCTGTACACCTCTATGGTGGCGCCATCCGTGTTCCGGCCGCGCAACTCGCTCTGTGTCCGGAGGTTGGGTATAGCCAGTCGGCAATGGCCAGGCGGCGCCATGAGAGTGCTGCATTCAGCGCCACGAGCGGAGGCGTGTGTGTTACTGGGGCGGCCAGTCTGCCCATCGGGCCGTGGCGAGCGGCGGCGACCCCGATTTCAGCAGTCCTCGTGTGTCCGTGCGCGCCGTGTCCCTGGTTTTTTTATGCGGTTTTTTAAGACCATCGGGAGCCTTGATAGGTCGAAATGTTGAGAGCATATTCTAGAGTTGTCATTTGGACACCAGTTTGAGTTGTCTTCACGACTATGTAATAATCGGCGCCCGATCAATATGTGCTTCGCTCGTCTCCCAGGAAGTGACACAAAACAACGAGAAGGCAGTGCATCGGTTTACTTTACTACCCGGTTGCCCGTCTTCGAGGGCCGGCAGTCCAGACCCGCTGACCCTATAGTTGTCTTGTCGCCCGTGTCCAGACATGCGGAGTCCGTGTCCAGACATGCAGATCATCTTTCCCGTACGCCAGCGCTGCATAGGCTAGCTGTTTCGGGCTATCACAGACATGGTCTCGCTGCGGAGCCACTCCGGGATCGTCATAGCCCAGGCCGGTATGGCCAGGGCTCGCCGTTTCCGCCAGTCCTGATCCGAACCTCACTGGTGGAATGCTCCCGGGGATTGCCATGGGCCCAGCCAGAACGGTTCTATCGTTCCTGCCCGGTGGCAGGAACGATAGAACCGTTCCTGGTGTAAAAAGCCTGGTGTAAAAAGGCGACAGGCAACAAAGTGTATGTGTAAGAAGGATATTTACGCTTCGCACAAGCTTTTTCTAAATAAAAACTTTAGCATCCTGCTTTCTGCACGCCGTCACATTTGTTACCAGACTCAGCATTAAATTTGGTTGCTGAAACAAACAAAACTTTGTGCTACGAAAATCCACTATTTGAAAACTCGCAGGTTTCGAAGGTTTTGGTTGTGACCGCGCGTGCCGAATGGCATTAGGAATGCCGGAACGGGCTGACTGGCCTTTCGCTTGAAGACTTGATCGCCCGATTCTCAACGTCATAGCGAACAATCAGCCCGATTGTTTCTTCCGTATTTCCCTATGTGGCTGTCTAAGCGACTCGAAATACAACTTGTATAAACATGTTATTTTGCCGAGTAGTCTGCAAAACGAGTTTGTCAGACCACTTTCCAAGCTGCACATATACTTCCGTTCACTCCAACAGCTTCTGTAAAATTCACTTACGTGATGCGTCGCACTGCAGTAATCCAGTTCTGTCGCCGTGTCGCTTCCCAAGATCTCGAACGGAAGTGGTAAAAATTGATGCTTGAGTCACCTTCACGACCGTGGCCATCTTTCAAGCAGCAGTAGCAACGTTTATTTTTTGGGGGAACCCTAGGAGTAGGCGAGATGTTACAGGAACCCGGTGAGGTCATAGAGACGTGAAGTTGGGACTTACTTCTACGAAAAACGGTTCCAAAAAAGCTCACGCCGATCCGAAATGCAACGTTCACACGTGGTTTCTGAATGTGCCCGCCCGCAGCCTCCGCGACCCGCGTCGTCCTGGCCTACCCAGTTTCTTTATTTTGCAGCCGCTAGATGGCGCAACGTGTAGTGCCAAACTGCATTGCCGGTTGCCTATAACATGAAAATCTAAAGCAGTTAGACTTTATACGCTTTTTTGCGCAAGATCGTTGTGTGTAGTAGCACCTGTGACTCGCGAGATCAGTCGTGTAGCGGTGCTCACAGTCCCATACATGTTCAGGATCGATAGAACTTTTAGCATGAGATTTTCACATTTTCATAGCTTTATTTGAGCGTTCGAATATGTGAGACTCGAAGTGGAATGTATGCATCGTGTGCAGAATCTAGGGGAAATTTCAGCCGTAGGCCAACTTTTAGCGAGGAAGCTCCTGTGGTCTTTAACCATTTGTACCCATCAACGATTTTACAATTTGGCAGTTCTCCAGATTTTTATCAAAGCGTGCTTTCACTGCAGTAGCTTGCACTCGATTGCAGTATTTCTTTTTTTTTTTTAAGTGAAAAGCTGACGTTTGTTTAGGTGACGTGCACGCGAACTCGTACAAATGATAGGAACCAATCATTGGCAAAATAGTTTATTGCTAACGTTCATAAAACAGACAGTTAGCAAGTCTACATTTTTTATTGGTCAGTCCACAAATTACTGTATTCAACGTCCCTTAGAAATGTAGTATTAGTAGGCTTCCAAGTTGTAACCTTGCCGAACGGCATCAACTGTTCACACTAACCTGCAGTGTATGATCAAACCATAGGATCAGACTCCTCTTAGATAATTGTTTCATCCATCATTCCAACATCTAGATTCTTAGCAAAAAAAGAAAATGCAGCCGCGCTTTTTAGAGGTTTAAAGATAGAACCATATATATCAACAACTTGTTAAATGTAATGCAACTCAAGAATAGAAAATGAACTGCAAATCATTTTTCACTGTCATAGAATTTATTGCAACCATTATTTATTTCATTAGAGTCCATGTATCAGTCACTCGATTATTTACTTGTTCTAATTACTTGAACAAAATAATTGGTGTTTGTCCCTTGCCCAAAGGAGCAGTCTTGTAGCAATATGTTAACTACCACTGCTTTCAGTTTCTTCCATATACTTTCTTTCAAAAGTGTGGGCCTCCTACACTTGTTTCACCATGACCAGGCAAAGAGCAAACTCAACAGCCCCCTCAACCCAATCAGAGAGACGGAGTGAAGGTATCTGACAACTCTCCGCAGGAGGAGAGCACTCCGATTAGATGTTGTCACGTGACTTTCAGACGTGCATATTGGCTCACTGGGACTGTAGCCGTTGCCGCTTGCCGACTTGTGGTGAAACGGAGTATAGTAGCTACTGTGTTAATTACCCGAGGCCTTCACACTTTGGGCATGCACTCTGGGCCTGTATTTGACAAGAACATCATGTCAGCAATCACTGTGAACTCGGTTCAGCACCTTTTGGACACTAGTGCGGCATAAGCATTCGACATGAACTGGGTGGGGTTCATTCATGCACTTTACAGCGAAAGAAATGGCGGCCATCAGTGTTGCTCAATGGGGTCTTGCAAGAGGTTGAATGTCGTATGCATATGAAATGTAGTGCTACATGACAATGCCTATATTCAGATTCATCACATACTACTAAACTAGATGCTCATGAGGTGTGTTCGTCTCTATGGTTAACAAGTTGCAGAAATAATTATTCCTTATGCATGTAATTTTTGTTTTTGGTAGCTGTGCCCATTTTATGTTCATAATGTCAATGTGCTATCATATTATTATGTGTATGTATTTTTAAATTTTCTCTCTGCAATGCGTACGAGGGCCCTTGGAGGAAATAATTCAATAAGTAACATTTCCACATCACTAGAGTTTGTTTTGGGACACACCAAATGTTCAGGAGAGGTGGAAAAGTGCAGTCTCCATGCAACAAGTCTGCCTATACTGCCAGCATGGTTTGTCATAATTCATATTGGGGTTCAGAGATTCTACTATCCTCAAAAGCTCCACCGCCTGCAGCTGAGCATGATTCATGGTGGTGTTGACACTGAAGGAGAAAAGGCTGGAGTGTGAATATGAGTATTCGGCTAGTAAATTGAATATGTTTATTTCCACTTGATTACATGATTATTGATTCTTACCAAACAGTTCCATAACAAGTTCTTCCTATGTCAGTATTGTCTCAGACATTGTCATAGTGCCCGTGCTCCTTGGTGTCAGATTACACCCCAGCTCCTGACATGTCAGCTCAGTTTGGTCAAGTGGGGACTTTGGCCACCCCACGGTCTTGCTGAACCCCACCCACTATCTTCTAATCACACGTCATGTGCCGCCGCTTACATCCTGTGCTGAAGTTGCAGAGCTGGCCGAGATGCCATAATTAGAAAAAATAGCCCTTCTAAATAACTTCAAACTTGTAATCTGCAAATTTTGCTGGTAGTTTTGTGCGCCAATGTAGCAAGTTCAGGCACATGTTGCTTACGTGGCTGTGCCTTTTGCTGTACCTTTGGCTTGATGGCTGGCGACAATTTTCGTTGGCCTTCCAAGTCACTTCCCTTCCGCAGAGGCAACTTCTTTTGCATGCTGCAACCGCCGCAACTTGTGCAAGCCTCATGTGGTAAAGTGAAGTTGGGTGATGCTTGGTGTTAAATTTTCAAGAACAATCAACCATTCTACATTTCATTTTTTTTAGCCACTCGGCGACATTCTCACTCAAAAGTGTGAATCGTGTGTGAACTATCCCTCATGGAGTGGACACAGGTTATTGGTGTTGGCAAATTGTTATCGCTCTTGGACGATAACAGACACCAAATCGACTGTTGTTGCATTGTCACTCACCTGCTTTGTCATGCCCAGTGCAGAAGGATGTGTCACGGTTACCTGCACTTATGGTCTGTTTCCGATGGGGCCCATGATCAGGGTGTGGTCACTGCTTTCCTTTGTTGTAGCCTGTGGATTGGACCAATTCAACAGCAGCTAGTGCTTACTTGTATGTGTTGATAATTTGACAAGGATTTAGTGAGAACCAGATTTATTATGTTTATAGCTTAGAGTTGTCGAATCAAATAATCCTATCTCAAGGTATTCACGTCCGACTCATGTCAGGCATGTAGTTGTAGAGTGTTATTTCTAAATGTCAGAAAATCCTCAAGGCAGTCCATATAGTTCAGCTCAGTCACGCAATAAATGGAATGAACGACAGTGTGTTGTATGATACTGTTAACATAGAATGTGCATCTTGTGTGTGGATGCCATACGAGTCACCAAGCCTGCAGTCAGTTCACAAATATTTAGAGAGCGGGAAACCAGTCTGCATTGAAATGGCATCTTATCTAACTATTTTAAAGAAGCATTTCGGCCAGTGCAATATAACTGTTAACTTCACATCTTGGACGTGCATTACGCAGATGCGCACCACTGTAACACCCATCGATATAAAACCAACAAGAATGAGCTTTCTGCCTCAGCAGTGCAACCTTTCTGGAGGAGCCAAAGAGCTTCAATGATTCTGTTCATTACCCGAGGCTGACCAAAGTGTTTATTTTATAGTCTTCAACACACCATTTAACAGGAGCTTCTTGCTTCCGATGTGTTCAAGGTCCTCCACAAGATTTTTATGAGGCAAACTAGGGTGAGGAGCAGACATTTTTCATTAGGAGTTTATATACAAACTAAATGTTCCGATAAACAAGGTGATATTGCCATGTGGGTGGCGGAGTTGGCAATGCATGCGGCTGCCACGCGGAGGAACGGGGTCCTAACCCTGCTTGGTCCTCCTTTCTTCTTGACCAGCACCACTGGAGCAGCCCGTGGATTGTTCGAAGCCTGGATAACGTTGTCATCGAACATTTCTCGTACCTGCTCCTAGATCACTCTACTCTCTTTTAAAGAAATCTGGTATGGCGGTTGACAAAGTGTGTGAGCGGCATTGTCGGTGATAATCCTGAGCTTGTCGATGGTGGTCTGGTGAACCCTGGATGGCGTAGCGAAGCAGTCGTGGAACTCATCGAGTAGCTCGAGGAGTTCTTGTCTCGGCTATGATGACAGATTCAGATCCACTGTAGTAATTTAAAAAAAAAAAAACAATACACAGGGAGAGCGTAGGGCCCATACAGGCCTGCAGGAAGCAAAGAGAACTCACATTCCGAAGACGGCAGCAGAAGGTGAGGCGCGGGCCTGGAGTGCCAGCACCGAGAAGAAAGGACATGTCCAGACGGGTTGAGAGTTGGAACCAACTCTCAACCCGCCTTGAGGCGAGGGGTGCCAGTGATGGGGCAGTGGTGCCATCTAGGTATCTGTCTGCAGTTTTCAGGTTCGAGTATGTGAGAGGCTTCTGCCACTGCAAGTTCCTAGGTCACGTTGCTAAGGTCTTTGGCATGGGCTATGACGATGCCCACGGTTAGATGCTGTGGCTCGTTCTGGTAGTTCGTAACGAGAGCCATGGCGCAGCCGTCATGAAGCGTTGCAACGCTCCTGGCAACGCCGATCCCTTTTCCTAGTAGCAAGGAGATGCTGCCTTCCGCAGACTGCCTTGTTGGTCCCGACAAGTAGGACATTTGACCAAGCTGACATGCTCGCATGATTGGCAAGAACTCGGACCGCGGCTGGCAATGGTTTTTGAACTTTTGTTGATAGAACAATTTTTCAAAGTGTCAGCTTGTTTTCACCGAGGACGATAGTGGCGCTGTATTCGCACAAGAAGTCCATTTCGAGGATAATGTTTCTCGAGCAGTGCTGTAGCCCTATAAACTTCACCAGACAGGTTTTACCGTGAATCTCGAGATGTGCAGTGCACCTCCCAATTGGCATTATTGAATGGCCACTGGCAATTCTTATTTATGGCCCATTCAAATTCAGTGAGAGTGGTTCCCACTCGGAAAGAAATAATCCGCACCGGCGTCGATGAGTGCTGCTGCTTCGTGGCCGTCTATGACAATGTGGAGCAGGGGCGCATCCACAACAACCCAAGATGTCCGTGCCAACGCTGAGAAGTGCGAGGACACGCCTGAAGAGGCAAACCTCGTCCAAAAGGACAAAGTGTGTGCGAAGTGTGGTTACGCATCCCAAAAAAATCAAGCATGCCCTGCGGAATGTAGTGGCAAGCTCAATTACTTTGCACGAGCCTGTTGATCAAACAAGCCAACAAAGAGCGTCCAGACAGATGAAGCCCCGGAAAGTGGACAGCTTAGAATGCAGACAGTTACTTGTTGCATACTGTAAACTCTCACTTGAGCGAACGTTGATTTAACAAATATTTCAGAATAACAAACTTTAAAAAAAATCTCCAGCGGTTTGCCTATGCATTGTATGCAAAAATGTTTCAGTTAAACAAAAAACGAATTTCAGAATAGCCAATATTTTATTTCAACGAACTTGATCAGTGGACCCAGGATTATTTTTGCAATCAATTTAATGAAGTTCTGTGCTCTGCAGTGCTCCGAGGCAAAGCGGCAGTGCGGTAGGCGAAAACAAACCGCAAGGTTTTTCTTTGTCATCGGTTCCGTTCGGCCATCTTAGTTTTGGGTAAAGCGGCAGGATGGCAGTTTGTGCACCCACTTTCCTAATGAGTATGACGAAACGGAAGTGGTTGTCTCTATCAGACAAGCTCAAGATCCTTCAGCGTTTGGACAACGGTCAAAGGCAAGTGGACGTTGCGAAGGACTATGGGATTCTACCGTCGACGTTGTCAAAGATTGTGAGGCAAAAGTCTAAGCTTGAAGGAGAAGCTGCGTTCAATCCCAACAGGAAATGACTCTGCACAGGATATTTCAAGCCAGTGGACGATGCAGTTGCGGTATGGCTTCGTCATAGCAATAAGCTGTGCCAGAGGAAGTGCAAAAAAACATACTCTCTGGACAGCTTTGTCACTTCATGTGCTTTAAGAGTGCTGGTGCAAATTAAAATTAGATTTTTTTCCAAAATGAGAAAGGCAGCAACGTAACTGTTATGCACTTTGTATATATCGATGTACATGACTCCAAATCTCCACCCCTGCCCGTTTCGATCTGGATGAGCATCGTACGGGCGTATGGTCATGTGTCACTACTGCGTGGTGCATGTTTAAGACCCCAGGCTAGCGGGTGTGCTGCTCTGGCTAAATTGCTCATCTACAGTGAGTGACTCGTCGCAACTTTGAAATGGCTGACCAACTACACACTGTATAAATATCCACACAACCCTAATTATTTGTTATTATTGTACATGACTCCATAAATTGCATTTCACACTTTTGACTCAATGCATGCTGTGCCCTATGCTGTTCCATATTCAAGTGAATATGTTCACTTAAGTGAACTATTTCCTTGGGTGCCTTGAAGTTTGCTCAAGTGAGAGTTTACTGCACTGCTTTATCAGAACACAGAGATGAATGGTGTCCGAGAAACTGAACCACAGGTCGAAGGCAAGCCAGCAGTGTGCAACCTAGACACTGGGGCAAACTGTTCAGTCATGTCACTTAAGCAACTGAGGACCACCGCATGCAAAGAACTAGAACCAAGCAGCGCACATCTAATCACATTCTTCGGACAGAAAAAGAAAGCTGCTGGCAAGGTAACACTGCAAGTGTCCGGCAAACATGGGACTGCTCAGGCAGATATTCTTGCGCAAGAACCAGTACGAGCAGCCCTCTGGGGTCCCTATCGTTTTGTGCAAACACATCTCGTGAATAACTTTTTGGGGACAGGTTTCGTAGACAAAAACGTTTATCGACACACGTTATGAGAGCTGCATGCTGTAGGGACATTTCATTGTGCGTGTATCACTGGCGTGCATGTTAACGTACCCGGCCCACCCATTTACACTGCCTCGTGGCAGGTCTGCGGCGGCTCATTACAAAACTGTTAACCCACCTGGCCCATGCACACACTCCACTTCGTGGCGATGGTCTGAGGCAACTTATTACGAAAAAAAGCCTAATCTGAGCTGTCGATGAAACAATCTGTCAATAAAACAACCTGTCGATGAAGTGATTGCCACAGACTCTCAGCGGTGAAGTGTTCCAGCAGCCAGTGGCATAGTTGGGGGGAGGGGGGAAGGCTTATGGGGCATCAGCATCCAGCACCCCCCCCCCCCCCCCCTCTCCCCTGAAAACATTTCTGGCTACGCCACTGCCAGGCCTCATCAGACTTGTGGCTGGAGCGACAGAAGGCCGGGAGGCACTCACTTGATCGAATGACGCTTTAGCGAACGCCGACGTTTCACCGAATGACACTCTAGCGAATAGTCGGCCATCGCAAAGCGGCGTTATGGGTGGGCCAAGTGGGTTGACATTTTTGTAATGAGCTGCCGCAGACTGCTGTCGCGAAGCGGCATAAGCGCAGCGCGGGGGGGTTGGGTTAACATGCGCCCCCGTTAGGCCAACTCGATGTGGCAGCCTGCCCGTTTGAAAAGACTTTCAAAAACCTAAATTTTCACTCTACTTTTTAAATATTTTTTTTTCATTTCACTATTATCAAGTATGGCTACAAAAAAAAAAAAACACATAAAACTTTCTGCAAAACGATATTCGCGTGCCGTTTCAGGTATGCACTTTTTCAATTCGAATTTTGCAAAGCGTGCCAAATGTGCTGGTTCTTACGGCTGCACCCTGTACGAGTTCTTGCCAATAGTCTTCATTCTCTGCTTTTCAACCGTCCAGCTTCTTCCTCGGACATGTAGTAGCACTTCGGTGGCACGCGAGAGCTACGGTTTACAAATCCAGTCGGAGCAGAAGTAAAATGCGGCTCCAAAGACACACCTTTGCGTGTGTGGCTGCAACCTTTTGAAATTCAACAGCGTTGACCAAAAATACCACACCCGCTCTATTGAAATCACTGCTGAAGTGGCTGAGAGAGGTGTTTGGAAAGGAAGAGATAGTCCTGTAGACTCACTCAGGTGGGAGTCGTGCTAACTATCTTTGTGGGAGATGGGATGGGAGTGAAAGGTCAGTAGAAAGTGAGATTAGATAGAGGTCGGGAAGCGGCCTGAGGGGTGCGGGCGGAAAGCGCCCGTGGAGGCCCAGAGACCCAAAGTTCACGGGCGCACACGGACGGGCACAGGTGACAGGGGTCCAGAGTGGGGAGCACGGCAGAGGTACGCGATCACTCCAGGGTTGGGGCAGAGTCAGCCGAATCAGTCAGAGTCAGTCATGAACACAGTGGATGTCAAGGAACACGGCGGAGGCACGTGATCACTCCGGGAGTGGGGCAGAGTCAGCCGAGTCAGTCACGGACACAGCAGAGCCGTGATGTCAGTTGGCGCTGTCGCGCTCAACGCTTTCTCGGGTTGAAGTGGTCAAGGGGCGAAGCAGTCAAAGCCAGTAGAGGGGGGAGGCTGCGTTGTTTAGCGGTGGTGCGCCGCACGCTTGCAATTTCTGGTCGCCTAGGTCAAAAACGCGGTCGCCAGACTGGCCAGGTGTGGCATGTGTGGACCATGTGCACTGGATATTGGGTTGAAAGGTGGGCGCCATTTTAGGTCCGGGGCCTGGCCGAGAAATCCGGTCAGGCCCCGGACGTTAGGTAGCTACGCCGAGTTAGGTAGGTTTAACTCGGCGTAGCTTCGTTCCAGGGCCACCCGTGCAAGCGTGCACCGTTCGCACCTGAGAAGGAAGTGTCCCGCGCTGCCCTCGTCTCCACAATTGGGACAGGTGGGGTCCATGTCCGGGTGGAGGACCGAGAGGACCAGCTGGCTGCTGGCGCTGTCTGTTCAGAGCCGGTGAAGAAACGCCGAGTGGCCCCGTAGCAGACGCCGGGAGACATGCACAGGAAGCCAACCCGCCGCCGTGGTCGGGTCAGGGTGGGAGGCTCGCTACCGTCAGCGGACCAGCAGTCCCGCGTCGTTGAATCGGCTGGCCGTGGAGACCGGGAAACCCGGGTTGTCGTGGACCAGGCCCGCCAACCTATCCGTTTCCTTGTTTCCCGGAATTCCACAGTGTGAAGGGACCCACTGAAAGATGATTTCCCACCCGCGATCCCGGAGCTGTGGCGTGAGCGACACGACAGAGTGGGCAAGCGGTGGGGCGTCATCAGGGCGGAGTAGATGCCACAGCGCCGTCCGGGAGTCCAACAGAACGACCGCCCCCCCAGGCAGTCACGAGAAGAGTTCCCGGAGCCCCGTCTCGATCGCCGCCAGCTCCGCCGTCGTCGAGGAGGCGTGGAAGGTGAGGTGCTCGGTGAGCTGGTGCCCGATGTGGGGGATGTACACGACAGCAGATGACGTGCCTCTCGCGGGGTCGACAGAGCTGTCTGTGTAGACCTGCAGCCAGTTTGCTCGGTCGCCGGCCAGGTGGTCGAGCGCCAGCTGCCTTGTGACGGTCATGTCCTGCATCTTCTTGCGGGTCAGGTTGGGGAGGTCCAGCGACACGTCAACCAGCCTGGACCCGAGGAAGGAGGGAGGCAGTGACGTTGTCTGCCTCGGGGGTCCGACAACCTTCCCGTGCCTCCTCAGGACCACCTCCATCCGGGTCCTGGGGCGTCGTCGGATCCTCTCCACAAGAGGGGCGGTGTCTGGCCGGCCGACAAGCCGCGTCAGGTAGTTTAGCGCGTGCCTCTCGCCGGTGTTGAGGGCAGTGTTCCTTCCCGCCTCGAGGAGAGTCTGGGCTGAGGAGGCATACCTTGGGACACCAAGACACACCCTAAGTGCCACCCTCTGGAGTGTCTCAAGCTCCTCCCTCTCCGGTCTTATCAGAGGCAGGAAGGATAGCGCATAATGCAGGCGTGACAGGAGGCCGAGTACAGCTGCAGCATCATGTCAGTGGAAGTGCCCCAGTGGGAGTCTGCGACATGCCGGAAGCGGTGGAGGTGGGAACAGGCTTGTGCGATGGTGGTGGTCACGGCTGGCCTCTAGGAGACCGCCTGGTCGATGACAAGTCCCAGGTACGTCACTGTCGGGGCGGTCTCAACCCCATGTCCGTATAGGGTCAGCTGCCACGGCACCTCGACATGTCGTCGCTTTTGGGTGAGGGACACAGTCTTCTTGGCGGAGAGCTTTAGTCCAGGCAAGGGAAGCGGCATAAGCAACATTGTTGATGGCCTTCTGGAGCGCCCTTCCCAGTGTGTGGAGTCTTCCCCTGCAGCTTGAAGCCCACAGGGCGACGTCATCAGCACAGACACCTTGGTGAATGGGGAGCTTGCGAGGTTGGTCGTGGTCGATGGCTGCCACGACCACCACTATCGCAAGGTTAAAGAGGAGCGGGCTGATAACCCCGTCCTGCGACACCCCCCTGGTCACCGGTCTCGGTAAGCTGAGCATGTCCCAGACACGGGCCATGAGGGTAGGGACCCGAAGGTGATCCTCGCTGAAGTTGAGAATTCTTCCCGCGAGGCCCGCCCGCCTGGCAACCCTGATGATGGTGTTGTGAGGCACTGCGTCAAAGGCCTGCTCAATGTTCAGCAAAACGAGCCCAGTGACCTGTTGGCGGCGACGCGCGCATTCGAGCTCCGTCACCAAGACTATGATGGGGTCCGTCGTGCAGCGGTGTCTACGAAACCTCCCATTTCCACGGGGAACTAGCCGGTGGACTAGAGGTAGTGGTCCACTTGGCGGAGTACCATTCTCTCAAGGTGCTTGGCCATGCAGGACGTGAGGAAAATAGGCCGGAAAGCAGTGGGGGACGTCGGCTTTCTTCCCATTTTGAGGATGGGGCCCACTGTGGAGGTTTTCCAGTGGGGGGGGGGTTCCGGAGCTCCAGATTTTATTGTAGATGGTCAGGATGGCAGGGAGGGTTTGACGGTCAATATTTTTAAAGGCCTGATTAGTGATTCCGTCTGGTCCAGGGGACGACCTCTCCCTGGTAGAGAGAGGCCTGGGAGGCGGTGGGGCTTGGGTCCGGTGGCCAGTAGTTGGGTCGCTAAACGTTGGGTGGTTGCACTGGGGGCACTGCCAAGGTGTCAGCCAGCATCTCCGTGGTGTCCCCCTGACTGAGGCCCATGTGGGCGGCCAGCGACTCTGCGGGAGACCTCTGCTTAGGGTGTCCGTTGAGGGCGCACATCATTGTCCACGCCAGTCGACCTCCACCCGTCAGGTGCAGGGTCAAACAGCGTTGCCTCCACTGACGGCGTGCCAGATGCTTGGTTTATCTTCTGAATTGAGCATCGATGCGCTTGTACGCCTGGACGTCCTGCGTCAGCTCAGTACGGAATGTGCGCTTTTGGGCCCTCCTCCGTTGGGCCCAAAGCTCCAGGTAGCGCTGGTCGGGATTGGACTGCGTGATGGGGACGTCGACGAGCCTGGTGGCTATTCCGAGAGCACACTCGATGTCCTGGGTGCTGAGTGTATCGTGTTGTGCAGCAAGTTCGTTTAGTGTGTTTCTGTATTTTTGCTAATCAACTACCTAACAGGTTTTTTGGGGAGGAAGTGCGCACCTGCCGATCAGGATGGGCAGGTGATCACTTCCCCATGTGTCGGGTTGTGGGAGTGCGCGGAGCTTGAGGTGGGGGCTGACGACTGTGAGGTCTGGTTTTGAGCAGAGGATTCCGGATCGGGCGAATGTGGGGGTGCCGAGTAATATGCTTTTAGGGTTAAGTGTGTTGAGGGCTTCAAGCAGCTGCCTTCCCTCACTGCTGTGATGTCCCCCCAAATTTCGTTATGTGCGTTAAAGTCACCCGCTAGAATCAAGTGTTCCTCTGTGTGTATTGCTACTGCGATAAGGTTGTCTGCGTTCCAGGGTTTGTTAGGCCGGATGTAAACTGACGCTATGTTAATGTCCCCTTCTGGTTTTCTTACCCTTAGCCCCGCATACTCCTCAGTGCCTGCGGTGAAATCTGTGAGATCTAGAGGTGTGTGGGGAATGTCGTCTCATATCATGATCATTGCCCCTGGTGTTTGTGCCCCGCTGCCATATTGTACTTATCCCGACGGTCTGTATGTGTTTACGCTGCAGTATGGTTCTTGTAGGGCGATGATGTTGTAGCAGTTGAAGGAGGTGAGTTTTGAGGTTGTGTAGTCTTGCTGATAGGCTGCGGCAGTTTTATTGTAGTGTGGTGTGCGAGAATGGTGCGACGGTGGGGGTAGAGAAGAAGGAAGAAGAAGAAAGAAAAAAAGAAGAGGAAGAACGAAAAGAGGCCAGTTGGGCAGGCGGTGGGAGCCGACCTTCGGGAGTCTGAACAGACGCCGTCATCGACCCTGCAACTTGGCGAAGGGGTCTTGATCGACGTCGATCTCCCTACGACGAGCAGAGACAGAAGGAAGACGGCTGATTGTGAGTGATGCAGACGAACACTGACTGAGTCACCTACGTTGAACTCTGGATATCTACTGACTATGACATTTACTCTTGCTTCATGCAGATAGTTTTTCTTCTTCATTTATTCCAGTTTACTTTCTTATCTTTCTTACATTTTCTTCTCGATTTCTTAATTTCATTCTAATTCTCAAAGTAAAACTTGTTCATATTCACAAGGTCTCCTAATTTGAAACGACCCTCTATAACATATACACACTCATGTGTTGTGACGGCTAGCAACGTCACAGTAGTATTGATGGTGCCTTGTTGGTGGTTACTGTGCGTAACGGTGGGGGGTTTGTGGCCACGTTGGGTGTTGTAGAGGAGGCTGCGGATGGGTGTGTGTTGGGGCAGGAGGGACTCGCCGTGTGGGCGTGTGCGGAGGAGGGACAGGAGTGTGTGAAGTGTGTGCTCAATGTTCATCACGGGTGTCCCAATCTGTAGCTCAGAAGGGTGTGGCTCTCGGGACGGTACCTGGGACCATCGGCGGGTGGGTGAGGTACGTAGGGAGGGTGCCATAGTGTAGGGCAGTTACGGCTCTATGCGGTGCCTGCTGGCAGAGGCCGTCAAGCCTGCCAGTACACGACTGCGCTTAAGCGCGCCGGTACGGTGGAGCGGGTGGCCGTAGTTGCTTGGAGCCGAGGGGAGGGTCCCTGCGCGTGCTGGTGATGGGAAGCTTGGTGCTCGGGCTCGCGGGCGGCAGAGGTGCGCTGGGTTAGGGCCGGGGTTGAGGCAGGGTCCATCCACGCGGGTCCGAGCAGGATGCAATGGGGGGTCCAGTGTTCGGGCAGGCACAGGCGGGGACCGGGCGGGGTCTGGGCAGGGAGCCGGCAGCGGCCCCGCGAGACAGGGCAGGGTTAGGTTAGGGAAAGGTGGTGGTTGAATTCACGCCCTGATTTTCAGGCGGGAGTGCGGTCATGTCTGTTGACGATGGGCGCGAGGGGGGCGGCCAGCGATGACCTCACGAGCCTCTGCGCGGGGGATGCTCTCACGGATCATCACGGCCGTGATCTCCCTTTCCCGTTGGTAGGCGGGACACCGACGGTCCAGCGCGCTATGGTTCAGCCGGCAGTTGGGGCAGTGCGGGGTGTCACTAATGGCGAATTCGGGTGGTCAGTCGTTGGCAACTTATTTTGCCGGAAAGCCGGCAATAGTGTTCGCGTGGTCAGTTTCCGGCCGGCGCGCACCGTTCGGGTGGTGGTTCTCCGGCAAGAACCGGCAACTTTCCGGCGCTTTTTCCGCCCGAGCTCCAAGCGGCCGGGCGAGTGGGCGCCAGACTGTATCCGATGTCGTCACTTCCAAAATGGGAGAGAAGGTCAGTGAGAAAAAATGAACGAAAGAGCGAAACTGATCTGAAGTCACTTCAGCAGCCACTACTCGAGTCAATCCAAGGGGTTGACTCGCCGCCGTCACATGGGTGACGGCGGCGACAGCCTCTCGCTAGCGATGTCGAGCGGGCAAGAGGCGAAGTAAACTGCCACCGTCTGGCGTTTCGTGTTCGGGTGGCGAGGGATCACGTGGTGTGCCGCCGGCGCGTTTCTGGTTGCCGGTTCTGCCGGCTCGGTTTCGCCGGCGATTGACCACCCGAATTCGCCATAAGTGGGCACTCTCCGGGAGGGTGGCGGCCCGTGCAGGCGGGCCGCGAGGTCTGGCCGAAACGGCTGCACCGCAGGGGCCGCGGTCGAGTCAGTATGACGCGGGTGCGGACCCCTCCAAAGCACACGTGCCCTGGTACCTCTCCCTCAAAGCGGACAAGCAAGTCCCTTCCATGGTTGGACCGGTGGACCGCGATGACGCGGAAGAGTGACTCGACGTCCGCGACGAGGTGTCGACTCAGAGGCCCGGGTCCACGTCAACCCCCAGCCCCGAAGGGCCTCTAGCGTGGGTGGCAAGCAGCGCCTCCACCTCGATCCCGCCCAACTTTTCTATTCCGAGGAGACGGGCAGCCGTCTCCTCGTCGTTAGTGTCCACTGCAATGATGTTCCGCCTGAGGTTGATGCGGGTGGTGCAGGCCCTGCCCGCGATCAGGCCGATGTACCGCCCCACACTCGGGTGGTTAACTCTTGTCAGGGCCGCCCGCTCTCTGGGCCGGAGTACCGGAGGGTCGGCTCGGTCGGGGGCAGTGGTAGTCCTGTTGCCTGGAGTATCCCTTTGCCTCCTGGCGAACTCGGGCTGAAACCAGCTGGCGGACCCGAATTGCAGGTGAGACGTTCGGGTGAACGGGTTCCTCCCGCTCACCGGGCATCGACGCGGGCCCTGGGAAGTTGTCCACTGTGCGCCTCAGGGCTCCGGCATCACTTCCCTCAACAACGGCAAAATGTAAAAAAAAAAAAAAGAACCACACACACCATAGAGTTATTACAATACATTATAATAACTCTATGACACACACACACACGCACACATTCACTTCGGTGTCTTTGTCTGATTGTCGAACTGATTATTGATTTAGGGAGTAGAGCAAATCACTTCCCTAACGGAGCGGTGGAAGAAGGCGGAAGAGCGCTCACCGCACCAACAACTGCCAACAACGTAATCATGCCTCGATCACGCACGAGAAGTATCGCACCAAAGCATTCGAACACACTACATATTCTCAAAACACAAATTGATTGTCCTTTTCCGAGACCACCACGCACACAACACATACCAGCGCACAAAAGCAAATTTGAAGTGGCAGACTGAAATCACTGAAATCGCCGGCTGAAATAATGGTCGTCTTCTCTTCGGATTCTTCCAACGTTGGTTTTGGCCGATCCATCTCGGCCACATCTGCGAAACGGCAGCACGGGTTTATCTTGCCGCAAATAACCTTAGCCATTAGCATGCCAAACCAAAATCCAATAAGTTTTTTCTTTTTTTCCTCGTTGGTTGTGGTTTTTGGCGAATGGAAACGGTGGCGCGCAAAAATAGGCGGGAAAAAGGAGGAAAAAGCTCGGTTGGCTCAGTTTTATTCGATCGCTGCTACTTCGACTTACGTTGATCTGAGAAAATTTGTACCGTTGGTATGGAGACAGCGGAACTCAATGGCAAAGAACCAAAGCAAACGAAGTAAGTGTTGTAGGCAGAATATTTTCGGAGTGACCGCTTCGCGAAACATTTAGATTGATACCTGCGCCCGATAACACGTGCTCGCGTTATGCTGTTAAACATTTCTAAGCTTGTTCGATTCGCGCACCCTTCGAAATATTCGTCCGTTGTCCGGGTACAGTTAAGCCGTTTGCAGAAAGCCTCCGAATATCTGCTAGCTTTCTGCCATAAGGCTGCGTAAAGGCTGGAACACATGATGCGGAAAAAAATGGACCGAGAATCTGACGAAAATTTGACCACCCGAAAACCATTGTACGCGTTTTTCCCGCACGGAAATTGCACTGCTTTACGTTTTCTCGCGCCGAGCCGTCCGAAAAATACCTGGCGCTCCAGATCTCGAATCGTTTTCGCTTTTCGCTAAAGGGGAGGAGCCTAGCTGCCGTCCGAATTTCGTTCGCGGTTTCCGCAGAATATACTGTCCTTTTTTCGCATCATGTGTTCCAGCCTTAAATCGCTCGCTGTTTTCTTGGGAGGTTCCTTTTTAATCATTTAGGTGAGAGCATATTTATTATAAGATTAACCCGTCACTCAAAATTCGTACAAAAGCAGCCGCTTCGGTGGCTGGAACGACTAGGCCATCCTCTCGGCGTCAGCCTCGCCGTAGCTTTGCTCGTCTCGAGACGACCTACGTCACGATTGCGTTGGATGTCACGTGCTCTAAGCTGGGCCTTCTCCGAGCGCTTGCCAGAGTGGGCCGTTTATAACGAAAAATACAGCCACCAGGATCAAAATACAAACGTGCGATTGTCATTTACGGATATTGTGGATCGTATTCGAACACGACGGGAATATTTCAAATTTCGTTGAAGTATCCCTTTAAGTCTGCGCTCCTTTACACCTACTTTGTACTTTGATGCTGCAAGTGCACTAACTAAACAGCATAGCGTACGGGAGCGCGACACACCGAAACTATCGACCAGCGACATGAGCCACTTCTGACTGCACCTTTATGACGAACTTGCCATCCCATAGATACGGGTGGTAGAAGCCAAAATTACTTCGAAGATAAATTAATTGAGGCCCCTGTGGAGTGGCAGAGTGTAAACTAAAGAAAAGACGGTGACTTTAGGAAGTTTGTATAAATGTTTTAATATCCTGAAAGGTTTGAAGACCGATCTATTTATTGACCATGCATGCTGTTCAGGTTTAAATGAAGGACAACATTCTTGAACTCGCTTTTTGACACAAGAAACTGTCAAACTTGTCAGATGTTCTGTGGTTCTGTCTTGCAGCACAAAACAGAACCCGTTGATGTGCTTCGCCGATACGAGCACACCACTGTTCAATAAATAGCACATCAATTTGTCTTCAGGCAAGATGCATGAACAAACCTTTTCCGCAACCCTAACTGATGTTTCGGCTTTCCAGTCGAAGTATCTTTATCCGCTGGGCTAAGCATTGTAAAAAGGGCAACGGTCCGAATGTCTTCTCATCTCCACAACTTTTCTGTCGCCGTGCTATCGGCAGGCTACCCTTCGATGTATGAATTTGTTTTCAGGCGAGATGCATGAACAAACCCTTCCCGCATCGCTAACTGATGTTTTGGCTTTCCAGTCGAAGTATCTTTATTCGCTGGGCTAAGCATTGTACTGGGTGATTCAAAGAGCGGCCAGGCTCTTTAAAGCGACCGCAAAATTCGGTTTCTTAACCTATCGCGCTTTGACTTTGTGCAGCATTGCCCACAGATGGTGCATTTTTTTTTTTGTAAAATTTGCAAAGAGCAAACTTATCTGAGGAAAAAGTAAAGAAAGAAAAAGGCTTAGCTCCTATGGAAACGCAGCAAAGCCACGTGCCGGTCTTCAAACAATACGGCGCCGTTTCGCACGGGAGACAAGAGATGGCGCGAGCGGTCGCGATGCCAACTGCCGCCAACGAACGAGCATACGTCGCCGAGAGCCAGCGTCTTTAGCAGACGATCGTTTCGACTCAAAAGCAGTGCACGTTCCGCAGGCGGCGGCAGTCACAAAAACAAAAGCAGGCGCGGTAACAACAAGGAACTGCAAAGCAGACGACATCAGTACCCTGAAAAAAAGTCAAAATATCCCGACAAACCATTACTTTAATCGATTATCTGTCCATTCAATACGTTTTATTAGTAAGGATGATAATTGGCAACTGATATCAGAAAAGCTCGCGCCGCTTTTGAGTCAAAACGATTGTCTGCACCGGCTCTCGGCGACGTATGCTCGTCGCCGAGAGCCGGTGCAGCTCTCGGCGACGAGCATACGTCGCTGAGAGCGAAGCGATACTGCGAGCATTTCGACTTCCACCCCTACATCTTCAGTCGACCTGGAGCTTTCTTCTTTTGAGAGCAACCCTCCAGCGATGCCTCTTAGTTCAGGTAGCCTGGTGAGCATATGCAGCGTTCACATCCACCGCGTTGGACAATCAAGCATCGGTTTCTTCAGTCCTAGCTTCCTGATCAGGGACATAACACATATTGGGCACATAGTCTCTTAGGCCCGCTTCAGACGGAGCAATTTCACCCAGCAACTTGACGTCGCAACACCAGCAACACGGGCCGTCCGCGTTCACACGCAGCAACCGAATTGCTACGACTTGCTATGATCATCATTCACTTTGAATTTTCTTGCAATATTTAGACACCCAGCTACGCGCTAAAACATGTTTTTATAGACCTTTTCTGTGTACTCTCGTCCCCAGCCACCTAATAGGCATATCCGGTATGGGCGCAGAAAAAATACTAAAACGTTTGAACCTGCAACTAGTAAAAAAATAAGGGGGAGGCAAAACGATAATGTGTGACGGTTACTTATATCCTAAGTGTCTTCTACTGGCGTGGCGACGGCAAAAAATGTTTTCGCCCATACTGGAAGTGACGACAATTCAAGATGGCGGCGCCCCTGAAGAAAGGGTCTATATCTTTGAATGGCGTTGAGAATACTAACTCATCTTTCTGAAAAGGTTTATTTCCAAAAACGATCGATTTCAAACCAGAACCAAGTCTTTAGCTGTCATCATCACCACCACGGGGGTGTCACGTGAAACTATCGCGTCCCTGATTGGCTGCTGCCGCTTCAAACGGCTCCGAGTTGTTCGAGTTGCTCGTCCGTTTCAAGCCAGACCCGATCTCAGCAATTCGTGTCGATCTAGGGAAAGCTAGGGAACAACCCGCCAGCAACCTCAAAATTGCTGGAAAAGTTGCCCCGTCTGGAGCGGGCCTTAACAAGCGCACGGCTTTCTTCGGTTTGTGCGAAATAAGTTGTTGTTGTTGTTTTTACATTTTCGGTTTATTTTTTAGGTTACTATGTTTTTCGCCACGCACTTTTCACGCGACCTGACTTCGCATATGAACCGAAAACCGCATGGAAAACATATCGGTTCCGCTCCGGAGCGAAAAAAATGATTTCATTCCGGTTCAACTCCGGTTCGAGCAAAAATAACGGTTTTTTCCGGTTTTCGGTTCACGGTTCGGGTTCGGGTTCGGTTCAATACCCTGGTGAACGTAGTGCCAAACTCCCGCGCCCAACGTGACGCTCCCCCTAACTGTTCAGAAGTGGGGAAATTGGATATCAAGCTGCTTTGGTTGCTTGCAGTCACGATGAGTACCAGTACCTGGACACCCTGGCACACATCCTCAAGAATGGAAGGCAGAAGGGAGACAGGACGGGGACTGGCACCATCTCCATCTTTGGTGCACAGTGCAGATACTCCCTCGCAGATGGTTGGTTGATTTGACGTGAGAGAGGCCCGCTCTGTTTGAGCCAGGCCACTTAAAAGGCCCTTCTCTGTGCCAAGGAACCATGCCCCTGCTGACGACCAAGCGGGTCTTCTGGCGAGGGGTTGTGGAAGAGCTGCTGTGGTTCCTTCGGGGGTCAACCAACGCCAAGGAACTGTCTGAGCGTGGCGTTCGCATCTGGGACGGCAACGGCTCCCGCCAGTTCCTCGACAGCCTCGGTTTTGTTGACAGGGAGGAAGGTATGTATGTGTGGCACCGTGAGCCAAATTTGGCTTGTTCTCTTACGTGACTGCAGCATGTGATCCCATGTCCATACAGGAGGAGGGCCCATCGGGGCGTTCTGCGCCATGTAGGTAGTCAGCACAAGCCTAGTGCCAAATGCTAACTGCCTATCTCACCGCCGTTTGTGCAGGAGTTGTTAGTATCGGTAAGTCTCCTTTGCACGAGAACAAGTGGCTGTCCTGCATGGAGTAGATGGGAAGGTGTAAGATTCTGGAATGTTTACAACCTTTGAGCGGAAAACCCCCACCGCCCGAGAACAGCCCGTGGCGGTGGGGCGACCCGCACTTCGCTGAGCTGGCTGCAGCTGGGAAGGTTCTCCGCCTAATGTATTTTCTTAGGTAGGCTACCGGTTCCACCACTTATGGGTTGTTTCCCAGGCGAAAATCAGCCAACTTCCAGCATGATTATGGAACTGGTCCCAACTGGAAATGAGGCAGTCCCAGCTGGAATCCAACTGGACTGCCTCATTTCAAGCTGGGACCAGTTCCATAATCCAGCTGGAAGTGGACTGATTTTCGCCTGGGTTATGTTGCGGGAACATTTTCTGCTTTCCGTTGACAAGTGTAAGATCGCCCTCCTAGAATTGTCTCGGGCGCTGCGCTTGGTCTGTCCGTACTTGTTCCTCCCTCCGGTGTTCAGAGTGCCAGGGGTGATTTGTTGTGTCTGAGAGCCAGACTCGTCTGTGTCTCCTACGCTTGGCACCTTCTCGTCTCTGGGTTCGGGCACCGGATGAAAGTGCTGACCCTCACGAAAAAATGGGAAAGAGGGACAGGCGGAAGTTCACAAGAGCACAAGCGAGACAAAGGGAGGGGTCTTTGGTTTGGTACCGTCGGAGAGATACGAGCCAGTCTCTGATGGCGGCTGAGTTCACGGCTCTTGTTGTTGAGGTCTTTGTGTATTTGTTCCGTCAACTTTCATTCAGTCATGTATGCCTACTATTAAATTTATGAAGTTTCAAACTAGAAGTTGTGCCATCTGATCCTCTCCCTGCCGCCAAGACTCAGCGAAGGCCCCTTCCTCCGGACCACCAAGGAGGAAGAGCATCCATTCCATCATCAAGAACCTTGCTCAAGGGTTATGTTAAAGGCATGCTGAACCGAAATTTGGAGTACACAAAACCAGGCTGGAGAGATAGGCGGGACGCTGCAAAACTTGAAAACATCACTCATACAGCGATATCTCTAACGGTTGGCCGAGGAGGCATGTCACATCACGATTTTCATTCCCCTTACTCTCCACTTTGTCCCCTTGAGCAGGTACAGGTGAACCGAAGCGAGGAAGAGAGAAGCAAGGTCGCCTCCCCTCATTCTTAACTGTTCCAGGAGGATTGTGAAGTCACAGTCCTCGCTTAATTGCGCCCTTCTTTTCCAAAAATACGGCCATCCGTTTGAGATATCGATGTATGAGTGATGTTTCGGAGTTCGTAGTGTCCCGTCCAACACTTCTGTGACCTTATTTTGCAAAATCCAAATTTCGGTTCAGCATCCCTTTAAGTCGACGAGACAGTGGCAGGTTATGTTCTCGGCAGTGCTTGCCTTGGCTGGAAGGGACTGCTGTCGAGACCAGTTATAACGAAGTCGGTTATAACGAAATAGCTGCTACAGCGAAGCGATCACGATTTCCCATTCCCGTTTGTACTTTTCCAATGCATTTGTGTCTGTTTTTAGCGAAGGAAATTGAGCGGCTCCCACGGATATAGTGAAACGAAATTTTGTGATAATTTAAAAAAATAATAAAGTTCGAAAAGTTTACTAAGTCTCGGACTGCCGCACTTTGCTGCCGCGGCCAAGAAGCCACCCAGAACAGACTGCAGAAGATGCTAGAAAGACCGCTGGCGGCAGTCTCTGCAACATCGTCCGCTCCCCCCTCCTTATCTGGGAAGCGGCTTTACCGTATCGGATGCGGAGAAGCCGTCGTGGCATGCCGATAGGGGTGTTTGGAGCACTGGCGACAACGTACCGGCGGAGATGACGGAGAGAGCCTAGATTTAAGAGAGGGAGCAGTAAGTACGCCTGCATATGATTGTCGCGCGGCCAGTGTGGCGAGGAAACTGGGCGGAGAGGCGGACACGGTTGCAGAAGGTGAACGCTTTTGAGTTTTGACTCCTCTCATGCTGCAGCTCGTTTTGCAAATGACCTCGATCGAGCAGTTGTCCCATCTCTTAAATCTAGGCTCTCTAGACCGACGACAAACAAGTTTGAGCGCGAACTCGGTGCCGTACACGCTTTCTTGTTTGCTTTGTGATCCGTGTCGGCACCTGGTCGGTGAGGTCGCTCTTGCGCGAAAGTCTACTTTGCTCAAGCACTGATTCGGCGAATCATCGCCACTCAACGATGGAGAGTCCCGGCACTGCCGGCACCTCGACGGGGAAGACAAAGGCAATCTGCTTGAATCAAAAGCGTGCCATCCTCGACGGACTGCGCATAAACGTAAAGAATGCCATCCTCTGCTGGTGTCCCCCGCGGGGCCATCGCAGCTGTCGACATGGTCTGTATGTAGCAGGATCTTTTTTCAATCGGAGGTTCTTGCAGTTGGCGAGAAGCGGCTCCGATCTAGCAGAGGACGCGTGCAGGGAAGCCAAGACCGCTTTCTGCAGGCTCGACAAACATGTGCCCGCGACAACCCCTGTTATCTTTTTTTTTTTTTCATGTTATTTGTATGAGTTCATATATAACGAAGTAGCGGATATAGCGAAACGATTTCCGATTCCCGTTGACTTCGTTATAACCGGTCTCGACAGTACCTCAATGGAAAAACCAGCCTCGTCACAAGAGTCAACAAAGCACGGGAAGCACGACTATCTCGCCAGCGGGTTGGTGCGACATCACAGTTTGGCTTTACTCAATCACAATGCTGCAGACCTTGGTCCTTGCAGTTCCTGCCTTTTGTTAACCAATTGCAACGTTTGATTTAGCTGCACCAGCCTGCACTGGCACAAAAAAGTGTAGCACGGTGCAGAAAAGTGCAGGGCAGTGTACTTTCTGTTGTGCTTCGGGATTGCCTGCACTCGTAAATCAATTACTGCGGTGTGCACCGACTGCAGCTGGTGCAGGAGGCGCAGGCAAATCAAACGCAGCAAATGTTTCACCAGTTTTAATGTAATCGGCGGTTTTCCTTCCATTTGTTTTTTTTGGGGTGGCACCTTAAAGGAAAATTCCGGTCGAAAACGGAACCAAAATAAATGACCGGTATCGCTTTAGTGACACGAAATATGATTGCAGCCAAAATATTACGTCAAAGTGAAGCCACATGCTCCACTAAAACCGATTTTAAAGATGCGACCAGCTGCTCTTTAGCGGGCAGCAAGCAAGTAAATTTAAGTCAAGGAACGCTGGCGCAGCACCCTTGTGACTTCACCTAGCGGTGGAACTGCGGTCGATTGGTTGCACTGCATATTGCAGCATCCTTGTGATGTCGCATCACGGCTGTACCGCTGATGATCAGTGTTGCCATTGAGTCTAGCAGATAGTTTTGGCTTTGCCGTAGACGCCTGACACCACACTTTGAGCCGTGATATTTATAAAACTGCACACAATATCGAAAGAAAAATTGTGCCATGTAGTTCAGAGACACTGCTTTAGCTGAAAACAGTCGTAATCCCCAATTAAAAAAATATTGACTGGAGTTGCCCTTTAAAGGGATGCTGAACTGAAATTCGGATTCCGCAAAATAAGCTTGCAGAAGTGTTCAGCAGGGCGCCATAAACCACGAAACATCACTCATATAGGCATATCTCGAGTGGATGGCCGTATTTCTGGAAAATAAAGGAGCGAATGAGGGAGAATGTTGACGTCATCTTATCGCAGAAGAGTTGAGAAGGAGGTGAAATGGCCTCGCTCCCTTTCCTGTCCGCGCCCTCGCGGAGTCGAAGCGAAAAGAGGAGGAAATGAGAATCGCGAGGTCGCGCGTCTTTTCGGCCTTGTGCGAGCGCGCTCTTCTTTTAAAAAAAATATGACGATCCGTTGCAGATATTGCATTACGAGTGACGTTTTGGGATTTGTAGCGACCCACCTACAAATTCGATTTGTAGGTGGGTTGCTTCTGAAATTCGATTTTCGGTTCATCATCCCTTTAAGGAAATGTGTAAGCATATTGGATTGATAAAACTGTTTATTTGCATGACACCTTCTATTTGGTTTTACTTTCCACACTGGATAATTCATATTGCACGTGATCCAAGGATTCTTACGGTGCATGTTTTTGGCTTTATTGCGTATGAAATTTCGAAGACAAAAATGACGGATAGATTGAAATTTATTCTGCAAATAATCGCATTGTTCCCAGAAAGTGTATCTAAAGATAACTCCAGGTAATCAAGAACACACTCATTGTCAGCCCTAGAAAAGTCCTTTGTGGTTTTTTTGTTTCTGGGCTACAGAGTCATCCAAGCTGCCCGTACAGCGTGTGAAAGAAACAAGTTTATGGTCGGACAAACCGTTTTCAGCTGTTGCATGCACATCAGAGAGTGACCTACTATAAAACACAAGGTCTAGAATGAAGGATGGAGTACCCTGCATTTGCGTGGGAACATCAAAGGCTTGGCAAAGATCGCAGGCAAACATAATGTCAAGGATGGTTTGGTCACGGGGTGAGACGGACGACAAATTATGCCAGTCGAATTTAGGTTAGTTAAAGTCACCGGCTAAAATTGACCAGCTTTTCGAGTGCTTCAGTATATGATAGTGCAGTTTGGTGAAACATTCTATGCTTGAGGAAGGTGAACTACCGTAATATCCTGAACGTACGCCCACCTTCGAACTTTGGCCCACCCCACTTTTATGTAAAAATATTGATGTCGAAGAAACTCCCGATATATCGCCCACCCTCCAAAAATAGCAATTACAAAAAACTGGTGACACCTGGGTAGACCCTTTTTTAGAAGTCTCTGGATGCACGCATGTTTGCACCAAACAAGAAAGTTTCACAAGAGTCTGCCCTAGTGATTCACAAGGTGCCCGACGCCAAAGTATTTGCCAACGGAATCGCCGGCTTTACAGCTTGCCCAGCATCACTCTTCATGGCTTCTTTCGCCTGCTCGCTCCCTTCTGCACCTGGTTGGTTTTTGTATTTTCTTGTTGACTCTTTTTTTTTTTCTTCACTCCATTCATTTTTAAATTTACCAATAAGCAAAGGCTAGGGAGCCTAACGAAGGGAACATAGCAGTTTGCACTGTATGCCGATTGGCGGTGTTCGTTGCGTGTATGCAAGCAACAAACTTCGCGATAGTAAAAGATTCCTTCAAAAAGGTGGGTGGGCGAATCTCGAAAACTCACCCTCCCGCCTTTTTTCCCCAGTTATCTCGTGAAAAGGTGGGTGTTCATTCAGAGTATTACGGTATACACAGTGAACAAGATAAATGATTTTCCACGGTAATTGATCCAAAGACAGATTTTCATGATCAACTATATATGATCTATCAATACAGCTGACTAGTTATTCTTTGGAATGACAGCTATGCTGCCTCCATGGGTTGGTCTGTCTCTTCTATTGAATCAGAAAGTGATTATGAATGTGAATAATCAAATAAAACAAATTGATCATACTAAGACACAAATCTGGTTACACAAGCAGCTGCATCAGCAGAGCTAGCAATACCAACGGTTGGGTCTAACTGACAAAGCCTGTCTGGGTAATAAAGTGAGCTACGTGAAAGAATAGTAGCCATTGTCTAAAGCATGTTCTGGGTTTGTCAGGTTTGACAAAAATTGTTTTACTACAGCCGAGAGCAATGCAATTTGTGTGCAGGATTGTCATCGCAAAGCTATAGCTAAGTGACTCGGAATGTAAGGAACACGCCAGTGGCGCACAAACTGATTTAAAAGAAACAATATAGGAATGAACGGGACAGTAACGAACGTGTATCATCCTGTCTTTCTGCACATGCGTATGGTTTCTTTCATTCTATTGATACTGGTTTGCAAGTGTGTTTCTGACCGATGCCAATATGCAAGTTATGGTTTGCAAACTTTTTGGTTTTGGCGTCGCCATTTCACGGGTGGCAGCGTGGTACCGGAGAGACGTGTGCCACTTAAACTGTTTTAGTGGCATACAATGTAACTAGCGGTTCTGCGTTTATTTTTTCCGATGTTGGATTTATTTTAGGGGGTTTATTACTCCCCACAAATTTTAAAACATCAGTTAAAAAAAAAAAAGGTGTTTATTGGGGTTTGCGTTAAAGAAAATGGGACAGACATGGGACTCCCCAATTCCCGGGGAACGTGTGTGACTCGGATATTTGAGGAATGTTCAGGTACAGATGAGTGGAGGAGACGGGACAATTGGCGTGGTTCTCAAAGAAAGAATTCAACGCGGCCTGTGTTTCGGGTCGACTCAAGATAAAGCTGTAGCTAATGATCTCTGTCTGTGAGACTTAGATTTTCCTTATTCAAGGACAGCTCCTATTCGAGATTTATCAGTTTTCTCCGATTTTGATAAAACCGCCTCGAGGGTTTGTTTTGGGGGTTTATCAATATTTACAGAAAACATGAAACCCTCAACATAACTGTAGGTAACGGCATTGGGTGCCGGCCGCATAGCTGTTCTCGCCTCGCATAGCAAGCGAGGCAGGAGCATGCATGATCCACAATTAGTCGACATGAGCTACGGAGAATCAACGGGGCAAGCTGCATTTGGCGGCTATGGCTTGGCGCTCTTTGGACGGGCCCATGTTATGAATAGATAGTTTCGTGATGTGAACTGAGGCCGCGACGACTATGATGTTTTTATAGCGCTGAGAAATGTTTCTAAATGGCTGAAAGGAGCTCATGGTGCTCCACTCCATGTTTTAGAGGAAGGTGAAAGTGGCAGACCAGCTTTGTCTGCTGGCATTCGAAAAAAGTGGATTGTCAGCCTCCACGTTTGACTCGACACTCTCATTCAGGAGACCTTGGCCCGGTCTACGGATTTCAGTGGAGGCACTTTGGAGCTCCTTACCGGACCATGCACGCAGACTACGGAGACGAGGGTGTGGACCAGATCAAGAACCTAATCGAGACCATCAAGACCAACCCCAATGACCGCAGGATGATTCTCTGCTCCTGGAACCCGGCAGGTCTCTGGCACTTTCTGTTTCTTGGGCATTCCTTCCGTTGACACATTTCGTCTATGCGGACAAGTTCTTTCTCAGCATTGCAAGTTTCCCTGAGGCTTCAGGAACTTGTCTGATCTGAAGCCTCGCAACTTTTTATATGCTTCAGAACTTGTTCTGAAGCCTCAGTTTCTAAAGCCTCACAAATTTTGTATGAATTCAGAAGCTTCTTCTAAAGCCCAACAGCTTGCTGCAAGTTGAGAAGGAGGAGGAAACTTTATTAGTCTTCCGGGATCAGGTATATATTGGGGGTGGTGGAGGCCCAGAAGGCCGCCACGACCGCTAGGGCCCGGGAGGTGGTCAGGACTTGGCCCGACTCCTCCGGGTCGCGCAACATCTGCTCCCAGAGGTGAGGGGAGGGAAGAGGGGGGGTATGGGTCTGCGGGGGAATTCGCAAAGGAAATGGTAGTGAGTGTCGAGTGCCCCGCAGGCAGGACAGGCGGGGGTGGCAAGTTGAGACGGCTCTTGGGCATATTATTCTCCTGTTTGTTAGTCATTAGTTTGCTAAATTTGGTTTGTAAACCTAAGTGTATGAGTGCATTCGAAGTGTTTATTTTAATGCTGATTCGTTGACCGATGTACCGTAAAATCCCATTTGAACGCCCTCTCCCGAAAGATTGCCCATCCCGTTTTTCGGACTAAATATTCATAACAGGAAAAATCAGAAACGTTGCCGACCCCTAATTCCTGTCAGACATTACGCACCGTTTGACGGGAATCCCATTAACCACATAATCTGAGGTACTGGTATGTGGGAGAGACAAGCTCGTAACTGGTTCCTATGTGTTTATGGCACAGTGACATCCGAATCTGCTGCGTCCGCGGTCTATGGTATACGTTCCCATGACATACGAGTTCGAAGCGAGTTCTTGCTTTTTTTGCTGCAATCTGCGCATGCGATACCGGTTCCCATGACACGCGAGTTTGTAGCAGGTTCTCACGTGTTTATTGCACCATTAAACCCGAACCTGCTGCATCCATGATTTGCAGTATCGGTTCTCATGATGTCCCGTGACATGGGAGTTTGCAACGTATTCTCGCATGTTTATTGCACCGTGGAACGTGAATTTGCCATGCCCGCAATCTGGGGTATCAGTTCCCATGTCACATGGTTTGTAGGGAGCACTCCTGTGTTTATCACTGCTTTTTGGATAAAAGTTTGTTGCCGCATCCCCCAAGTTCGCTCGCCCCATATTTTTCACCATTTTGGTGAAAAATATGTTGGGTGGGAATTCTTACGGGATTTGAAGGTATACGCAAAGGTCACCCTCACCCAACATCTATACTGAATTTGAAATTGTGTTTGCATAGCACACTTGCTCTAACCTTGTCAAATGTTGCAGTACTGTATTTCTAAATAAATTAATTAATTTATCACAAGCTGGTCCACTAAAAGTGGGAGAGTTGACACTTTAAAGGAACGGAAAAGCAAAGCTTGTTTTTGTAACTGTGGCGCCATCCAAGAAATGCTTAGCCAAAATAGTATACCAAGCATTGCCCAAAAATGATGCCAACAACCAGAGAGGGTGTGTCAAGGTCCTTTGAGACATGGTCTAGACTCAGTCTGTACTCTAGAGCAAAGTTTCCCTCAATCTAAACTTAAAAAGAAAATCTTCGGTGTCCTTTTGTTTCACCTAAAAAAAACAACACCTCTTTAGCTTTAAAGTCGTGTGGCTTCTTTTATTAATCTCTTCACTTTATCTGATTTTTTTTGTCGAGTTTCGGGGTACAGCGTGTGAGTCGAGAGTTTCCACTTGCATATGTCTGACTATCACAGGTGACATCCGTAGAGCCCATTTTACTTTTTGGTTAGCAGTGACCAGGAAGCTTTACCACCATGTGCACAGATGCACTGCAATGTGCTGATTTGTTGTAATATCTTTCTGACTGTTCAAAGTAACTGTAACAATTAAGCATTTGGGCTAACTGCATTCTACTCTGATCATCTCGGGCTCAACAGGATTTATAATGAATTTTATAGCTCCACCCTTTCTTTTTTGTAATGGTGGCTTCCAGAATACAGTAATCGCTCGTTATAACGAAGTCAATGGTACGGCGAAAAAATTTGATATAAGCGGTACAGTCACCGACCGATTTTTCGGACGCCGATAATTCGGACTTGTTCGATATTTCAGACCTAAAGGAGGAATTGTGACCTACCTGATAGAAATAGTGCATATTCACAACCAATGTTTCGGACAGCTTGAAGTCTGGAAGTTTAATTTTTCTGACAAAATCGTCGCGAGCGACCAGCGAGAAATATTACCGAGAAGCCACCATTTTAGATTCTATGCTGGCTGCCCATGGATTGGCTTGGTTGGGCAGCGCTACTTGAGTACTGTTAAGCCCCACTGCTTGGTGACGCTAAGCTACGGCTTTTTATTCTCTAGCTGCGCGTCATTATCATCGTCATTGTTACCATTTTGCTTTGTTCATTCGCCATTGTGCAGTCGTAGACTTGCGCCTCTCATCTCATCTCGGTGAATCATGTTTTTGGACTGCACTGGCTTGGACGTCGTGGCGTCATCTGTTATTCCGCCGCCACTAAGTGTCGCTAAGAAGCGCTGAAAGTACTACTCGACCATAACGCTAGAAAAGAAGGCAGCGGTTCTCAAGCTAATGTAAAGTGGCCGAACTCTAGTAGAGGCGTAACCTGTCGCTGCTCCCTGGCCGCGTCGGCGCATCGGCATCGGAAGCGGCGCTCTGCCGTCCGTCACCCGTTTGCTTTGTTTTCTTGTTTGCCATTTTCCCGGTTTGCGGTTTGCCTCGGTGGAAGAGAGGGAGGGAATGCAAGGGTCTTTATGCACCTCCGTGTAGGCTTGCATGCTTTCGGCACATCGGCCTTTGTAATACGCGTGGTCGGCCGCCAATACACTTAGAATAATCCGGTTCAAAATGCGTGTATTTCAGTCAGGACCACGTTGAACTTTGATAAAAGCGATAATCCGAAAAAAGTGATTTCTTTATAGCGAGGGACTACTCTATGAAATTGCTTACATTCAAAGTGGGCTTGCGACTGCATTTACCTGCAAACTTATTTCTTCCTAATTCTTGTCCTCTAAAGGGGTTAGGACATGTCAAAAATAAACTATGCGATAATTATATTGCTAAGACACATTGTACGTTCCTAAATTTTTGCTAAATTTCTTCTAAAAACGGCGCTATAGTTTTGTGCATAAATCGATTTACATGCGGGGCCCTCAGATCCGCCCTATTCAAAAAGGCCGCCATGTTTGTTCGGTTGGTGATGTCATCCGCCCACCGCGCGGCGTCCACTTGCATGCACTCGCAGACTTGACTTTCTCGGCGTCTCACCCTTCAGCCTCCTTGTTTACCTTCTGCGTTTTGTGTGCGCGGTTTCGAGATGATGGCATCTACGGCATTGCTAACATCGTTGGAGTCTTCGACACTTATTGCAGTACCGATGAGAGTGATTTTTATCGAGAGATGTTGGAAGCTGGTCATTTTTACTTAGACCTGCTGGCGACCAACTCCAGCAACTACGACGAGATAGTCGGGAACAAAGTCACCATCGTCCGTGACGATCTCGCACATGTGTGCAGGGTGGAAGGTCAAAGAGTAAAAGGGCAAGAGCGCGAGAAACATTAAAGTAGTCGAGTAGCGTGACGGTGTGCGATCGTATTGTGGCGAGGCGAGCTTCAGTGAGCCTCGAATGAGAGAGCGTTCAACTAAATATGATGATCACATGGTTTATGGGCACCATGTTGTGACTGACTTGGCCGTATTGCCAAGTCAGTCAGCCAGACAAAAATTATCAAAGTTCGTAACTTGATTATTGCAATTACTAGAGTTCTAAAAATTGCAAAACTTGTTGTATATACTAAATAGCCTATGAGCATTCTATTTCAGGGAGGTCGGTCATCTTACAGTTACGTGAGTAAAATATCAGACGTGAGATGTCACCTGTTGACTTGTGTGCGTGACGCCATCACGGCACTGTAGTTGAAACAATATCGGGCACTCTGGCTTCGCTCATCAGGTTCAGTCTACATTGCCGTCTTACGCAGACAACAAAAATTTCCTGTTGGTCACCTGTTGTGACGTCTGCGCTGGTATGTAGCCTTAATGGAGAAGAGTGTGCAGTGCACATGAAGCAGTTGCATGCAATCAGAAACTGCTCTTGGATTGGGGACTTTGCACAAAGTAAATTTGCACTCAGGAGCAAAGCAGACTACACATACTGTGAGGGTTCCTGCTTTCACACTTTGTGTACCATCATGCCACCGAGGAAAATTCTACTCACAGATAAAGAAGAGTTTCATTGAAAACGGCATCTTGCTGCAGCAGCTTGTAAGTGGTGGGCTAAAGGAAGTGAACGGCGGGAGCAACTGTGGAGTGGAATGTCCCGCCACCTGCTGACCAGTCCTTCAGCTGGGAAAGCTACGGGCTGGTGGTAGAAGAGAATAAAGTTCCTTGTTCTACATGTGACTAAGGCCTATGGTAGTGTGTGGTTCTTCCTCTGCCATGAAAACATGGTGTCAAAAGTGGGATCAGCACCAGAAATTGAGAACCGCTATATGAATCGAAGGCTTCTGAGGCACCCGGTGACACAAATCTGCTCTAAAGGTGGTGCTGACCACTGCTCTCTTTCTGTAGAATACTGGAGGGAAATCAGCAGCAAACTTTCCGACCTACAGTCGACCGGCTGCATTACTACAAACGAAAAAGTTCCTTCGGTAGCCCTGTAATCTCTGTAATAAAGGGGAAAAAAAAAGTTCCTTCAGTAGCTTAGTGGAAAGACATCCGCTTCACACGCAGCGGGCACGGGTTCAATCCCGAATGTGGGCGTACCATTTTGTTTTTTGTCAAACATTTGTACTGAACGCTGAACTAAATGGTATGCGATTCGTGTTTCGACACCTGCGAACTCAATGTATCACTTTCCACAAAATGCCAGGAGCATATGAATCAGATAGCGTCCGCTTTCCGAGGTTCCCGTAACTGTTCTACAGGAATTGTAGCCAGCCATTGATCCCGATCCGTTGATCTCGGAAAATTGTGCACCCTGCCGCACAATGCCACTTTCAGATGCAGGACATGCGAGGCAGCTCTTCACGCAACATCTTGGGAGTATATTCAGAGCCGATCACGGGAATTCACCAGGAACACTCACTACTAATTTCCAACACTTAAATGTACAAAACAACTCATCATGAAGTACAGAACAGCGAACGGAACAAACATAACTGCAAAGGAATCGCACGGCAAACAGATCCCGCAACGCATTTCGTCTGCTGCGTGCGGAAAGAAAAAAAAAAGCTTTTACGGTTGAGTGTAGCCACGTGACTTCCGCTACTCACTCTTTCCTCTCCACTTCTCTGTGCAGTGCGGGGGTTTCGGTTTCAAGCAGTCGCATTCTTTTGCTTTATAAAAAAAATATGGAACTCTGTAGCAAAATATGAATTGGGTAGTATTCCGACACCATAATGAATCGCCTGGCAAAAAATGAAAGTAAACTTTTTGGGGGGTGTCAGTGTCCCTTTAACTGGGGAGCGCGTCCTTAGACGTGACTCTATTTTGACCTTGAAATGGATAGCGCATCTAAAGAGTCGCGACACTTTCTTCAGATGGGGGTGACTGGGGTGTAAAACACTTGCCAATTTTTGATGGAGGTTATAGGTGCTGCCATCTATTGAACACGATACCAAACACATTGAGGTTCATTGCATTTGCTGGCCAGCAAAATAACTTCAATGCTCTGGTAGGAAATATGTTTTTCCTCTAGTTCTGGATCATGCATGTTTTGAAGTGGCACAAAGTTTTGACAGATGTGGAAATCGCGGCATCGTCTAAGAGGAAAAACAGATATTTCCTATTGGAGCAATTAAATTCTTTCGCCACACCACTGACTTTGGCTCTGCTCGATGCAGACCTGGGAAAGATGGCCCTGCCTCCGTGCCACTGCCTGGCACAGTTCTACGTGTATGAGGACGAGCTCTCCTGCCAGTTGTACCAGCGCTCTGCTGACATGGTGAGTAAAGCATTCATCTAGTCGGAGGGAACAGTGGTATGTGAACATACATTGCCGTAATCGGATTCTTTCGTATTTGGTTCAGGATTGACGTCGGTTTATCCCAGAAATGCAGGGAAATGCTTCAGTCAGCGAGCGGAGAAAAAAGGCTCGAGGTACACCTAAGCACTTCTTATGAGTTGTGAGTGCGAAAGCACGCACGCCGCTCTTCGCTCCCTTCTTTCGTCTGCGGCGTACGGCGTGCTGACCTTAAAGGGATTGTCCGGTCGAAACTGGAAGTACTTAAGTTTTTGCGCTCGTTACGTCGAGGGAGCCTTCATGTAGACAAACATTATTTTTATTTTGATATATGATCCCCCGTTATTAATTAAACCTTTCATGAGCGTATGTACGAAACTGCACCCCGAATTTCGCCAGTGTCAATGGCTGACATCCGTAGCTGCTGCGTGACGTCACAAAACGCAAAGGTTTGTCGGATGGTCGAGATAACAAGCGTTGGTCGACGGATGTCTCATATTTTGTTTCGAATTATATAGTCTCCTAGGATGTACCCTACTGAAATATGGTTCTTTTAATGCAGTTCCCAAGCGTGTGCAAAAAAAGTCACGCCTTTTAGCAGGATATTACTCGAAAACAGCCTTAAGCTTCGAGCAAACGTATGCCGTTTCGCACAAACACAACTGCGACGGCCACCGATCGAACTAGGAGCACTAGGAGCGCTTGCAATGCAAAGGATGCAGATTTCGCCTCTGAAGCGGCAACTAGGTACACGAAGCGGCATCGGGGTGCACATTTCGGCGGATCCACTAGATCGGTGATGAGACTGCGGGTCGTTCCCTCGGAGGCGATGTCTGCGGGTCGAAGGCAAACGGCGAATCATTCAAATGCATGTCGTCACTTGACTTGGACGAGCTTGGTGAATCGTAGCCGCTCTATTTTCACATGCGGGTCAAACAGAATTTGGCTGCACGCGTGCTAAATACACCTTCTGGTATCGTTTCCAGGTGGTCTAGCTGTTGGTTTTGGTTTCGCCGCATAATGAAATTGATTGATCCGATTTGGGCGAGGAGTGGATGGACGTAGTTTAATATCGTTGGCACAGCATCACACCTCAGCTTACGAGCCTTCTCTCCGCTTAGAGCTCAGCTCGTAGCTCTCTTCTGTGAGATGATTGCGGCATAAGCGGGATCTCGATCTTGACGGGAACCCAGTCCCTATGCACGGCGACGATCCATTTTGCTCGTCACTGCACGTCTCGCAGAAAAGTGTGGAACGTCATGTCTTGGCTCGCATGTGCTGCCCGGTGGTTGTGCCACCCAACCGCGCAACAAAAATCTCACCTAACCACGAAACAACTCGAGCACAACAACAAAAACGAAGCACGCTGAGGCATTCACTCGCAGGGAAACGAAGAGACAGAAATGCTCGCTCTGTGTTGTTTGACGTCAGAGCTCCAATGTTGCCACCGAAAGCAGCGTTTACGCTAGAGTGCGATTGGAACAGTATAAATTCAATTACTCATGCAGAGGGGCATATAAAATTCAGATATTGCACGTACGATGTGTCTCGAGGCAATAACAACGATATTCAACTGTTTTCTCGAATACAAAATTTGACCGGACAATCCCTTTAAGCATGGATCGGTGGGCCGCTGCCTTGCAGACACGCAGCGTCATCGGGTGAGCGATTGTTCAAACTGACGCGCAGCGGCCAATGGGAGCCTCGTCGACGCGCGCCAGCCAATGAGGCTGAAGCCGAAAATTCATCAGCTTTACTTCGCTCCTTTGGGATCGGGGAAACTAGGTGCCGTTGTCTAGGCTTTTCGCGTGGTTTCATAGCTGGGAGCTGGCTACACTTGGAGAAAGGATTTAAGGTGCCGTTTTCGCGCTTCAAACTGATGACGTCGGCTCGGTCCACGAGACAGTTAAGGCTTTTGCATTAAAAATGTTGCCTTCCGCATTGGCAACAAGCCCTTTTGTCGCTCGTGGAACTGCTCAGCCATTGTGTAAGGCGGAGATTTTCATGAGTCTTGATCTTCAGTAACCGTCGGTCGAAGGGATAACTGAAAAGTAGACAAGCCCTTGAGGCTTTCACCGGCTCACTATTGTACATTCAGAAATGCATTTTCTTCAAATAAAGCTATGTTCTATGTTCTAAAAGTGTGTGAATATCAAAATTTTTCGAAGCGAATCTAATAGAATAATAAAGGCTACAAATGAAATTGAATATTTTCGAATACGAATAGTAGTTTTGAATAAGAATGTTTCTGAACACAAATATTTTCTATTTGATGTGAATTAAACAAGAATGCTCAATCAAAACACAACTGGAATTTCTGTTTTTCAACAAACAATTATGAAAAGGTTACTTTTATTGCAATAAGAAAAATATCACACATGTGACTGATAAAAAAACATGAAATAAAAGATCAGTCAGTAAAACACCATTCAAGGAGTGAAGTTACAGAATGTAAATGAAAGTACACAAGCGGTGGCGGGTTGGCAAGCCACAATACAAAGTTGAAGATTGCTTCGCGCAGCTGCACCAACTTTGTCCAATCTCTTTTTACGCGGTTGAACGCAGCCACGTGAACGTAAACGGAAGTACACAAGCGGAGGCGGGTCGGCAGGCCACAGCAGAGTTGGAGATCATGTGATCGCGCCGCGCAGCCGCACTGACTTTGCGCCATCACTTTCCATGTGCAATAGTTCTGTCGATAGAGGGCGCCACAAAGAAGCAGTAAATTAAGAATACATTGTTGTTTTTTTGGCGGAGGGAGCAAGTCATACTTTTACCAGTGAAAACGGGTAGAAATAAATAACATAGGGAATACAGTCAAACCTCAATGTAACGAAGTCGATAAAATTCGGAATTTACTTCGTTACATTGAAATTTCGCAACATAGAAATTCGAGGTTAAAGTTAAAGAAAGTTTCCACAGATGTTTCTCGGGTGAACAAAACTCGCCGAGGATGCCTCTATTTCGGTTGTAAATAGTTCATCACCTTTTTCTGAGCCACTCTTGGCATTATTATTGGGTGTGTTCCAAAATTTACTCGATCCGACTCCGGAGTAAAGGTTTCGTACCGTGGCGTTTCAAAACTTACTCGCGCTTACTCGATGACGTCAGAACTCGCGTTCCAGAAGCGGGTTGTTTACTCCGGAGTAATTACTCGCGCTACCCTCCTCGATCGGGGGGTAACGCCGGATCAAATCGAGTAAATGCGTCACGTGATCTGTTCGTCGTCTGCTTCCTGCGCCAACAGCCGTCAAAGCTCGTTGGCTCCGTTGGCTTTGGCGGCGGACGTTCGAAATAACAAAGAATGAGGTGCAGCCATTTATGGTTGGTTATTGCAATTTGCTGTTTTCAACGCAGGAATTGATTGCACCACATCCAGACCGTGTACCTTCCCTCAGGAAGGTATACTTGTTATTATCAGAGTGCGAGCGTAAACAGGAGCTTCTCCGCATCCTCGTCCTCGGCGTTGAAGGGAACTCCGTATTCTTACGTTAAAAGATGAAAATGTTCGAAGGCAGTAGATTAGGGGTCTCAAACACGCGGCCCGCGACTCGCTGGGATGTGGCCCGCAGGCAACCGGCTACGCGTCCCGGTTCCCATGCGCTGGAAATGGCATGCGCCATAGTGATCTCATCTCGCCCATTCATTTCCACTCGAAAAGTAGCTCTGCTCTTTTAACGTATTCACATAGTTTATACTTATCTGTGTTCATTTGCCCTTCGTTTCGCTTTATTTTTTTGCTTCCCAGCCTTTTGTAATGTACAACAATTACGCTACTGCTGCAAGCGCGAAATATTCGTTTAAGGATACATCTCGGCTGCGCGAACTCTCGATCAATAGGAGTAGCTGCCAAAGATAAAGCTACGAAGTCGGTATTAGAGCCTTCAAAGTATTTGTTCAGAGTGTTGTAATAAAAATCGTGAGGAAAGCAAGAACTGTCAAATTAACTGATTGATATTTTAGAGACATGTTGAGCTTGGTTAATTTCCGAGTGAATTAAGCAACGAAAATGATAGTGCAATTTCTCTCTTGTTCATTAAAAATGCTAGCACGTTAGTGGGGCGGTGTCATTTTAATTCTTGATATCACGTGACGTGAGGCCCCAAAGTAGTCATATAAACCAATCAAATCTAAACATGTCACTGGCAAAACTGTGAGTTACAAAAAGCATAGAAAACGAGGTCTTTTCTTTTTAAAATCCTTTCCGGTATGGGATACGTGGCCCCCAGACTCAAATGAGTTTGAGACCACTGCAGTAGATAATGTGGAAGTTTTTTGAAGGTTTTTTTTTTTTTTTTTTTTTTCTCCCCAGAGTGTGTGTAATGAGAGGATAACGCTTGTATAGCAATGAAGGCATCGAAGATTTTATTTGTATGACCAGTCAACAACCCCACCACACCTCCCTCCCTAATAAATTGCCTATAGCGGTTTAGAAGTGCTCTCTGTGATTTTACAATCATATTCGCGTCAAAGCGAACGTAAGTTACATACCACTGGAGAAAGCCCCATGCGCTTTACCGCTACACCGTGTGGAAGCAATATCCGCAAAACGTAATCGGTGTTTATTACGATGAGTTGAGGCTGTTTATGGCACCTGGACTAGACTTACAGCGATTGCGCAGATTAGTCAAAACAAAAATGTTGACGTCTAACTGAAAGGAATAAGTAACTTTTATCTCAATATTCAGCCCAAAAGCAAGGTGAGCAAAAGGAACCGATGGAGCCATCTCAGAAAAAACCGCGTCGTCACTGTCAAAGAAAAACTTTGAAGCGGTTAACGTTATCATCTCTATCTGGTTTCTCCATGATCGAAAGAGATTGTCTGCTATTTTCCGCCATCGCTACTGTTTTCTTTTTGCCGTAGCTCAAGACGAAGCCAATCCGCGTCCTATCCAGGTGATTATCCCGGCCGTTCCAAAATCAAGTCGCGGATCGTTTACTCGCGATGTCACGTGGTATTACCCGCTGACGTAGGAGACAGGTTACTCGGGTAAGATTTGGAACATAGCCATTGGCATCACACGACGTTCCCATAGCCAGACTGCCTGCATTGCGTCTTCGTCTTGCTGTGGGATCGCGAACCGCCTCAAGACATTCATCGCGTCCACCACTTCACGGTTACTGGGCACATCGCTGGTGTCTTGCTCATCAGGCTTGATGTCGTCCCCGTCTTGCGAGTTCCCACGAACATCGCTAGCTATCGCCTCGTCGGTCACCTCCTCCGTCGCAATGACAGCAGAGTTGGCGTATAGAAAGTCGTCGTAATCGACGTTGTCAGGGGCGGCTCCATCGCCTTCGAGGCTCCATCGCCCAGGACAACGAGGAACGCACGCTTTTAGAGGCCTCGAAACGAACTACTCAGCGCGAACGAAGCCGACGGACGAAACGGCGGCGGCTCTAGTGTCCCGTTCTGTACACCCCACTCGCCAGATTCGGCCCGTTTCATCCTTTGCGCTTTATCGGGGGCCCATTTTAGCGCATCTGCTTCCCAAAATCTCCTTTGGGACCCAAAAGTTGGTGACAAATTGGCCATGAAATTGCGTTATATCGAAATTTCGGCAAACGGGACTTCGTTACATAGAGGTCAAACATACATGGCGTGCAAACACATGCGGTTAGAAACAGTTATGTACTTCGTTACATCGGGTGTTTCGTTACATAGAAGTTCGTTACATCGAGGTTTGACTGTACTGGCAAACTGATGAACCGGAAAATCAGGCGAAAAGTAACACGAGCCAGATATCGCCGATAGCCGAGGTGTGCCATAAATTCATATCCGAATCCATAGCACCTTGGCTACTGTAGTGACTGTAGGAAGGACTGTAGTGAGTGTGGTCCGTCTCGCTTGTGCTTACGGCGATGCACGTGCTGTTGCAAATCGTAGTCCTTCATCAAATCTATCGCAGCGTTTGCGCCACAACCACACACCAACTCCGCAATCTAGACATCATGGCAAGCAAAGTACAGATCGCACTACCGCTTGCAAATAACTTTCCTGTGCTTCATACAAAAACCAAAGAAAAGGCACTTGGGTTGGCTTTTTGGTTTTGCCAAGTTCAAAACCATACTGTGCAGTCCAAAAACAAAACATGGAACTCGACTGCGAGTTGACACTAATGAGCGGGTTCCGCGTTATTTGTAGTTTTCGAAGAATTTGAAGAACTCGAATACTTCGAACAGCGAAAGTGCGAAGTGAATTGAATCGAATAGCAAGCATTATTTGCTAAGTATTCGAAGTTTCAAATATTCGCACACGCCTATTGAAAAGGTCTTCCTACTAGTGTTTTTTTTGGAAAGACCACAGTTACTCGTTTTACAAGCTATGCTAATAACTCTACAAAGCCCTGGGAAAAAGCTAGGAATGCCTGAATTATGGCAACACATCAATATATGACTTGACCACTCTTGCGATCTGCTTGTAGCGAGAGAAACTCTCGTTGCAGAGCGGTAGCATCGTCAGTGATGTGATTGTTGCGCCAAACTGTGCCAAAGGGCTTCCACTGCTACATTCTGCTACACTTTACCAAAATGTGAGGAATTTGCTCAACATTGGGCAAAATTCAAATTGTCAAAATTCAAATTTTTCAGAAGAAGCGTTTTTTTCAAAAATGATATGTTTAGGTATGTTCATTGACTTCCAAAGAATGGTTTCAGAAACTTTCATTTATAAACATGCAGGATTTATCTCACAAAAACTTATTTTTGACATGTCGGCAGCCCTCCGAGTCAGCAGGGAGCAAGTTTTTGCATTTTTTACTTAGCGCGGCTTCATCCTCGTTTAGCATAGCTAGAACATCTCACCCTCATTGGAAGCGCCATTTACTATTTAGCCCGTAGAAACTTTCCAAGTTTAGAAGTATCAATGGCCAGGAGAACCCTATACATCCAAATAGAAAAAATCCTTAAAATTTGGTATGACCAATCTTATTGGTTGAAACCCGAAACAGGGTTTATGATTGGTCCTGCCCGGTGACGTGATATTGTATCATCTTCAATAACACCCTTTCACAGTATCTTCCACTTCAAATCATATTCCTGCTTTGCTGCTCTTCCCTAGTATGATTTGGCTCTTAGTTCTTGCCAGTTTATCTGTCAATTAATGCCTCCTACAAAAGTTAGCCTACAGACGACACAAATTGGTAACCATTGCCAGGGGAACAACGAAGTCTCAAAGAGGAAGGTGCTAACAATGCTCCAGGTGAATTTTGCCTACCTTGGACTCATAGAAGAGAAAGAGATCTAAAGTTGAAACTTCAAATGCATTTTTCTCAGTTTCACTTTCTGGCAGGAAATGTGGTATGAGGAAATGTATCATTTGACATTTTAAGTTTAAATATTTCATTCATGTGTGTCCTGGACTGAAATTTCCTGAGGAACAAGTTAAGGTACTCGTAATCTGAAAAGGCTGAAATATTCATGACAAAAACTGAATATTTTAAAACACAGAAGTTTGTTAGAATCATTTGCTCTTTTTGGGTGTTGTTGTTTTTCTCTAGAATTGCATTTTCTACAATTAATTTTTACCCTAACTTGCACTATGGGTATTCTACTTCACATTAAAGGGATTGTTCGGTCGAAACCGGAAGTACTTAGGTAAGTTTTTGCGCTCGATTGTTTTTCTCTAGAATTGCATTTTCTACAATTAATTTTTACCCTAACTTACACTATGGCTATTCTACTTCACATTAAAGGGATTGTTTGGTCGAAACCGGAAGTACTTAGGTAAGTTTTTGCGCTCGATTGTTTTTCTCTAGAATTGCATTTTCTACAATTAATTTTTACCCTAACTTGCACTATGGCTATTCTACTTCACATTAAAGGGATTGTTCGGTCGAAACTGGAAGTACTTAGGTAAGTTTTTGCGCTCGATTGTTTTTCTCTGGAATTGCATTTTCTACAATTAATTTTTACCCTAACTTGCACCATGGCTATTCTACTTCACATTAAAGGGATTGTTCGGTCGAAACCGGAAGTACTTACGTTTTTGCGCTCGTTACGTCGAGGGAGCCTTCATATAGACAAACGTCATTTTTATTTTGATATATGATCTCCCCTTATTAATTAAACCTGTCGTGAGCATATGTATGAAACTGCACTCCAAATTTCGCCAGTGTCAATGGCTGACATCCGTAGCTGCTGCGTGACGTCACAAAACGCAAAGGTTTGTCGGATGGTCGTGATAACAAGCGTTGGTTGATGGATGTCTTGTATTTTGTTTCGAATTATATAGTCTCCTAGGCTGTACCCTACTGAAATGCAGTTCCCAAGCGTGTGCAAAAAAAAAATCATGCCTTTTAGCAGGATATTACTCGAAAACAGCCATAAGCTTCGAGCAAACGTATGCCGTTTCGCGCAAATGCAACTACGACGGCCACCGATCGAACTAGGAGCGCTTGCAAAGCAAAGGATGCAGATTTTGCCTCTGGAGCGGCACCTAGGTACACAAAGCGGCATCTGTGTACACATATCGGTGGATTCACTGGATCGGTGATGAGGCTGCGGGTAGTTCCGTCGGAGGCGATGTCTGCGGGTCGAAGGCAAACAACGAATCGTTCAAATGCATGTCGTCACCTGACTTGGACGAGCTTGGTGAATCGTAGCCATGCTCCATTTTCACACGCGGGTCAAACAAAATCTGGCTGCAGGCAGGCTAAATACAACTTTTGGCGTCGTTTCCAGGTGGCCTATCTGTTGGTTTCGGTTTTTCTGCATAATCAAACCGATTGATCTGATTTGGGCGAGGAGTAAGTGTACGTAGTTGAATATCGTTGGCAGAGCATCACACCCCTTCTGTCCGCTTAGAGCTCAGCTCGTAGCTCTCTTCCGTGAGATGATTGCTGCATAAGCGGGATCTCTATCTTGACGGGAACCCCGTCAGTCCCTATGCACGGCTATGATACATTTAGCACGTCACTGCACATTTCGCGGAAAAGTGTGGAATGTCACGTCTTGGTTGCATGTGCTGCCCGGTGGTTGTGGCACCCAACTGCGCAACAAAAATCTCACCTATCCACGAAACAAGTCGAGCTCGACAACAAAAGCTAAGCATGCTGCGGCGTTCACTGGTTCACTCGCAGGCAAATGACGAGACAGAAATGCTCGCTTTGCGTTGTGTGACGTCGGAGCTCCAGTGTTGCCAACGAAAGCAGCGTTTATGCTAGGATGCGATTGGAGCAGTATAAATTCAATTACTCATGCAGAGGGGCATATAAAATTCAGATATTGCACGCACAATGCGTCTCGAGGCAATAAAAATGATATTCAATTGTTTTCTCGAATACAAAATTCGACTGGACAATCCCTTTAAACCAAACATTTTGTGGATTGCAATTATTATTTTCTTAATTAATACATTTCCTAATAAAGTAACTTTTTTCGGGAGCTTGTTAAGCATAGAATGTTGTAGAATTGGCCTACAAGACTGAAACTTAAGATGTCATCAATCCTAATGAGGTTCAATTCACCCTGAAAGTTTGAATCAATTTGAGAGAATGGTTCATAACTTTATCCTCCCAGGCCATGTCCCCCCTTAATAATCCTGAAAATAAGTTTCTCAGGCCTCATTACTTAGCCGGATTGTTATGATATGTGTGTGCAAGTTTTTAGAACTTCCGGTAATCGCCTCAAATAACATACTACTCTAAAAGCCTTTAAGTTTGCGAGCCACTAGTTTTCGCAAATTTCATGAATTTAAAAATTTACAAAATTAAGGGCATGCGAAAATTTCAGTTCTTAAAGGGACACTGACACCCCCCAAAAACTTTAAATTTTTTGCCAGGCGCTTCATTATGGTGTTGGAGGACTACCCAATTAATATTTTGCAACAGAGTAGCATATTTTTTTAATCAAGCCAAAAGACGCAACTGCTCGAAACCGAAACCGAACCCCGCGCACGGAGGTCAGAGAAGTGGAGAGCAGAGAGTGAGTGGCGGAAGTCACGTGGCTACACCCGACCGTGCGCTTTTTTTTTTCCCCTCTGCGTAGCAGACTGTATGCAGGCGGCGTAGCGGGAACTGCCTACCGTGCGATTCTTTTGCAGTTATGTTTGTTCCGCTCGCTGTTCTGTACTCCAATATGAGTTGTTTTGTACATTGAGGAGTTGGAGATGAGTAGTGAGTGCTTGTGGTGAATTTGCATGATCGGCTCCGAAAAGAATACACCCAAGATGTTGCGTGAAGAGCTGGCTCACATGTCCTGCGTCCGAAAAAAAGGGGCATTGTGCGACCGAGTTTCCGAAAGATCAACGCGATCGGGAACAATGGCTGGCTGCAATTCCTGTAGAACATTTACGGGCACCTCGGAAAGCGGACGCTATCGGATTTATATGCTCCTTGCATTTTGTGGAAAGTGATTACATGGAGTTCGCAGGTGTCAAAAAGGAAATACCATACCATTTAATTCAGCAAAGTTTCGTCGACAACATTTGTTTGTTATTTTTTGTTTGTTTCTTCAGTGATAATTGTAAAAAGAAAAGAAATGTAAACATCGCAAAATGTTTGAAAAAAAAAAAACAAAAAAAAAACGACAGTTTCACTGGGGATCGAACTCGGTCCTGCCGCGTGTGAAGCAGACGTCTTTCCCACTGAGCTACTGGGGGATCTCTTTTCGTAGTAATAATACAGCTGATAAACTGTAAGTTGGAAAGTTTGCTGCCGATTTTCTTCCAGCAAAAGCCATCCCGGGTCGAAGTCGGGAAGCACCACACATTGGCGACATTCGCACCTAGTAAAGAAATCGTATGCGTCATATTCCACTAGAAGTAGACACGTCGTGCTTGACGTTTGCGCAAGCGATGTCTTCAGCCACGAGAAGGGAGCGACGGCTCGGCGACGTCTTCGTGCAAATCGGCTTGGTGGCCGGGTGTGTCGTACGGGATGAATACCAATTCTTTTGATCAGTCCCAAATTTCTCTTTTAAAGGCAGACAGAATTCTCCGGTACCTCGAACGACAGTTCTGAAGTAGAGGTCCCACGCCCGTCGTCCGCTGCCATCGCCGTCCCCGCGAGTCCCACGATACGCGAAACGACGCATGCACAGAATGCTTCCGGTTCTCTGTGGAACTTTTTTTTTCAATCAACGTATTTGCAGCTTTTTAGAAGCCACAAAAAATGGGTTTTATATTTTTTTCTATTTTTAATATTGAGTGTACGCCTTCAGTGACCAACGACTTTAATTAAATTTGGTGGTAGCGTCGAAACCTTAGAAAACGGCCCGTGACCACAGAAAAGAGAGTGAGTGAGACTCGAACCGGCCAGTTCTTGATCGGCGGTTTTTGGGCGGAAAGAAACCGAATTTCGAGCCGCAAATTGTGTTCTGGGTAGCTGGGCTCTCATATGTCATGTACAACTAAAAACCTCGGCGAGCATAAATACCCTGTCAGTGTCCCTTTAAGAGTTTCAATGCAGGCGTCTGGAATTCGCGAAATTTAGTGGCCATGAAAATGACCTCTGTGTCCGATTCGCGAAAAATTGGGCCCGCGAAAATAAAGGGTTTTACCGTATTCGATTTGATTTCGCGTCAAACGCTGGCAGCGCTCGGAAGTTTCGCAATAATTCTCATATTCGAGGTTTGTTCTGGCGGGTTAGTTACCTATTTTGGTTGAGTGCACTTCTCACCACACACTGATGCATTGCAGTGAAGCGACAGATATGGAGTAGTCATCGCAATATTGCGTGTCTTGCTTCGCCGCAGCGCACCCGCGTGCTCAGCGGAAAGCACTCTTCGATAGCTAGACGTGGCACAATTTCTGAATAAAACTTTGGCTTGTGTAAACCTCTCCGATGTTTGCAAATCTGTACAAATCGACATCTCAGCGTGCGATCTTCACAACCCAACACGAACGGGCTCGTGTCTTTCGAAAGCGAGGAAAACGCGCGCCATATGCACAAACTCTGAAGATAAAGCCTGCCTGAAGCTCCTTATTGGAACGGTCTGGACGCTATATTTGGGTGCGCTGTTTTTTACAGATGCTCAGAACGAGCTCACATTAATAGGCTGCTAAGACCGGTAATCTTGATTGTTTGGAATGCATGTTGCAAACGAACTGTGAATGCTTGCCGTCAGCACGCTCTCAGCAGTTACGCGCAGAGCTTAGGCCGCCAGTGAATACTCCCTATACACCAACACGCGGCACTGATGTCGCGCCGCTGCGGTGGCACTGCAATTGGCAGAGCACATGTGCAGACGCTCCACTTGACGCGAGAGTTCCTGCGCACGCACAGTGCCCACGCCTTGTGTGGAAACTGCGGATGTGCCCACACCTCGTGAGGGCTTGCTGGGAAAGAGCTCGTCGGCCTATATACCAGGGGTCTTAAACTCATTCAAGTGTGGGGGCCAGATTGCTCACCCCCAAAAGGATGAGGGGCAATGTGTTGCTATTTGGGACAAAAATATAAACAAACAGCAGTGTTGTTTCACGCTGCAAACGTCGATTGTCCCAGTAACACCCTATAGAGTTTTTAGAGAAGGAACCTTGAGCTTTCTACGTTTGTAAGCTCACCGTTTTGCCATATTTAGCTTTCATTTGCATATATGACTACATTGGGCCCATGCCTGATGTTATAAGAAGATTTAAAATACGAACGTACTGGCAGTTTTCAATAGATCGAGAACAAGCACACCGTGCTTGACCCGTCGCACAAATCACTAGGCTCAACAGGTATTAAAAAAAAAATATCTTCATATGGCAGCTTTTCTTTCCTCAGGATTATAATAGCTGCATTCTAAGAAAATACTTCCATTTTAAATGTATTTCTGTCAGCTAGAAGCCCGAGCTCATAGCTTTACCGTATTCGCACGAATATAACGCGACCACGAATATAACGTGAGGGCAGATTTTGATGCCCTTAAAAAGAAAAAAAAAAAAAATTTATTACTACTATAACGCGAACCAAAGCCGCGTCAATTTCTTGCACTCGGGGGCATAGCAGAAGCGAAAAGTCAATGGAAATAGGAGAAATGTCAGTTTATGTTTTGACTGCACTCATCCTCACTGCTCAGGTCCTTCCGTTTACAATCCACTTGGCGACTACGCAGATAAGCAGCAGCACTGCACCGCTTGTCTGGTTGTTCCTTTTTCTTCGGAGCGAGGTGCTCGGCAGCCCACAATCCTAACAAGGCTTGAAGCAGAAGCACCAACACACAAACACCAGACCACTCTGGAGCAGAAACTAATAGCGAGTTTGTTTCACACGCACTGGAACCGTTCAAGTTCTCTCCCAGAATGCATTGCACTCGCAGGGTGTTGCACGGAAAACTGGACTCAAACGAACCCGCCAAACGCATTGAGTGCAGAAGACTGATGCTGCCGCCATCTATGTTGTAGAAAAGGTACCAACCTCAAACCGAAACTAGCGCCTTTCTGTTCAGAATGATGGGTGGGAATGCGTTTATCTACAAACGTTGGTCGCTGCAACCTGTAGTTTATAGTTGCAATGACTTCAAGCAACTCGGCTGTCGTAGAGATAGTTACAGACGGCGTAAATTTCCGCAACCAGCTGTCTACAAAGCAGCAGGTTGCGATCTTTCAATTCTTATAACCGTTTACACTGAAGAAAACTGATGCTGTCCGAGCAGAAGCTTGATCCGTTTGAGCATGGTATTTTGCGTGAACCACTGAAAGGGTACGGCTTAAAACTAGTCTGTTGGAATATCCAGCAAAACTCTTCGTGGGACTTTTGATTTCTATCGTCATTACAGGTGGATCAGATATTAGCCTTGGCGAGGGCGTCGAGAACGAGAGCTTTCTTGAACAAAATACGACGGGGCAAGTTAGCCGACGTAGGTAAATGTTAAACATGATGATGTTGCCCAAGCCTCGGGTAAAGTCACTATGCTAAGCTTTCTCTGATGCTTATTGGGCAGTCGGAGGTTTCTGCTGGGGGAGTTTTGTCGGCAAATGTTCAATTTTTCACCCGCACACGGATGGTGATAAACATCTCGGGGGCCGCTGATGCGTTTGTTCTGAGCATTCTTTTACACACTGGTATATTTCAGCGTTTGTACGGCAACAGATTAAGCACGGTTTGTCAATTGCTTCCTTCATGAAATAGCAGACGCTCACAATTCAAGCTCGCGTTTGATTGCGTTGTCCGCGGGAAGCGATTTCTATCAGAAAATCTACTTTTTTTCCTTTCGGTTCCGTGACACATCGTAGCAGACAAACCTTTGTCATCTGCTCCCGCTCCTCGCCAGGGCGAGGCATGACGGGATTTCATTTTGGCGCACTCTGAGTCTCGATTTTCTCGGTGCAGCGATTGCATGCACGCGTGGGGTGCCGCCGCTGAAACGATCTCGGAGAGTGCAACCACTTGTGGAGTGCCGACCGAAACGAACTCGCTTTACGCTACGAGTGGGCACACATGGACACGAGTGCCGTGAAACGGACTCGCTATAAAAATTGCGCAGGCAGAAAAGACTGCTGAACCCGATGCACGACCACACTTCTTGTTCTGGTTCCTTTGCATGAACAAACACCTTGTGTTGCACGATTGCGTAAACGCGGTGGGTGGTCTTAGTTTGGCTTCTGTTGACTTGACTTGGCCTGGCTTGGCTTGGCTCGAATTGGCCAGTGCCCGCATTCTCGCATGGCGCGCGCGCGCTGAGTTTTTGCGGCGTGCGCGCGCGTTGTACAAACACAAAAGCGATAAAAATGCTTTTTTTTATGTTTTCTATTCTCCCCTTCAATAAATTCCCTTCCACACCCCCACTTCTTTTCCCACCCGATCTCCTGCATTGAGCCGGAGGGATGGCTTTCTCCTCTGGCTTTCTCCAGACTCGCGCGCCTCGTGGCTGAACTCGATTCCGAATATAACGCGAGGTGCGTTTTGGAGCACGTAATTCCGAAAAAAACTCGCATTATATTCGTGCAAATACGGTATCTTCGGCAGTTGCTCATGCTGAGCAAGAGTTTGTGCAGCCGAGGTGCCTCCCTGAGCAAAGAGCTCGGACTTGTTGCCTAGTAGGGGTAGTACCGTTCCGCCGGTTGATTTACATGAGAAAGGGCCGAGAAGCAAATATTTAGGCGAACCGTCCAAAAGAAAACAGAGTGGTACAAATTGTGTGAACGTGTTATATGAGCAGAGCTCTTTTTCAAGCGAAAATGAATCGACAATATTAATGGTGCTATTATTAATGGTGCTCGAGGCGTGGGAACGGGGGCTCGAATCCACGGGAGGCTCGCGGGCCGCATCCCAGAGAGTCGCGGGCCGCGTGTTTGAGACCCCTGCTATATACCTTTCCAGCGTTTATCATCCGGGCAAAACATTCCGAGTCACTGAGCTGTGGACGCATGAGCAGCGTTCAATATACCACACAACAGATCAACAGTGCATGCGCAGAAGGCATTCCACAGCCCAGTAGACAAAGAGGGCAGTAGTACGTAGAAGGCGATTTTTGCAAAGGTCTATACGATAGACTGCGATATTCTGGTGGCTTCTCTTTTCAATTTGAGATTTCGTAAGGATACTTCGGTATTGCAAGTAAATTTATATGGACTCTTGTGTGGGATTATGTTTACACTTTGTTTTTGTCTGAATTAAGATTTGCAGTTTCATTACAACCTCTAGAACAGTGGTCTCAAACTCATTTGGGTGGGGGGGCCAGATAGCCCACACCGGGAAGGTCGAGGGCCAACATAAGACGGTGGGGGGGGGGGGGGGTCATAGTTTTGCCAGTCACATCTTTAGATTTGATTTGTTTATATGACTACTTTCGACCGTGACCTGAGGTGATAAAAAAATTAAAATGACACCCCGCCAACGTTCTGCCATTTTCATAGAACAGGAGAGAAAGTATCCTGTCGTTCCCCTCTTTTAATTTACTCAGGAATTAATCAAGCTCAACATTACTCTAAAAACAATTTTGTCAGTTATTAATTTCCTGGGGATTTTTATTACAACACTCTGAACACACACTTGTCTTTTAATTGTGACATTTTCTTTTTAAGGCAAGAATCCCGAGGTCGAAGTTTTATCTTTGGCAGTTGCTCCTGCTGATCAAAAGTTTGCGCAGCCGAGATTTATCCTTCAATGAACAGCTTGCGCTTGCAGCCTAGAAGCCGAATTGTTGTACATTACAAAAAGCTGGGAAGTAAGAAATAAAGCGAAACAAAGAGAAGATGAACGCAGATAAGTCTAAATTATTAAAATACGTTAAAAGAGCAGAGCTACTTTTCGATCGAAAAGTAATCGACGAGATGAGATCACTATGGCGCATGCCAATTCTAGTGCTCGAGGCATGGAAACCGAGACTCGTAGCCGGTTGCCGGCGGGCCACGTCCCGGAGAGTCGCGGGCCGCATGTTTGAGACCCCTGCTCTAGAACTTGAAGAAAACATAAATTTATGTTCTTACAATAAACCCTTTCCAAAATTCCGTCTGGCCACCCCAACAACTATCATCACCTAAGTGTATAACATCTGTACATGATAATGGCTGCCATTTAATAGCTGATGAAGGAAGAATTTGAGGGCAGGCACCCATGGGGAGCCTGAACATTCCATTTGTTCGTTCGCTAAATTGTTTTATGTCAGCGAGACGAGATTTGTAAGCTTCTGTGCGCTATGCATTTGAGAGTGTCACGTAATTCCTTGGAATGCTCGGCTTTGGCATGCTCCAGACTACTTATGACAATAAAATATGGTGAATATTATCAAGAGATGTACTCAAGTAAGCTCCTCGTACAAAGTGGTAGGTTTTTGACACCATTAAAACTAAAACAAAGTAAAAAAAAAAAGAACTGTACAGCGAAGAACATCGTAACTCTCGCATGTCTGCCGTTGAAAAATAGGTACTATAATTTAACCGCCACTAGCATACAAAATTTTAGACTGATATTTGAGTCACTAGGTGCCATTCAATTTCTGAAAGGGTCTATTATTGTACTCTAACATTATTTCAGTGGAATTTCTTACCTAAAATAAACATTCACGGAAGTTTGTGCTATCTTTCATCGGTCATCTTGTTGTCGTGTCTGGTGCCTCTACACGTAACTAAGCGGCTAGTTCTGTGTTTGAGGGAATCGCTCCTGCTGTGCTATCGATGCCAACAAAAAGTTACACATAAGTGAGAAGGCAAAGTAGACATTGCATTTAGTTGGACATGCCAATGCACGAATCTTAATATAATATTTACAGTGATATGAATGAAAATGAAGATTGGCTTATGCTCCCAAAGTTCTTTTTGTTGCTCCAAAATGGACTTCTGACTGTTCCAAGAGGTGCTCCAAAATGAGTCACACCAATCACATCACTGCATTGTGGAAATTTGGATGATTGTTATAACCCCGGGGGTACCCTACTTAGCCCCAGTTGCCTAAAAACTCATTGTGAGAGTCTCTGGTGTATACATTCTAGAAGTCTGCGTGCCTCTCCTTACCCACTCTAAAGCCACGGGTGCATTGCTAATACATTGTACAAAAGACAGGCGGCAGACACTGTCCGAGGCATGCGTCTTCCTCGCATCTTAAAAACTTATTTTTTAGGCTTTACAAATTTGTTTTAAAAAAAACTGAAAGGTACTCTAATGCGGTTGGGTGCGTTATACAGCCAGCGGGACATCATATAGTGTGCCAATTGTCATCAATAGTTGGTTAAATACCTAAAATTTGTTAATTAAGTATTATTGAGAAAAACAAAACGCAGCAAAATGAAGTGTGCACTTATGCTCACAGCATAAGTGCACACTTTGAGTTGGAGCAAGTGCCAACTCAAAATTTGGAGGTAATCGTGTAAAACTGGGGGATGGGCTCTCCTTAGGTCAACACGTAAAGAAAGATATGTCATATGCATATTTTCCGAATGTTGCTAAATTGAGGGGTGGGCACTTATTGTGGAATGGGCGGATGCTTCGGTATTTTACGGCATGGTTGCAATTACAAACTTGCCGAGCGTCGGGGAAAACCGCTAAGCGATTAAATTTGAGAGACATATCGGACATACGGAGAGGTTGTTAGCGCGCTAAGGTTACCACTCATGCAACGGACGCAGGGCCGCTAGTGCGAAAACACGGGCGATAAGAGACGGAAAAACCGCGCGGGAGGGTTCCCGCACCCGCAGTCTTGTGCCCGTTTAAGGAGCAGTAACTTTAGCCACCCTCGTGTTTCCGGCACGCTCCTTGTTTCTTCTTGAAATTTACTTATGGAAGGGTTTTTGAGGACACAAGCATATGTTTATTTTTGTTTCACTTGTCGCAATGATCAGTCCCTTTTTGTGTGTCCCCCTGGCCGTATAACTAACCCGCGCAGGTTGCATTAGTGTATAGGTTCCGGGGCTTTTTTTTAAAACAAATCTGTAAGGCCTTAAAAAGAACACCCCGTATATGCACGAAACAAACGTGCTTTGAACGTGAAGCGGGCATGTCCGCAGGTGATTCCGTCGACGCGTCTGCGAAAAACGCCGCGTCTTATGTACGGCGTACGAGCAGCGTGACCGCAGCGTTAGAGGACGCGTCTTTACTCCCGCTGCTCTAGGAAACCGTCTTTCCTACATACAAAATTTCTCTGCTCCACGCGGGAGTGACGGTGGCGACCTCTCTCGCGACCCCCCAGGGCCTGGGCGTGCCTTTCAACATTGCCAGCTACGCGCTCCTGACCCACATGGTGGCCAAGGTGACCGGGAAGCGACCCGGGGACTTTGTGCACACCCTGGGGGACGCCCACATCTACCTCAACCACGTGGACGCCGTCAAGCAACAGGCGAGGGTTCTCGGGTGTCAACCGTGCCCGTCGCACGGTCGATGCATTTCTCGAGCTTTCCTTGGGCAGTCGTTGTAGGGTGCGACTCCCAGTGGTGCTACCTAGAGCCACTAATCGGGCCATGCTTCGCTGAACCGTCTCTAAGATAAGCCACGCTTGAATGTATGGTTTCTTTTAGAGCGGTGGTTCTCAACCACCGATGTTTTGAAAACCCCTTCTGGTTTGGCAGGGGTAATGGGGAACCCCATCCACCAGGGGGAGGGGGGGATATTGGACGATTACAAGGACGAATGGGTAGATAAGGAAACTAAATGCATGCAAACAAACTTTGAAGCTCTGAAACAGGGAGTAATCAACCCTTTCTGACTCTTCACACATGATTGGTCATTTGGGTCCGCAGTCTTGTGCCCGTTTAAAGGAGTCATGAAACGCTTTTCCAACTTTTTCCTGTTTAGCTTTCCTCCTCAACTCACAAATCGCGCATTCTACCAAACAGTTCAAGAAGACGGAAAGGGGGAGTCACCTCTTGCTCGGACTCTCGTTTCTCTAATCCGGATACATCCATTCTCCCCCTAGAAGATTAGCCGTCGCTCAAAATTCAGACAAAAGTTGCTTTCCCCACCCCGTTCACCCCGAAGCTGACAGTGCTGTGGAAGCTACGTGCTCCTTGGGCCAGCCACACTTTTGCCACATGATCACGCTCTCTCGCGCATACCCACGCGCAGAGAATGAGGTGAGGTGATGAAAGGGGAGCGGCTGATTGGTCCCGCAAGCGCGTAGCTTCCACCACAATGTCAGCTTAGGGATGAACGGATTAAGTGAGCTCCGGTGTCGTGTGACGTTCGTTTGGGCCCGGTGACGCGCTGCGGGGTACCGATGACGCGCTGCGGGGTCCGCGGATGTATCACAGAGAAAAGGCAGCGAGCTAACGAAGGGAAGGAGGTACGAAATAGTCCGCTGTGGTTTTCCAATTTTCGTACCGAAAGACAGGCTTTTGACTTTCTACCTTTCTTCTTTTGGCCCACTGAACGATCTGCTATTAGTAAAATACCAATATAAATTGATTCATTGCAGTCCAAAATTCGTTTCATGGGCCCTTTAAGGAGCAGTAACTTTAGCCACCCTCGTGTTTCCGGCACGCTCCTTGTTTCTTCTTGAAATTTACTTATGTAAGGGTTTTTGATGACACAAGCATATGTTTATTTTTATTAATTGAAAAGTTAACGAACAAATTTTAGGTAATTGTTTCACTTGTCGCAATGATCAGTCCCTTTTTGTGTGTCCCCCTGGCCGTATAACTAACCCGCGCAGGTTGCATTAGTGTATAGGTTCCGGGGCTTTTTTTTAAAACAAATCTGTAAGGCCTTAAAAAGAACACCCCGTATATGCACGAAACAAACATGCTTTGAACGTGAAGCGGGCATGTCCGCAGGTGATTCCGTCGACGCGTCTGCGAAAAACGCCGCATCTTTTGTACGGCGTACGAGCAGCGTGACCGCAGCGTTAGAGGGCGCGTCTTTACTCCCGCTGCTCTAGGAAACCGTCTTTCCCACATACAAAATTTCTCTGCTCCACGCGGGAGTGACGGTGGCGACCTCTCTCGCGACCCCCCAGGGCCTGGGCGTGCCTTTCAACATTGCCAGCTACGCGCTCCTGACCCACATGGTGGCCAAGGTGACCGGGAAGCGACCCGGGGACTTTGTGCACACCCTGGGGGACGCCCACATCTACCTCAACCACGTGGACGCCGTCAAGCAACAGGCGAGGGTTCTCGGGTGTCAACCGTGCCCGTCGCACGGTCGATGCATTTCTCGAGCTTTCCTTGGGCAGTCGTTGTAGGGTGCGACTCCCAGTGGTGCTACCTAGAGCCACTAATCGGGCCATGCTTCGTTGAACCGTCTCTAAGATAAGCCACGCTTGAATGTATGGTTTCTTTTAGAGCGGTGGTTCTCAACCACCGATGTTTTGAAAACCCCTTCTGGTTCGGCAGGGGTAATGGGGAACCCCATCCACCAGGGGGAGGGGGGGATATTAGACGATTACAATGACGAATGGGTAAATAAGGAAACTAAATGCATGCAAACAAACTTTGAAGCTCTGAAACAGGGAGTAATCAACCCTTTTTGACTCTTCACGCATGACTTGGTCTTTTAGCTCTGTGGGACAGCCAGCACCAGTAACAAAAAAAGTTTGATTGCTCGGCTCGACCGAAGGTTGAGGTCTTCGGGGGACCCCGAGAAGTTCTTTTGCGAAGACTTTGGCCAATGGGATCATGGTCCTCGTTGCGAAGACTACGATCCCCTTTGGCTCGTGCAGCGTTTTCTCTTGTACAGGTCGGTTTCACGCAACATGCACTCTCGTCGGACTTCCCCTCCTGGTGAACCATTGCCCCATGGTTTTCTTTGCTTATAGACAGTGTTTTACAGTCCATTCTAGTTCCTTTGCGTCGTGATTCGCTCTGCATCAGTCAGATAGTTGGCGACAAAAGGGAGCACAAACTAAAATTTAATTTTCACACATACTTATCAACCGTTACCTAAACTTTAAAAGCACTGAACTAAGCAGAAATAAAAACTTTATGTGTATGTCACAGAATAAACTTTCCTTAAAGAAGGAAAACAAATTGCCACAATATTTGCTTCGTAATGTCCAGAGAGACAGACCACCTAAAATGAAAAGCATATCGGGGTAAAATAAGGAGTGGGCTAACTTTTGGTGTGGGATCAAAGAGTTGAAAAAAATGCTAGTTTTAGATTCCGTGACCTGCGAAACCCGTAATCGCAGGGAGGGGCAATGAACCAAGACGACTGTCCTTCCCAGTCAGCAGTGTTCGATTATCTCCCGCCGTGCTTAAGTAACGCCATTTCTACTGAGGTCATTATTGGCCAGGGCTCTGGAATTACTAAAAAAAGGGCTATCTTTCCACGTTTAAAAAAAAATATAGCAAATCACGCCGAAAACAGGGCAGGTTATCTTTCGGGGGGTGGGGCATCTCTCGAGATATTTCGGTAGTAATGTGGAGAGTTGAGCTAGTTGGTATGATAACATTGTATTAAAACAGCGCATGAGCAGAGAGGAAGAGCTTTTTGTGTCCTTTTTTCTTCCTCTCCACTTGTGCACCGTTTTAATGCTGAGATTCATTCCGAGTCTTCCCAAGTGCTTCCATTTGGTGCGTATACTTTGGGACGACGTCCATTCGCTTTCATCGGTCAGCATTATACCACCAGAAGATTGACTGCATCGATTGTCAGCCAGACTGGGTAGAGATTTTAACTGTTGTTTGCGGCTTTTTCTCTCTCGCAGTTGGAGAGGGAGCCACGGCCGTTTCCCAAGCTGCACATCAAGCGGGACGTCAAGGACATCTTCGACTTCCGCTTTGAAGATTTTGAGGTTGTCGACTACCATCCGCACCCTGCCATCAAGATGGAGATGTCCGTCTGAAGTGTCCAGCCCAGGACCGTGCGTGCATTCTCTACCGGCTCGGTATCCGTTTGCCCCTGCATTTAGTTTTGCGTTGCATTCGCATTGTCATTTCAATCTGTGTTTCGTTGCATTTATTTTGCTACCATTAAAGCTGCCATGCAAGTTTTGAAGTGGCAACCTTACTGCAACTCCTGCTTTTTTTTTTGTTGCAATTACTGGATCTGAACATGCTAGTTATTTTAGTGCTAGTACACATACAGCTGAATGTTTGCTCAGTGATGAGTGTCCACTTCTCCCATTTGTAAGTGTAAAGAAAGTCTTATGGATCGCTAAATACGTTGGTGAGAAGAGTAATTTTGTGCGACGACATTAAAGTGGAGTTTTTACACAACTTGCCAAGCGACCGGGATTTAAATTTTTTGTTTTGGCTCAGTAGTGTTTAGAATAATCTCATGTTCATGCACTGAAACGAGCAGCAAAAAATATGCAACAGGTTTTGCAAAAAAAAAAAGAAAAAAAAGAACAATTATAAAATTCAATATATTTTTTTTTTATGCATGAACACGAGTTCATTTCAAACACTGATGCATATACAATGTGATGCATACAAAATCTGGAGTGCCTTTGAAAAAACCTTTTGAAAACCAACAGTAGATTATTTCTTGTTGCAAAACTTATTCTCGCTGAGATTATGTATTGAAGATTAAGCCATTGTCTCTTTCGAATGGGTCATAACAGCACAAAGGAACCCATATGCTTCATTATGACAATGCTTGTATCAAACTTCCAATGAAAAAAAAAAAAAATTAAAACATTGATTTAGAAAATTTTGTTCTTAAATGAATTTCGTAACTCTCCAAAGCAAAGATGCCAGCCTGGACACCTGTGCTCTTTGCTGTCAGAGTGACAATGGACCATTTTTGGAAATCATTGGTTGAGGAAGTTCTAACACGAAAATATGCGAGCATGTGCACTCCTCTCGACCAAGGAAGCTAGATCCTGCTGGCTCCAGTGAGCTGCAGTTATCGACTGGGACCTCCCATAGTCTCTTTCAAGCCTCGTATTTTTGCCCCCAAATTTCGTCTTCCAACTTCCAAGACACTTCTTTCTCCTAAGAGCCTGGCACAGCCCGGCACAGCCCCGTCCGCTATCCATTTCTGACAGCCGGTCCGGTCCGGCCCGGCCAGCCCGACACTAATTTCCAAGGGCCCACTGAGGCTCGCTCTATTTTCACCCAGTATGAAGCCGAGCTCTCAAGTTGCCCGGCATGGCAAGCACACTTGCCGTTGCTACAGTATGCAATAGTCAATGCAGTAAGAATCTTTTTTTGTTGCTGTTGATAATATTAGTTGACTTCTGTTAATTCTACCTTGACGGGACATGCGAAATTAAGTCGAATTATCCAAAAGTCAAATGAAAAGATGCATGTGAAATTTGGAATATCCAGCGCCTTAGATGAGGTGGGCTAACATTTTTATAATCAGCCGTCGCACAACAATGGCTGCGTATGTCCTTCGTGCGTACGGTGCGGCGGCAATCGGCGGGGGCAGCCACCACCGGCGCCATTGCAACACTGCTGCCCAGCAGCGCTCACTGCTCTTCAGTGGTGGTATTGCAATGGTTGTTTTGTGTTGAGACTCGGCCATTTCCCGTGTCTCAACATGTGCTCTCTTCACAATTCGGCGCGTGCTTCAAAATTGAATTGCCTTTTTCGCCGACAAGCGCGGCCAATCGCGGCCAGCCGCCCTGCTGACATGCGCTCCCGGTCGAATTAACTGATATTTTATACTTCAAAATCGAAATAACATTGTTTTTTTTGTTTTTTCTATAGAAGTGTATGGGCTTTTTCCGGGAATTTTGAACAGGGCCGGATTACACGACAAGTCGAATTAACATGAGTCGACCGTATTTGGACCATTCTGCAGGCCTCGCCCCCATCGTCTTTTCTAGCGCCAAACCCGTGCATAGAAAAGAACAGAAAAATATGACGAGCAACGGTAGACAAAGTGTGCAAAATATGAAAAGGAAGGGAAGCGTCGTGACAGGTTCGGACGAAGGACAAAGTTCTAAACTGCCCGCTCTTACTCTGCACAACCAAAAAAATGTGACCCAAAGAATGCTGCCGTCTTTTGCGGTGATCTGCAAGAAAGTGGTTAGGAAAAAGAGCCCCAGAAAACCACTTCGACGGAAGCAACATCTCTTCACCCATATTGTGGATGCATGCGCACTCGTACATAAGGATGGTTTACGCCTGCGAGGGTATGTATTGTGTTGGCACGTATGTGTGCGTGCTTGATGGTGAGAAGAGACCGTACGACGGCGACGAAAATGAATGCCGTGCCGCTCGTACTCTGGAAGAGCAGTCGGTGCACACTCCAAACCGAAAAAACAAAACAAAGGAAACCACACACGGATATGAAATTACAATTAGTGCGCAGGCAAGCTGGCTGAAGTTTACCACAATGATTTTAACCGAAGAAGGGCAGAAGGGAATTTTTTTCCAGTGGATGAGAAAGTAATAGGGACAGACAGCGTCTATGGAGACGCTGCCTGTCCCCGTTACTTTCTCTTCCACTGTAAAAAAATTTCCTCCTGTTTGGTCTGGGGTTAAAATCATAGGGGTAAACATGCGGATGCTTTCAGAATTTGGGTCTCCGCTGCATTGTCTCCCCCAACCCAACCCAACCCGCAGCCCCCCCCTCCCCCCCCCCCCAACCCCGAACAAATTGGAAAAAAAACATTTGTGCTAAAAAATAAGAAGAGGTCTTGGCAGGCTCGGTTGCTTGGCCCGCCGTGAAGATTTGAATGCAAGGCCCATGCCCTTCACGATTGCAACCGTGAAGCCTGAGCCTGGCCTGTGGGCTGGTTCATACTTGTAACTGCACCTTTACCGAGTGGTGCCAGTTATTTCTAAAATGGTCAACGTTTACGGCCCAATGGTTGCACAATGCCCACAAGTGGCGTGTGTATGAACTCGCCCTCAACACTGTTTATTCCGTCCTCTTTCTCTTGCCGGCATTTTTCTGCCCTTTCCTATTAGCAATACACTGCACACTCTTGTGTCCCGGCATCTTGCAGAGGAAGCAGACGACACCTGTCGACCCACACGAATGACCCTGGGGCAAACAACTCTGGCACCGGGGACAGTGCACATGTGACAGTTTAACGCAGACGCCACACTCGTCGCAATGTCTATAAGGTCCCCCGTCCTTGGATGTGCAGTCTTTGCAGATGTCGCAGTGCGTATTTGAAAGTGCGACCCACCGGTCGCAGTCGTAGCAGTACCTGTACCGATCTGACGGAAGTTTCACTTGACCTGGCGGAATATCCGTGAAAATCCGCACGGGGGAACCTTTGGTCCGACCGGATTCGCTGAAGGTCACATGGTTGCGATAGTCTACCGCAAAGTCCAGCATACGTAAAGATGGCATGGCTTCGACAATACGCTTTTCATTGAAGTACGGGAAGAACCAGAATATACTTAAAGCGGACCCCACAGCTGCGGCATTAGAAACCATCTTTGCAAGGGTCCTCGCGATGGCGTCAACAAGGCCACCGAAAGGGGGATCTATCAGTAGGGCGCATCTGGTTCCCGAGCTTAGATGTCTTTGAACAGTCTTTTCGGCCGAGCTTCCTCGAAAAAAGAAACCGTTAAACATGTTGAACCAGCCAAACTCGCTCGGACCGTAGAACTGTTCGTAGGTCTGTTCTATGTCCAACAGGATGCTGGGTAGCTGGGGACAACTCTCGCGAAGGTGCTCGTGGATACTGGGCGCCCCCACGCAAATGACGGATTCGAAGTGTTGCCGTTCAAGAAGACTGCAGACGAAAGTGACGCATGCATCGCTAAAGAAGTACTGCGCTTTAGTGGTGTTGGTGACGTCGGCGTTGATGAGTCGACTGGGCCGACGCAGGTCGTCGTCTTCGACGGGAGTGGTGACCGCATGACCCCGATGAGCGCCAAGCTCGGTCCTGGCCAGTAGCTTACGACAACAGAAGAATCGTTCGGAGGGTGGGAGCTTTGAGACGCTTCGAAGCTTCTGGTACAGCTGGTCGTGAGAGGAAGCTGGCACGACTTCTTTGCGAACGTGATCCCAGGTTTTGGAGTCTGGAAGCGGTCGTGACTGGAGGTCGTCTTTCCAGACGAAGAGGGCGCAGTCTTTGCGATTCCTGCAGCCGGAGCAAGCGTAGAAGGGCCGGCCGCTGTTCTTCCCGGCCGTACCGATGCGCCTGAACAATAGAGCTGGGCCGTGCTTACAGAACGGAACCTCCGTGGCGTTGTCTTCAAGGAGCTCTACGGTGTTTGTTGAATGGTGCATAGTCGACACACACAGGTAATATGGCTTGTCAAGACTCAAGAGTGTCAACAAAAATCGCACACAAACAGTCGCTACAACGAGCCGACCACACGTGTGGGGTGAGCGCGTCGTTGGCCGTCGTCGGCTTTGGCTGGCTTGCAAGCTGCCTCGAGTCAATATTGCTCGAGTGCAGTTAATAATATAAAACAAACATTATATCACGTGCAATCTATCGTAATAAATGTGATCGAGCCAAAGTTTTGTATAACTGATCTTCATGTTTGTTTAGTTTGTACCAACGTTACGTTTCTACACAACAAAAGAAGTCTCACGTAGTACTTGATGGCTTCTAGATGGCGCAAGCTATTACCTTATTCAATTAAAGTAGAGCAACGAGCAGCCTCCAGCCGCTGCCGCTGCTCAGAGACGGCTCTGCCGCTGCTCCCACTGCTCCAGCGAGTCAAGCTGATTCTGCTGATTCTGCCAGATTCTGCGACGAGACAGAGCGGGGGGCTCTCTTCCAGGATGGAGTTCTTCGGGTTGGACAAAATTAGGAAGGTTCTCGAAATCGTTCGGCACAATGGGGGTGCAATGCAGTCGTTCTGGAAGAGTTTCAGGTACGAATTAAACTCGCCATCGAGTCGCGCACTGAAGGTCAACGCGATCTGAGGATAGCCATTTGTTTACGAAAGCTACGATTGATATGCACGATTAAGAAAATATTCGATAGTTTTGTCTGCATAAAGTGCTGCTAAGAGGGACAGTCGACGCTACCGGGCCATTTATATGGTGGCTCCGAGTTTAAGGGGTTCGAGTCGGTCACAGCAATGCCGCTATGTTACAAAACGAGGGCCCCACTTTCCAGGATGGACGATCTGCGGATGGGAACTCTGGTAGGCACGGACAAGCTAGGAAACAAGTACTACGAAAACAACCGATTTTTCTACGGTAAGGCGTTCCACTTCCTACATGCTTTGTTTATTTATTTATTTATTTTATTTATGGTGCGCACTTCCTACCTGATGTTGATTTGCCAGGTCGTAACCGGTGGGTCGAGTACGCCGACCACTACAACTTCGACTATGACGGCAGTCAAGTTCCCGCCGAATGGTGAGCCGAATGAGCGGCATGTCGATGGCTTGCGTCTACACCTGCGGTACTGTGTGCGTGGATTACGTATGCGCTAGCAGGACAAGCTGCTCCCACAAAGCTCTGTGCTCGTCGCGATTGGTGTACTCGCGTCTCCTCTAGCGGGGATTGTGAGGAGCTTGTCCTTCTACTCTCAACGTGCAACAGACTATACATGCCTTGCACTGACATCACATCATCCATTTCGCACCACCACGGAAAAGAGAGAGGGGAAAGCTGCTTTTGTATGAATTTTGGGTGACGGTTAATCTTCTACAATCTTCTAGAGGGCAAGTCTGGGCACACAAAAGAGAGCCCTGTTATGAGGGGAATTCCTCCTTCCCCTCTTCTCTGCTGGTGGCCGGAGAGCTGACGGGATGACGTCAGGCGCAAGGCATGTTACATGGCTTGCATTGACTTCGCATCAGCCGCCATCGCTACATACATTGCTCCTATGCCCATAACTTCTGCAGCATACATTTGGCACCATCGAATTTGTTCTTTTTGGCAAGGCTTGCCGAGGAGGTACGGGCACAGGATCATGGTGCAGAGCAAAGGCGTCTGGTACGGTGCCATATGAAATCATGTGCAAGGCATGCAACGCCAGTTCATCCACCATTTTGTTGTTATGAGCCATCTGTTGTGTGCCAAAGGCAACTATTCCAAGGATTCACATGACACCCTCAAATGCTTAGTGCACAGAAGCTTATGTGATCATGTCAGAACGCCGGGGTCTTATTGGCTGATTGAAAAAAAATAGTGAGTAGACCTCAAGGCATCTAGCTTTGAGGTCTAGCCATTGTCCTTTCAATCAAAGCCAATCACGGCTCCGTGGCATTCTCGACTAGCTCTCCGCATATGTTCTATCATGTTGACACTGGAAGCCACACGTGTGGAGAAATAAATAACGTTTCAACAATGAAAACTATAGACAAAATGTTGGATTAATGTCACATGAAAGCACCCTATACATGCCTTGCATGCGACATCCCACTAGGGAAGGACGGGGCCTCACACCATGCTGGTGGTTAACTTCACACCATGCTCATGCACGTACCAAGGTGTAGGATGCCGCTAACTGCCCAGACGTGCGGGGCCGCCGCCGACTGATCACCGCCTACGCGGGCTGCCGGGCTCGCAGCACGACAGCTCGGGCAAAGTCGATGCAAAGGTTTTCACAAACATCAATGTTGGAGAAACATTGCCACTTGCCGCTGCAAAATGCGTCCCGCAATCTCAGTTGTGGCTGCATCCCTTCCCTGCCACATGCGTCGCCGCATGCCTCTAAAGTATTATAGATGTTCGGATAACACATTTTGTTGTTCGCGGTAATGAATTCTCTTTCCCAAAGAAGCGAGGTTTTCCCGATTGTCGATATTAGCATATTTGGTCTTTCCTCTTCCGTAGGAATAATAAAGATTATTATTATTATTATTATAATTATAATAGCTCAATATCGGGCTTTCTTCTCCTTTGCTTGGCAAGCGAGCGCCTCTTTTAAAGGGACATCGAACAGTCGAGACACTGCTCCCATCCCCACAGGCACAGGTGGCTGCACTACAGCACGGACGACCCCCCGACCAAAGTGCCCCCCGTTGCCCACAAGTGGTTGATTGAGCACACCGAGAACCTGACCGGCACCAGCCAGGCCTACGTGCCGTACAGCACCGTGAGGCCCAAGATCCAGCCGTGGGTGCCTCCGGCAACCAAGAAGTGACGGGGCGTGGCAAGAGTCCGCACGGCACACTGCAGGTCTTCGTTGGAAGTAGCTTAATGGGGGCATTTTGTACATAAGGTAGCTGATCCAATAAAATGCCATCACCGAAGTGCATGTCATACCATAGGATGCCACCGGGAATAGAAACCAGAGATTCTCGAATTTTGCATCTCGAAGGATCCCCCCATCTTTCTGGATCAAGCCGAGAAACCCCTCCCGGCCTTTGCATTAATGCGATACGGCAGCGTAGAGGCCTCTGCACTGGCGCATTCAAGGGAGTGCTTGAGTGAGTGACCTATTGTGCCTTGCTGAGAATTTCAATTCTCTTCGCATTCCAGCTGGTGGAATTCTTTTTTGGATATATAATCAATAATAATAAGGCTTCATTCAGACTTCCGAGTTTTAGATGTTGGAGCAATATCGTCAGTTCCCTCAAAGGGCACATTCAAAAACTTTGTATTTAATTTGGATGAAGTCTGAAATGTCCAAATTGAATTCTTGGCTGAAAGTCTGGTATACATACACTTTGCTTGCACGTCATTTCTGGTTTCCAGATTTTTAGCATACCACCAGAACATTGTACGACTACACCGATTAGCGAAAAAACATTACGACCACCAACCTAATATTACCACGTTGATTCATCTTTGGCACGCAAAACAGTAGCGACCCATCTTGGCACGGATTCGACGTGTCCTTTGTCAGTGCCTAAAATACGATTTTACCAGATTTGTAAGCACAGGTCATGCAATTCCTGTAGATTACGAGGAGGTGGTTTGTGAGCTCCGAGCTGGCACCCCATTACGTTTCGGATGTGCTCAATAGTACCAATATCCGACGAGTTCGGTGGCCGGGACATCAACTGGAATTCAACATCATGCTCTTCAATTTCCTGTAGCACCATTCTGGCTTAGTGACATGCGAGTGTTTTGTTCTGTTGGAAGGTTCCGGTGGGAAAGACGAGCCAGAAATGGGTGTAACTGGTCAGTAGTGATCTTGACATCACGATCTGCCCTTTGTCAAAGTCGCTTAAATCAGCAGCTTTTCCCATTACACGCACACGGAGTCAACAAAATGATATTCTGTATCCCTGGCAGCTGTTATCCACCATCTGCAGAAGATGTTAGATAATGTGGATGGTGGTCAGCTAGGCGCGCTCTTTTCCACAATGTAGGAGCGACCATAATGTTTTGGCTGATCAGTGTGTATTCCATCTATACTTTAAACTGGTGGGTGCATAGGTTATAAACATGCCAAGGCAGGAGTGAGTATAATCAGTGTTGGGTAAAGTACATCTAAATTACAGGAGGATGTTTGCCTTTAGGAGTAGAATGTGACAGCTGAACATATAAACCCCCGTTTGTTCCCAAGCCATTTATGTGTGGCCTAGTCGGTAGCGTGTCTGGCTTGCAACCGAAGGTTTGCGTGTTTGAATCCCACCTCCGCCTAATATTCTTCAAATTTTTTCTTTAAGGCAAATGAATTGCTTTATGAAGTGAAATAATTCGAGACATGCGGCGATCTTTAATTTACATTAAGTCATGTTTTAATCACTTTCATTCCATGCGCGACGTCACATTTCACGTGAGCATTGTTGATTGCTTCGAATTCCAGCACGAGGTCATGTGGCCGCAATGTCATGACCTTATCAATTATTCAGGATTTTCCCATCCCACTGACACCGGATTTTTTGTGACACGAGCCTTTAAAGGGATACTACAACGAAATTTCGGCGCTCATTTTTTGGTCTATATGTGTTCAAAGGAGCAGTATCACATCGAACACACCAATATCTTGTTAAAAAAGTCTCGAAAAAGAATTTTAAAACGAATTAAACGATTAGCAAAGAGCACCTGGCGGATGTCGCTAAAGCCTCGTTTGAAATGCCCATCTAGGAACCTTGACAGCTAGTGACGGAGGTTGTCTCGCCTCCGGCCACGACGAGAGAAGAGAGGACGGAGGAACTCCCCTCTTCCCGAGAATGCCTTTTGTGTGTCGCAGAAGTCGCTATTGTCCCCCTACAAGATTATAGAAGATTAACTCGTCACTCAAAATTCGTACAAAAGCAGCCGCTTCGGTGGCTGGAACGACGAGGCCATCCTCTCGACATCAGCCTTGCCGTAGCTTTGCTCGTCCCGAGACCAATCGTTGCCTGAGACGACCTACGTCACACTCCGCTGGGCCTTTTCCGAGCGCTTGCCAGAGTTTGCCGTTTATAACGAAAAATACAGCCACCAGGCTCAAAATACAAACGTGCGATTGTCATTTACGGATATTGTGGATCATATTCAACCTATTTTTAAACACGACGGGAATATTTCAAATTTCGTTGAAGTATCCCTTTAATGCTGTCGCATTAAAGGTACTTGAAGTAAAATACAAAGTAAATGAGAATATGTACAACTAAAGTACTATAAATACCAATGTACTTTCAAGTAAAAGTACAAGTACTTTTTTTAATCCTTCATGCTGCCCTTTCTTTCCTCTATACAGGAAGGGGGGGAGGGGGGGTTTACTGGTATGCTTTGGGGGTAATTGGGGGCAGATTAGTTATTTGCAGAAATGACAGAAAATATTGGATAAAGTCAAGTTGCCACAGTGCCGCCAAATTTAAAAGTCTCTCCGACTTCTGAATTCGGTGCCGCTTGCACTGGATTGTACCCAAGGGTGCTGAACATACTAGAAAAGAGCCTGACATCCACCCATAGCTTCCGCAAGCAAACCTCTCGTGGAGGAGTGTTCTCTCCTAATATTTGTAACCTCCTCGCCTCCGCTGACCAAGCAAGAAGAAGCAAGAGTTCAAAAGGCTTGGGGGAAGCCGCCCCAGTACAAACGGAGCAATGCGCAGTCTGCTCACATTTCTGGTGAAAGTAGAATATCCCTCCCAGTATTTCTTCAGGGTTCACAAAGCATCATTTTGTTATAGAAATTTAACAAAACCAAATTTGGGGAATGTACTTTGAAGTCTGGAATCATACTTTCTTTGAAAAGTACCAGAAAAAAAATACTTTAAAGTACAAGTTTTCTAAGCCTACTTAAGTAGTACTTTAAGTACAATGTACTTAAAGCACTTCTTAACACTGAGTATAGTGCCATGCAAAATAAAGCAATTTTACTGGGTTTCATTTCACATAGCCAGAGTTGATTCCTGCAACTCTTACATCCTTCCATACAAACAAGTGCTAGGTCGTTGCAAATCGCATAGACCCATCAGAGATGTTTCTAGCATAATGAACTCCTACAGAACCAGCACAATGGGCCTTTCAGAGCTCAGAAATAAAATACCGAAGCAATGCAGGGTCCACCATTTCCATAAAATAAAATTGAACTGTCTGAATGCACAAATCCAATTCACCGAGAAGACTCCTGTAATCTAGTCATATTACTATACCTCATTTCAGCTAAGTCCAGATGGAGCCGACGCTACAAGCTGACGAGACAAATCGAGCAGTGTCAAAAGTGCAAGTCGCTAGGCCTTTCCTGTTTACGATTGGTTCAGCAATGATAGAACATGTACAGCGGCACAACACCAGGATTATACGCTTTTGATGCTGCCCGATTGGTCCCATCAGCTCCGAGCGTCGACTGCATCTGGACTTGAGGCGAAACCAGGTCCCCACTGGGATCTTCATGTTTTTACAACGGAGCTGCTAAGGGCTAGTTTTCCCAGTTTCATGTCCGGTGCCAAACAAATGTTGACACAAAACTCTGGACAGCTACCGCCATCTATGAGCGACGGCGGCAAAAAGACAACCAATCTGGTTGCCGCCATCGCTCATAGATGGTGGCAACCTTTCCAGCCTCTGTCAAGGTGCGCGATGGTCCGGTGGTCGCCACGGCATTTTTAGCCAGAAAGTAGCCGACGAGCTCAGCTCATCCAAGGCACTTAAGGGGTTAAAGCGCCGTTCACACATATGCAACCGAGCAAGACAGAAGAGACCAGACCGATTTTTAAGCCTATTGTGACATCTTAGGACCAGCTCGGCTGCAGCGCGTCCGGTCCCAAAACGTCGCAAGAGGCTTAAAAACCGGTCTGGTCTCTGTCTTACTTGGTTGCATATGCGTGAACGACACTTAATGCTTACATTTATAAATACTTCATTCCCACCATAGTACAGCTTCACTGGTCTTTCTTCTCCACCAGAGTGGAAAGGTTGACAGTATTTCATAAACTGGTGTCAGTACTGCCAATGCCACTCCCAAAAAAGTTTTTTTTTTTTTTTTTTTTTTCTGTGCTTATCAATGAGAAACAAGCTTTACACTTTTACTAGAACAATGCTTGTGAAGAGAGTATCAGATTGCAGCAGGGTGGAGGTCACATGGAGCCAAGAATCTCTGAAGCCCTTTTGCCACCTTGCCAATCATCTTGAAACAAGGTTCCAGATTACCCTACTGAATGGAAATTAAGCTGTATATGCAATATTTACTGCAAATAACTGCCTCCAGAGCTTGGAGAACTAAATTTGCATCACCAGGCATCCAGTAGGTTTGCTCCAAGTACAACACTTCTGTTCAGTGCAAAGCATTTAAACATGCTAAACTTCAGACAGAAAGTTTTATGGTTTTACCCTGTTGGCTTTGCATCAACATCACATTAAGTGGTGATTAGCAATATTACTTGTCAAAAAAATAAGAATAGGAAAATAAAAAAGAGCTTTTACATGCACAAAACTAAAGCAGCCATCTTTATTAACATTATGTACAAGTTATAAAACACTTCTGTACAAAACGGCGCACTGCAGATCACACCTGCTAGTCACAAAGGTTTTAAGGGTCAAATCACAGCGTGTCTCGGTCGGGTAAATAAACATTAGTCAGATTGTGAAAGAATACATTGATTCGTTGTGCGCACATTTCTGCACGAGGCATTGGACTGAAGGCTGTACGCTACGGGACTCGTCTGATCAGCAAATGTGGCGACAATAAATATCCACAAACAACTGCACACTTTTGGTGACAGCATCGACGCCTCTCGGAGGTACCCGTCGTCTGCAAAGAATAAAGGGGACCGTGTGATTCTGCATCCTTCCTCAAGCTTCTCGCCCACGAGCCGAAAGCTAGTTTCGACAAGTTTAGCACCCTGCGTCTCCAGGAACTATCAGAACTGCATTCACAGACATGTCACGACTGCGCTATTCAAGAAATGCATGTGCTGTCTGCAGTTAGTACACGATATGAGAGGCTGGCAGAAGTTTCAGCATTTCTTGGACATGGAGGGAACAATACTACTAAGGCACATTTTAAAAGTCCAGTTTTGATCTTCGGTTATGAAACTATGGCAGCAGCATGACAGTTTTGACTTGGGCACACATTGGTTCACATTAATGTAGTGGGGTGGAAACAGTCAATGTCAGAAGGCACACACAGATTCAGCCACAAAAGTAGACCCCTTGTTTTTGCATTACCATCATGATGCAACTAAAAACTCGATAATACCACGGCACTTAATTACAAATACAGCAGGTGACAACATTTGAACACATACGAAGGAGAAACATAAATTTGAGGAAGACTAAAAAAAAAAATGATTGTGGAGTAGCCAGCTACATTTTAGGATGGCCCACATCTCCATTTATTTTACATATCGAAGGGGGGGGGGGGCTGGTCAAAGTATCCAAGTCACTATCTTCTCTAAAGACTAAATTTTACACATAAATCTTTCTAAAAATACTTGGTTTTTGGAAGACTGGGACATTGCCATGGCTCATTTTCATCAGTTACATGAAACTGCAGCTTGACTGATGGCAATGCTTGAATCACAAAGCCTCCTTGGAAAAGAGCCTGGCTTAAAATTTGGAAGCCACCTCTTGAGAACCCTACCTCCCTTTGTATATGCTAGCGCAGTGTCAACACAATCTCGCAAGTCTACTTGAACAGTGAGCTAAAACAGTGGCCTTTAAAATGTCTATGTGCACGGAAAACAGTGGCCACGTCGCTTGCACTGTTGGTCATGCCATTGCACAGGATTTACCGAGGTTCTAACCTTGGGCAAAACTTAAAAAATATTCTACTCCCCGAGCCACCAAGAAACCTGCATAGAGTTACTTTTCATTTGGCATCTCTAGTTACTGCCTCGATTAAAAACAACCACACAAACGAGCCTTAATTGTGTGGGACTGATCACCAACTAGCCCTTATGAAAGGAGCACCGTCTGACGCCACGATTTCATGACCGGCACATACCACAGATGGCCGGAGTCTCGTGAACAAGCAGGGAACGCCAAGGCCAGTTGCAAGCTCACACTGAACTCGTGCTCCTTCCCAATGTAGCCAGTCTATTGGAAGAGCAGTTCCCGCGAGCTTACGGCAACGCGTGCACCACACAGCCGTTAAAAGGTGGTGTTAGGTGCCAACAAGAGAACACAGAGGGCGGTCCCAGAGAGCGCTCACTCCGAGCTCACGCTCAGCCCAGAGCCAGGGAGAGCCATCTCGTACTTGTCCTTGGCATACAGCAGAGGTCTCCGGCCGGTGTGGCCCAGGTTCTGGCTGGCCGTGATGACCAAGCAGTTTGAGAGGGTGGAGTCTTCGCTAAGGCTGCGGTCCCGCTGCCGTACCTCGACCCCCTCCAGGGCCAACTCCACGTCCCCCAGCAGGGGCCTCCGCTGGGGGTCACAGGCCCAACACTGCTCCATCAGGCGCCAGCAGTCTTCCTCAAACTGGGGCAGGCGCTCTGGGCGGGCCCCTGCAGGAACAACGGTCCGTTGGGGATCGGCCTCTCCGGAACTTTGCCCCAGCATACCCCTTCAACTCCCATCTCTGTCCTGCCATGTCCCATCAAAGCCAATCTTTGTGCAAACATATCCCGTCAAGGCTAATCTTTGTGCTAACATGTCCCATTAATGCCAATCTTTGTGCAAGCATGTCCCATCAAAGCCCATCTTTGTCGTAACATATCTTTCAAGGCCCATCTTTATCCTTATGTGTCCGTTCAAGATGCATCTTTGTCCCAACACAGTGATGCAAGCTGCATTGGACCTTTCGTAGCAGGCAAAATATTGGTTTGGAGCAGCGACCAACATTTTTCGAGCAGGCGCCAACATCTGTTAGCCAGTCACTTGAGCATAAAAATGTGATTGCATCGCTAAATGAGGTCATATCTGATAATTATTGAGTTACTTTCTGATACTGAAGCATATCACTTGTTAACTTTTGCAGTAAAAACAGATAGGACACAAAAAACGTGCAGCCTTTTTTAGAAATGAGGCTCAGATCAGAGTACACGTTGAAAAATAAGGCCTAGAACAACACTTCAGTTGAGATAAGGCCTTCTCTCTTCCTCCCTCTTATACATTCAGGAGAAATTTAGCCTGTAAATATGCTTCCCATAAAATTCCAGAAAAAATTGGCATATCTGCTAAAACGACTGACTCACAAGTTACCCCGAAACCGAAATCTTTGAGAACTCGGGTTCTGGGCAGTGTTGAGTAAAATGCATCTAAAACCACTTGAAGTCAAGTACAAGTAAATGAGAGGTTATGTACTAAGTAAAGAAGTAAGCACACTGGGTGCACATACAACATATTTTCAAAGTAAAGCACAAATACTATTAACACAATCTTTCATGATTACCTTTCATACCCCTATACAGTTTTATAATTACCGTAAAATACCGAGCATCCGCCCATTCCACATTAAGCGCCCATCCCTAAATGTTATAACATCTGAAAAAATATGCGCAGTACAAATCTAGTATAATTTGTGACCCTAACAAACGCCCATCCCCACTTTCTTGCGATTATCTCCAAATTTTGAGTGGGCACTTGATCGGTACTTTACGGTATATTTTTAACTAATATACGTCGTCCCAAGGGTAATCAGGAGTGCATCAATTATTTTCGGAGATGGAGGCAATATTGGATAAAGTCCAGTGACCACGGTAGTTGTTTTACTCTCGCTGACAAACTATTTAATACAATCAACTTATAAGGCACTCATTTGTATCGGTCTTATAGCCACCCTTACTTCACTTTGAGCAATGACCAACTAACATCTCGAAAGACAATGGCTTGTTTTAACAAGATACACCGTTTTTTTGTTAGAGATTGGTGAACTATTGTACTTGCCCTCTCGGTATTTCTTCAGAGTTCAGAAGGCATCATTTTCTGATACAAATTTAACAATACCGAATTCAGGGAATGTACTTTGAAGTCTGGAGTTATACTTTTCTCGGAAGGTAGCAGAAAAAATTCTTGAAGTAATGTACAAGTACATACTCTGAGAATGCACTTCAAGTAAAGGGTCAAGCTTTCTAAACTGACATGAACTAGGACTTTAAGTACAATGTACTTGAAGTACTTCCCAACAATGGTTCTAGGGCAAAGGTTCTCCTACTCTTCAATCAAGAGGAACACACGCCGTATTCACACGATTATAGGTCGAACCATTTTCAAATTTTTGAAAATCTGAACTGGGAGGGGTCGACCAACAATCAGAGCCAAAGCATCCCACCACTGACAAAGACAAAAAAAAATTGCGATATCAAGAACACTTCAGTTGTTTTAAGAGTTCAGGCGGCTGTACCTGTAGCATGTCGCAATCTGTGCACTCTTTTTACAAGTTCTATTTTATTTTTTATCTGCGCGAACAAGTCTCACGATCACGGTGATTGCGATTCACAAATCAGCCCGAATGCATGGCGGTGAAAGGTGCGCAATACACTGCACTGCGCAGCGTGCGGCGCGCCCGAGTTTCAGGGGTGGCGGCACCCGACGTATTAGTCGCTAGAACAGTCTCACTCCACGCTCTTGTCTTTGCACGAAGCACGGTCGCACACTATATTTGATCAAGTGTCGAGATTGCGCGACCGGGCTGGAGTGCCAACTATGCTTCTCTCCACTGACATGCGGTCTGGGCAGTTTAGGTTTTCTATACTCGTTAATGGTCATTCTTCATCTGAAGGCAACCAATAACTGTGTTGCTAGATGCAAGTTTGACCTGTCGGAGAAAGTGGTGCGTCTCTAACGGCTACAGGATCTTTTAACTGCAATGGCAAACAAAGAGGCTCCCGCGGGCCAAACTTTGGATACGTTTCGATGCTTTCCAAAGTTTGAGGTCAAGCTCGCCGACAAACTAACACTTGTTTCTTCCGCATTTAAAATAAGTAAACATTTTAAATGCATCTCCGCAGAATATATGAAATTGCCAGATCAAATCGCCTCTGCTACTTCGAACAGAAAAATTGACCGCATCTCCGCGTGGTGAATGATTTGCTTGGGGCGAAGCTCTGGTGGTGCTTGTCTGCGTAGACGCCGAGCTGCAGCATGCCGAGCCTTTTCATTCGTGTCAGTAGGAGTATGTGCGGTTTTCTTTTTCTTTTTTTAAGCAGACAGATGGGATGGCATCTCAGAACCCCCTACTCTTTTTTTTCTTCTTTTTCTTTGAGCATTTTCATTCATGTCAGTAGGAGAATGTGTGGTTTTCTTCTTTTTCTTTTATAAGCAGACAGATGGGATGGCATCTCAGAACCCCCTACTCTTTTTTTATTCTTTTCTTTTTTCATAATTTTTTTCATCTTTTGTTTTCCAATTTTTTTTTTTTCCCTACACGAGCAGGAGCAGGAGCACCCGACGCCGGGCCTACGGCGGACGGACATACGGACATGGCTAGCCCCTAAGGAGCTTCGCCCCTAAAAAGTGGCAAGATAGTGTCGACCCTTTGACGCTTCGGTAGCTTTTGTCTGCCTGCAGTTGCTAACTTCAGGCCTCCCACAAGGACCACTTGAAGCGTGAAATCTTTCACCCATTTTCATGACCCAAAACACCAACAAAGGGAACATCCTACTAACAACGCGCTCGGGCTACCCGCAAACTATCTTCGCCCGCCAAACAGAAGAACAAACAAAAAACAACACCCCTGCTTTTTGGGAGGCAGTCCCCTTCAAAATCCCGACTGCAACCCGAATGACCTTGAAGACGCAAGTGGTCCAGGGTGCAATAAAACATTGCGGAATTTCAAGAGGAAGTATTGCCGACACAATCATAAGATGGCGCCAGCTGGATTTCTGAGATTCCGATGGGCTACAAGCTTGGTTAAAATATATTGCAATGAGAATCTCTGGAAAAAAGATCTTGTTAGAGATATATTCAAAAAGTCCTGGTCTTCAATATTGTGGCACCTGAATTTGTATTTAGGCCCTGGTTTATTTTTTTAAATGTTCATGAAGAACGGAAGGAAAAAAGTGTTTTTTCAAGCAACTTTAAGTTCCTGTAAAAGATTTTAAACTTTAAGATCAGGAAATGTAGCACCACAGTAGTACTCAGTTCTTTTATTATCTTTATAATAAAACCATTCCCAAGTCAATCTATTCAGTGGTTGCTGAGAAAAAAAGACCAAAAAGTTGCCACTGGAATTGCATAGGGCTCGGGAGCTGCAATATCCTCTTAATGGAAAAATGCTTGATTTATGGGCACGGACGGTTGAGGAAATTTAGGAGCCCAGAAAATTCGTAAGGATACTTGGGGTTCTCCGAGCACCCAAATTCTCTCGATTGTCCCTCCTCAAGGGGGAGTATTTTCCCAGTTTAAGCAGTATTTTAGCATGTCTGAGCCAAGCATTTGTGAGCTAAATGCACCCTAGTGTCTGCCCTATTACAGTAGGCTCATTAATTCAAACTCCTGAAAGCCACAGATTTTGTTTGAATTACCAGAAATTTGAATTGTCAGGAATTCATCTAAATATGATGCAAAAAGGCTCGAGTTACACCTAAGCACTTCTTACGAGTTGTGAATGCGAAAGCAGGCACGTCATTCATCCGCTCCTTTATTTCGTCTGCAGCGTATTTGCGTCGATGGCAGTGCGCGCCCTCTCCTCGCCGCCCTTACCTTGGACGTTTCGCGTTAGCGGCGCGCTGACGCACTATGGGGTGGCAGTCATTGAAACTGACGTGCAGCGGCCAATGGGAACCTCGTCGACGCGTGCCAGTCAATGGGACTGAAGTCGAAATCCATCAGCTTTACTCTGCTCTTTTGGGATCAGGGTAACTAGGTGCCGTTTGGCTAGGCTTTTCGCGTGGTTTCATAGCTAGGAGCTGGCTTCACTTGGAGAAAGGATTTAAGGTGCCGTTTGGCGTGGCTTCAAAGCTGACAACATCAGCTCACTTCATGAGACAGTTAATGCTTTCGTATTAAAATAAAATTATCCTTTGCCATATGAATGGCTACACATACAGAGCAGATATTTGATGATTTCTTTTACATAAGCCTACTGATCATAGGCAGGTATGCCACACATGAAACATTTGTGAAATGTATGATAAGTTAATTTATCTCAAAAATGTTGTTCATCACGGACTGTTTAGACAGCACATGACAGCTCAAAACAAAATTAAGTATGTTCATCAGGTCAAGAAATCATCTAATGTGGACTATTAAGCAGGGGACACATGAGCGATGAAAACGGGCAGCGCGAGCGGCAGGTTTCATAGCAACTTGTGCGGATGCAGTGGCGTAGACCTATGCCATGCCGCCAAATCACAGCGTCCGTGCAAGTTATGGAAATATCCGCGTAGTGCCCGTTTTCATAGCTCATGTGTGCCCTACTTGAGCCCCGTTGAGTTTGCTTCTCACCGAGCACCGGTGCACTGCAGAGAAGCAACACCCGCAGAAGCAAGCTTTGCGGGTGTTGAGTCTCTGCAGTGCACCGGTACTTGGAAAGAAGCAAGTATGAAAAGTATGAATTACACGAAAACGCCATACAAATTAAGCACCTTATGAATACATTAAAAAACGAAGCGGGAGAACCAAAATTTTGGAATTCGTTTGATTTAACCAGTACTATGAAATATCAGAGTTTGAATTACCGTGACTCTACTGTAGTAACAAAGTTTGTAGGCCTCTGCACTACCTAAACATAAAAGAGTCAAAGAGAGTAGTCGTCCCTCGACTGCCATTCAAGCGAGGTACGTTCAAGGTCAACATGATTGAGAAACCCTGTTTAGGAAAGGGACTGCAGATAACTAAAAAGCAGATGCAGAAAATCCATGAGCCAACGAACTCCAATAGCTGGTGCTGTCTCAACATTTTTTAAAGCTCTCCCCGCAATGGTAGGTACACATACACAATTTATGCCTCTCCAAAAGTGGTATATTAAAACTAAAAAAGGAATCTCCAATAGGCAGAACACAAACATGTGTTCCACTTGGTAGGAGCCTCTTGCAATGCTATAATGCTTCCCTATTCCAGTCTCATGGAGTATGTTGAAGGCATACACCTGCATCCTTCAAACAAGGTCAGACGAAACCCTTGACACACAAAAAGGCAAACCTGTGAATTTCAACTAGTTTGGAACCCGACGAAAACGTGTGGATGTACTCTTGCTGGGACGTTCTTGGGAACAAGCATAAAGTGACGCAACCTGCCAAAACTGTCGAATTTCCGCATTCACCTTTGAATAGACTAAAAACTCAACTCAACTGGCATGATAGGCTTGTACGGGAGTTCTCAAGCTAAGAGAATGCCCAATAACAGAGGAATGGCCAAGGATTCCATCTGTACCACGATTCCTCCCAGGTCTCGGTACTGATGGAATGAAGCATAGTGTGCAAGTCCAGGACCTTGTAAATAGTAATGCACACACAAGGGAATGTTTGATGCACAGTTACAGATCAACGAATGGCTCAGATATTCTAAAAAAAAGTGCTGGAACTGGACAAATATTTACTCGCAGAGAGGAATGGCCGAGGAAGCGGAGGAGCTTGGGGAACTCAAGAATACTTTGGAGAACCCTTCGGGTCATAGGAAAACAGTTTGAGAGCCCGTGCATCTATCTCGTATAGAAAGTGTTTTACTACAGACAGACGGCAGTCTTTTAACGCTGTTCCCATCCTTTCTGGCTGCATTTCACCGAGGGCACCTAGTTGGTTTGGCAAACACGCGTCGGCGTCGCCGTGCAATTACCTTTGCGGACGCACGACCAAAGCTGGTCCTTGGTCTGGCACTGCTCAAAGACGTAGGGCAGCTTGACGTGGCCTGCACAGATGTACCAGAAGAGGATGCCAAAGGCGTACGTGTCCACGCTGTTGTCGTAGCGGCCCGTGAACAGCTCGGGAGCCATGTGGATGGGCGTGCCCACAATGCTGCCAGACATCATGGCCTCCGGCTTGCAAAAGCCCAGGTCTGTGAGCTTGGCACGGTTGGACCTGTCCAGCTGCACAAACGGGACAGGACAGAAATGTGGCCATCAACGCACGTCGACGAAGAAAGAGGCTGCGAGCGGCGAGAGTGTAGAAGCACAGAGCGCGACAGTTGGCGCAAACGAGCAATCGCTGGCTTCTCCCATCCTTTCAGAACCGAAATGCTGTCGTGAAAACTGGTAGCGGGGTCAACCGTGGTGTTTGTCCTGAGTGTAAGCTTAGGAGGCGGAGTTCGAATGTGCTACCCTGTGTGAGCAAAATATGCGCGAGTGCCATTTTGTGCCAAGTGCTGCGCAGCATACAGTAAGGTGTTCTGCAGTGCCGCATGGCATACGTGAGCTACGGTGTTGTGCGGTGCGCAGTAGTATCACAGTGTCCTGCAGCATACGTACGCCAATTGAAACCACAGGGAAAACGGATTTAGATCAGAAAGATAATGCTTTTCATCGTTTTGAGCCTTTTGCACTGCTAGAGGGAACAAGGTCCAGCATGGCAGTATGTACAGCTTCACACCACCACGACAGAAGTGATAGCACCATTCATGCTGCATTCACTTATACTTTGGTTTCCCTTGGCAACACAGCAGTGATAATATTCCTTTTTGATGCAATCACGCAGAATTCCTTCTCTGGCCCCCATTAGTTCTCTTACTGCTGGATGCAGTTCCATGCATTGATCAAGAGTCAAGTTCTTACAAGCTCCAACAGTCCCAAATTCTCTACTGAGATAGCCACTTGCATTTATGAAAAAATGACCATTCTGAAGATAAACACTGTACATTCCATATTTTCTTGCATATAATCCGCATGAAACTTTATAGAAAATTAAAGGCATAGTTGGGGTGCGGGTCCTATGTGAAGTGTGGTGGACAGTGCGACCTTGCAGAACTGTTTGCGCGTAGTTGTACGGATAGATACCTGGGGTCCCTCTTCTCCGGTCCCTCCTAAGGACTTTCTTCTCCCCCACCTTCCCTTTTTTTTTGGGTAGCCATCTCTGCTTTGTTTTTACAGGCTCCGAGATGTCTGTCGCCAATCCACACTGTCCCCAAATCCGTTGCAAAAAAAATGAGAAACCGATTGGCAGGCTGGAACCATGACCATTACGGCCAGAACTACGACAGTTACGACGTTGACAAGTCACGCGCGCGAGAATGCAAGAATGGAATGGCAGTCCGAAGACTAGCGCATACCCTGAGCTTGATAAAATGATTGCAAAGTTCATCAAGGAAAGAAGAGGTCGCAATCACGCCGTGTCAACGGAGATTCAGCATCAGTGCAACTTTTCTAGGAAAAGATGGTGCTAAAGTTTCAAAAACCGCTGCAGTAGCATCACCTTGACAGAATAGACAATAATGCTATCTTCAACAAGGCATCAGCACGAGTGTATTCAAAATAAAGGTATGGTTCCTAATGAGATCTGGACATTACTTTGAGTGGCTAGTGGAAGTCTTTTTTATGCGAGGAATTGTAAAATTTTCCAAAAGTAGTAAGCTGGGGGTGCGAGTTATATGCAGGGGCAGATAATATGCGCAAAAATACAGTCTCGTCAAATAAAAAAGGGGGCCCGCTAGAAAACTGCCACGCCAATTCCAATATCGGCCACAAGAGTTTGCCAACATGTGCACCGGTTGTCTGCATTTAATATCTGAACGTTACACGCACATTAAAGATGAGAGGAAAGTGAAACCCACCAGGACATTCTTCAGCTTGATGTCTCGATGAACTAATCCCTGGCTGTGTAGAAACCGAATGCCTTGCACCACATCAAGTGCAACCTGCATATGCCATGCAGGATTTCAGACATCAGTCTAATATGGGCATCGGACAAATATGCCATAAAGGATTTCAGACTACAGTCAAGTTACCAGAAAGAACTTTCACCAATCTCGAGACAACACACGTAAGCAAACAACACTATAGGTATACATACTTTGAGGATAAGGTGGCAATGCCATATTTGTCAAGAATTGGAGGAAAGTACCCAACTGTAGCCTAAACAGGGCAACATGCTTCTAGAGCAACCTGGCAAAAGAAGGCAATTCGATCAGTTCCTCCACTGACCTTCTGCGACAAACTGAGGGGGCTGCATGCAATAGTGGCACAAATTCGAAAATGCAGGTCCCAAAGAGGTCTTCCATTTGTTGCTCTTGCACTGGTTAAGGTTAAGACTGATTTCTATTCGACTTGACAGAAGCGAACATCTGGGATATTACATCAGTAAAGACAAAGGTGGCACAAGTACGACATACACCCCTGGGAATGCAAATAGAAGAAAATATGAGTCAACTTGTACCGTTTATTGCATGCAGCACCTCAACGGGTCCTCTCCACAACATTGAAAAAAGGGGCGGCTAGCCACGGAATGTCAGCTTGACAACTGTGACCACAAAAGTGACCATCGACGATGCAAGCGTACACTTCTGGTCGACGCTATGAAGTAGGTATCTAGTTCAAAAGTCACTAAAAAGTATGATGCTGAAAGTATTCCTTTTATCGTCATAAAAAATGCTAGTTTGTCCGTCTTCCATTCAGTAAAAGTTTTGTCCGTCTTCCATTCAGTAAAAGTTGCAAGTGCTACAGCAGTCACAACCCATTGTCGACCCTAGGAACCCGTCATGAAAATAGTGTGTTATTTCACCCAACCGACCAACATGAAAGACTAACACATTTAATTTAATACGTAATAGTAAATGTAGTGACATCGACGACATACAAATTGCGCCCATTAAACATGTTTTTTGATATATTAACACCTGTATTATCCTTCATATATAATCCTTCCATCTCCACAGAAACCTTCCCTCGCCATATGCAAATGGCCAAAGCCGTTCTTTTCAAAGGCAGAAACAAAAATGAGCAATCAAATTACAGGCCCATTTTCATTTGACCGGTGTTTTCCAGTGTTTTGAAAAAATCATACATAGCATAATCACTTTTTGTAATCAATTTTTTATTCTTAGACCCTCACAATATGGTTTTCGTAAGGGACGATCGACCGAACTTGCCCTACTAACACAAAAAGAAATCATGAAATCATTTGAAGAAAAGCGTATTACTCTTGGGGTTTTTGTGGACTTTTCCAAAGCCTTCGATCGTATTAATCATACTACTCCACTTAAACTTGATTTCTATGGCTTCCATGGTATAATACTCGAACTGATAGCTTCATATTTACAATTTCGTCAACAGTTTGTCATCAGCAATCAGTGCTCCAACTCACTACCTCTAACTGCCAATGTTCCTTGGGGAAGTTTATTGGGTCCATTGTTTTTCAACACAACCTCGTGATAGGGCCATCTTTCATTGAAATAGTTACTTCTGCTAAAACTTTAGGTGTAATTTTTCAAGAAAACTTGTCATGGGATTGCCACTTTGAAACTACCATTGGCAAGATGTCCAAAGCTGAAGGTGTTCTTAACAAGCGTCGTTTCAACCTCCCAGTAACCATTAGATTACTCCTACACAACCCTCGGCTCGCTTCACATCTGAATTATTGTCATCTCGTTCGAGGAACCACAACAGCAACTAACATAAACAAACTCAATGTTCTTCAAAAAAAGGCAGTTCGATCCATCAATAATGTATCCTATGACACCCGTACGGAACCTCCTTTTAAAGCACTGCATCTCATCCCAGTTATCTATCTCTATGATTACACCTTACTTGGACTCAAAACAAGCAGAAAGATGAACATTCACCTAATTGACCAAATAGCTGATTTAACGCGAATTTCAAATGTTTATACCTTTCATAATACACACTTGGAAAATACCGCAATGCAGAACAAATTACGGAACCCAGATGTTAAGACATGACCTCCCATCATTACTAAATAGTTTAAGAAACAACATCACTGTTGAAATGTAAACAGCACATTTTATCAAAAGTAACATATTGAGACATGTATACACTGTAACAATGAGTCATTTTTCATATTTGCTTTATATTGTTCTTTTGTAGATTGTGTGCTATTTTTTTTTTAATTTTTCTATTGACTGTTTGTTTCTGCCGAGGAAACTGGGATGGGCCTCGTCAAGCCAATCTATGTTGGCTTTTTGCCCACGCCCCCATCGCCTGTACAATTGTATAGACGAAAATAAACAGAATTTGAATTCTGACTTTGTAGTCTGGGATCGGACGAACTGTGCTCGCCGACTGCTCAAAAAACACAAAGCGTGGCAAATCCCGGGCATCCTATTATCGTCCCGCGGCCAATGAGACTACGACATTAGGTGACAAGAACGCCAAAGAATGTATCCGCGCGAGCATAAGAAGCCCTATAAGCATTTGTTAAGCTGTTGGCAACCGTAGGCAAGACCTGGAGACTGAAGGAAACCCACCCTGAGCCGGTCGGGCCAACTGAGCCCTGCCCTGAGGGCCGTGTACAGGTCCCTCTGCAGCCGGTCCATGATGAGGAGCACCGCAGGCGTGGCTCCTCCCGCATAGTTGTGGTCGATCACTGAGCCCCTGATCTGAACTATCCGGTCGTGATCCGGCACGCTCCTGCACACCAGAGGGCACGTCAGCCGAGAAGTTCGCCTATATTTTGATGGGGCTCGCACCGCTTTAACTTCGTTCAAATCTGAATTTGGGAAACTAGCATGAATGTTGTTTGCAAAACAAACAAGTTCTAGAACTCCTTTTAAAACAAAAACTAGATCAATGCCTGCTTTCCCCAAAAGCCAAATTTCAACGAATATGCGTTCAGAAACGACGTGGCCGAGCACGGTCCACCGACGCAACAAACCTCAGACAAAACGCACGAGGCCACTGCTGCTTTACGGCATAGTTCTTTTCGCTTCCCAACCACCTCTAAAAAAAAAAGGAGCGCCAGTCTCTGGGCCGGCGGGGCCATCACCTGGTGTAGAAAAACTCCATGGCGAGGTCATTCCAGTGCTTGTCGTCGGGGGGCACGACTGACTTGACGGCGCAGGGAGAGATGCCGCCCCAAGCGTCGCTCGAGTACACCACCCCGTACTGGCCCCGGCCCAGCTCCCGGCCCAGCTGGGGTGTCCCGTACAGGATCATGTCCCTCAAAGACGTGCTCTCCAGGGCGTAGCGGGCCAGCCGTGGGGCGTGCACCTTGCGCACCTGCAGAGGCAGTGCCAGGTGTCCACATTTGGGTACAAGCACAGCGAAGGGCAATTCACTGTGGAACTGGCTAGCATTAAGTGCATGCTGGAGGTCAGAAATTCAAATGCCCTGCCATTCTCGCCTCGCCAGTGCTTTTGGGCAATGGCACCACCCACGAGAAAATCGGCGAATGGAGTGTCAACGCTCCGAGCATAGTAATTAGGGGCTCCGCTTACGCCTTTGAGAGCCGCGGCTCACCTTTAACCGCTGGCTCTCGGTGCGCTCAAGGCGCCCGGAGTGCACCGCCTCCAGCTGCCGCATGGCCGCCTGGAACTGCTCGTGGGAGGCCCTCAGCCGGTCCCGGAACTGGGCGCAGATGCACCGCGCCAGGCGCCACTCGCTAAGAGACACCAGCATGTCCCCGGCCACGCGCTGCTTCCACTCCACGTCTATCCGGGGCGGCGTCCGGCCCGGCAGCGTTTGCGCCAACTGCAGCGAACACCACTGCTGATGTCAGCACCTTTCGCGGGGAGAGGGACTACGCTCGGCGTCCGCAGCCTCGTGTCAAGTAGTCGAGGCTGGCGCGGCTTCGTCTCCTGTCTCGTTCGTGCTCGCTCGTTCTCGTCCGCATGTGCGTTGAAGCATTGCGAAAGCTACGCTAGCCTCGACGGCTAAAGCGCGAAATAGTTTACTCCGAGTACAGATAATTCTCGAATCTGTCGAGGTTCGAGCTCAATGAGCTTCGACTTTTTCTCCAACTTCTAACGGTGTTCGACAAAAATTTTGACTAACTCGCATAATGAACGCACTAACATAATGAACACACCCCCCACAACGGGTACCAATATTTGAATTTTGTTTTTCCCTCGTGTAATGAACGCACCTCCAATTTTCGGCTCCGTGAGTCTCTAATTGCGTCCAACTAGCCACCAAGCCCACCAAGCCAATTTTCTTTTGCCGCCAAGCGATCAGGCCAAGTCAAGCCAAGCCGCTCTCAAAATGGCTGCAAGTGCGTAGTTGCGGAAGTGATCAACCGTGAAACTGAATTGCGCACACAGTGGACGAAGCTTGGGTAGGAGTTGCCAAGGTTCGGACATTCTTCACCTATCAGACGCATTGGTGTCAACAAACACGTCGTCGTCTGTGGTCCGCTTTCGGACACTGAAGTCGTGAAAGTGGTTAGGCCTAAGAACGGTCGCGTCGCTCTCCGTGGTGACGAGCTTCGTAGGGCGTTTTTTCCTTCGGCAAAAGGCACGCCGAAAGCGCCCTAAAAAGGTTTGCAATTTATAAAGCACGACTACTGTGGTGCGCCCCCGACCAGCTGGTGCGCCTCCATCAGTGGAGATGTGCCACAGTACCTTGCCGTGTCACACTGGCACCTAATATATGACAATTTACACGAAGTGTGTAAATGCGAAAAGTTTACCCCACGTAATGAACCCACCCCCCCAAATATGTGTTAATTGCTTTGGAAAAAAGTGTGTTCACTTTGCGAGTAAATACGGTACTATGCACTCGCGTGGAAATCAAAAACGAACCGACATCATCTTGCAGAGAGGAGGCACGAATTCTATGGTGTATTGTTTGATGTTAAGGGGGGACGCGGGCCTTGAAAACTGAAAAATCGCGAAAAAGTCGATTTTTTGAAAACCATATTTTTGGGTTGTATATATCTCCTAATCTACCTTCTCTGTAATTACCGCGACTAAAATCACCGGGAAAATATTAAAAATAAAATATTTACGGGGCCTGGGTAGCTTTCAAGTGGCAGTCAAGCGCCAAAATCAACCGAAAGTTTGCGTTATCGGCGCTCCCGTTCTATTCGGCCGACGGCCGCCATTTTTGTCTTGTTTTGAACGCTGAGTTCTTTCTCTTCCTTCTCCCGATTTTCAAAATGGCGTCAGCCTCGTGGTTTCCGCGTGGTTGGTGTTTTGCCATGTAGCTATTGCACAGCCGTGACTGGACAAAGCGCACGCTCCCAAAGCACGCGGGGAGCACGCGGCTACTATTGGCCGCGGCGCGCGTCCTCCTCTCCGTTTTCTCCCATCGCTGCCGGTCGCGTCGTCTGCTATGGCAGTGGTCTCCTTGCTTGTCCCCGCACATTGTTAGCTCCGCTTCGCTTTTCGCCTTCTTTACGATTGTTCCTGCTGAACTTTGAGCAGTTTCTTGTAGCTTGCGTAAAACGAAATACAAGACGGCACGCGCGTTCGGCGTGCGAAAGCGCTCCATGAATCTGATCAGGATGGCGAAGTTGAAAGTTTCTGCACAGTGTGCCGCCAATGCTCATCAGGTCGATGCTTCCAGTAATGGATCTTCCGTGCCGTCGGTTGTCGCCGCCGAGAAGAAGCCGTTGCTTCATGTATGCGTGGTGTCCCGAGCACATAGACCGCTGCAGTTTCTTGCAAGATTGCGGGCTCCAGCGCTTGGCTGGCGCCTACTGCGAGTCGGAGTGAATCGTCCAGCGCCCATCTCGTGACGGATTTTCTGACGCGCGATATCTCAGTGATATCTCAGGAACTGCTTATCCGATTCGAGTGCTGTCTTTTGTATCTTGTTCCTAAATAACTTTGTGAGGGCATGACAATCTTGTTTTTTTCAAAAGTTGAGCTAAAATTTTTTAATAAATCAAAAAAAAATTATGAATGTGTTTGATCGAAAACTGAAACTTACGTTGTGCTAAAATTTTTCTGCAAAGAAATGAAAAAAGGGCTCTGTTACGCCCTGGGGTACCTATCCAGCGGTCACCATGACGAATTTCACACTGCCACTGCCTTTTGCAGATTCTCCAGGACGGGGATAAGCGACACATATAACCCATCTTGATAAACTTTTATAACTTGAGAATGAATAATCACAGCCTCATGAAACAGTTAGTCTTATGTTAGTGTAATGAGCATGCCCTAAACTTTTCATTCAAGTATCTCTAGAATTAAAAAGTTTGTTTTCCGTCCCCACCTCCCACCTTAACGAACCAACGAAATCATTCAAACCTTTTTTATGTTTGCTCTTATGCCGCGCAATATTTAAAACAAAACCCTGGTATAAACTACTGGTTCCCCAAAATTGCTTGGTCGCTGCAGGAAGCTTGGTCGTCCCAGGTCCAAACAAGACCTGCGACGACCAAGCTTCTGCACCTCGCAAGCCTTGAGCCTGACAGATGGCACTGGGTGAGTTCTGGAGGCCAGACATCGGAGAAAGACAGCTTACTGTTCTCATTCTGTCAGCGACTGTAGAAAAGTGCATCTCCGAAAAAAAGTGGCAAAGGGTTATCTCTGATGATATGTCTATTTTTACGTGAAACGTCCTTTGTCTCGTCAGGGGGGAGCCTAGAAATTTGTAAAGCCAAAAAGTGAAGCCGCCAATTAACTTGATGCTGATTGGCCGAGCCAGGTGAAGATGTCACACCCCCTAGCTAGATGCCAATTGGCTGGTTCAGGTACGATGTCAGGCACGAGACCACGCTAGCTCGGCGCCAATTGGCGCAATCACTCGCGCGCTACCGCTCGCCGCCAGGCGGTGGTTGGATGTCGTCGGAGAAACATCTGCGACTACGGAGCTTTCTGGAAGAGTGCCAAAGGTTTAAAAGCCGGGTTAGCGCCGGAATGTCCATTCCAGGAATTGCTATTGAGTGTACGTACCACAAGTCAAGCCAGTCAAAAAACTAATTGCTGAAGAGCGCCGAGGGCATAGACATCAATCCCAGAGAAATTAGACTGAACCCACACATTTCACGCACAACACAATTGCCCAGCAATTTATATTTGTTGGTATATAAGGACAGGCTATGGCAGCCATAGCTAGATACTTTGAGCGCCTAACAAAATTATTAGGTAAATTCTAAAGGTATAAGAATTAGGCTTCAACTATTTTCCTTTGTGTGCCTATGGCAATAGTGAACCAGTATACAGCAACTAGCCAGTGTGGGCATGTCTTATGGTTCCTAACGATACAACACTTGGAACGGGATAATTTTAAAAATGCGAGTGTCCCATCCTACCATATTAACGCAATTCTAAGCACCCCTTGATTCTAAGCACCCGACCCAAATTATCCAGTCAGAACGGTAAAAAAAAAAAGTTTGAGGACACCTAAGCACTTGTTGTGAATGCAAAAGCATGAATGTCGTTCTTCCGTTCCTTTAGCTCGTCTAAGGGAGCGGTCCTGGTACGATGCATTATGCGTCATACCAGGACCTTCTCAATGTAAGGAATACGTAAGTAGGGTCACCTTCAGCTGGTTATCTTTACAATTTTTATAAAATGCACAATTATAAAGCACTCCCTCGAGATATCTGTTGAAAGTTTAGGGATGTGAAAACGCACACTTGAAACCCTGATTGCAAGCTAGGCTTGGCTCTTACAAAACTTCCACTTTACCATAACCCTCAAGTCGCAATTTCACGTTACGGCAAACCGATAGGGCCCTTCGTTCCAACACTTCACATAGTAATAATCCACTGGGAGCCTGTACCTTAAGGTAAAAAAAAAAATATTCAAATTCAGCCACACTTGGATCAGAGCCACCAGGAGTTTGAGGCAAGACTTCGAAAGCCACTGACCTGCTTCATCTTCTCCCAGAGCACCCAGAGAAAGGAGGAACTTGTCTTTACAGTCACTTCCACCTGGCGTACAAAAGAATGCAAGTTTAGCACAAACTCGCAGGAGCTTCAGAGACGTCGACGCATTGTTACAGTGCCTCACCTGGTAGGCTGCGTTGAGGATCTGCTTCAGAGCGTTGCTTGCTTGGGTGCAGTCATCCTCCTTGCAGACACCTTCCAGACTCGCCAAGCACCTCTCCAGTGTACCTGGAAGAACGAAACGAACGTTACTTCAAAGCGAAAGCAAGCAAACGACGCACATTGGTGACTATCCCCGCGTGGGAGATGTCATTTAGCTGGTGGAAATTGCGCACCTTCCAAAGCCACAGACCATGATGCAGACACATAAAGAGTCTATCCTATTCTTAGTTGTTTCCGTATAGTATACCGCAAAGTCTTCCTCTCCATAACACCAAACAGTCTCCCAAACAAAGAATGACGACCTCATATCTGAGATTTATACCATGTTCAGGCCTTCTAAACAACTGACTATGGAGAGTCATGAAAGCCTCATCAGTTGCTTCCCTCGGTATGATCAAGGGAAATATACCAAATGTCAAACACCATAAAAAATATTAAAAAAATCGGCTGGGTTTTTAGCATTTCCCAAAAGCCTTCTAACGCGTAGCATTTCTGAAGCCTCTTCACGCTACTCCTTTTGCGGTCACATTAAGCCACGTCATGGTGTCATGCAACATCAAATCATGTCACGTTTCATCACAACGTCACGTTACATCAATGGTTCTCGACCACTGATGTCCCGGGGACCCTCTCTGGACTAGCGAAAGTTGTGGAATTCACCAGGAGAAGGAGGGGGGGGGGGGGGGGGGGCAATTTTTACGACAATTGATAAAAAGAAAACTAAATGTGTGCCAACCTGCTTTCAAGCCGTGAAACTGAGAATAACCAACCCTACTTAATGGGCATGCATGGTTTGGTCTATAACTTTGTGAGACAGCCATCGTCAATTTTAAAAAAAGCTTAATTGCTCTGCTTGACTGACGATCAAGGGCTTTGCGAACATTAAAAATTCCTTCAGAAACCCCCGTTTGAGAACCACTGCTGTTGCATCATGACGTTGATGCCACGGTGTCAAGTAACATAGCAAAGAAAGTGTCAATGCTATGCATTTAGAGCAGTACCTTTGGAATGACAGTGTCACATGAGAATGTGACAGCACCCTACGTACCAGCGAGGAAGCAAAAACCCGAAGAGCATGCTTTACACAAAAAAAGAAAAGAAAGAAAAAAAGAAAGAGGCAGAGCGATTCTGAAGTGTAGTTGAAGCAGCCTCGGTCTGCGATGGACCCGCCGTGCGTGCGCAATCAACCGACCAACGGGGCTCACCTACGAAGCTCTCCCGAAGGCAGTTCACCGAACCGACCAGTTTCTCGGCCACGGCGGAGTTGAGCATCCCGAGCACCAGGTCCTGGATCTGGGCCGTGCAGATCTGCAGGGTACTGGCCGTCGGAGGGGACCCGTTCTCCCCTTCTTCCAGGGACACCCCTGTGGGGGACACACAAGCGGAAATTGGCTTCCGGAAATACTCGAGCAAACTTGCCACTTGGTACGAAGCAGACTCTTTCTCCATTCTATTTCATCGACTTTCTCAGCTGTGCGTGAGCCCTAATAAGGAAAAAGCGTCTACATAAAGGTACAACTAATGAGTGACTTGGCAGGGGTATCCCAGCTCTACCAGCAGAGAAGCAAGAAGAATGGAAGAAAAGTGAAGCATTCATGTAATACTACAATAATACAAAGTGCGCTAGAGGACCATAGATATGTCGCTTTACACATACAACCTAGCAGAAGAATGCACCCTCCAGGAAAAAGGATAATTTTTTTTCCTTGCATGGCTTACAAACCTAGTTCCCCCTTCCCATCCTTCTTCAAAACCATCTCCATCTTTGCGCTTCCCAAGAAGACCTAGTACCTAGTGAAGGTCACAAAGAGACCTAGTAAAGGTCGCAAGGAGACCACGGCCCTATGATGTTCATTCTAGCCCACCGATACAAATAACGCAACACAACACAATTGTATCAGATATGCCAATAGATCCTTTCCAAAACTCAGTACCGTGACTGGAATTTGTGTCATCCTAGGAGCGTATGGTGGCCTCTCGGTGGCCAATGAAGAAAGAAGTTAAAGACGTGCACCCAAGTGGATGAAACTGCTTGTGTATTCGAGACAAATTAGGTGCAAGTGCAGTGTCAACATTCAAGTCAGGGTCGGGTTCAAAATATCCGACACACCGTCGGCTCTACAGCTCTTTGGCGTAAAGGATTAGATCAGGAGGGTCAGCGCCTCAGACAGACAGGTTTTTTCTGTCCCTTTGGAATCCAAACGAAACAAAAAAGAAAGAACTGCACGGTGAAGAACGCTTTTACATCTGCCGTTGCTGTACGAAAATTAAAGTGTCCCACAAAACGTTTTAAGGGCCAGGTTGTGGATTTTTACACAAAAAAATAAAAACAGCAAACTTTCGTGAACATTTGACACTTTTAATGTAGTTCAAAAAGTCACGTAAAAGAGTTCTTTGCTGTGCGGAAGGTTCGCTGCTCTTGGTACAGTAAAAGCTCGGCTGCTGTTGGTGCCACCAAATGGCACCGAATTTATAAAAGGACATTTCTTAAAGAACTGATCTTGCCATTTTGTAGATTAGCTAGAGCATGGGTTCTCGAACTGGGTTCCTCGGAATACAGCGGTTCCCCAGAGCACCCTTATCGATTCCCCATGCTCCCAAATTTCCTCGACAGTCCCTTCCCCCGAGTAGGCTCTTTTTTTTCATTTTTTTTTTTTTTCAGTTTAAGCTTTGTATTATCAAACCTGAGTCACCCATTGATGCATAGCTAGAGCCGCACTCCCTAGTACAGTCGACTCTCATTAATTCAAACTCTCTTAATTCAAACTTGCGGATAATTGAAACTAACAAGCAGGTCCCATCCTGTGCGTCTCTATGGAAAGAAACTCTCGGTAATTCAAACTTTGCTTTATTCAAACAAATTTTCGGTCCCCCTCGAGTTTGAATTAACGATTCGACATACAGAATATAATTTACAAGGTCTGGATGCTTCTGCATTGCTTCACTGCACCAATGCCAAGACCTGCCGTTCAGAGAAAATAGGGGTCCTAAAAAAGTTTGAGATTTAAAAACTACTGAGCTAGAGGCTAACTGTTAGTAAAGACACTGGTTAAGTGGCGCAAGCCATTGCCCAATTTAGACGATTTGGCCGTACGCATCCGTCCATCCATCCAGTCTGCGCAAATACCCGGTACACCATGGGTGTAAAGACGGAAGCAGAACACTGCAAATCCCGGCTGCCGACATCGGCAATCCCGAGAGAAAGAGAAAGACAGCGACAGAAGAGCGAAGGAAGGAAACAGAGAAAAGGATAGGAGTGTTCGTTTTGCCACGAGTTGAAGCTGCTCGAGCACTTGTAAGCTGTATTTAGTTTGATACAACACTCGATTCCAACATTTTCCTGCAAAGTAAGCTAAAAAAACGTTCAGCCTTTCCACTCTGGTGAAGGAAGACCAGCGGAGCTGTACAATGGAAAGTAATGGCCGGCCGCAAGTCGGCAAGCCAGAGTGGAAAGGCTGCCGCCATCTACGAGCGGCTGCGGCAACCAGATACGTGGCTTGCCGCCGTTGCTCATAGATGGCGGTAGGTGTCCAGAGTTCGGTGTCTTCATTTCTTTGCGGGGGACACGATCCTGGGGAAACTAGCCCTTAACAGCTCCGCTGTAAACGAACAAGGTACAGATCTTGCAGGCGACATTATGCTGCTTCTTTGCACATATTAAAGCATCACCAGTAGTAAGGCCCCTTCGGGATAGCTAACTGGGACCGTCGATGTCCGTGTCTACGCCCCGCCATTCCCATGCATCCCCAATGCACGAGATCTTTCCCTCTCGATTAATATATCAACTCTATGCGGTAAACGAAGCGAAAAAGGCAGCAGGCGGTGCCCTCACCCTCGAAGTGGTGGTCGGCCGCCCGCTGAAGGACCTCCTCCCGGAGCCCCTCTACAGCCCCGACGATGAGCTGGCGGATCTCCTCCTGCTTGTGGCTGGCCACCTCCATGAGGGCGTGGTACAGGCCAGTCTCCTGCCGCCGGGCGTAGGCCAGCCGCTTGGGCGTGATCATCATGTCCCGTGTCATGTCGAACGCCGTCAGGATGAACGACCGCAGGCACAGCAGGTGCGTCGTGTTGAGCAGCGAGGCTGCGCTCACCAGCAGGGACTGCAGGGCACTCCTCACAAACAGGTAGGCGCTGCTGCAAGGTCCCAAAGGGAATGGACGGTAGAGGTGAACCGCGAGGACCACCAAAGCGTGATTCTGTCTTTGCTCCTAGCCTTGCGAAGGGGGGCGAAGCAAACTTGGAGCTGGTCTTTTGTCTCACTAAGAGTTTGTTAATTCTACCAGCTTAAAGTTCAAACATTTGTTTCAGTGTGACCGACTGTTTTGACTGCTTGCGACGAGACGACTGCAATGGCAACCGAAGTCCGCGCAATGCAACGCAGTGAAACGAGAGAAGTCAAAACGCAGTCGGTTACGCTCAGATGCAAATATCTGGACTAGCTTTAAAGTGGGACACTATCCAGAAGAAAAAAAATTCTGCAAGAAAGGTTAATTTTGAAAAATGCATTAGTTACATCTATACTCGCGGTCAGCTTTCTGTGGCAATGCAGTTAATGCTAGGGGAGAGGGTGCACCAACCGCTGTACACGCGCTTTCCTCCTCTCTTCGGATTGCCACAGAAAGTTGACCGCGGTCAGCTTTCTGTGGCAATGCAGTTAATGCTAGGGGAGAGGGTGCACCAACCGCTGTACACGCGCTTTCCTCCTCTCTTCGGATTGCCACAGAAAGTTGACCGCGAGTATACCAACATCCAGAGAGCACTCCCAGAAAGTTTTATTACCGGTAGTTTACACTGCACAGGATATTTTTATAAATTATTTTTGGTCCACCGATGCTAAAGAAAAAGTAGTCGTTGGAGCACTTTGAACGCGTTTTTCTCCGTTCCACTTTTTGGCGTAAATTTCACTTGAAGAAAACTATCATTTGGTAACGGGACAAAAGGAATGACTCGCTCATTGTTTTTCCTAACTGAAATTTAATTGGCAATGCAACTGTGGCATTGTCTTTTACTTTGTGGATGTCTTTTATAAAAGATATTAAGGTTGTCGACGACATAAAAGGCAAAACATTCATTTAATTTTTCACCGCGATATTAGCATAATAAATTACTTTTTGGAAATTTTGTTTCCACAGTTGCACTCTCCAGGCATTCTGCTGAATATCTAGTTAAGAAAAACGTTTGGTATTATATTAGTTTTCTAACGATAGTTTTTACTAAATAAAGTCAGTGTTCCTGATAAAAACAACTATAATTTCTTTTACAATTTATCTACACTGTTTTTTGCCTCAAAACTGCCAGTATATACTACTGCAAATTTCATTCATGTTAATCTAAAGGTTCAGAAGTTGACCCTTCTGGGTAGTGTCCCCCCTTAGGGGGACACTACCTAAAAGTAATGGATGAAGAAGGAATAAAACAATTAAAACTGGGACGACACCAACCACATCTTTCATATTTCAAATTTTGAAAGATGTGGTTGTGTTGTCCCAGTTTTAATTGTTTTATTCTTTCTTCATACATAACTTGAACCAACACGCTCTTCTCCCAAGCATACCTAAGAGGGTAGTGTCCACCCCTAAGGAGGCACACTACCCAAAAAAGTGAATGTTTGAACCACTTGTCTGATTTAAATAACATTTACAGGGCTTGTTTCTGTCGGTGTTGATAACAGTTCTGCCAAATTTTGTTAACCTGGGTGAAGAACAAAAAAATTGCAAATGTTCAAAGATGAAAGTGGGCGTGTCTGCATAGGAAAACTATGGTTTTGAAATTGCTTATAAATTTGTCGTTTTATATTGCTTTAGGACAGTTCAGAGCAGATAGCTATGGAGCTATATTTCTATATTATACCATCTTTCATGACAAAAAAGCCACATACACAAATACTGTTTTTTAGATTTCCATCGTTTGTCCAAAATTTTAGTTCTTGGGCATAAAAATGATAAAAATAAAATATACAAGCTCATAGCTATCTTCCCCTTAGAATTTCACCCCAGAAAAACTCTTAAAAATGGATCCAAGTTCCGTAATACCAAAACGATAGTTTTTCTATAAGTGAAATATATGCCAAAAAGTGGTATGAAGAACAATGCGTTCAAAGTGCTCCAACCTTTACCTTTTCTTCAGCATTGGCGGGCTGACAAAATATTTTATAAAAAATTAACTATGAAACTCTCTGGGAATACCCTAGATGTTGGTGTATGCAAATATGACATTTTTCAAAATCAACTTTCTTTTGCAGAAATTGTTTTTTTCTGGGTAGTGTCCCCCCTTAAAAGGGCAAGCTGGCATTGAGCCTAAACATTTTTAATTTTTAGTTACTATATGAATGTAAGCTTGAAATTCTCGATTTTGTGTCCTCAACGCAAATTGGAGGCTGCCGGGATCTCTTAAATATTTTTTTAACCACCTTTTCTCAGTGGTCGTTGGAGCACCAAGTAACCATGCTTTATAAATGGAAACTTTTTTTAGGGCACATACGCTCTATAAATTGAAAAACTTCTTTAGGGCGTTTTCAGGCGTGCCTTTTGTCGTAAGTATAAGCGCCCTACGAAGTGCTCTCAGCACGGAGAGTGACGCGACAGTTCTTAGGCCCAACCACTTTCACGATTTCACTGTCCGATATGGGACCACAGACGACGGCGAGTCTTGTTGACATCAATGCATCAGTTGGGTGAAGCATGTCCAGGGCTGGGCAATTCCTCGACCCCAGCTATGCTAGGATTGCGCGCCGCTCGGTTTCCCTGTTGATCACTTCCGGAACTACGCACTTGCGGCCATTATGAGAGTGTGTATTGCTATGTTTGGCTTGGCTCGACTTGGCCCAGCTGCTTGGTGGCTAGTCGAGTTCGACACAGTTCGAGACTCGCGGAGCCGAAAATTGGAGTTGCGTTCATTACGCGAGGGAAAAAAAAAAAGAACTTTCAGCCTTTCCACTCGGGTGAAGAAGGAAGACCAGCGAAGCTGTACTATGGTGGGAATGAAGTAATGGCCGGCCGCAAGTCGGCAAGCCAGAGTGGAAACGCTGGAAAGGTTGCCGCCATCTATGAGTGACGGCTGCAACCGGACAACCGGCAAGCCGGTTGTTTGGTTGCCGCCGTCGCTCGTAGATGGTGGTAGCTGTCCAGAGTTTTGTGTCGAGATTTGTTTGCCCACAGACACGATACTGGGGAACCCAGCCCTTAACAGCTCCGCTGTAGAAGTCCAAATATTGATGCCCGTTGTGGGGGTGCCTTCATTTTGCAAGGGCGTTCGTTACGCTAGTTAGTAAATACGGTATGTTGCCGGACTGGTCGACGAGGTCCCCCAAAAGGGCTCGTGCCGAGCGTGCCCACCGACCTGCCAAAGTCCTCGAAGCTCTCGACGAATTCCGAGCTGGCCAGCACGGTCCCGCCGCAGCGGACGCTTGAGCGCCTCCGGTCCCTGCGCTTGTCCTGGAAGCGCTTGCACAGGAAGCCCAGGTTGCACAGCTGCTGGTACGCCGAGATGGGGAACGTCAGCACCGGCTTGGGCTGCTGCCCATTCTCCTGCTGCACTGCAAGTGCAGTCAGGGAACGGCACACACCAGACAGTCAGATAAGGGCTGGAAAGCCGAGCTCCGAGACTAACCAAAAAGATTATGGTAATATCCAGAGAGGTGACCCACCCCCCAAAGAGATAGGCCGCCCCCTATTTTTGGCAGGATTTGTTATTTTTTCCGAAACGCCAAAAGATGGCCTACTTTCAGTAATCGCAGGGCCCTGACGAACGGCAACATTGGCAAAAACGGTGTCACTTAATCACGGCGAGAGATGATTGAGCATTGCCGACTGGGAAGGACATTCCCCTTTGGTTCATCGCCCCTTCCTGCGATCGCAACTTTGGAGGGTCACAAAATGTAAACCTAGCATTTTTTTACTTTTTTTTACAGCATGCCGAAAGTTAGCACACCCCTTATTTTCATCCAATTTGTTATCGATTTTAGGTGGGCTACCTCTGGGGATATTACGGTAAACGTATCTTAACCCTACTGATGAGGTCAGGGAGACACAGGATGTCCAGTGTTTTAAGCTGCACGTGGTGTTTCCGCGATTTTTGTAGCTCGGGAGTTACGCCAAAATTCTAAATTTAGCGAGGCAATTTAGGTTGCTCCTTATATTTGGCACGTTGCACCCCCGCGTTAAACTCTCTGCAGTTATTTTCTTATAAAACCCCACCCCTAAGCACATTTTGCACAAAAAGAAAATGGCCTCGCCCCACCCCACTCAAAGATTAAGAGGTCATTTCTGAGTCCTGTTTTCAATCTATGCATAACACATGAGAAAATGGTATGTGTATGCTTGCAATACCTCTCAGCAAAACCTTGTTTAATGGATAATGCAGGCCTAGGAAACAAGCCGTCTTTAAAGGTCAACGTTTTGACACGTCAAGGCTGGCCTAAATTTTCTTTTGAGCGTGACCAATTGTTTCGCAGTCAAACGTGGATATATTCAAAATAGCTTGATATATTGACAATTCAATAAACAAAAAGTATGTAACTTAAGCTGCAGTTGAAATTTCCGTGCGTCTCTGCTAACGTCGATGATCGTTACAAATGGAAGTTTACCAAATACAGCACCCAAGGATCGCTAAATACAGTCGAACCATGTTAAAACATTTTTAGCGGAAAACCGCGCGCACAGCTTGCCGCGCTTATGCGCGCATGTAGCCGTGACCTCAGCAGCACGGATGAACACGAAAATAAATAAAAAAAGAAAAAGGTTAAAGAGCAGGATGCGTAAAAAAAAACTTTAGTCAAACGGCTAAATTAATGTCAATACAAAAATGACAAAGCAAGAATTGCGACAGAAAGGTAAATGAAGATAAACAAGGCATTTAAAGTGTGATTGCACAACCACTGTCGACTCGACTAGCAAAAGACTGTTGCATTTGTGCTTGGAAGGGGGGTGAGAGGACGCTCAGGAGTCTAGGCAGAGTGTTGATCTGCTCTGCCTCTAGGCACCATTCGCTGCCCGTGGCTAAAGTCCTTTATCCTCAACATGCAACAGTGTTTGAGGGAAACTAGGGGCACGGTGTGCAGTTCGACGTATCAGAGGTGGTGAAGTTTGATGGAGATGCATAAGGTGCACGCCTATACTTTTACATGGGACTTTCAAGGAAATGTTTTGAACGTCCGAAAAAAGCAAACAAAAGACCATTTCGAAATACCCAGATTTGATACAACTGGGCTTGACCGCACGATTTCTTGCGTTCCACTACAACGTGTTGCATGGACCTCAGTTGCCATAGCAACCATCTCGTCATGTGCGGTCGTAATGCAGTTGGTCGTGCTCCCATGCATGTACACGTTAATGATTTTACTACAGTGGCTCAATGGGGCCGGCAAAGAGTTTTCACAGACACATACCCGGAGTCAGAGGAGGCGTGGATGACACCTCGCTTCCGCTGCCGTCCCCTTCGGGGCCAAAAGAGCCGGAGGAGATGAGGATCTGTCGAGCCTGCTGCGAACGCGCTGCGTGCCGAAGACTACGAGCGTGCTGCTCGGACTCCGTCAGTTCGGACGTGGTGGGCAGGTCAGCACGCACGAATAGCACGGGGGTCTTGGGGGCCAGCCGCCTCAGCTCACACAGGTCCGCCACTTCCTGGGAGGGCACGGGATGCAGCAGAGACGTCAAAGCCATTCTGGACTTGGATGCAAAGCTGACTAATCCACACTGTGTTATTCTAACCAGCCTCTTTCGAAATGTAGACTACATACTCCGCGATATTGAAGGTGAAAAGTAGCTCCATCGTGGTTACCATTGTCAGATACAGGTTAACAATGCTCCAGACAAATACCACCCTGTACCAGCCATGGCATCTAACCGCTCCGGCGACTGACCAGAGAAGGCAGTAGCCTTGACAAGTAATGCGATGTTGGCGCAAGGTTACAATGCTATAGCCTTGGCAGCAGATTGTTTATGCATCTCGGAGGATCGGAGGCTGGCGGTAATCACAATGTGGGAGGAGCTTCTGGTGTTTTATTAGGTTGTATGAGACTATAAATGCTGCAAAACAAAAGTGCCTCATTAGACTTGTGGCCTCTTCTCCTTAGCCATGCTGTGGCAGGAAATAGAGAACATGGTTCATCAATATTATCGGGTGTAGAAGCGGGAGGGGAGAGAGGTTTTATCCTAAACTAGGTGCTGCCTGAGCCCTGCTCATATGAATAGAGTTAGGAAAACTACTTTAGAGTTCCACGAGAGTCTACTGCTTAAGAAGCAAATGAAGCCTTGGAACTGCTAACTGTGATGTTTGTCATTAATGCCAATGGGTGAAAAAAAAAAAAAAAAGTGTAACCTCATTGATACATTTTCGGCCTCCTTGCTTTCCCAGCTGTTACGTTCACCAAAGCCAATCCCATCCAACTTCCATAGGGACATCTGCCTCAATTTTCTCATTTGTTGCATTTGCCTCCTCGGCTGTAACCGCCGAAAACTGACACCTGACACAGCTGATGCATTGTGTTGGCCCACACGATCGCCCATTCCTTTTGCTTGCCCCAACAGGCACGACCTTGGACTGTCCTTGAAAGGGATTGGGGCTTTTGCAATAGCCTGTTCACCTCCCCATCTCTCTCTGGTGCACAAGTGCACCTGTATTGTGCTCGGAATCTCTGGTTCTGCTAGTTTCATTTCGCGCAGACTTCAAAGTTGCCAATTGCACAGGGCGTGCGGCAGGCACACGCCAAGCTTCGTACTGGCGCACTCGATCCTCACCACTTTACACTGGTGTACCAAGAACAAAGGTTTGATTTTGGTCGCCACGAAAGAGAGAGCAAGGTATAATTTGCCTCTCATGGAGAGAGCAAAATGCTGATTGTTCGTCTGCTAATGCGAGCAAAGAATGCGGCTCATCTGCTATAAAACGCTAGTCGCAGACAAAAAAAAAAATACTTTACTGTATATTATCTGCTAGCAGACCAGAAAAAAAGCCGTTTTCTATGAATTGAGTGTTGAGGCGCTGCGAGATCGGACGCAGTCTGAAATTGTGATCACCTGCTATTTCACATTGAAAGCCACCGAAAACCGGTGTTTCATCTGCAAATCTCCGGTTGTTCTGCTGCAGTAAACAAGCTGATATAGATCGGTGGATGAAGAGTACTAAGGACAAACACATTAGAGGCAACGACAACTCTCTCACTCTCTGTATGTGGGCGAGACGTTCTCACCAAAATATTGCTCAATGGCAAGCTCACGAAGAGTAAAAAAATGTCTCATTGGTTGATTGCACGCAAGCTGGGGTGCCACGTCCAAGCAGCAGCCGAGAATGCTGTCGCTCCCACCCTGACCGAAATCGGACCCTGGCGGCAGGTGTGGGGAGGCACCTGGGTGAGCCCGATAGGCTCGGACAATTTGCTCACTCTTATCGGCATATTAATGAGATTCTACTGTAGATGGTGATAAATCTGATGTTCTACGGACAAAAAGGAAAGATGCCAGGTAGGTGCATCAATTGCAACCCAATTTTCATCCACTGTGACCAATACCTGCGGCACGCAGATACAGTTACTCGTAAAACATCTTCAAGGTGCATGGTGATTCGATGCTTTCATCTCTCACAATTTTCTTCAAAACTAACCCTTACGCTGTTTGCCCGCACCAGTTCGTAATGATCTCATATCATGGCAGACATCCACATTAAATTTTGGCAGCCAGGAAGGGAAAAGGCAAGCACTGTATAGCCTCCTATAATCCAAGAAAGCGGCTGCCACAGAGTCCATTGCACTCGTACTCTACTTCACTTGCAGGTCGTCTACCAAATTGCTTCTTTCAAATTCAGACTTTTCACTTTAATATTTGAATTAAATACCCTGACCACTACAAAAGAAGAAAATGCAGAGGATGCAGTTTCAGTGGCTCTTCGAGCTGTTTTTGTTTAAGGAGATATGCAGATGCAGACTGCCGGCGTGTCTTTCGGCGTCTCGCAACTAAGCGCGACCCTAGTATGCGGCGATTCCAAGACACCCACGCCTGCCGCCTTATGCCATACTCTTGTCAAGTTTCGGCACGTTTGCCGCATGGGGCCACTCAGGGATTTGCCTTTCCACGACGTAATGCGCAAGACCTGGGTGGTATTGAATGGATGGATATGGCTGGACCCTTCTAATTGGGCGGTGGCTCGTGCCACCCAGCCGAAGCTTTTAATTTAAACAATTAGCTCCGATTAAATTTTAAACTGATTAGGAATGACGAAGAATTTTTTTATCGCGATGTTGCAGCAATTGTGGCCATCTAGAAGGCACTACTTGAGACTCGTGCTCAGGTTTGTTCCACAAAATTGTATAACAAAGCGGATTGCCAATGCTCTGGCGCAGCTCTGTGGTAATACGACCGCTTCACATGCGGTGGACCCAGGTTCGAATCCCAAGAGCGGCAGGCAATACTTTTTCTAGCAGTTGGACATATCGCGACGGACGCCCATGCCCTATTAAGCCAACTACAAAATCAACAATGATGGATGTCATTTCCGGTGGTGGGAGGAGCCCATAACAGCCATTGCTGTAAAAAATCTGAAACATCTTCAGAACCGTGCAAATTCCCCAAGGTTGTGCGTCCAAGGATGTGCAAACCCCGCCCAAGGTCGTGAATTAGCCTCGGGGTCCGAACCACCGAAGAACCCACCTTTTCGGAGAGAGCGTCGTCAGAGAAGGCATAGATGAGGAGTGGGGTGCACCCCTCGACGGCCTTGAAGTAGGTCTGCTCGAAGGAGCTGTCGTTGCAAGGAGTCGCAACCACCTGCACCTCCTCCCGCAGCAGCGGGTGCTTCATGCGGATCTCCAGCACAGCCGTGCTCAGGGCGGGGTCGTGGCGGGCGTCCCCCTGGGGAGACGACGGTGGCCTTCAGCGGGTCTCCAACGACCGCAGTTTGAGGCACGAGAGGGATCTTGGAATGTACTGTCACGAATGACGAGGTGACAAACAAGGAATAACTGAGGAAACTGAAACGTTAATGAAGCGAACTTGTGCTCGAAACAAAAAGGAAACGGAAGATAACAAAAGAGCGTCACGGGCGTCGAAGTCGGCGTAACAGCAGGATCGCACGCTGGGGCGAGACTGACTGCGGCTCGGCACGTGGAGGCCCTTATGTACACGCGTGGGATACTGGAACAATCGGCGTAGAAGGTTTGGCGCGTAGAACATTCGGACCTTGAACAAGCACCAGGATTTCTGAATTTACCAGAACACTAAATTGCAAGAATACAACGCGTCGCTCCCAAGAATCGAACCCTGGCTCTTCGCGTGGGAGGCAAGCACGATAATCGTTAGGCCACGGCCGCGCTGCCTACTTGACCAGCTGCGCGCGCGGCAGTACTTAGATCGGAGTCCTCGCCGAACACCGACGCGGCACTCGTTCAAGCTCGAGTCGGAAGCTGCAATGGCTCTCGTGTCAAATACGTGCTCGGATAATCGACGTAGCAGTCGTTAGATGGAGCGACCATTTTGAAAAGGGTCTCTTCTGTCGCAATAACGAAAAATGGTGGAACACCATCTTTTGACGGTGTTCTGCCAAGGGCCTTTGAGCACGCTCATCCTGAGATATAATCCATCTGCTGTGAATGACAGCCAAGGGACTCCCTCCCCTGCCATCATTACAATAAAGCAGTTCAGAAGCCCACCATCTTCATTAGGTATGATACCTACCTTGAAACATAGTTAACATAAGCGTGACATCGGCAAACGTAATGCTTGAAATGGTGCCTGCCCCAAATGAGCCCTTAATGCCAGTAATTTTGATGACCGTCTTTGAATTGAACGCAAAAAAAAATGAACTGGCACTCGTTCGTTTCTGCTGTGTTGTTCATTGTACAAATTAAAGAATGCATGGCTCACGCTTGTGCATGAACTCACGGAGCTGCCATACAAGTGTGCTCTAGAAACGCGAAGCATGGAGTGCAAAAAAAATATGAAAAAAAAAAACGACCACCTGTTACACCTGCCTGAGGTGCGAGGCAGATGCTAAATATATATGTGAGATCATGCCAGTCACAAGAGAGAAACGTGTTTCAACATGAAAGCTGCTCCAGCCTGTTCACCGCCAAACAACTGCGACGGATGATCAGGACTCCCCGAAGTGGCGAAATCCACCTATTAAGGCTCGTTCGGATATTTACATACGAGTGTGAACAACCACACTCCGGCTCGTGGCGCTGCACTACGACATGTTGCGTGGACCCCGCTTGCCAAAACAACCATTCTGTCGCAAGCAGTCCTAAGCAGTTGTAATGCAGTCGGTCACAATAGACCCTTTCCGGAATTCAGTCTGGCCACTTTGATCACTATCATCATCATCTGAAAACGGCATATGTGCTATACTAATGGCGGCCTTCTGTTTACTGATGAAGGAAGAAGTTGAAGATGGCTCCTAAGCAGATGACTCGAAGCCTATATATTCTACTAGATGTTAGCGCGGCAAGAAGCAGGAATTGGACGCAAGGGCTGCGTAAGTGTTCATTTTTAACTCGGTCCCAGTCAATCTGTTAGTAGCACACACTCTGCTTCAAATCCCCTTGATGTACAGAACTCTATCAAGGCGTCTATGTTGGTTGGCGCTTTTTTCCGACTGACTGCATTTGTTTCGCCATCGACACTAAAAGAGATTGAAAAATAATTGTAGTGAAGTGCACATTCTCGTTTACCGTTGCCCTTTAAAAGTGACGATGCCCCATTAGATACTGCAGACCGCAGGTTCATTGCCGCCATTAGTATAGTAAAAGATAAACTGCCATTTGAGTCACCAGATGGCACTGAATTCCGGAAAGGGTCTATTCCAGGCTGGTTCGCAGATTTGCGCATCATCCGGCTCATTTGACCTACCTGCACCTCCTGCACCAGCTGCGCTCGGTGCACACTGCCGGATCCGATATACGAGTGCAGCCTATCTCAAAACATGGCCCAAAGCACGTCGCCACCCACTTTTCCGTACTGCACTACACCTTTCTGCAACAGTGCAGGCTGGAGCAAATAAATCAAATGACCCTACCGAGTGCACTGTGACCTCTAATGCCAGAGTCCCACTAGAGCATTTAACAGAAACAGCCGACACTGACGAGTCTCGAACAGTAGCATCATGCCCGCGAGAGTATCCATGGCAGGCTTGAAATTACTCCCGCTTACTTCACGAGCACCGAGAGATTGCAAGCCTGCCAAAGGTGCCATAGCGTGCATCATGCTCGTGTTTGAGGCTTGTCAGTGTCGGTTGTTTCTGTTTGTCGCTCTAGTGGGACTCTAGCATTAGAACCACTTATAATGAGCGAACACAGTGGCAAGCCCAGAACCTATGTGTAACTAGACTGAAGGTCTTTGCAGTATTTGCGAGATCAAATCTACGCACTATATACAGGGTGTTTTTTTTAAGCTTTACAGATTTGTTCAGAAAAAGAAGCTGTGAAAGCTACACTTATGCGGTTTGTGCAGTTGAGTTATACGGCCAGGGGGACATGGTATAGGGGACTAATCGTAACAATCAGTCGGTTATTTAAGTATAATTTGTTCATTAACTTTTTAATTGGTGGAAATAGACATGGTCCCAATTAGAAACTTGCCAAAAGCCGTTGAAAACCCCTAAATAATTTTTAGAAATAATTTGAGCGCGTAAGAGGCGTAGTAGTACTGTCGAGACCGGTTATAACGAAGTCAACGGGAATCGGAAATCACTTCGCTATATCCGCCATTTCATTATAACAGACTTCAGTTGACGAAGTGCAAAAGGGAATGGCAAATCGTGATCGCTTCGCTGTAGCCTCTATTTCGTTATAACCGACCTCCTTATAACCGGTCTCGACAGTAGTGTGCAAAGGTACCACTCATGCAACAGATACAAGGCTGCGGCTATGATAAAAGACGGAAAAATTGCGCGGGTGCGTTATCGTACCAGTAGCCTCGCTCCTGCAGCAGGAGTGGTAACTTTAGCGCACTACTGTACTTCTGATGTGCTCAAAGTCTTTCTAGAAATTACTCATCTAGTGGTTTTTGATGACACTCAGGCAAGTTTCTAATAGGAACCGTACATCTATTTTCACGAATTAAAAGTTAATGAACAAATTTTACTTAATTAGCCAACCGATCGTTACGATTATCTCCCTACACTATGTCCCACTGGCCATATATCTCACCCGCACAAACCGCAGAAGTGTAGCTTTCACGGCCTTTTTTTCTTAAATCTGTTAAACTTAAAAAAACACACACACACACTGTGTAAGGACTGCTTGCATACAATTAGGACTACGTTTTCAGTATGTACCGACAAACCTCAAAAATTCACCCTTGAGCTGGTCGCATCACAATCGGAGAAAAGCAAAAACCTGGGATAAAAGCAGTCCTTGAAGAAGAAAAATTCCCAAGCTTCATGGAAAGAAATCTTTATCAACAGCAGTATTTTAAACTGAACCAGAACTCTGCACAAGGTGACTGCTCTCTTCCGGAACTGCCAGTCTCATCTTATCTCCTCTTATGGGTGGATTGATGCACGCTTTTTAAGTATTCGGGTCATGCGCACGTCCCCCGGAGGGTCAAATTAAAGGTGCACTAAAGACGTTTCCGAGATCGTCTGCTCTTGGTGATAACTCAATGTACGGGATCTTAGCATCACAGAAATTCAAAAATTATGCTCGTGCGACGTCTAACTCCCTACAAAAAACGCAATTGAAGTCCGTGCCACGCCCCTTCCTGAGAGGGAAACTCTGGAGCACAGAATCCAGCGGAGGCGCCGGCGGCGTGACGACGGGAGCACGAACTGGCCTGACTCTCGCCCATAGTCATGCCGCCGCCGCCTCCGCTGAATCCTGTGCTCCAGATTTTTCCGCTCAGAAAGGGGCGTGGCACAAACTTCGATCACATTTTTAACATGGAAATAGACGTTGGACGAGCACAATTTTTCAATTTATGTGATGCTGGCATCCTGTACAATGAGTTATCACCAAGAGCAGACGATCTCAGAGACGTCTTTAGCGCACATTTAAGTTCCGACAAACGCCGATTTCCGTCAAAAACATGCTTTGAAAAACACCAAACCTGCGCAAAAGAATTAACCCCGTAAGACCAACCTCCAAGTTCAAAGAAAAATAGGCCCCGAAAACACAGAACCCTCGTGACATTGTCTAAAGTATTCCGAGCCCACGGTGAAAGAAAGATACATGGGTCGGTCGTTTCTCGTAGTCACCCATAGATGGCATAGACGCGGTCTCTTGTTGCAAGTCGACGAGCAGTTGCGGCATGCATTGTCACACTCAAAAACAGATGTGCGAACTGACCCGCCAACGCCGATGTCCGAACCGTCCCTTGGCAGACGTCGCGGCACTGAGGAACGCGTGCTTACCTCGAGCTCCAGGTCGGCTCGGGGAATGGTCCTCCAGGGTTGGTCGTAGGCAGCCAGGTGCTCCACGAGCTCGAAGCTGTTGGGCAAAGCCAGGCTGATCTCCGTCTGGTTGCTGGTCCCGGGGCAGAAGCGCACCTGCGGACGGGAGTGAGGTCACCCAGACCTATTTTTAAGAAGAGTTTCCCTATTTTCATTGATACGCCAAACACCTTAAAATCATAGAAGCTTACCACTTTATGTCATGTGCAAAGAAAGGAGTAGTTGTTAGACTACAATTTTTAGCCTCCTCTTCTTTTATGCGCAGTTTAGAGGACCTCCTACCAAACAATGACCACTCACTTTAATTGTCACATATTAAGAAAACTAGTGTTAAGTGTCAAAGGGCCCGATTTAAGGCATGGAAGAAACTCCAAGCACAATTTCCTTACAACAGATAGGTGGGCTAGTTGGCAAAGAAAGTGCAAAATCTTAGGAACGAAAAGGAAAAGTGATTGAAAACAGTGCTTCGTATGTTCAACCCCTTTCGTACTTGCTAGATGTTTTGCTAACTTGCCCAAATGCAACATCTGGATGTTCCTCAGTCTTACTTTTTTGTCAAAAGCTCAGGTTGACAATCATCCAATGAACGGGTTCAATAAATTGGGTATTGGAGCTTTCTGCAATAACTGAACTGAATCCTTAAACTTTTGTTGTCCCATGAGCTCCACGGATAAAAGGTCATTAGCAATTAGCCATAACCCAATTTTTCTTCCTACTTTTTCCCTTTTAACATTATAATCAGGGTTCTGTGTTTTCAGTGTTTATCTTCTTTTCGAATTCGGGGGAGTTTTCTTTTCTTAGGGTTTAGTTTTTCACACAGATTTGGTGTTTTTTATGTAAATTTATTATAACTTAACAAATTTACACAAAAAACACAGAATCTGTAAAAAACAAAAATACCCCCTCCCAAAAATACATTGTAAACAAGGAACCGTACTTATAATAAATAAAAAAGAGCTTCATACAGTCTATTACCTTAATGATATTAGGTACTCTCGCGAATCACTGCACAGAACAGAGCATCTTTAATAAGAAATCTCCCAAAACTTGTAAAAAATGGCTCATTGACTTGTAGAGGTTTGTCCCATCCTTGGCGCAAGGTATTTAAAACTGAATTGTACATTCAAAATAAACACTTAGAAACAAATCCAGATGTTGCATTTGAGCAAGATGCAAAAGTAAGTATAATTCCTCGTGAAAATCTTTGACCACCCTTATGGCGCATTCACACTGGAAGCAGATCCGCGTTCGCGAAGCGGTTGCGGTTCGCGACCCCGTTCAGACACACCGAGAGGCGGTTGGAGAGAGGCAGTTGGCGGTTTCTCAGCAATCGCGCGTGATCTTTCCAGACTTGCATTTGGCAACCCTGTTTTACAATCCAAAATCCACTGTAATCCACGATCCAAAGCCAAAATTTTGCTATTTTACACTGAAGATTTTTCTTGGGGATGTTCGCACGCATAACGAGTTCAGGCAGCGAAAAAAGAGGCATGGACCCGCAAAACTCGCATATGATTCCCTCGACTTCGCCCACAAGCAAAGCCCAGCTAGGCGCGCCTTTCTGACTCAGGACAGGATGCCCCTGACCTTTAAGAAGTGGACCCTTCCCGCATGCACTCTTTTTTCCGGACTTTTTCCGCTATTTCCGGATAGAGGTCCACTTTTCCCCCTCCTCGTTCGCACTTGTCATTTTCGAAGTTGTGAGCGGTGGGGTGAACAGTGGTGCGGGGGAGTGTGTTGGGTGCTAGCCGGTCGTGGCTTCGTTGGTGGCGGACTCTCCTCTCGTCACTCTCACGTCGATCGAGTCTACTGTTTGTTTGATTAATTGATTCATTAAGCTCAAATAAACGCCATATGGATTACCTCTGCATCGTCTGGTACGTACACTTTATTCCTTGAGTATGTTTCCTTTCTTTTCTTTTGTTAGTAGTGAATGTTACAGGTCGAGTTAGCTCAGGTACCCTGCCCGCTCCGCGGTAGTCCTTTGGCTCCGTAATCAGGCTCGCGACGTCTCCATCGGCCTTCGTTTTGGTCATGCACGGTGTCGGAAGCTTTCAATAGTTCACGCGACTATCTTAGTGGGTAGAAAAGCTGACGTTTCGGACGATCAGGAATGGGTTCCGACGTTCTATGGGCAGAGACTAACGAGGCAGCGAGCTTCGGGCTGTGGCACCCGGAATAAACAAACTCTTACCCGAACCAAATCACCGGTGCGAAGCCCGTTAAGATTACGAGTCAATTCTTTTCACGGCGGATTCAAGTGACAGACGTGAATATCACATTTCTCCGTAGATTTGTCTGCTGTAACGATAGGACTACAGTCTAAGCTCGTTATAACAGACCTTGATTTTGACCAAGATTTTGGTTTGTTGTAAAAGGAGTATGTTGTATGCAGATATGAAGTTGAGTCAATGGTGCATAGAGGAAAACCAACTGAACTTAGCAAATCACTACCGTAAAATTCCGAGCAAGCGCCCCCACCCGAGCAAGAGCCCCCCCCAACTTCACCTCTAATTTCACATTTCCACGCCGTTCCGGGAAAGCGCCCCCCTCCCCGCTCCGCACCCGTATCACGCACCACGCTGACCGCGCCCAGGCAACACTGGCCTGCGAAGTTCAGTCCAAGAATCCAATCCAATCCTACTTTGCAGCCCGATCAGCCCGGTCACTACGCGCCACTGTCGCTTTGTTTTGGGGATGTCAGGTCTTCTATGCGTTCTTACACAGTGGCAAAGAAAATCGAGGTCGTCCAATGGCATTGTGAAAACGAGAAAGACGCACATTAGACGTACGTCTCGACACATCAAACTCGACCGGATACGGGAATGGGACAAGAATTTTGACAATTTGCTACAGTCAAACTATGGGAAAGCCGAAGTTCGACGAAAGCTAAGTAACGGCGCGCCGGTGTTCAGTGAATACGTGGACAACGCGCTCTTTTAATACCTGGAGAGCGAAGGAAGTGCAGAATGAGCCATTAGCAACCGGCTTCTTTCTGAAGAGACTGTCAAAATAGCCAACAGCATGCACTCGGGAAACATCGCGGAATGCTGCGAACTTCTTTTTGCGGCAGACTCTGGGGTGGTTTTGAAAGTGATTAACATAGCAGTGACAAATCTTTGGCCTAATAAAGTCTATGTTCCCAGAGATAAATAAAATATTAAATCTGCACTTCGCTTTTTTTTTCTTTTTCTGGCGGAAAACTTTTGTCGTCGCCATCTTGAATTTTGGTGCCGTTCCGGGATAGCGCCCCCCCTACATTGCAGGTAATTTTGACTTGCGTGCAGGGGGGCGCTTGCTCGGAATTTTACGGTATGTTATATCCAAATGTCTGTTGTAACCAAGCCTCACCAGCGACAGGTGCCATCTTGTTTCGAAAGTCACTGACGTCACGTCAGAGTTGCGTTGGGATTGGTTGCCGCTTTGCAGTTCGTGAAAGCAGTTGGCAAAAACGCGCTCCAACCGCTCGATCCTAGCAGATTTTTGGTTGAGAACGCGCAGATCCGCTTCGCGTTTGCGGATCCGCTTCCAGTGTGAATGCGCCATTAAAGGGAAGCTGAAGCGGTTTTGTATTTGAGGAGGCACACTTGAATAGTCTTCATTTGACCTCCAAGATCTCAAATATTGAAATTATTTTTTTTTTATTTGGTGCAAGGAGAGTGCAGAAAATCATTTTCCCTTCCCGGAGCACGACGTCACAAAACAAGCTTTTTGGAATCTCCACTCTCGCGCATTTCAGCACCTATCAAAGCTATGCAGATGCCTCTTGCTATTTTTAAAAAGGGCAGAAGAAAAAAGTGAAAGCCGTTTACAACTCCCTGTAACGCCGAATTGGAGCGCAGCTCATGAGGAGGAGGGAAGGGTACTCAGGGGAGGGTATACCACTCCTCCTCTCCTCCTCGTCCCTTCATTCTTCAATCTCCTCCGGGAAGGGGGGGTCACGTGACCGACCCCGGGGGGGGCTCGCGCGGTGCATTATGGGACATTTTCCATAATGCACCTCGGGGGGGAGGGGGTCACGTAATCTTCGGGGGATGTCACGTGACCTGAGGGGTCCCCCCCGAGGTGCATTATGGGACATTTCCCATAATGCACCTCGGGGGGAGGGGGGTCACGTGACCCCCCCCCCCCCCCCCCCCCGAGGTCCCGTGACCCCGGGGGGGGGGGGGGGGGGGGGGGGCTTGCGCGGTGCATTATGGGACATTTCCCATAATGCACCGCGCGGTTACGCCGACGGCAACGGCGACGCCGCTCGAGCCGGAAACGGGCGCCTAAGAGCTGCGCTCTAAAATATGTCATGACTGTTGCCAGCGCGGGGGAATATACCTGGCAAGCGTGTGATTGCACGTGCGGCCTTCGAGCGAGACGCACTTGGCAGCTTAAAGATCCTCTTGCGACGTCACGACTAGTTGGAGGTTTTTCGTGTTTTGTTGCGTTTAGTTACGTCTTTGAGGAAAACAAAAGTGGTATTCAGATCCACGGGATAGAACTAAGCTAGAATTAACCTCCATCTCATTTTTGAAAAAAGCGCTTCAGCTTCCCTTTAAAGAAAAACTAAAAAACCCTTAAATTAAAAAAAAAAGATAATGTATTAATGTAGTTTTTTTTAAAATTATGTCTGAAGTTTTCTTTCCATCTAATTTGTAGGAACGTCGTAATTGCCCAAGTAAAATTTTGACATAGCCCCGTCCCTTGCGGCGCACCAAGCGCAGGAGAGCACAAGAGCGAAGAGAAAAACTAGCAAAAGTGATGCCATCGACGGCATCAGATGACCCTTGGTCGCTGCTGAGCTGGCTCGGGGATGGTGAAGATGACGTCACGCTTTGAACAAATAACAGGTGGCAGAGAGGCTCGTCACAAGCCCTGCAGCGATTGTGTACACATTTTTCAAAATAAATGCGGTGTATGTCTACTTCTGCCCAAGTTAAGTGCGATAACTGAATTCCCGGGACAAAAAGCTATAGAAGTCTGCTTCTAACTCAGGTTTCTTGAAAAGTGCTTCAGCTTCCCTTTAAAGAGCAACATGCAACAGGAAGGAAGGACCTTTACCGTCCTTTCCATTTTTGCTCCATTCATGCCATCCAACACATCCCAGATGACGGGGCTGTAATGCTGAATTTTCTGAGTGCTGCATCATGAAAGCTGCATCATGAGTGCTGCATCAGCATTTTGCTGGGATTTATGTTCTCATTATTGAACAGTAGCCCCAGCCGAACACTGATGCAGGACTCATGTTCAACCTGTGACCCGCATTGATTTGTGTCCCCACACTCGATCGAGATAGATCACATAGGAAATCCAGCACTTGTTACCCAGGAGGTGTTGGCTTAGCACTTGTGCAAGAAGCAAAACAGATGAGGAAAAGGAAGACAACAGAAAGAGAAGAGACAATTTCGGCCAAGCAGACAAGCTTTAAAGGCTGCTGACAAGGTACTTACGTATGCCTACATTTTCATGGAAACAACCTGAAGAGGCAGACTATAAAAAAGCAGTTCAAAATCTGGCTTTTTCCTCACGAAAACTGCTCACTGAGAACCACTTGCTCGGTTACCACTCAGATCTGCTCACCATCCTCCAGGTCAGCTGTCCCTCCTCGCTTCCAGGGGAGGTGACCGGGAGGACAGTCTGGCCAAAGAGCTCGTTGACCACACACGCCTTGGCCCAGCAGCTCTGCCCAAGCACCACCAGGGCCACGGGCTGGTTCACTGCGCTGGCTATGAACTTGTCGTCTGCCTCGTTCAGTCGCAGCTGGGCCAATTGCGCTGCCGGAGAGAAGAGGATGCACGGTTGGCCAAGGCAGACACAGAGACCGGACAACAACAATATTCCCGAGACTTCATATTTTCAGATGCCAATGTGCCCTATTGGCGCTTTTCTGCAGCTGTGCATGGGCGCTGCCATAACAGACTCACTTTTTCTTTCCTGATGTTCCGGTCACTTCACTTCATCACTATGGTAACAGGACAGGTTATTGCTTAAACGTTGCCGTGCCCTTATATTCAATGCAGACTTGTGTAGGTTCATCAGCGCTCGCGTCAACGACTCGGCATCTCTGTAGGACAAGAAAAGGTCAGCAACTTGCATGCCAACGGTCCCATAACTTCCCTGGTGATAATATTGCCTGGACTTCCCTCGTAACATTGCCCGGACTTCCCTCGTAACATTCTCCGGACTTCCCTCGTAACATTCTCCGGACTTCCCTCGTAACATTCTCCGGACTTCCCTCGTAACATTCTCCGGACTTCCCTCGTAACATTCTCCGGACTTTCCCTCGTGGCAACATTCCCTGGACTTCCTTGTGACAACATTCTCCAGACTTCCCTCATGACAATATTCTATGGACTTCCATCATGACAATATTTCCTAGACTTCGTCCCTAGGCTTCCTTTATGACAATATTATCTAGACTTCATATTTTCAGAGCACCGCACTGTATGACATAGGCTGAAGCTGTAAAGGAAGCCTCCTGGTTGGCTGTGGGCAGCCATATTCAAGCAAGCTAAGCCAATCGAATTTGAGTGTAGTCATTGTAGTACTTTACGTTTAAAACATTCCTTCAGTTGCTTCAATTGTGCTGGTCAGGCAAAATGATGGACAAAAGGAAGTCGCTTTCAGCATTCAGTGTGCAATAAGTCTTGAATTTCTTGCGTTGCAGCATAGAATCAATAATCATGAAAACAAAGGACTTTCTGGGCAATTAAAACCATCTACCATATTTTCCGGTGTATATGTCATGTTTCTTTTTTTTTTTAACATTTTTCTTGGTGCGTTTATACAACAATGCAACTTACATGCATTTTTTTTTCTCCTAGCGCGACACCAAGTTCTGAAGCGCCATTCGCTGTCTTTTGTAGAGCAGCGTAACTATGTAACCATAGGTGGTGTTGCCTCTTCCAGGAAGCACTGCTGTCGCCGCACTCTTCTACACTCCTCATGACTGACTCAGAAAGTCAGGAATTTGACAGTTCCCTCAAAGCGGCTCCATGTGGATAGGCAAGGCAGTGAGAATGAAGCTTTGCATGTGAATGACGTTACCCAATTCAGTCATGGTTCCGTATTCTTTTGCTGTAAGTCCAGTAAAACTGAAAGGTAAGTGGGCTTGGTATACAACATTGCATAAAATTTTCTCGCGTCCTTAGTTTTCGTCTGATGAGCGGTTTTTTTTCTGCCATGCTCCAGCCGTGTTGCTACATGTAAAAGGAAGGATTGTGGCTAGCTGATCTTTTCGCGGTATCGAAAGGTGTTTTAAGATTTATCTATTTGCCTGCGCGTTGATGCTTATGTCGTCTCCGTGGCTTGGTTTAGGCTAGGCCTAGTGATACAAAGCTTTGTTCATGAGTGTACACTTAAATAAAGCTGACTACTTTCTCATTTTGCACGTTTTACGTCCTTTTGTTGCAGAACACTTGATTGCCCCCACCAGACAGCACTGTCCTATGGGCATTTCTTGCAACTCGAGACGTCAAGGGTGTCTCACGTCAAACGGTAGATGTGAACTAGCCAATTGTGCAAAACTCCCAATTTCGCTATATGTGTATATAAAAAAAAAAAATTATTGCGTTAACCATGAAAAGAGGCACGACTTATATGCCGACTTTTCAGCAAAAACGGCTGAATATACGGAAGTGTGACTTATGCAGGGGTGCGACTTACAGTCCGGAAAATATGGCACTCAGTGTGTAAGAGTGACACGGTGATGACATAAATCGAATTGCTGTAAACAATGTTTTTTTTTTTTCTTTCGGCAGCTCGATTTGTGCATTTGGCCAAAGCTAGACTTTATTTTTGGGGGTACTAAACTTTGTGAAACGGTAGATATGAAAAATCACAATAAACCCCCATAGGGTGGCAAGCTATTGTTAAACAACTAAGCCAATATCATCCTCTGGAGGGCTGCAAAAGTTCAGATAAGGGTTGGTATTGGCTTTGCCCGAGGCATTTCGAATGTTGTCCTCGGTGGCGTTAAGTTCGTAAAATTTTGAAGCCATGTACAAGTTAGCTTAGGGTACAAGCTGCTTGTGAGCTCCATCACTGCTACTTGTGACTGCCGCCAAAGCCCGAAAAAGGAGTGAAGAAGCTCTATCTCAATGCTTCTTCAGATATAAAAGCGCTGTGCTAGCAATCAGGCTCCCCTGCCCCAGCTTTATGGGATGAGCAGAATTACAAGTGCACAGGGGGTGTCTGCATGACATACTGTAAACGACCTAAATATTACAAGGACCCAATTTCCAGAAATTTTGTGACTTTGAAGATATCGCGAAAAAATTATCACGCAAATATTTCGGTCTATGGCAACGGATACAGCGAATATCGCTCTAAATCGCAAAATATTGTGCCCGCAAAATATTCCTGAAATGCACACTACGCAAAATATTGAGTAAATACAAATAAATGTTTTTTATGGTATGTACAATTAGCCTATGTGGGCTGCTCTTGAGAGCAACATTCAAGCTGACATCAACTGGAAATATTAAATCTTGTCTTCTCCACTTCAAGCGATGCAAGTTGTGAAATAATGTATACATACACAGAGAAATCAAACACTTTCCTCAGGTTTTATATTTGAGTTGCTTACAGACTACAAACAAAAAAGAAAAACCTAAACAAAGGTTTGGTTTTCTTTATCCATTTAAACACTTCATAACTTTATGCTCAATATAATTGCTTATGGTGGCCTAATCATCACCAGCAACATTACCATCAAACAAAGCAAAGAAAAAAAAATATTGCACATCGGATTACCAGCTTTCCCAAGTAACAGGCTATGAACACAGCCATCCAAAGTCCACAAAAGATATGGTCTACTGTAAAACCCAACTATCCAAGCCCCTCCCTAGTTATGCAAATGTGCCAACTCTCCATTCACAAAATCTGTGGCTATTCATGCAAGTCTCCAGCAGCCAGTGAAACTGCAGCTTAAAGGGATACTACAACGAAATTTCGGCGCTCATTTTTTGGTCTATATGTGTTCAAAGGAGCAGTATCACATCGAACATACCAATATCTTGTTAAATAAGTCTCGAAAAGGAATTTTAAAACAAATTAAACGATTAGCAAAGAGCACCTGCTGGATGTCGCTAACGCCTCGCTTGTAATGCCCGTCTAGGAACCTTGACAGCTAGTGACTGTGAGTGTCTCGCCTCTGGCCACGACGAGAGAAGAGGGAAAGGAGGAACTCCTTTCTTCCCGAGAATGCCTTTTGTGTGTCGCAGAAGTCGCTATTGTCCCCCTACAAGATTATAGAAGATTAACCCGTCACTCAAAATTCATACGAAAGCAGCCGCTTCGGTGGCTGGAACGACTGGGCCATCCTCTCGACGTCAGCCTCGCCGTAGCTTTGCTCGTCCCGAGACGACCTAAGTCACGATTGCATTGGATGTCACGTGGTCTCCGCTGGGCCTTCTCGAGCGCTTGCCAGAGTGGGCCGTTTATAACGAAAAATACAGCCACCAGGCTCAAAATACAAACATGCGATTGTCATTTACGGATATTGTGGATGATATTCAACCTATTTTTGAACACGATGGGAATATTTCAAATTTCGTTGAAGTATCCCTTTAAGAGCTTGATCAGACTTTAAACTGTATTGATGCAATATTGCCAGATTTTGAAATTGTGGTCACAACAAGAGATTTCCGACGACGCTATAAAAACAAGTTGAAACAAATAAGTAATCATAGCTAAAATTCCAAGGAAGGTGTCCCCGACATATTGTGAACCCAGACTTCTGCTAGGACACAAAAACCTAACAGTGAAGTCTCCCTTTCAGTTAATATGGTTCCTCTTGCGACCCATAGCATTAAAAAAACTGCTACATCGTTCTTTTTTAACAAAATAATGCCTGCCTATATTTCTCGAACTCCGTCCCAGCAAAGTTTATTTTTGTAGCACAGTGCTTTGAGTAGACTTCAATCTTGCGAAATAAAACAGAGAGGGACTGACTTTTTTGGTGGAAGTAGAAACAGCCTCAGTGAAGAACAGAAAGGAAAGGAAATGAAGACTGCCGAGACTTGGGTGTTTGGGTAGAGGGAGTGTACCACATGAACATAGACTTCAATTATTCCATCAATAAGAGAATCCAAGGAAGCCGAGGTTGGCTGCGACATGAGTCAAAGTGAGTGCAGGCGATCATGGGAGGCAATGCGCCCTCCACCATATTTTCTGGTCTATAAGTTGCCCCTCTGTATCCCCACTGTAAACGGCAGTTTTCTGGAAAAAGTTGGTATGCAAGTCGCACCAATATGTTCATACAATCGACATGGCGAAACTGCATTGAAAAGTCTGCATATGTGTGTTATGATTGCAATATATGCGCAAGCAAGAGGAAGTTTAAATACTCATGTCAATGAATTGCACGAGAAACATAACCCCCATGGAAAATTTCCGTAGTTAAGGTCCATACTTATAGAAAACAAATGGACATGAAAAAATGGACCGGAAAACATGGTAAGTTGCATTTCCCTTGCATCTCTTGATATGCAGCTAACAGCACCGAAACAATCAACCCACCTGCTGCTTGTTCGGTTTAGGGGGAAAACAATTGTTACTTTCTGGGAAACCTCTACATGACAACTACTTTTGAAAATCGCCCCATTGTATCTCTAAAGGGACAGGCCAAGCCAAGTGTGCTCACAAAGTCGAATGAAAAACTACAAGCTGTGGTATAATAGAGGCTAGATTGAAAATACCCAGAATATTGGCCATCTCCAGCAACCTGTACATAAAAATTGTTTGAACTAAAAAAATGTATGCCACTCCTAAAGACAACTAAAGATCTTATGTGTGCATGTGTTCTAGTGCAATGAACATCCAAGAGCTCTTTTTTTTTCTGCAGAAGCTAAACTGCTGCGAGGGTACAACCAAAGGTCAACGTCATAGTTCCCTCCACGTGGAGCTACTGGCAGAAAACCAAAAGTCTCCAGGAAATGGGAGGAATGTCGCAAAGCACACAGCTGTGTTCAGCACGAATACTCTCGGCATTTCTGAGAAAGGCTTTGACGTCACGCATACAGTTGGGTGTGGATCACACAATGTTGGAAAATTCAACCTAACCTATGTACTCATTGTATTTACCCTTTTGAGTGCCGCGCCCAGGTATACTCTGGCACGTTCCATGGCACACTTCGCGCCATGTCTAAGTATAGCTGTTTCGAGTTCTCAATTTATTCCGTACCGCTTCTAACTGAACTCAGACTGACACAATCTTTTTTGCTGGAAGGCGGCATTTATGGACAACTCATTGAACCACAGTTTTTAGTTGTGGTTTCGCCTACCTATTTATGCAAGGTCGAGAGTGTTGTGGAGGAAACTTTCTCCGTATGCGTTTCAAAGTCAACATTGTTTTTGAATGGCGGACTCTCGTGTTTCAACATTGCGCTCCTTGAAATCCAGGAGCTGATAATGAATTCAGAATCTGATGACAGTAAAACTGAGTGCACTTGGGAGACTGATGAAAGTGATAGCAGTCGTCACCACCTGAAAGGCCACTCACAACGAAAAGTACTCGACGAAACTGGCTCCAAGTGGACTCTAGGGAACTTCCTTCACGACGCCCCCTACCATTCAAAAGTTAAAGAACTCTTTGAACATAAAGCAACGTAATCTAGTAAAAATTTTTACATATTGAAGCATGCAACGTGCTTCTGCATCCGAAAATTATTTTTTTGTGCAGTGAAAAAAACTTTGCAGAGGGTGCACGCTGGGACAAAAAACAACAACTGGCATTTAAAGGGTTAAGAGCCAAGAAGAAACGTCTCAAAAAGGTATGACAAACTTTCTGGGCAATTGCAAAAGTCAACCACACAATAGTTGGCAAGCTCACAGTTATATGTAAAACGAGTCTTCAAACTGTTTTTTGTTTTTTTTTAATTTCTGATACAGAATAGTTGAAACAAAGAACCTGAGTCCAATTTAGCAATACAACAGTGCATACTGAAGTCAATACAATGAAGGAAACATTTCCATTTGGGACTAACCACTGTTACAGCAATTTTTTCTATATTTTGCACTATTTGTGCCTTCCATCCCAGCTTATTTTAGAACAGCGTAGAAATAACAAACACGAAGGGAAACATGATGAAACTGACAGTACTAAAGGCCAAACACTAAGAGAAGACACGCAAGGCTTGACAGGCATCAGTCAACTCCGAACGGAACATGAAAGAAATCTTTACGAAAAAAAAAAACTAAAACACAACAGATTTGCACAGCCGGAGCAGGGGTAAGATTTCCATAAAACACTGCATTTTATTCATGGTAAATAGCAAAAACATTACTTTCTTAAAGGGTGAAGCCACAAACTGACAACATTCACTCAGGATTCAAATAATTTTGTCGGTACATGTGTTACCATTTAGGTTGACCGGAGAGAAATTCTGGACACCTTATGAATTTTAAGGATGTGTGCATTTTGGGTCAGTAAGTGGCATTATTTAACAAACAGAAAGCCTTTGCAATCTACAATAAATCACATGAAATGGTTTTATCGAAACCACACCCTTGCTGCCACTGTGTAGGCTTGTTAGTAGTGTGTGTGTTCTTTTTTTTTCTGATCTCCTTTTCAAGATTCCTTCTTTCAGGCCTTAAAACCTCAGTTGTGAGTCACAACTTTCAGTATTAAGTGCTGCTGGATTGTCACCATGTTTATGTATACGAAAAGGCCCAATTCTCGATCTCGCAACATAAAATTACTTGTGAACATATGCTGCATGACAGTTAGCATGAACACAACATCGGCACTTTTTAATAATCTATTTAGGTTTCGACTATAGTACAAGATTTCCTCGCTTAAGTCAAAGCCTCAATGAGCCCTCTTCACCACACTACTACTTTGATGACAGCAATCCAATGCTAAGAGAGAAACAGAAAGGACGAGCAATCACTTGTTCAAGCTTTCTGCGTACAACTATACTGATAAAAAAAAAAAAAGTTTTAAACAATACACGAGATGAAACAATATGTTTTACAGTTTAGATTCCCCGCCAAGAAAGGGTAAAAGCAATGATCAGTAAAGGCCCGAGGGCTAGAGATTTCTAACATGCAACCAATCTTCAGTTAATAACGCCAGCCTCCGTTAGAGTCTGAGCCTCCGTCAGAGTCTGATCATCTTGGTCTGGTCTCTAACCCACCAATTGGGAACCCCGAGGTCAACACGCTGCTTGGGAGCCACCGACATAAAGCAAGAATGTTGAATGCCGCACTACGCCACGACTTGCTAGTTACCGACGGAATGAGAACTACAGGGTGTGTCTTTCGAACGTGCTCCGTGCCTTCCACCATGCTTCAGCAGCGGCGCGCTCAAGTGCACGAAAGACCAAAGCGTTGTCAAATGTGGGAAGCTTTCGCGGGAGGCGGGACAACCAAAGCTCTTCCCCACCATTTTCACCTTGTCGGTCACCTCTTTCACAACATAAGACACCTTAGTTCCTTTTTGTAAACTCTGGACCAAGTGCAACCTTTATTTGCTATGCCTATCCACGCTGCCCATTGGAAGGTGCATTCCTTTTCTACGTTAAATGCCACACCACTGTGAGAGAACAGTGATTTGTGCTGTCAAGGTGCATACATAAGCCACCACACATTCAAACCTGGATATGTCTATAGTCACAGACAAGGAGAGAATAGCACGAGAACTCTTTCGAATGCCCGCCCTCCGGCACGCACGTGCTAGTTCTCCTCCAGCATCCGCTGGAGGCAGGACAACTGGAACTCCTCCCTTATCATTCTCATTCTGTCAAAAACTATAAATTCAAAATTTTTCTATAGAAAAAGAGAAGAAACATGTTATTTAGAGAGCCAGGGAAACTTTTTTGGTCCGACTTCCAACCGTATCAAGTTACAAGCCTGACAAACGTCTGGAAATAATGCAAGTTTGGCCCACACACCTTGCACTTCTCTGAAGTTAAAGAAGCATACCTTTTAATCTCATGCTTTACCATTTCTTATCAGTAATGAAGCTAAATCTTGCTTCATTTCAATGAATCTTATTTAAATAGCTCCCTCCGTGCTTTCGACAGAAAAAGAACTCCATGCCACTGTGTGCCGACAAGTGCAGTGCCCCATGTGGCAGCTTCTCCTGTCTTGTTGCCACCCACTCACCTCTGAAATGCCCTTGGGCCTTGAGGGAATACTAAAGCTTGTTGCCAATGGAAACATGGAGATACTGGACAGAGGAAACCTATCCTCGTCCAAGCGGCAATCGCACTAACATGACAGGAATGGCACCCTTTTAGGAACCCTACTAATGTGGTTTCACTAGCCCCATGGGTGTCGCTGATTAAATTCTATAGCACCAATGTTTGCAGCGGACCAAATCAAAGCTGGGTGACTTTATTGCCAACTTATTGCTTCTCACGCGACACCTAAAGGAAGGTGTAACCACAGTTTTCTGTGCTTTGTTACTGTCCACAAAGCACTGCAACCCCATGAAGCAAGCTAGCAACTTGTGATCTACACAAGGGCCCATTTGCTCGAAGCCGGTTAATTTTAACGGTGGCAAAAAGTCATCCGCCCTTCCCTACTGGGTATGTACAAGTACCTAGCCAAGTTTGACGAGGGATGGATGCGCAGCAGCTCCATGTTTACTAGGGGGTGGTAGCTCGCAGTCCCCTACTGGTTGTAGTGAATACAAGTGGCTTTCGTGGAAAACTTCCTGCAGAAGGGGGACTCGAGCGTGCACGCAGCCGGGTTTTCGCAACACAGCACTGCATATATTTGTGCTTAAGAAACACTTTTTGTTACTTGTGGGTTAAGTAAAACCAAATCAACCCGTGTTTGGAAAATTCTTCAATGTTTGGCTCTCTGAAGTCAAGACAAGCCTTGTTGAAATTTACTTCCCACTGCGAAAGAGGAGGACAAAGTTCAGCGCTAGAAACGATGAGGAAGATGTGAGCAGTGAAAGGTGGGCGCCACATCAGCAGCATGGTTGGCCAGCACGTAAATACTGTACACAAAACCTTCACAAAATGAAAATTGTGTACTTCGGCTCTAGTGGAAATTGGTATGCGTTCTGGTCCTGCGTGCCACCAATGCCCAGCCGATTGAGTAAAGACAATCCACTAGGATTCCAAGGAAGTTGCCATGCCGACAATTACCGCGTCCCTTTAGGCTTAGGAATGGCCAGAATCGAAAGACCATTGAGAAAATGGGGAGAGAATATTGCTCATACTTTGCAATTTAATTGAGGTAAGGCAAAGCAAAAGCCTCCTGCACCATTTTTTTTTGTGCCCGATAGTGCAGCGACTCTGACATGTTAGTTACAAAGCGAGCGACGTTCGCTGGGAGGGCGACCGCCATGTCTCCCCGCCGTCCCTACTCTGCCAGTCACGTGACTTAAAATTCCCCTTCGTAGGGAAACGCGGTTAACTTACTGCTGTGGTTAAAGCTAACCAGAGAATTCGGTCAAGTCTTTAAGCTTTAGCTAACAATAGCTCTTGGGCTTATCCATTGCTTACCAGGTTAACTGGTGCGTTAACATTTGAACAACACACTAGAAAGCCAACAAGAGCAAATGCTCCGAGTTTTGCAGTATGTACAATTACTCTGGTGATATTTCTGAAATAACCTCTTTTCCAGGAATTAGCGATAGCAGTGCAGATGTGGGTGGGTGGGTAGAGGGAGATGCGAGGGCATTTAGTATGTTTGTAAACTATTTCTGTACAAAAAGAGCAATTATGATGCAAGTGCAGCAAAGTGAGATTCACAATTTACCAGATGTGTGCACCTTTCAGAAAACAATGGTGCTAAATCACTCTGTCGTGTTTTAAGATACTGCACTTGCCCTTCACTCCCTGCTTTCAAAAGTGCCTCCAACTGCGTGGTCCACCAATTGCTATGTGCCTGATGCAGCTAATGTAACAGAAGACCACATCCTACAAAACCAGATTTCAAAGATGGGTATTTGTCTGCTCTCCAGAACTATAAAAAGATTTAATAAACCTCTTAAAAAAAATTAAAAAATTTAAGGAGCAAATTTAGACAGAAGGAAAAAGGCCTCGATGGCGGTGCTGTGATCAGGCACGTAGCCAGGATACTGATTCGAGAGAAGAGGGGGGCAGGGGGGCGGGGGGGGGGGGGGGGGCACCATGACAAAATGTTGTATGAGGGGGAAGGGGGAGAGGAAGCCACAGCAAAATGCAATATTGTCACGAATGACGAGGCAACGAACAAGAAATAACCGAGAAAACTGAAACGTTTAATGTGGCGAACTTGTGCCCAAAATAAAAAGGAAACAGAAGATTACAACTGAGCGGATACATGCCTGGCTGTGATATAGGATGATATGAACGGTACATTAAAGAGGCTGCAAGCATCATACTTAGGGCACCAAGTTAACTCATGTGCTTGAAGAGTTTAAAAAAACAAATTATTAGCATGCCCAATCAAAATCACTATCAAGGATCAATATTCTTCATTTCTTCTGCTCCAAAAGGAGCTAAGACATCCAACAGCAAAATACCAGAAAATAATTAAACGGCATCTGACTCCCTTCCATCGATCCTTTTTAGGGTCTCACCCAGCTCCATTCTCTCTATGTGGTCAGGAGAGGCGCCGTGCCGTGTATCACCGACTCTGAGCATTAGTGCCAACTCCGGCCCTTATCCTTTTTTTCGCAGCCTCCTCCACCGCTCGACCTACATCTCCGGGCATGCCTGCGGACCTATTGCATTCAGCGGCAGATACGTCTCGATAGGCCCTGAAACTATGATTCAGATAAATTTATTAAAACAAGAAATGAATTGATCCCAATAGATGCAAGAGTCCCTTTAAGGATGAAAATGGTAGAGAGGTCTTTCAATTGTCCCACCTCTGGCCCAAGTGTCCTACCCTCGATAACGGTTTGGCGTCTAACAAGTGCATGGAGGAGGGTGAGCATCGGAAAGAGATGCGGCCTCATCCTATCAGGAATTATATTACGAATTATTCGTTGCTTATTTTAATGAACTCCCACTACCGATACAGCACAGCGGAAAAGAATGAAAACGTGTGCCCTGTGTGCAACCTTCTTTCCCGTTAAGTGGGCTTCGCTGGGGAGAATGTCTGCTTTGGATGCACAAAAAGAGAAAGACGAAGAAACAAAGTGCTGTTTCAGTTGCCAAGTTAGATTGGATCGCCATACTCAGTTCTAATAGATGTCCGGTTTTCGTGACTAAGGAATTTTAAGACCAAGGGACGTCTAGCCATAAAATGCTAGAATACTGAAAACAAATGGGCAGTACATTAAGCTTCCTGAAAGTCAAAAAGACTGCTTTAGAAGACGATTAACTGCATTTAGTGTCCCCTCATAGACCATTCCATTTAGCGCTCTCTGGGCAGCACCATTTTGTTCGACCGCAGCGCCCTCTCCATACATCCGGGAAATTCAGCGGGTTCGGCGGGGTAAAACGAGAGAGAGGGCACGCGCCCGACTCCGCTAGCAAACGACAAACCGGGAGGTTGCCGTTCTCCATCTTTGAGCTGTATCGGCGGGCTGTACGGAACATCGAACTCTCACTCGTGGCTGCCGTTGTGAAGTGGTTCCCGTTTTTAGAATAGTTATGTCTACTCCAAAATCATCCTACAGCTCTGTTGTTCTATTTCTGTAAATGATCAACTAGCATATCTTTTTTCAGTTACTTAAATAGCAGTTGAGTCAGCCGGCAGTACTACCCTCAACTACTGCGTATATTGTGGCAGGAGAGCACGTTTTTATTTATTATTTCAGACTTCCACTCATGGTCGCTAAAGGCCTACACCAGTACGAACTTTGTATAGTAAAAAAGGTACAGCAACCGGATTTACTTTTCGCCAGAGAAACCGGCCGATCTGACACAGTTTTGCCTATTATTTTTTTATTTGTACGCAGGTAACAGCGCAATTGGACCCTGTGCGTCTTAATATCTAGCATAGTATTACACGACAACTGGCATACCAAAATCTGCGCATCTGCGCTTAAAAGTTCCAAAATGACGTGATTTTAAACACAGTTTGCACGCCAGCCGGACGCTAGCTACAGCCCACTCAGCGGAGCGGACGACATGCGGGGTGAGAGGGGGCGTGCATTTTTTTCTCTTTTACCCTCTCTGCTATGACCCTAATGGAACTGTCTATAGACTATTTGCAATATCCCTTACGCGCCCCGGCCCGCAATAGAGGAATCATGGGAACGGTGTTCTTTCAACTCCTTAGTGATCGGTAATTTCGACCCAATCCATGGTTACAGTTTTTGAGCGTAATTCGGAGTCACCCTGAACAAGCGCCTGATATACCCCAAGGACCTGTCATATCGCTTTTAAAATTTCTCCTCAGTGTCAGCGTTTTTGATACTGTGCACGCTATCCACCCTTCAATCTGGATGAGCTGCAGAAATCTCTTACATTATTATCATTCTCGTACAGCTTCAAAGACGCTGATATTAGGTTAGAACAGGCTAAAAATGTTATAAACAGCCCCGCTGACTCCCGAGCTAAATCCTGGTTTTTGTTGTTGTGAATTCTTGGCTTTTTAAGCGATTCCTGCTAAAACAACAATCATGAGAATGATAATGTAAGAGATATCTGCAGCTCAACCAGGTTGAAAGGTAAATCGCATGCACAGTATAAAAAATGCTGACATTGACGAGAAATTTTAAGTGATATTACAGGTCCTTGGGGTATATCAGGCGCATGTTCAGGGTGACTGAATTACGCTCAAAAACTGTAACCATGGAAATGGTCGAAATTAGCGATCACTAGGGAGCTGAAGAAACACCGTTCTCATGATTCTTAGTGCGGGCCGGGGCGCTTGGGAATATAGCAAATTGTCTATTGGTATTACGAGTTTATTGCATACTAAATTCAAGTAGGCCCGTATTAATAACTGCTGCTTTAAAATAACACTGACACCGAAAATTTTTGTTTTTTTGTTAGATGATTTATTACGGTGTCGGAAGACTACCCAATCAATATTTTGCTACAGCGTCACATATTTTTAATAATGAAAAAAAAAAAATGCAACTGCTCGAAAACGAAACTGGACTGGGGAGGAAGAAGAAATACAGAGGAGTTAGTTATTAAAAATCAAAGTGCTGTGGAACTTTTTTTTTTTTTTTTTTGGTCAACATATTTGAAGTGTTTTAGAAGCCACCAAAAGTGGGTATTATATTGTCTGCCTATTTTTAGTATTCAATGTGTGCCTTCGATGACCCACGACTTTGATTATCTTAGGTGGTTGTGTCTATACTTGGTTTCAGCTTAGGTCCGAGCCTGGCCGTTGTTGTGAGCTGAAGGTCCAATCAAACAGCGCAAAAAGCGCAATGTCATGACGTTCTTCGCTCTTGATAGGAAGAGCTGGCGGAGGAGCACGCACAGAAAGATGGCAAACACCGCTGGTCCTATCAACTGCGGAGAGCACGCCATGACGGTGCGACTTTTTCGCCATTAGATTGGACCTTCGGTTCATAACGTCGACCACGCTCGGACCTAAGGTGAAACAACCTTAGAAAACGGTATGTGACCACGGAGAAGAGAGTGAGCACGACTCAAACTGGTTGGTTCTCGATCGGCAGTTTTCAGGCGGAAAGAAAACGAATTTCGAGCCGCAAATTGTGTTCTGGGTAGTTGAGCTCTCAGATGTCATGTACAGATAAAAATCTTGGCAAGCTTAAATACCCTGTCAGTGTCACTTTAAAGACACCGTTCAATTGAGTTACTCATGAATTGAGAGTTTGATTAAGCAAATATCAAACGACCAAACATAATTGTACCCTTTATGATGCACGGTAACTAAACTGAAAAACTGGGTGGCATTTCATTATCTTAAATTTAAGGCCATATGGACAAAACCTGTCAGAACTTGTGGGGTGACTTGGGAGTTATATGAAGTAGCCAACCAAGGTCCAATGAAACATGTAAACCATCCTTATGAATACTGAGAACCTGATTCAGCCCATTCCCCAATTCCTTGAAGGCTATAGCTTTCTAGCACAGGCTATGGGTCAATGTCATGCAGCGAGAAAGCTGTTAGCCTTTCTTTTAATGCATACACAATGCTATCCAAAGCAAAAGATTATACAATTCAAAAAAAAAAAAAAAAAATCTTAGGTCAGTGATAGTGCCGAGCAAGGCTGGAGACCAGGAAATACTTCATAATCAAAGAAACCATCTGGCTTTGGCCTCTCAAGATTCCAGCCACGGATTTGGCATGCAGGCTGATAAGGAGGTCCGATATCTGGGATGTGTTCTATCCGGTTTGGTCCAGTCCGAACTCCAAATTTTTTTTCATCTTTTGCAATATAGTGGGAGACCTTCAAGAAGACACGACACGGGGCAACTGATGAGCCAGTTCTCGAAAAAGTGATATGTGGTAATACACTGACAAATGCTGCTCTTTTTTGCATAGAGACAGATAAATACCACCACGGGAAATATGAGCCAAAACAGCCCTCCATGTGAATGCAAAGCTTAGGTCCATCTTAACTCTGACAATCTGAGAGCTTATGAACTTCGTGGGAATGGTAGGCACAACAAATGTCCAGACCAAGTGTTTCCTGCTCATATCTGGGTGTGCCCATGTTCATTTCATACTTTGACAGTACCCCATTAAAAAAAAGAAAAGCAATTGAGGCACTGCACAGGTTTAAATAAAGGCTGTGGCTAATGTCCCATCCAGACTGAATGGTAGTCACCAGTAGAGTTCCATCCAGATGGAATTCTAGTTCTGTCCAGACAACCGCCCAGAGTTCCGATAGTCACCACAAGAGTTCTCCCCATCGTTCTGCGACATTTCGTCTACAACATATTTGCTCTTTATAGTGATAGATCTAAAAAAAAAAGTGTTGTCAATACCACAAAATGTTTGGCCAAAAAAGGAAAAAAAAAGTATGCCTGCCACCCCTCAGATTCGATCCTGGGTCTGCTGAGTGTGAAGCAGCCACGTTACCACAGAGCTATGCCACAGCTTTGGCCATTCATTTTGACAATTCATTACATATACACCATTCTTTTTATTAAATGCGTAATTAACTCTCGAAGCCACTAAAAGCTAGCTAGCCCCCCCCCCCCCCCCCCCCCCTGCCAGGATCAATATTCTTGCTCGGCCCTCAGGACAGACCCAACTGGACTCTAGAGGGCTTGCTCTCATTACGTCTGGACCGAACTCTACTGGGCCTGCTATTGTTCTGTTTGGACTGAACACTAGACACTCCGTTAAATAAATGAGCTAACTGGTATCTTGTGGTAAGTCAACACCCACTACCACCAGAATTTCGAGTAGCTAATATAGACTTGGAAACAACGATCGCTGAGACGAACGCACAAAAAGACTTGCACTTGTAATGGACAACATTGCACAGAGATGGCCGAGACCCTGAATATTATTTTCTTGACAGACCCACAACTATTCAATGCTTTCTTTTTTTATGCGTCTTTTTAGTCCCTACCGCTGTCGTCCAGTGTGTTGAGACTCCGCACATCCACGATGTACATACAATCCCCTAGCAATCATATTCATATTAGAAATTCCTCAGTTGTAATTCCTGGTATTTTACCGAGCCCATCGTGACGACACTTGCCGTTTAACACGTTTGGAACACCTGCGGCACTTTGAGCGGACAGAGAAAGACCCTTAACAATGTTTACAGCGACGAAAAAAAATCCTATCTCAATCAAACCATTTAAGAATAAACATACATAAAAAAGTGTTCGAAAAGAAGTACCTGGAACATGTGGAGCATCACGCGAGCCACCCCACACAACTACAAGCAGTCTTCGGGACTGCTCACCTGGGGCTTGAACACACAGAGTGCGGTGTAACAACTTGTTTCGTTTTGAACAATCCGGCATTGCTACCTCAAATCGGTGCGGTTGGCGCAAACAGCCAGCGATAACGATATTTTACTGCAGGAAAAATACCGCGGTAAAAGCCGACCTGCCCCCAAGCCGCCCACAAAACCTTTTGCTTTTTTTTTCCTTTTACTACTTTTTGAGGGGAGAAAGCAACAAAGACAAAGCCGCATAACAACATAACAGGCGATTGGCACGGGCGCGTACGTCGCAACGCGAGCTCTCGTCGATACTGAGGCTTGGCCGCACAAAGTCCACCGATTTAACGGAATACAGCCTATTTAATGGCACACCCACGTGAGCTTTCAGGCTGACCTTCGGTGTGTGTGAGGAGGGGGTTTGCACGAAGCACAAACGAGAGGCGAACAAAACAAAAACCGAGCGGCGGGCTCACCTTCGCTGAAGTAGCCACACTTGGCGATGTCGTCCAGCGCAGACTTGGTGTCCCGCCATATTCGACGCAGATACCTGCTGTTCTTGCTGAATTTGCCGAATTCGTTCGGCAAACTAGCAGACATCTTCTTCTTGCGGCTGGATTTCTTCATTTGAGACGGGCGACGGGGCAGCGGTCCTCGAGAAAAACTTGGCCCACCAGCTGAGCGATAAGCCTAACTTCCGCTACGTCAGGGGTGATGACGTCACCGGCAACGTGCACGTGACCTGTGCGAAACGAGAAAAGGAGGTGTGCCCGTTTTCAAACTGCACCCGCGTACCTTATTCTGCGCGCGAGGTCCTTGCCATTTCTTTCTCCTTTGGGCTCCTTTGCCTCTGGCTTTCAAACTGCTCGCTTGAAATGGCGAAATACCTCGCCTAGTGTACGCAACGAGCGAGTTTTATTTTTAATAAATAAAGAAAAAAGAAACGATTGCGACGTCATATCTGACATTTAACGCAACACAATAAGCTTACAAAGTAATGAGCTGTGCAGTAAAAATTAATCAAGAACATACACTGAAACTGCATAATAAATCTAAGACCCCGACTAAATAATAATAAAAAGAAAAAGTAATAACCACACACGGCGTTTTTTTTTTAATTACTATTGTGTTTGGCCGTGTCTACATTTTTAAAATCTATCTTTTTCAAGTTTAATTTAGAGAGAAAAGCAAAAAGAAGTTCGTTTACTGAGTTATAATAGTTAGGGGTGTCGCAAACTTTTGTCGAACCGGATTTTTGGGGCGACCTTTCGGGGTTCGACTGGTTCGAACTAGGGGTGTCGCGAACCGCCCGAGGTTCGAGTTCGACCAGGTTCTACTTTTTCGAACTTTTAGTGGAAAATTCGACGAACCTTGTATTAAGGTTCGACTCGTGTGCGCATGCGCGACAGGCTGGCCAGTTGGCTTCGGATTGGATGGTGATGGCTAAGGGATGAATTAAGGGCAGTGCTGATTGGTTATTTCAGTTAATACAGTACAAAAAAATAAGTTATTAACTTCTTCAGTGATTAGAATTGGTTTCTTTTAATTGCAACTGTTTATAAAATAAAATGATCCTTTGCATAAAAAAAAATTCTCCAAACGTAGACATGCTTGTATCAAGGTTTGGCCACACTGTCCACAAAGTCGAACCGGTCGAATCTGGTGAAAAGTTCGAAGGTTCGTCGAACCGGTTCGACCCAGTCGAACCCCGAAAGTTCGACCTAAAAATCTGGTTTGACAAAAGTTCGCGACACCCCTAGTTCGAACCGGGTCGACGAACCTTCGAACTTTTAACCAGATTCGACCGGTTCAACTTTTTGGACAGTGTGGCCAGACCTTCGTACAAGCATGTCAAGGTTTGGAGAATTTGTTTTTATGCAAAGGGTTATTTTAATTTTATTAACAGTTGCAATTAGAAGAAACTAACTCTAATCACTGAAGAAGTTATTAACTTATTTTTTGTACTGTATTACCTGAAATAACCAATCAGTGCTGCCCTTAATTCATCCCTTAGCCATCACCATTCAATCCGAAGCCAACTAACCAGCCTGACGCGCATGCGCATAGCAGTCGAACCTGAGTCGAACCTTTGGCGAACTTTTCAAAAGAAGGTCGAAAAAGTCGAACCTGGTCGAACTCGAACCTCGACCGGTTCGCAACATCCCTAATAATAGTTACTTACATATCCGGAGACACGTAACACAAAATAAGGGGACAGGAAAACGAGGGAGAAGTAGGCGCCGCCATCTTGTTCCCTTGGGTGCGTAATAATCGTAATCGGATTATTACACGCCCGAGCGCACCCCAATGAGCAAAATGGCGGCCGTACTTGCAAACGTATACATGCAAATTTCATTTTTAAAGCATTTTATGCACTTGATTGTTTATATATTTTTAGTTTGACTCAGTCGTACACACAGACACTTCCTGACAGAACGTGTCTTCATGCGGCTCCAAGTGTCAATCGATGATCTCCGTTTGTATGCACCTTTCGCGGATTGTCTGACTACGTGCCAATGTTTTGAAGTACTTTAAGTACATTGTACTTAAAGTACTACTTTAAGCAGGCACGTAGCCAGGGGGGGGGGGCATGCCCCCCCCCCCCCCCGAAATCTTCCATTTTGCTGGGACCTCCTCTCCCCCCTCCCCCTCGTACAGCATTTTTTCATGGGTGCCCCCCCCCCCCCTCCCCCGAAACAAAATCCTGGCATGTGCCTGACTTTAAGTATGTTTAGAAAACTTGTACTTTATTTGAAGAACATTTCTCTGAGTATGTGCTTGTAGTTTACTTAAAGCATTTTTTTTTCTTGTACTTTCCAAGGAAAGTGCAACTCCCAACTTGAAGTACATTCCCCAGATTTGGTCTTGTCATATTTGTATCACAAAATTATGCTTTGTCATCTCTGAAGAAATACTGGGGGGGGGGGGGGGGGGATATTCTACTCCCACCAGAAACGCGAGCAGACGACGCATCGCTCCGTTTGTACTGCGAGCGGCTTTCCCGTAGCATTTCGAACTCTCGCTACTTCTCGCTCGGTCATCGCAAGCGAAGAGGTTAAAAAGATTAGGAGATCCGCGAGAGAATTGCTCGCGAAAGCTACGGAGCTGAAATCATGCTCTTTTCTAGTACGTCATCATCATCGTCATCATTATCATCATCACCATCGTCATTAATTAAACCTTGAGGGTCCTTACGCGGGCATTACACAAGGTGGGGGTACAAGCTGAATAATATTGTTACATAAAGCAAAGAAAGAGGAAAGTTAAACACTCAAACACCTTTAGGAAAAGAACAGCTAATTAAACGGAACAAAAAATAGTCAAATAAAACATATCTATAAACACGAATCGAATTTGCTATTAGTGCAACTGCAGGTCGTGGTTATGTTGGGATATAAATGTGTTATGATCTGTTTGGGATCACGATATACTGCTAGGTAGGTTATTCCAGTCTGTTATTGTTAATGGCAAAGTGGAGTTAAGAAACGAGACCGATGAAGTGAAAATTGGACGGTCTTTACAGACGTTATCAATACGAGGAAATTATAAGAAAATGTGTGCGAAAAAAAAAAATACAGTTCTGGGGGCTATGTTGCACGTTTTGGACTCCCAGGAGACTAGGGAGAAGGAAGTGACGTAGGTGTGAATGAACCAACGAACGTATCTTAGCCGATACCATCATCAGCGACTCCACCAATCAACATCCAAAGAGCGTTGTTGACGTCACTTCCTTCTCCCTAGTCTCCTGGGAGTCCAAAACGTGTCAACATAGCCCCCCTGATGGCATGGTTATGATAGTAAATCTTGTGAAAAAGTGACAGGCGCGGTGATAATGTTCTTCTAGACCAGGGGTGTCCAAACATTTTGGCTAAGAGGCCGGATTAAGGACATTTTGCAGTCTCGAGGGCCGGAAGTTAAATAAGACAATGTAAACGAGGAAATACTAAAAAGATAAACCTAAAAAAGCATTTCAACACATTGTTTTTTAACTAGAGTCAAAATTCAAAAAGGAAGGTAAGGTGGACAATTACATAAACATTTTTTTAAGCGCAATATTTTACTAAAGTGCCGTTACAAAACAATTGTGATTGGGAAGTCACCAGACATAAATCAAAGTGAACTGTGGAATGCTCACACAGGGCAGAAGACAAATGAAAACGCGGTAGTTCAGATAAGATCACTATGAACGATGAAGCAGGGAACTACGAAAAGTAATTCTGGTGATGAAAATGTACAATAAAATAATATGCTGAGAGAACCGGCAATTTGATGCAGGTTTTTATACATGCGCGAAACGTGGATTTCGAGTGCGAAGCGCATTCGAATCGAATAGTGGTTTTGGCCGAATATTTTCGAATTGAAAATTGAATAGTATATCTGAGCTTCTAACTACAGCGCTATGCCTAAACGAAAACCCATCTGAACTCATAAAGTTTGTTCCCAACCTTCCACTTGTCCATATCTAGCTAATTTTAATCTATCTATATTCATGAACTGTGACCTCGGAAAGTTCATTGCCTAGATGAGGATGGCAAGTAAACGATGCATTTGACATAAAATTTAACCTATTGAGATGTCCAGCTTTACCTAATCGATGGGATTTATAAATCATCTTGCTATATGCAAATATTCTTTATTAAATCTAGAATTTGAAAAAAAAAAAATAACGACTGTAATCACGAATGATGAACGTAGGTTGTCGGAACATCTCTACCTAACATATAGTCTTCCATAATAGCCACAGTTTAGTTTTGAAAATTTTACTGTAGCGTAAATATCAACATTCACAAAGTTTCAATTTCTTTTTACACACATCGCGCGCGCGCGTGCACCCTTCCGCTTTAAAAGTGGTCTCTCCTCTTAAGACTGCAGTATTTGTAGCTTTCGAAGTGTTGATCGCGACGGGTTAGCCCCGTTGAGCGCGCTTCTTACCAAGCGCCGGTGCAGAGCGGAGAAGCAACACGCGCGAAAGCGAGCTCCGCGCGGTGTTGTTTCCCCGCAGTGTACCGGTGGCCCGTAAAAAGCGCGCTCAACGGGGCTATCCCGCCGCGGTCAAAACTTCGAAAAATGCGAATATCAAAGTTCATCTCGAAGCGAATATCGAACAGCGTATTATTCGAAACTACTATTCAAAAATTCGAATATTCGCACAACAATACAGTTTTCGCTCATTCTTTCTTATACCTTCGTTCGCGTTTTCGGTGCATGTCGCGGCGCCGATTTTTTGTACGAGCACATATTTTTCGCGTTGGTAGCAGCGGGCCGTGGGCCGTGCGCCACTGTAAAGACTGCGGCCATCCGCGGGCCGGATCCGACCCGCGGACAGGGGTTTGGGGACTCCTGCTCTATACTCCGTTTCAGCTCAAGCCCAGAGACAGCCGACGTCACTGAGCTGATGCGACCAATCAGACGGCGTCATAAGCGCACTGTCACGGAGTTCGTCATGTTTCTGTACGTGTTCTATATTCGCTTGAACCAATCCACAAACAGAAAACGCCCAGTGACTTGCGCTTTTGATGCCGCTTGATTGCTCCCATAACCTTGTAGCGTTGGCTGCGTCTGGATTTAAAGGGATGCTGAACCAAACATTTCAGTGTCTATAAAAGTGGCGCATTATCTTTCCATGAGTCAGCAGCCGCCGGTGTGCGCGCGAGCACACGCAACGAAATTAACGTCATAATATCTCCCATTCACGCTTATCAAACATTCCAGTGTCTATAATAGGTGGCGCATTATCTTTCCATGAGTCAGCAGCCGCCGGTGTGCGGCTGCTGACATTGCTTGGCAACAATGAATGTTGCCAAGGGGACCAGATGGACGACACGTATTCAACTTGTGATCTTACGAGTGTAGTGTAGGGTAGTTGTTTTGCTGATGATGGTGCTAGTTTTAGATTCCGTCGAAGATAGCCAACAGAGCACTTATGCCTTGTTCACACAGGCAGAATTTCCGGCGGAGAGCAAGATCGCTCTAGGACCAATTTTGAACGCCGGAAAAAAAAGTTTTCTCTCGCCGCAAGCAGCGACCCCGGAAGTGTATTTTACGTGGGGGGGCTAGCGGTCGAAATAAAGAGTGAAGTGTGGGGGGTGGGGGGGGGGGGGGGGGGGGATTAAAAGTGAAAAAAAAAACAAGTTATTACTAAGATTTCTCTGTTTATAAAAGGTTAATTATCATTTCGTATACCGTGCGTCCCTACATTAATCCAAAATTCTCGTCACAAAGCAATGAAATGTTGACACACACAATTATTTTTCTACATTAAGAGAAATGCGACTTTCTTTAGAACGTCATCACAATGCAATGCTTTTGGAAATTAAATCCAAAAGCCAGCCGTTTCGGTGGCTCCGAGGCAAAGCGCCGGCCTACGGATCCCCGGGTTGTGGGTTCGGATTCACGCATTCTGACGAAGGCTTATTGCGGAGGAGGTGTAACCGAGCTTTTGGTTGCACGTCAAAAGATCCCCAGGTGGTCCAAATTAATCCTCAGTCCTCCGCTGGGGCGTGGCAGATGCCCGTCGTTGGATTGGCATGTAAAACCCCAAAAGTGGTCAGGGGATCTGACATACTTTACCGGGAGTTCACATACGATGTTTCGTTAGCCCTTTAAAATGTCTGCGCAAATTGGCTTGTTTAACGTAGCGTGCTACGATATAGTACAGAGGTGCCCAAAAATGGTGGATTCTTTTTTTTTTTTTTTGAAGAATGAAGACATACGGTAAACCTTTTTAGTGAAAGAAAAGAAGCATTTTTCTATGGGTAAATTTCCGCGGAATCTCTTTTTCGCGAATCTATCAAATACTTTTTTGGGCAACTGAGGCGTTTATTATGACTGAAAAAATGGGTGGAATAAAAATAAAATACAATAATACATAACATTGCCTTCATTTCGCCAGAATTAACGCCACAGTGGTTTATAATATTAATTGGTGTTTACACGCTAAATTAAAAAAAAAGTGTTTTTTTTTTGTTTACGTGAACTTACTTTACTAAAATTTTACTGATTACTTCTACTATCTAACTACGTCTGTGTGCAAAATACCTTCGCAATCTATTGCCAAATTGTTTTATGCGGTTATTTCATAGGGCCAACGAAACATCGTGAACTCCCTCCAATGCAGTCCATGCGACCTAAGATTTCACAATCCCCTCTTGCTTTGCTACGTATGCACACACACAAAATTTAAACAAAACCTACCAGATTTTTGTAAATTCTGGGTGACTCTTGGTACGATACGGTCCGCTGCTGCCGTGCCGATATTTTTGGATATTTTCGGTGGCTGCTCCCCTGAGAAACTGCCAATTTCTTGGGTCCTCGCAACCACGTATCAAGGAGCGTCCTTTTGGTCGCCATAATGATTAAAAGTGTAAAACTTTAAATACCGTGTTTTTTTTTTTGTGTGTGTGTTCTTTTTAGCGTCGCACTCGTTGAAAAGAAAAATATCCTCTGATGTTCAGATGTCCAAAGAAACCGTCCGCGGATTTCAGTGACAGATCTACAACTGCAGTTTCAGTGGAGTGGCAGGGCGAGGAGAAGGAAGGCTGGGGAAGAGGAAGCAGATGAGCTGCTGGAGACGAGGAAAAAAACATCCCTCTCGTTCCAGCACCTTCACTGGCGATGCCTTTTTTTTATTTCAGAGTGTTTCCTGTTTTTATGGTCGTCTTTGAAAATAGTGTAAAGCCTTATGGGTGTATAATAGTGCGCCCGCCTGAACATAGCAGGCTGGCTCGGCAAGAACCAAATGGTGTTTCGGAAACCAGACACAGAAATACAGGCGGAAATGCCGCGATTCCTTTATGTCTCCGACGACCACCGTGGAAGCAGCGCTTCAACACAGACTGCAGTGTGATGTCTCCCCTTACAACCTGTGTCGCCCGCCAAGGCCTCCTCTTGCCTTGGCGCAGATGAAAAAAAAAAAAAAAATAGCTAGGAAAAAATTTTTGTACTTTTTTGGGAAACCTCATTGCCCAAAATAGAAGCAAAACGAAGAAGCCGGCTGGCTCGGTGGACAAAAACAGTGCGCTGCGCGTTCCCCCGCATGGCCAACACGCGAGTGGGGAGATGGGAGGGCCCCAGTCCCTGACTGTGCTATGCAGGCCGCAGGCGCCGGCTCTTATTTTTTTTTTTTCCTCCCTCCATTTTTTTTTTGAAGCTGCCGCGTCGTCCGCGGTTTACTGACACTTTGCTTTACTTCGTTTTTTTTTTTTTCTGGAATTTTGTGGGCGAATGTCGTGCCGTGATTTGGTGGGTAGCTACCCGTAACGAAAACAGAGCCAAGTGCTTGCCCTTAGCCAAGTACGTGGCTTGGCTGGAGCTGAGCAACAACGGGAACACGGAAGGGAGGGGGGAGAGGTGTGCAGGTATTGTTCAGTACGCATCGAGCCAAACGCACGGGGGCTCATCATATTGCCCAGCGCCCCCTGGAAAATGTCAGCGGGTGCTCAAGCCCCCGTTGCCCCCCCCCCCCCCCCCGGTTCCGGGGTCCCTGGCCGCAAGCCAATCACAACGCGCGGGGGAAGTGGCGCTTGCTGACGTCAGATCCCCGGTGACGAGCTGGCGACGATGGCGACGAGACGCACGCGGGCAAGGAGGAGGTATGAGAGCTCTCGTCAGCTCTCGTCTATTCGGGAAACTGCGAGACGCTCGCGGCGCGCACTCCGCAGGCGGCAACAAATGTGAACGGCCCGATCTTTTTTCGGCGAGCGAATCCGGTCAGGCGGCGAGTGCGTATTTCGCAAGTGTGAACGAGCCATTAGCGTTAGACAGGGGGTGTGTTATATGCATGTTACACGAGAAGTCGTCAGATAAGTGAACGCCAAGATACTTGTAAGATGGACACTTGGTAATCAACTGTCTGCACATCGTGTAAGAGGAGCACCGGCGAAGAAAACGAGTTGCGTTTTAGAAGAGTTTATTGTCATTTTCCTCTGTTTATCCCCTTGGGTGCAAGCCATTGTAAACGGCGCCAAATTCAGGAAGTCGGAGGGACTACTGATTTTGGCGCAATTTCACGAAAACAACTGTTTCATCTCCAGTTGAGGTTATCAAATATTCACCGCCATTTCCAAAAATGACTCAAGGCTCTGTTATCGTACTAAGTTGCCTGGAGCGCGACTCCGATTGGTGTGTTTGGAATCCTATGCTGCCCTGCCCATATATCAAAAGGGGTCCCGAAGTGGCGACAAATGACGTCACAGAAGCCGGAGTGACATGCTGTCGGACGTCGCGATCCTGGCGGTCGGCCGTAGAAATGCCGACCAAAAAAACCAAAAAAAAACGAGTGAACGCGAATGTGTCGCTGTCGTCGTGGCGTCCCTAACTTCTGGCTGCCGAAACTTCCGTGAACCGCCACACTGCAGAGCGACCTGTGCAGAACAGGCGTCTGCCACATCCACCACAGCTATTGGGACGCCGCCAGGATCGCGATCGGCGACAGCATGCCACTTTAATGACGTCATCGGGAAGCAATCGAGAGACCACTTTTTTGGGCACGGCATGGTATAAACACACCAGTCGAAGACGCGTTCCAGGCGTGCATAGTTATGCGGAGTGCAAGTTCGTCGGCTTCTTGCACAGGGGTTGCGATGACGTCAGTACGCCGAGCTCTTATTGGCTGATTGAAGAAAATAGTGGGTAGACCTCAAGGCATCTAGCATTGAGGTCTCCACTCTATCCTTTCAATCGAAGCCAATCAGAGCTCGGCGTCGTTCTGACGTCACAGCAACCCCCTGCGCAAGGAGCAGACGACTTGCTCTCCGCATACAGTGGTCCCTGGAACACGTCTTCGACTGGTGGGTTCATCGCGCCCAGAAAAGTGCTAAAAAAAAAAACCCACTGTATAGGGGAATGAAAGAGCATCATGAAAGATTGTGTTAAAAAGTGCCATATATATTGATTGTAATTTATAGAACTTTACTTCAAGGACATTGCGCCCGGTGAACTTACTACTTTACTTGAAGTACAACATAACCTCTGCTTTGCTTTGTACTTTACTACAAGCATTTTTAAATGTGCATACTTTAACCCAACACCGCTACGCGCGGATGTCGACTGGACTCAAGACCAGGCGTCAACGATTCGCTCGGCCGGCGTCGACATAGGACGGACTGTCTCGCTCTTGAAATCGAACCCTGCTCTGGTCATTCGCTTAGATTCACAAGCAGACGTAACAGTCAATGCTTTAGAGAATGGGACAAAGGCGCGACGAACGGAAGCATATGACTCCGACGGATCCAAGATGACGCAACACTGGTCACTGTGTACTCAAGCGCGTATACGTCTTGCCAGGTTTCCAAGGACTAAGAACTTTTGACAAAATGGCGGATCGACGTCATGTGAAAACGCCCTAAAGTCTGTTGCAGGTTAAGAAAAGCAGGGCAAGCCCATCCCACAAAGCTCTCTGCTCGCCGTGATTGACCATTTCCTCCTCTCCAGAGTTCGCTCTGTTAAAGTGGAAAGAGAGGAGGGCTTTGGCGGGTGAAGCTCGTAAGCAAGCAAACACTTAGTGAAAAAAAAAAAAAGGAACAGAGCGAGACACAGTTAGCACGAAAAAGTGACCGCCGGTTTGTTTTGTTTCTCTCACAACTGAAAGAGTGGCACGAAACTATGGTTTTGGCATGGAATGTGCTTATGCGGAATATTGGCTTAGGTGATAATCCTTGGTGTTCCCCACGGCGCTTTATCTCAGTTTACCCGGTAAGTTAACTGAGATAAAGCGTCGATGTCAGTGCTCGTGGTATACGCGTGTCGCGCAGTGTAGTACATAGAACGCTGCAAGCTTCGCCCTCAGATTTTTTCCAAGATTGTCAAAGACAGTCAATTATGCGGGTGTTGTACACGCATAGGATGTATGGGCGTGTTCAGATAAGGACGGCCATAGGTGTGTCAGGCCTATTTTTTGTTTTCACTTAAATTTTTATATGAGGTAGCGAGGCATGTCCACACAACAGAATAAAGCTTAACATAGACCGATCTCACCAGCCAGTTTGACCACGCCACCGCTGCCGCAATGCATCAAGGGAACTTTAGTCTTTCTGCACGTGCGACAACCACGCTGGAGCTCTGCGCGTGTGGAGCACGAGACAGCACGAGCCCTTTCGTGCACTGCCGTTTGCCTCATGTGAACTAAAGTTATGGCGGCGTCACGCACGCGCCGAACGCTTGGTGAGATCGGTCCATTGCAAAAAAAAAAAGAAAGAAAGTCGTGTCTGAGAGGAAGTGGAACTACGATTTTTCCAATTGCGCGTCGACACAACTTTAAGAGCCACAGAAATAAAAAAAAATTCTGCAACGTAAGTAATTGTATGTATAAAGCACGCCAACTGGTCTACTTGAATCCGTTAGACTTAATTTATTTAAGTTAATATTTCAAAGAAAATAAAATGTCAAACTCTTTCATATTTAGGCTTTTTCTTTTGCAATTGTTTAACGCATTTTAGAATTAAGTTTTTAGGCTGAAACTTTATGGCCGATATAGCTACGAAAACTGAGCTTTGCGGCGCCTTTGGTCCACATAGGGTGTTGCGCTTGGTCGATTGCGCTGCAGCTGCGCTACTTTCCCGGGATAGCATATTAATGTGGGTAGCCCGTTGACAAAATGATTCGATTCATTCATTCTAGACATCACTATAATCCGTGTCTAATTACGATAGATAGTAACGGGATTTACATTGAACCAGCGTTGCACCGTCGCGCAAGTGATGCCTCTGCATGGTGTTTGTAAAGCCACTTATTATAGGGTAATGCTCACACCACGCAGCGGAAAGCTCTGTGCCGGATAAAAACATCGGGACCCACGGAAGAGCTGTATACCTCCTTCCTCAATTATATATGCATGCCACATAGTTTTAAAGGATCATATACAGTAACATAGGTGACGGAAGTCTTAGAAAAAAAAAATTAATGTTTTTAATATTCGTAAGAAAAAAAAAGTTTTTTTGGGGAGGGATTACACGTTTGCGTGCCAATAGTATCTCCAAGTTCGCAGACAATCGCTTAAAGTGGCACGTTTGAGAATTTTTATAAACAATATGTAACGTAAGGAAACAATACTATTTAGGACAACTTACCTTTACCCGGACATATACAAAACCCCAAAACCGTACGTAAATAAAAAAAAAAAAAAGAGCGTCGTTGGCGTGCGCCAATCCAAAACGCGGGTGGGGCTAATTGACGCATAGGCACTTGTGACGACGTTCTGTTTTTTTTTTTTTTTTACTTACGTAAGGTTTTTGGGTACTCTTTTCTAAGATTGTCTAATGTTATTACTTAAGTTATTTACTACAAAACATAATCACGCCGGCGGTGCTTGTAAATGCGAGTGACCACCTATGGCTCTTCATGATCTACGACTTCTTTGTGTCCGCAGATATTCTTCTTTTTCTTTTAATCTAAAACTATTTTTGCATTTGTTTATACCCTAAGTTGGACGATGACACGTAAAATATCTAGTTGAAATAAAAGATGTCGACCATTTGCCCATTGCTCAATCTCATCTGAAATCAGCCAACACCATGTTATCGGGCGATTTCACCCTTCAGTTGCGGGAGCTCGTCAAAACCGTTCAGTGCGATATATTTTTCTCGGCTTCCACCATTGTATGAATGGAATATATATATATATATATATATATATATATATATATATATATATATATATATATATATATATATATATATATATATATATATATATATATATATATATATATATATATATATATATATATATATATATATATATATATATATTGTGAACATCAGCCGGTTTGCAGCGGCGGTTACAGCACCAGAGGCATCGCTTGTGCGAAAGCGCAGCTCATGGTCCAATGATGCTACCTAGCGTTCCACTTCTTCGCTCCTCTTTCTTTTCTTTTTCTTTTTAGATGTAACCTGCTACTGTTCCGCCCACGCCACGCCCGCCATTCGTCGCGGCATGAGATTCCGTAACGTCTTTCGTTCACATGTTCCGTTTTACCTTAGGCTACGTGTCGTACGACACGTCGTCTACGACACATAGCGTCGACACGGTATATACGTGTCGAAAGGGTAGCGCAGTGCTACTTGTTCGATACGTAGCGACGCTCCGTGTTGAACAACGGACGACGCCACGTGTCGTACAAGTCAAGTCAATGTCGTCTGAGTGTCACGGTTGCTTCTTACGCTAAATTGGCTGATATAGCTCGTAACATAATTCATCGTAATTAGAGAGGGAGTATAGGGATGTCAAGATAAATTAATCGAATTATTTTGTGAACGGGCTACCCACATTAAAACACTACCATGGGAAAGTAGCGCAGTGCAGAGCAATCAACCAAGTACAACACTCTAAGGACCTAACGCGCCGCAAAGTTAAGTTTTCAAGGCAATATCAACCACATCATTTATAAAAGAAACCAAAAAAAAACGCAAGTTTTTTTTTTTGTATAATGCTGCATGGTGTTTGCTAGGCGGATAATGCGACCAACTACGGTCACTGTTTATGCCGTAATCGAGTAGCATTAGTCGTTGAGAAAGCCTCCAGCGATAATTGACTGCAACATAGACCCCGCAAAACATTTATTTTTCTACTTTGAACACTTTGATGCAGCATCTTTTCGTGAATTTTGAAATACCCGTTTCCTGGGTTCGTTGAGGCAAATTGGCAAAAAATCGAGAATGATATATATATATATATATATATATATATATATATATATACAGTCATGTCTCGTTATTATGGACAACTCACATTATGGACGATTTTTTACGGGAACGAAGGTGTCCATATTAACGAGACATCATATATATATATATATATATATATATATATATATATATATATATATATATTTTAGTTGCCGCACAAAACTTTCATAATTCTGACTTTTTCGATATTTCAAAATATCCGGCACAATGCAAAAAGACTTTGAGCGCTAACTTAAAGCTTTGTTCACTTAAAAGTGAACAAAGCATGAAATACTCTATACAAAACGTTTCAGCCTGAACTATTAAATCTAAGATGTGTAAAAAAAAAATAATCACAGAAAAAATGCTTAGATATAAAAGAGCTGCGCAAGTGTCTTTTTTTCACTTAAATATAAATTTACACGAAACTAACTCTAACTGCTTCGGGTAGACCACTTGACCTGCTTTATACACAAAAAATATTAACATTGTAGAAAATTTTTTTTTTTTTTTTTTATTCCTGTTGTTTTCAGATTTGCATCTACGAGCAATTTGGAAAATCGTAGTTCCACCTCCTCTCAGATGTAAATTGCTTTAACAAAAGGAAAACATTTTTTTTTCAGAAGTAGGGTTTATTTTGTTGCGTGGACATGTTGTTTCTACCTCATATAAAATTTAATTGAAAAAAAAATAGCATGACAGCCCTATGACCGTCCTTACCTATAGGCACACCCAAAGGGTTTAGAGCGTCGACATGAAAACGATTTAGTAACCGTAGCTACATAGCGGGCGCGTGCTCACTCCACGTTTTCAAAGTGGGGGTACGACTACTCTCTTTTATAAAAAAAAAAATATTATAGGGAATTTTCTGGGTGGATCTGGAGCGATCCAAAAGCGCTCCATGCTCGCGCCTTTAGAGGTTTCACCTTATGTTGTACCGCAGCGAAGACTAGAAGCGCGAGCTCATAGCGTTGGCAGTTGCCCTTAATGCACGAGACGAGAGCTTGTGCCGCCGAGATGCGCCCTAGAGCAAGGAGCTCGCGCTCGTAGCCTTCCCTGCGGTACATCATAAGGTGAAATAGAGTATAGCGTGTGCTTGCTCGAGCAAAAAATAAAGATGTCTACAAGAAAATCGCTTCAAGACCACTTCAGATCCACCAGTGAGTTTAGTTCCGCCGAGGGAATCCCACTTAAGAAAAGCAGCTGGCATGAACCTGTGACGCAAAACTAAATGGGTCGCCGACAGTTTTTGGGATTGCGTGCGGAATAACCGCCGGGAGCGAGCGGCCGCGCGGGCTCTTTTCTTTTCTTTTCAGATGTAACCTGCTACTGTTCCGCCCACGCCACGCCCGCCATTCGTCGCGGCATGAGATTCCGTAACGTCTTTCGTTCACATGTTCCGTTTTACCTTAGGCTACGTGTCGTACGACACGTCGTCTACGACACATAGCGTCGACACGGTATATACGTGTCGAAAGGGTAGTGCAGTGCTACTTGTTCGATACGTAGCGACGCTCCGTGTTGAACAACGGACGACGCCACGTGTCGTACAAGTCAAGTCAATGTCGTCTGAGTGTCACGGTTGCTTTTTACGCTAAATTGGCTGATATAGCTCGTAACATAATTCATCGTAATTAGAGAGGGAGTATAGGGATGTCAAGATAAATTAATCGAATTATTTTGTCAACGGGCTACCCACATTAAAACACTACCATGGGAAAGTAGCGCAGTGCAGAGCAATCAACCAAGTACAACACTCTAAGGACCTAACGCGCCGCAAAGTTAAGTTTTCAAGGCAATATCAACCACATCATTTATAAAAGAAACAAAAAAAACGCAGGTTTTTTTTTTGTATAATGCCGCATGGTGTTTGCTAGGCGGATAATGCGACCAACTACGGTCACTGTTTATGCCGTAATCGAGTAGCATTAGTCGTTGAGAAAGCCTCCAGCGATAATTGACTGCAACATAGACCCCCGCAAAACATTATTTTTCTACTTTGAACACTTTGATGCAGCATCTTTTCGTGAATTTTGAAATACCCGTTTCCTGGGTTCGTTGAGGCAAATTGGCAAAAAATCGAGAATGATATATATAATATATATATATATAGATATATATATATATACAGTCATGTCTCGTTATTATGGACCAACTCACATTATGGACGATTTTTTACGGGAACGAAGGTGTCCATATTAACGAGACATCATATATATATATATCTATATCTATATATATATATATATATATATATATATATTTTAGTTGCCGCACAAAACTTTCATAATTCTGACTTTTTCGATATTTCAAAATATCCGGGCACAATGCAAAAAGACTTTGAGCGCTAACTTAAAGCTTTGTTCACTTAAAAGTGAACAAAGCATGAAATACTCTATACAAAACGTTTCAGCCTGAACTATTAAATCTAAGATGTGTAAAAAAAAAGAATCACAGAAAAAATGCTTAAATATAAAAGAGCTGCGCAATGTGTCTTTTTTTCACTTAAATATAAATTTACACGAAACTAACTCTAACTGCTTCGGGTAGACCACTTGACCTGCTTTATACACAAAAAATATTAACATTGTAGAAAATTCTTTTTTTTTTATTCCTGTTGTTCTCAGATTTGCATCTACGAGCAATTTGGAAAATCGTAGTTCCACCTCCTCTCAGATGTAAATTGCTTTAACAAAAGGAAAACATTTTTTTTTTCACAAGTAGGGTTTATTTTGTTGCGTGGACATGTTGTTTCTACCTCATATAAAATTTAATTGAAAAAAAAATAGCATGACAGCCCTATGACCGTCCTTACCTATAGGCACACCCAAAGGGTTTAGAGGCGTCGACATGAAAACGATTTAGTAGACCGTAGGCTACATAGCGGGCGCGTGCTCACTCCACGTTTCAAAGTGGGGGTACGAGCTACTCTCTTTTATAAAAAATAAAAATATTATAGGGAATTTTCTGGGTGGATCTGGAGCGATCCAAAAGCGCTCCATGCTCGCGCCTTTAGAGGTTTCACCTTATGTTGTACCGCAGCGAAGACTAGAAGCGCGAGCTCATAGCGTTGGCAGTTGCCCTTAATGCACGAGACGAGAGCTTGTGCCGCCGAGATGCGCCCTAGAGCAAGGAGCTCGCGCTCGTAGCCTTCCCTGCGGTACATCATAAGGTGAAATAGAGTATAGCGTGTGCTTGCTCGAGCAAAAAATAAAGATGTCTACAAGAAAATCGCTTCAAGACCACTTCAGATCCACCAGTGAGTTTAGTTCCGCCGAGGGAATCCCACTTAAGAAAAGCAGCTGGCATGAACCTGTGACGCAAAACTAAATGGGTCGCCGACAGTTTTTGGGATTGCGTGCGGAATAACCGCCGGGAGCGAGCTGGGCCGCGCGTCCATTGAGCAAAATATTTCCGCGTGTCATCACCCTTTCCGTTTCATCTCGTAATGAGGCGAATGGAATTCGTACCCCAATAACGTCGCATAACGCTGCATGTTCGCGAAATTATTTTAATCAACCGTTCGCGACATTCGTTTTAGAAATGGTTTCGTTTCGTGGCGAACAAAACAGGTGCTATGCGCTTAGCTCCTCCGGGGAACAAGCGCAGTGTCGTCCCGTTGCATCATCCAATGAATTCGAAACGAAACCCCAGAAAAGCCTAGTGCCTGAAAATTAAGAGTTTACAATGATGAACCATAGGATGAACAGCCTCTAGCTAGACTCGGTTTTACCTTACGGTAGACCGCGGAGGACGCTAAGAGGCCTCGAAGTCAATTTCCACGCTTCGTGAATGTCACTATGGTGCCTGGAGCGCGTCTTCAAACTGGTGTGTTTAGCGTCCTATGCTGCCCATACATCAAAAGTGGCCCCAAAGGGACAACACATGACGTCACAGAAGCCGGAATGTCATGCTCTTGCATGTCGCGATCCTGGCGGTTGGTCGTAGCAATGCTAACGAGAAGGCTGCGAGTAGCTCAACCGAACGCGAGTGTCGTTGTCGTCACGGCGTCCCAACTTCTGTCTGCCGAAATTTCCGTGGCCTGGCACACTGGAGAGTGACCTGCAGCAGAACAGGCGTCTACCACATCCGCCGCGGTTGTTGGGACGCCGCCAGGATCGCGACTGGCGACAGCGTGATACTCCTATGACGTCATCAGGTGCGAATCGAGGGACCACTTTTTTTTTTTTTTTTGGACGCGAGTCACGTATCCTTCGAGAGAGGCGCAGCGACGCGTGGGGGCCCGCGGTCACGTGACACGTTCGCGGCGCCGGATTGGCTCAGATGGCTCGTAGCGTCCGCTGCGGTCCATCGTAATGGGAAACGGAATGCATACCTAAGGGAAGCCCCCGGGATGACGTAGAAGCTATGCCGTGCGCCGCTGCGAGACGTGGGTGCACCTGTGGCCCACGCTTGACGTTCGAGTTATTCAATCCCGCATCTGCGGTAAAGCGTACGTCGTGAAGGGGCCGAAACTCGCGAAACACGTCAAAAACAACAAAGAGGGCTCACGCAGTCATCCACCAAACGGTACGCGTGCACATTGAACCTGTTGAAAAAAAAAAGAAAAAAGAAACCCCGATTAAAAATAAAGTGAGTGCTGTTTTGAGCGTTTATTTATGCAACGATTAGGCGTTCATTTTCTAGGCATGAAATGGCCGTTACTTATCAGCGTTCATTATACATAGTCGCGACTTTAGCGTTGTAGTATCGGTGAAGAGAAAATTATATAATAGATAAGCAGGCAACACAAGGGCGAAAGAAGGTGAAGCGGTATGAATCTATAAGTTAATGTTTCTTTTTTTAATACGAAAGCATTAAATGTCCTATGGAGCGAAGCCGGTGTTGCCTGTAGCAGCAAAAAGCGTCACCTTAATTCCCATTGGCTGATCTAAACGGCACCTGAATTCTCATTGGCCAAAAGCACAGCAACGCAGATGCATCGTCACGGAAGGAGCCGGCGAGGTTCGCCGCGCCTGCGCAGTGGGTGCGTGATGTCTCCGCCAGAGTGCCGTGTGCAAAAGGAAGACGTGGCGGGCTGCTTGTAGGAATGCGCTGCGTGTAGGGATGCTTTCGCATTCCTACACGTAAGCTATCTTAAGTGCCTCTGCCGAAATTTGTTTTTCTTGTCGATGCTTCAGCTTTTGTGAGCGCATAGCTACGGAAAAAGGAATAAACCCTAAATCTCGCGCAGAATTTGGACGTTTCTTCTCTCTCCCCCCCCCCCCCCCCCCCCCCCGTTAGATCTAGCTAAACATAACTGGACGCAGATCATGCATACATTCTTATCGCGGCTTTAATCGGTCAATAACAAAAAGAAAAAAAAAAAAATCCTACTCATACGGCGACCTCTCCGACTCGAGAGATAGGAAGAGGCTTCGAAGAAAGCGTTTGTTTACATAAACATGTAGACTCCGAGTAACTAACAAACGAAACAATTTTTTTTTTTCAAACGTTGGGAAAGATTTATTCTTTCCCAACGCTTTTATTCCTTAAATATATATTAATGACTTGCCTCTTCATCTATACATTTTCCGTCAGGCTTTGTGCCGACGATTATGTTATTTATCGTTGTGTTGCTAACCCCGATGACTCTGTGGTCTTACAGCAGGATTTAAATATATGTTCACATGGGTGCGATATGTAGCGAATGAAAATAAATGTAAACGAGTGTAAGCTAATAACATTCACCGGTCACCGTAATCGTGCAATACGTAATTACTTCTTACTAAAGCTGCTCCTTCAAAAAAGTGTCGAACTATAGATACCTAGGTGTAACATTTTCTGACGACCTCACTTCGAATACTCATATTATTACTTCAGTAACTAGTGCTTGTAAATGATTGGGATATATCCAACGCAACTGGTACCTTACCCCACGTTATTTTGAACTAACTGCATATTAAGCTTTTGTAAAATCTAAATTAAACTATGCTAACTTTATTTGGTGGCCTCATCAATCATATCTTATTAACAAATTAAAATCGGTTCAAAGCAAGTCAAGTGGTTTCATATCACATGATTACCCTCGAAAATCCAGCATAACTGCACTAAAATCTGCTCTCGACTTGTGCCCATTGTCTAAAAGAACTGATCTCTCCCGTCTTGTCATCTTCCACAAACTATTCTTTTCCTCCTCCTCTTTTCGTGACCATTACAGCCAACCGCCATCACAGATTTTCATGCGCCTTGACCCTAACCTAAAAATTAAGGCACAATTCGCGAGGACTAATAAATTTAAGAATTCCCCACTGGCTCTTCCCAGTCATAACTGGAACTCTCTTCCTCGATTAATTGTGGATTAAACCAATCACGATAAATTCAGAGATCTTTGCAAGGCACACTTCCAAACTGTTCATAATTTACATGTTTAGTTACCATCACCTTCTGTTCCTTCTTTTTTGAGTTTTTTGTTGTTGATATTTGTATACACCATGTTCCTTATTAATCAGCTGTTTTATTTTTTTCGGATTTCCCGTTGCTCAAATTTGTCTTTAGCTTCCCCCTCATGTAATGTACTTCCCATGTGCATTTGAGGGATAATAAAAATTAAATGAAATAAACTACTCAAAGGTGCGCAAAATATATCCGATTTTTGTTTCTTCGTTCGACGTCTGTCACAGAAGACTCTTTGGAACTTTTGGTTTCTATAGCAAGCCTTCTTGTGTCATAATATGTTTACAAGTCTAGCTGTTAAAAGCGTATCCGCGGGCACGGAGAAGTGCCGTCTTTGTGTGGGAATACGCGAAGAGAAATATCTATGCAAAGCCAACCAGACAGCTTCGCGCACGCTGTCCGGGCTGCTTGGAAAGATATACAGCCCTGGCCGAGTTATCTCGTCTCGATACCCTTCGGGGTTTCGAGTTGTGTCCGGTTCAGCAGTGCTCTTTGAAATGTGTCCCGTGTCACGTCTCCTATAGCCACGGACTGTGCCCAGAGTGCAGCCTTCCACAGTGTCCGCGTAAACTTGAGAATCGAGCTTTCTGACTTGTTGTTGTCGACCATGCTCATTCCGAGAAAATAAAACGGCAAATTAATGCGTTTAAAACGTTCACGCACTCACGCGTAAGCTCTAAAAAATGACTGCCACTCGGAAGGGGATAAGTGTTGGAAGACGCGAAAGTGTGCAGGGGAGCTGGTTAAAAAACCTCACCATTAGGATTACGTGTTGTCGGAGTTAATTTCTGGTGAAATTCAGAGGATATTTTTCGAAGTGTATTGTTCGCTGAAAATTCAGGATTTTTCGGAGTTTATTTTTGTTAGAATCCTAATTCTTTAAAAATCAAAGTTTATTTTATAGTGTTCTTGTATATTAAAACTTAAAAATAAATGAAGTCCGGGTACTATGACCCGTTGTCCTGTGGGAACCTCTACGTGCTAAAAGGTAAAGCCCTGTTGTCAGTAGTTTTAGATTTCAGGGAATCTGAAGTGACATCTTCTCAGGGCCACTGACCCTGTGCTCTTATAAAGTTTGTTTGTAAAACACCGTCTTTTTCCATTTCATTTTGTTGTTGTAACTCCGACATTTGGAGTTTTTCGGATAAAATACGAATTTACCGAAAAATTACCGGCGAGTGTTTTCTTTTTCATTTTTTTTCGGATTTATCCGAAAACACGGAACCCTAATCATAACCTAAAAAGTTAGACTCGCTAGCACTAACATTGACGTCAAATAAGAGGCTATTGTAGATTATTTGCTCCTGAGCGCGTTTACCTTCTGCAACACACATTTTGCATCCCCGTTTGTTTTTTTTCTCGGTAGGATTAAATTGGAAAATATCATCAGCTCGGTGCGATGACGTCACGTGCCTGACTTGCATCCATGGGCGTACCAACCGGTGTGGGGGGGGGGGGGGGGCAAGGGGGACGCTTGCCCCCCAATTCTTAGAGTGGGGGGGGGGAGAAGGCAGTGTCCCCCCCCCCCCTGAAAAACCGCCACTGGGCAGGGAAAACACTGGCCGGCAGTGCCCAAGGAGATACCAAGGGCACCGCCCCCCAAACCTGGGGGGGGGGGGAGAGGTCTGGTTTGCCCCCCCCCCCTCCCCTCAAAAACAAGTTTGTACGCCACTGCTTGCATTGACCATTTTAACTGGAAAGAAGATTCAACCTTCGCGCCCCTCGTGGCTAAACTGAGAACAACACCGATGGGGGACAACTACGACATAGATGATTTGTTTATGTTTAACGCAATGCTCGGCCCTCGTATCCGAACGTTGCGTCAGCGTTCTTCTGGGGCTCGTGCTCGGCCAGCGGAGCCAAACGCTGACGTAGCAAAAAATTGGACACGAGTCGTGCCCAATCTTTTCCCCGCGCTCACTCCAGAAAGATAAAATGGAGAATTCATGCAGTGCACACGCCTTGTGTTGGTAAGCACATAACCCCAGGGTTCCCCCTACAGTGGGATCTCCTGGCCAACAGCGCACTGCCATCCTTCTGTTCGTAGTTGTGTGCCGCGTTCTTAGTATCCAGTAGCGGTTGCGCAGTTCCAGTATCCCTGTTCTGGTCCAGTAGCCCAGTAGCGCAGTTCTTAGTATCCCTGTTCTGCGAAGTATCACGCGTCGCGAGTGCGTCCACCTGAGGGATAAACTGAAGGAAGGTCAGGTCTGAATATAGTCCGCTAAAGAAGAATGCTTAAGTACTCGCTAGCGAGCAGTGTCCGCTTTCCCTTGCAGATGACCGCCATTTTATAGCCATCCGCCACCTTCCAGCCACCCGGAATCTTGTAGGTACCTGTCATCTTGTAGCCATACGTCATTTGTAGCCATCCGGCATCGTAGCCATCCGGCATCTTGTAGCGATCCATCATATTGTAGCCATCTGTTGTCTTGTAGCCATCCGTCATCATTGCAGCCCTCCGCCATCCTGTGGTCATAAGGCATTCTGTAGCCGTCCGCCTCTCTCTAGGTATCCGTTATTTTTGTACTCAACCGTCATATTGTAGCCATCCGGCATCTTGTAGCCATCCGTTATCACTGTAGCCATCCGCCATCTTGTGACCATCCGGCATCTTGTAGCTGTCCGCCATTCTCTTACCATCCGTTATCTTGTAACCATTCGTCATATTGTATACCCATACGACATGTTGTAGCAATCAGTTCTGCGTGTACAACACTATTCTAAAGGAAAACTTGGGATTTTTGTATGTCTGGGAACTTTCAGTGGCTCGCGTGCGTTTTTATCAAACCGCTTGGTAATCTGATGGATACGAAGTTCGTTGGTCGGGTTCGCGAAGTCAAGCCCTTAGGAGCGGACGGGAGTACGAGTTCGACCACTTGGTTCTGGATTGGGGCAGCTGATCGACGCTACGAGAAACATCGTGAGTTCTTCAGACGAGTTCGACTGCTTGTTTGTCGTGGCTTTTCGTGCTATGCTGCGCTGTGGGCTACGGTGGCTGCCAGTGAGAGAGGTCCCATGGACCGGACCCTTGTCACAGCTTTGACGTTCGTCCACGCCGGGCCCCCTGACATTGTTTGCTTTCTTCAGTTCGTCGGAGAGATAATACTTTTTCTCCGAGTAATTGCAGGCGGTTGGTGTTCTTGCCCGGCCTATTTGTCCAGGCTGTATTGTTTGATAGTAACTTCTGGATGGGCTAGTTCGAATGCATGTTTTGAGGTCAAGTCCTGCAAGCTCGTGCCTAACTAGTCATCTGAGTTAATTAACAAAAAATAAGAGTTCGGACAAGCTGGTGCAGGTTGAACATAACTTCAAAGAATCCTTCTCTTGCCTCAGTCTAGGGGTTCTTCGTAATTATGATCAAAGTTACTTGGTTTTGAGTTCGCATTTCTTAAAGGTGTCGATGGCGTCTGTCTGAAGATGTCAAAAGCCGTATTTTAGTTCAGTAAATACGCCTTTTTCTCTTGCTTTAACCATAAATTGTGAGTAACGCCTCCCCCGAAGCACGAGCTAATCAGCGGCCAGTCGTTGTTATTCTTCTGAGCTCTGCGCAGTACGATGCTCCTAGAAACATCGACTTCTGCCACGTGACAGAATCACACTCACTGGTCGGGTTCGTGGTGCCTGGACTCAACCCATTCATTTTGCCGTCTCATTCACCCAGAGTTGTACAAATTCTCAACAAGAGTATTTAATATAAGCTACAAAATACCTACTTCACGGAGTATCCAGAGTGTAGTATTCAGGTTGCATTAATTTGAAAGTCCCTTCAGATGCCTTGAAAGGTCATTCAATTGCTTTCAGTGATACTTGACAAGCTGAGAAGCAAATATTTTCAGGACAAATGAGGAACTTTACTCTTTATAAATGACTTGCACTCGACACCACGGCATCCTTCTGGTGTTTATTCCTGTTTGCTCGTGCCAACAAACAAATTTTGTGGCGCAAAATGAATGCTTGAGACAGCACAAGCTCAACAGCAAGGCCACCAGAATAGGCACTGCTGTGACGTCAGCGCAAGCCAGTCACCTCGCGGAAAAGTCACATCTTGTGGTAATCTTTCTGATGCGCATATAACCACCTGTCACGTTCGATCGGGATTGTACACGAAATCAGGAGAGGTAATACAGAAGGTGAAAGGCGACCAGGCGACCATCACCTCCGCGGCGGCGTGAGCGACTGTATATCTGGAACTGTGAAACGGTTTTCTTTCGTCTCAACCTTCAGTCTGACATTCTTAACTTTTTTTTCTACCTTCCCCGACGGATTTTACTTTTCTTGTTCACAACAACGACACGACCCATACACATGCTGAACCCGAAGAGCTGTTGTCGCTATGTGCAGAGTTCACCTGAAAGAATTTTGAATGTGCCAGACGATGGGAGATTATGGGCGAAGTGGCCATCGAAACCGCTCTAGGAACCGAGAGAGCTCACGGGCCGTAGGCGTGGCACCTACTGTGGACGGGCAACCCACGATTGCGTGATCTCTACCCCGTGACACACGTTGAAGACCCAGTTCAGCTACATTGTGCCTCTATACACCGTTGCACCAGTATCGCCAAATCCCGGGGCCAAATAAACCCTCAATTTGCTTTGGCTTGTTTTCATCAGTCCAGCTCGACCTAGCTATCTTGCCTTCGCTACAGGAGCGTTATTGTGAAAACGAGGAAAGAGATGAGAAACAGCTACAGCGAAGCTGTAGGTGGATAAGGTTCCATGCCTTTTTGGTATTCGTGTGCAAAAACAAAAGTCAGAAATTTCATGTAAAAGCGCTCCATTGTATGGAAATGCATATACGCCTCATCACGTCGATACGCATTTTGATAAGGAAAGACGTCGAAACGTGTGATAATGGAGACATATCCGAGAAAAAGAGGCCTTCTCCCGCTCGAGTCGGGTGACGTCACTGCTTTATATACTGTATATAAAAACAGCAGCTGCCGAGGGGGGCATTCCATTGTGTTCTGCAGTTGCTATGGGAAGGCCACGTATAGCTAGGACTCCCGAAGAGCAACTTGCATATATGACGAGCGCCATCGGTCATGTATAGATTGACCTTTAGCAAAGAATCTCAGAAAAGTTGTAATGGAGCCCATTAGTGTATATCATAGTGATAGCAAAGCAATCATCACTACCGTTTCAAAATGATGTATATACTGTAAATAAACATTTGGTGAAGTGCTTTTGTGCGTTTCTTGGTGAACCACTCGTGGTGGTGCTCTAGCCTCGCTGGCCAACCACCTTCACTGAGTGGAATGGCTCAAAATTGTTTCCGCAATACGTATCCTCAAACCAGACGGAAATGTAACCTACTTAAATTTAGACTTTTTTCTTAACTGACTGTCCCCATAGCTGATTTTGTGATTTGTCGCTTCATCTATTCCTATTTAGAATTTATACAATATAAAATAACCATTACTTTTTCGGTCGCTTTAAATTGTTTTCGAAACAGAATAATAAAGCAATTTAGTCAAGCATTTTTTGGCAATAGTATTCCCAAACGCAGTCAACGTAATTCCTTTCGCGATTATGCAGGGTAGATCGTAACCTTGGAGGCCAAGGGGTTTTCTTAAATATGACATGGCGCAGGCACGTATCCAGGGGCGAGACCCATGGGGCCCGCCCCCCCCCCCCCCCCCCGAAATCTTCCATTTTGCTGGGACCTATTCTCCCCCCTCCCCCTCATACCAGTGTTGTACGGAACGGCGTTCCTGGAACGCGTTCTTTGTAGGAGGAACGAAGGAACGTCGCCGCTCCATTTTACATCATTGGAACTGGAACGGGAACTCGTTACATTTTTACTGGAACGGAAGAAGGAACTGAGTTCCTTTTTTTTGTCCTGTGGGTAATTTTTAATTTATTTCTAAGAGGGAAATTCTAAAATGTATAAAAACAATATCATTACGAGGAGCAGGGTCTCGTTAACGTTTTTGTTACTTATCTTTAAGGCACACTCGTGCAACCGCTTACGACCGTGCTTACGACGGCGAAGGACCTGCTCCGCAGCAGCGCATCTGGTCCTACGCCGTCGGAAGAGGCTTAAAAAACGGTATTGTCTCGCTGAGTCGTACTCGGTTGCAAGTCTGTGAACGGCGCTTTGAGACCCGTTCACACACTTGCAACCGAGTCGGACCGACCGAGACAAGAACGGTTTTTAAGCTTATTGCGACGTCTTTGGACCGGATGCGCTGCTGCGGAGCTGGTCCTAAGACGTCGCAAGAAGCTTAAAAACCGGTCTTGTCTCTTTCGGTCGTACTCAGTTGCAAGTGTGCGAACGGCGCTTTAGCGTTTATTTTGTGAGGTTTTCTCTCGGTAACAGTTGGGTGCAGGAAAGTTAATGGACATTGATACATTTTTTTCAGTGGCCGAGACTGCGGTACAAAAAACCAAAACTTTAAGTCGAAGGAAAAGACACAGAAAGAGGGAATCCTCAAACTCAGTTACTTACTTTGCTTCCACGAATCCTCATTCACCAGAACTCTAAGGCCGACTACAGCCACCACTGAACTTTTAGAAAGAGACCTACAGTGACAACAGAGCAACAGGTTACCAGACTTCAAAGGCAACCTTGTATCCCGAACATTGGTTACTTAAAGTATACACAAAAAATAAACTTTATTCCTTCTCCCCTTGTCCCCCACCTTAAAACAGAACAACGAATCTGACCTTCATGAAGGACTGGTAGCTTTCAAGACTGGCCTTCAAAAAACCCTACCCTCTTCTGCACTTGCTCGTTTTGCGGACAGAAACATCAAGAAGCAAGTGTTGCTAAGTTCGAACAAGGAACTTTGTTAGGTTGAAACGTGTGAGATTGTTGTAAAACACTCGTGCAATGTAGGTCTCGTCTGAATTGCCCAACACAAAGATGAATATGGCCCAAAGCTCAGATTTTTAAACGTGAATATATAACAAAATGAAACCTTGCTTCCACATGTTTTCTTCTCCCCTCCTTCCATCACGGCATTCAAATTCGTATCTTGTCATTTGATGGGATAAATAAACAACTGCAAAAACAACTCTGTTTAACCTAATTGAATATGGTAATCAGCAAAATACAAATGTAACGTATATGTAACGGTACGTTTTATATTTTAGACTGTAACGGGAACGAGTTCCTTTTTCACAAATGGAACTTGTAACGGGAACGCATTCCAAAAATCAGGAGGAACGAGGAACGAGCTTTCGTTCCTTTTTTTTGAGGAACGTGCACAACACTGCCTCATACAGCATGCATGTTGTCATGGGCGGCCCCCCCCCCCCCCCCCCCCCCCCCCCCGAACCAAAATCCTGGCTACGTGCCTGACATGGCGAAATGCAAAGAAACGACTTTCAGTCAGCACTTCTTACGAGAAGAGAACGAATTTAATGTTCCCTTCCAATTTAAAAATAACAAAAAAAAAACAACATGACGGTGTTATTTTTTATTCTCCTAAGGAACGCGTTCTAAGAACGCCATTCTGCATAACACAGCGAAACTCAACGAACGCATCAGAAAACGAAGTATCAATGCTAGAAACAAGAATTGTGTTAGGAAAACCAATCGAAAGTGATCTCAGCCAGCAATAAAATATACATTTTAAAATAACTCGCATCAATGACAGCAGTGTAAGGCATTGGCGCATTTTCGTCTCGATGAGTGATAAAGAAGCTCCTTTGGGCTTGTTCGGAGGCAAAAGTGTTAATGGGAAAGATCGAACGTCATGGACATTAAAGATATATGAGACACGAACAAAATTTTTATTTATTTGAAATATTATATTCAAGATTACGCATGTAAGGTCTTTTCACCTATATTTTCCACCAAGAACTTGTCAAAGCGTGGAATATAATAATTGGGGGTTGTGTGGTTATCCATACAGCGTGTAGTTGGTCAGCCATTTCAAAGTTGCGACAAGTCACTCGCTGTTGATGAGTAATTTAGCCAGTGCAGTACAACCGCTAGCCTGGAGTCTTTAACGTGTACCACGCAGTAGTGACACACGACCGCACGCCGGTACGATACTCATCAGATCGAAACGGGCCGGGTTCTGCAGCTCGAGCTTTCGCTCCACGTGCTCCGAGCTGGTGTGCGCTAGCCCACTCGGCCACAGATCCCCCTTAAAAGAGTGACCTTCGTCAGGCATTGTGCCTTTAGGCTCTTGCCCTCTCAGTTCATTCCAGAAAAATAAAAGTTCTATTTAATTTTAGTATATCCCGTATATATGTATTAATATATACAAAACTTGAAAGTATAAAACAGCGAGGACGATTATCTATTAACCAACACGCTCGTTTTCAATTGTATTAATATAGCATCTTGCACTTCATTTCGTTTACATTTCCTGGCATCTTCTACAACTAATCTAAAATATAGGTTGCATCTTTGGGAGAAATTTGTTGCCGTAATGATTTCTGGAAGTAGGAATCAACGGGCACAATTAACCTCTTGTCATTACAGCTTTTTTGTTGTTTTTTTAGTACATAATAGACGGCGCAATGTTCATTTTAAATTGGGGATCAACTTCTCTGTGCAGTTGAAGACAGTACGAAGACCCTCACCACCGATTATTACTCCAGCTGCGACAGAAAAGAAGTTCGTTGACATTCTCCCGGCTGGAGCGAGCGCCTTTTTGTGTTTACATTAGACTCTGCTGCGCAAAGCAGACGCTCGAATGGCGTTGAAGTAGCCGAGACAAAGAATTCCTCCTTCCCGAGCTTACATAATTTCAAAACTCGCCGCTTTTTTTTTTTTTTTTTTTTTTCAAACCACGCCACAGCTTTTTTCTACTTCTTTTTTAATATTTTGATTGCATGGATGTTACGAACTTTAAACAAATTTCCAAGCAACCAAGTGAGCATGTCATTGGGTACACAAACAAAAAGGGGGATTTCGTGATACAACACACACGAACAAAAAGGGACAGTTCGAAAATCAGGCAACATAAGACACCAGTATTGCCAAATCATAAAGAAGAAAAGTAGCTAAAAGGCTACCCAAAAATAGCTAAAAGTAGCTAAAGTTTCCAGAAATATGCTAAAAGTAGCTAAATTTACCCAAGTCATATTGAAACATAGCACTTCTATCAAATGAACATTTAAACCGGTCCAGCAATGGCAGCCAGTCAGGAGCATCGTTCGTGTACTCGTAAACGTTCCTACCTTTCTGAACCTCCTCAATAAATAGAGATTTAGTAGTTCGGGGTTATTCAGCATTGCGGTCCATCATTTTACACCGCCCAATAGCGATGTATCGTAATGATTTTTGTGGTCGATCATTGCGATAATCGAAAGCAAATGATGATGAATGTTTTTTGCTGTGTAAATTCAGCAAAAAACACAAATTCAAATGGAACAGTGTTTTTTGGAGCAACTGGCAGAAAGCGAATTCCATACGGGCTAAAAAGAGGCCTTCCTTAATTGTCCGTTGAAGGACGACCCAGAAACCGCATGCATCGGTACAAGAAAGACAACAGTGTTTAATAGTTTCAGGATGGTTACAGAGCCTAGAGTTTACGGTCCAAGGCACAGATATTTCCTTGTTTTTAAGCCACGTAAAAAAAAAAAAAATGTATGCGATTTCCTTCTCCCCTTAAAAAGAAAGAAAAAAGTTTTGGCAGTTGGCGGTATTCGCATTATTTTAACACGCCTGAATACGTTTGTCCCCCGTTGAGCGGTTGTCACTGTACAGTAGATTGGTAGTGGCAACAAACATTTAATGAGGTCAATGTATAAAGGTTTCCGTTCCGTTTCAGACAGGTATTCGAAAGAAAAACGTTCGCTATGGAAATTAACTGCATTTACAACTTCCTTAACACACACACACAAACACACACACACACACGCACAAACACACACGCACGCACACACACGTACGCACGCACACACACACACAAAATTGTTCGGGAAACGTTGAAACATCCCAATATGACAAATCTGTAGAAAGATGAACTTAAAAAAAATGTCAGTAAGAAAGGACGGTACGTATATCTGAAGAAGATAAACCTTGATACTAATTGTCCGACAAAAAGATGCACGAGGGCGAGGCCTTTAGTTTCTAAGGACGGGAACAAATTATCGCGGCACGAGGACGAACTCAACATGAACGTGGCAGAAATACAGCGAAACACATGTAGGTGACGTTGTGCGCAATGTAGCACCTGGAGGACATACCAAAGCTTGGCAGCGAGGAAAACGCTGCAGGCTGCAGCCCTTCCAAATATGAACACATCGCGTCCGTTGGTGAGTTCAGCACGACATTTGACTTTTTTTGCAACATCGTTCCAATAGTTATTACCGCCTTGAATGTACATGAAAGGAATTTCAAGATAGTCGGGCATGGTGTCTGACCACGAGGTATCGGCGAACTGCGCGGGCATCGTATACCCCAGGATCCACCCAAACCACACGCCGCTGCACTCATTTTTGTTGATGGCCGCCCCAGTTGGAGCAGAAAGCTTTTCCGTTACTTGCAAAGCTTGTTTGATGCTTCGTTGGTCAGTACAAATGTAGGCGACATCGTCGGAACATGATAGCACCTTCACCACACTGTCGAGGAGATAATACGCGCGAATTAAAACACTCAATAGCAAAGGTTCTAAGTATATTTACTGAAGCCTCAAGACTTGTTGCTAATGAAAGAGCGTCGTTTACGATCAACCTCGTTGATATGTCGCGGTAGCACACTCGAATGACATTTAAAAAAAGTCAATATAATGTTTACGAACTTAAGAAGTAAAAAAAAAAAAAAGAAAGAAACAAAGAAACGAAACGAATGGCTCACACGGTCAAAGTCTTTTGCGAGGTCAATTTGAACTAATGCTACCTGAATGTTTCTGTCCGAGCAATCCTGGAGCACAGAGCGGGCAACATGGATCTTAGTCAGTATACTCGACCCTTAATTCCATACGTCTGATAATCCCCGATCATACTGTAGGCGGCAAACTGTAGGCGGCTGGCCACAATTTTATCAACTATTTTATAGTCCACATTACAAAGGGCAATTGGACGGTAGCTATGGTCTTCAATATGCCTGGATCATTGGACTTCGGAATAAGAACTTTGTGGCTTTGCAAGAATGATGGAGGCAAACCTGGGCTTCAAGAGGTGCACAAAATACGGCATGCAGCACGGAGAATAGCAGTTCACTGTGCATCTTCTAAAATTTCGCAGAAAGACCGTCTGGACTTGGAGTTTTAGACAATCTTAGATCACCCACAGCGCGCTAAATTTCCTCTAGCGTGATTCCTTCTTCCAGCAAGTTACATAGTCTTGGAATCAAAGATAAGATCCTCCATAAACTCCTTATTCATAATTTTGGCAGGGTCGCCGGTGAGTGCACCTCCGGATTTTATTTCGGTTATCTGTTTAGAGAGGGCGAAATTCCCGTCCTCGGTCAAGGCTTGTCGTACTGGTTGCTCGCTTAAGAGAGGTGCGTTTAGCTTCCACAATCTCCAGTCACGAGGGCGATGGGGTGACTTAGGAGTTCTATAACGTACTGTAACCAGTGATCGGAGAAAATAATGGGGGAAGCGCTGTAACCAACTGTGATTTGGTGGTTGAGAAAATTAGAGACATAAATTCTATCAAGTCGGGCATAATAAGAGCCTTGAAAGCGTGTATACAGTATTCTACTCTCTCGGCGTACTCCAACGTCTATGGTGTTGAAATTTCTCACAAGAGATGCATGTTAGAGCTTCAGCGCTGCTATCCTGGGAAGAGAAAGGTGTGGCCCGATTGTTTACGTGACATACACAATTAAAATAATCAGACAAAACAACACATCTATCATTGTCAAGGAAAGTGGCTAAATTGTTCAAAAAAGCTAAACGTTTTTTTTTTTTTGGTTCATTAAACGTATATTCACAGATCACCCGAGAGTAAACTCTCTTAAAAATTGCAACAAACAAATCTACCCTGGTCGTCAACGGCATATGAAAGGAAAGCGTAATCCAGGGACTTCTTCAAAAACCAAAACAAAGAAAAGAAAAAAAAAACGCCAAGTCACCTACTGCATGAGTGACACAAACTTCGTAGGTATCAAGAAAGGTGTTCAGAGCGCGTGCATTTTCCTCGTCGACGTGTAATTTTGTTTCCTGGTCGGCTACAAAATCAGGTTACTCACGCAACAAAAGCCGTTTCAGCTGTAATTGCTTCACCCTCGACCGTAAGTCCCGAAGCAAATGCTACAATTACAAACTTTTTTTTTTTTTTTTACGATGCTTTTACTTTACGTGCGCGCGTGCGCTCAAGGACAGCTGAAAGCGTTAGACGTTCTCTTGTAAAGTCTTCTTCGCTCGCACGGTTAGCACGTACTAGGGTGCCTTCATGTGCGCTTTGCTTGGGGTGATGACATCTGGCCATTTTGTTTCGAACGCTTATTTTTATTTTTTGTTCCGAAACGCGTGTCCCTGCAAGCGCTCGTGGCGCTGACTGTGCTACGGCGACATTTTGATTCCTGCGATTTCTTTGTATTTTCCCTGTGAGCATGTGCTGTCGGCATCGGGTACTACAAACGATGGCCTCACCCTAAACAGAAGGACATCGAGGCACCCTAGCACGTACAACTGCAAGCTTGTCAAAGGTACCATCGTCCCTGATCTAGTAACGTTGACCATCACCATAAAGTTGCACGTACTTGAACACAACAAAAAGTCGTGACTGCATTTCTTTTGGCACATTGCTCGCGGTAACTGAGGCGGTACAATTGAGAGCTCCTTGGGGCTACGGGTGCTTATCATCAAACATAGCTTGTTGCCTGACCTTTTTAAATGTTTACAAGACGTTGTTTTGCCGATCCTACTGATGGAATTTGCAGTCCATGCCAGTATGACGTGGTTCACAGCAGCCAACGGGGCCGAGGCGCAGCTGATGACGTGGTCCGCAGGAGCCAATGGCGGCTTTGTCTCTGTTGTCTCCGGGTTACAGAAGCATAACCGGAAAGTGAGGAAGGTTCGCCCAGAAATGCTATCGCATTTAAAACATATTTAGCAAATTTTAGTTCATTAAGCCAGTAATTGTTTCTTTACTCTCGTGCCGTGACGTCCGCCGCGGTCGATAACGTTATTCTGCAGGAATATTTTCCTTATTTCCAGTGTCATTTCCTTTTTGAATTTTTGCCGTCTTACAAAAAAACAGCCTGTATATTGATATGTGTATCACCACTATAAAGAGAAAAAAAAAAAAATAAACAGGCCAGCGTCATGCCTGATTCCAGGAAGTGTACCATGAAGACTGCATGGAGTCTAACGTATCCCATTTAGGCAAATCACCGACTGATACTTCGCAACATGTTGCCGCTTGTGAGGAAAAAAGAAAAAAACCTTCTGGTTCCGGAAAGGTCTGCAGATGGGTCGGGCGGTTCCATCAATGAACCCCCAACAGTTCTAGAGCGGCGCTTGCTTGGCTACGACGGACTGTTGACGTCATGAAAAATTAAAAGTTGGGAGATTTTAGATTTTAATACGAGGTTACCTTTGTAAGAGGAAGGTACATAAACAAGAACTCAACTATTAGCAACCTTATCAATTACACTATCTTACCAATGAAGCCCTGTATTCGATTGATCAGACTGCTAGGTAACAAATCCCAAAGCCATGAGCAAGTATATGACTAATACCCGTGCCACACGGGCAACTCGAATGCCATTTACAACGAATGACATTTGAACGATCGGCCAATCAGCGCGCGACACTCCGAGCGTGGGGCGTTCCACGCGCGACAGATCGGGAGCCGATTTGTCGATCACACGAATGTCATTCGTTGTAAATGGCATTCGAGTTGCCCGTGTGGCACGGGTATAACTCGTAATTTTCACTTGTCGGTAACCACAGCGCTGTTAAAAGTTGGGACCACCAGGGTTTATGATTCAGGTAGGGTACGGGTGTTAGTGCTACTCCCAGTTTTGCTCTTTTCAGTTCACTTGTCAGCTGTAGAACAAAACAAAGACAAAACAAAGAAACAATTCAACTGAAGGATGATAAGCCCTCCAAGTAGCTTCGGGTCAGCAAGCTGTGAGTCTGCAGAACTTCCAGAAGGGGTCCCAATACTCCCGCGATGTGGTGGATCGAGGAGTAAAATGTGAGAGACAGCGTCAAAGCATGCCCCCCAAACATTCGCTCCATGTCGCACGCCGCGAGAGGTAGATCGAGCCGCCTGAGCGTGATACACAGTGCTTCTCCCTTTTCAACGACACGCCTTGGATGGGCTTCAAAATAGACACACATACGAAGTGCATTCGCGAGTTTTGGAACGTCGCTCTTCTCGAACCTGAGCTGTTCTTTCACATCCTAATCGTCCACCGTGGCGAGGTTAAAATAGAATGATCCTAAACGCTTCAGGGACGGTTCCTCACTCTCTTCGAGCAGGAGTACCTCCTCAATATCATCCCCTCTCAAAGCTTCTAGCAGCAGAGCGTCAGTTGGTACACTCTTTCCAGACGTTATCTTAGCAAAAAGTGCCCTCTGTCGTTACCATAGCCTTAAACTAATCAGTGCTCCCGTTAGAGAGGTTGGCATAACCGTTTTCGTTTCGTTTTTGCTTGTTGTGATTTTAATGAAGCACTAAATTGACGCTTCGGAATTTTTCGTCCAATTTATGTAAGCGTAAAATGTGTATAGAATGCACGAAAAATGTATAACTTCAGATTCTTTACTTTTTTTTTTTAAATCACAGTTCTTTATTTTGATTTAACTGATCGATTTTCTTCGATTCCTAGTTGCACAACGTGTCACATAAGTGTGTTCGAAGCTGCACGTGCTACACGTGCCTACGGTACGTTGCCGTGATCGAGCGCGGTTTGCTCAAGCTGATTTTTGAGCCCTTTAAGATACTGACATCCGGTAGTTCGTACTGGAATACCGGTCTTGTACCGGGCGTAGCGTAACGATCTGTTAAAACTCTCTTGTGTCTCTGAATGATATTGTTTTTGTTTTCCGCAATGCTTTCTACCGTTTTGTGGAATTGTTCTGTTGTGAAGCCGAGCTCTTTACAAATTGCATCCCCCCCCCCCCCCCCCCCTTCTTTCTTACGCCTTTCCGCACACGAAGTCATGGGCATCCGAACCATATCAACACCCCCTACCCCTCCCCGAAAAACATTCATGGCTACCTGCTAAATTTCATAAGGTTGACATTAGAAAATAATCAATTTGTTATAGGTACATTTCCTTAAGACGTATTCAGTATATGAAAAGAGTGGCAGACCCGTCAAGTGAAGCACATCTGTTTTACATAAAACTTTAAAAACTAAATTAAAGATGCAAGTGAAGCCACCTTATGGCGTACGCGTCGCGTGATTTCAAAATGGCGGCGCCCATGCGAAGGAGGATGAAAAGGTGTATAGAAGCCTACACACAACACGATGGCTTAATATCGTTATTTTAGACGTGTGTTTATAGTAAAAAATGAAAGGTGTTTACAACACCCTGTAGCGCCGAATTAGAGCGCAGCTCTTGAGGAGGAGGAGGGAAGGGTACTGACGGGAGGGTATACCCCTCCTTCCTGCTCTTCCTCCTCCTAGTCCTGCTCCTCCCCTCATCCTTCAAGCTCCTCCTCTCCTTCTCCTCCCTCCTCCCGCTTCCTTCTCTCCTCCTCCCCATCCCTCCATCTCCCCTCTTCCCTTCTCCTCTTCCCCCTCCTCCTCCCCCTCCTCATCCTCTCTCTCCTCCTCCCCTCCTCCTCCTCCTCCTCCTCCTCCCCGCGCGTTGCATCATGGGAAATGTTCCATAATGCACCGCGCGGTTACGCCGACGGCGACGGCGACGGTGACGGTTACGGTTACGCCGCTCAAGCCGGAAACGGGTGCCTAAGAGCTGCGCTCGAAAATATCAGTTGGAATTGAATAGCGCTGCGTCATTTATAACCTTCACAGGGCACTTTCCACGAGACGCCACTCTCCCTTTGCAGTGTTGACGTTAGGGGTGACACTGAGCTATTTGATTTGAAGCCCTATTCGCACACCTCCACTTAAAGTACTCCATTTCATGCGACCCAAGAAAGTCGCAAAATTACTTGACATGTATCATCGTCATTTTACAGTACACATCAAAGATATCACTCTATCGCGTGCCATTAAACTGTTTAAATTTATTTATTTATTCGCAGTGCTCACTCTAACATGAACTCCGGCGAAGGCAACCAGCGTGAGACGGTAGCCTTGATTGGCCCTTCCGCCGCAGGAGCACTAACGCTAGCAGCCTTTGCTTCCATTGCACTCGTCTACGCGTTAAAACGCGGACCGCAGGCGTCTGGCGTTTGGCTCTCGCATTCCAAAGCGTTCGACGAGTGCAGTGCAGACAAAGGCCGCTAGCTTTATGTCTACCCCACTTCATTCGAATCAGAACTCGGCGTTCTGACGTCACCGCGCGCTCTCTCGTCTCCTCCTCTCCCTTACTTTCTTGGCGCATATGTTCAAGGAGTCATCAAATCTAGTGAGTCAAGAGATCCAACGGGTCAAGCGATCCAAAAAGTCAGGAAATCCAACGAGTCAAGAGGTCCAACGACTCATCAGATCCATCGAGTCAAGAGATTCAACGAATCAAGAGGTCCAAGGACCTGCCGTACCTAGCGAGTCAAGATATCCAACGAGTGAAGAGGCCCATCAAGCCATGATTCGTGAGGTCTCTTGACTGTCTAGATCTTTCGGCTCATTGAGGTTCCCGCGGCCTATAATTTGCTGCAGTCTGCGTGTATAGCTTCCCTGTAACCAGCACTGACAATTGTCTTATTTATCAATTTAAGACGTACGTATCGAAAAATCATTCCTAAAAATAGAAACACTTGCTCGATGAATTCGTGTGAACCCCACTCTGACCCTATCGGAAGTGCAAACGTGGCCCACTAGAGCGATTTGTCTGCGATAGCAGCTTCGCGGAGACAGAAGCAAACTTCCCGTTTTTTTGTTTTCGCTAAAGAACCGAGTGCCACTTGTACGAAGGAGGTCCGTGTATGCACTCATCGAGGGGAAGAAAGAAAAGAAGCCAGGCTCGTCAACAATTTTTTTTTTTTTTTTTATCGCCAGGTAAAAACGTCGCGCGTTATCCGTTGTCGGTCAACGAACCCAGAGTGGCTAGAAAAACCGGGCCGACGTTGACATCGTCGTGCAGCGTGTCTTTGGGTGGAGTTGAAGATGAATGCAATTTTCTGATTCATCAGTTAAACATCTAGGGTATTAACCTGGGTGATGGAGTAAAAATCCTTGCCGTTAGTGACTCAAAGGGAACACGCGGGCCTACGGTTTTCCAGTGAACGGACTTTGAATGCTGTCAAAAGGATCATAATTGATGAAAGCTAAAGGCTGGCTCACATATTTTCCTTTGGGTGCGGTCAGTCGCGTCGCAACCGCTTGTGGCCTCTTAAGACGAGAAGTCAAACTGACGCCATCTATCGGATAGCCACAGAGCGCGACAGATCTGCGTCATGTTTGAAGCATCATATATGCGCTCGAAATAATTTAGACACCATTATAAGTGACCACTTCTCATAGATAGTATGCGGATCTGATTATGAAAATACTACAAAACCTTCGGCCGATTTTATACGCAGATCGGTAGTGTTCCAGGGCTTCCTGATAGATGGCGTCAGTGTTCCAGTACGAAACTATAGATGACTGTACTGTAGTTATTTGCGGCCCGAAAGACACACCTAGCAACAAGAAATAATTACTGAAATGCCATATTTTCCCCTTCGAAGGGAAAGGAAGAACCGCACATTTTCTCGTGTGAAAGCATTGTACAACGCAGCCTTAAAGAGTGCGGAAAAAAACATTCGCGGCTCTTCCATAAGCTGGTGACTCTACAGTGCCTTTTTTGTGGCAACGATAGTTTACTGTACGCATTGTGATTGAGTGATAAAAATAATTATTCTTGAAAACAAACAAAAAAACTTGAGTTGTTTGAGTCACATAAATAATATTTCCTCAGCAACCTAAAAAAGCGGTTTGGTAATGCCCGAGACAATTATACCCCAAGTGATGAAATATTAGACTTCAGTATCCTCGTTAGACCAAAGCTAGCATATGGTACCATAATCTGGGGCCCTTGCATAAAAACTGATTCTGAAATACTCCAGAAATGTGTGTTAAAGTAAAAAAAAAAAAACACCCTCGCCATTTCCGTTGATGAAAATCACCAAAATACCGATTTAGCACCACCACAAAGATAGCCTGACTTGCGTTACCCTCTGTTACTCGAAGCTATTTCTCCTCCAATTTATTAGAAGCCCCCTGTTACGAGACGTACCAGGCGCCGCCATCAATATCCTTTAACACCGCGCTTCGCCAACACCACATAGAATAATCAAAGCCTGTGCACTGGGATTTTGACGTCATCACAGCGAGATCGAGCGAAGACGCGGATGGGACACGAGTGCTGGGTCAGTGCTCGGCTGGGCCTCGAGTCCAATCAACGCGTCAAAGGACGCTCGGCATTGGGCTCGGGTCCAATCGTTGTGTTAATGCCACCCGACTGCGATGACCTTCCACGAAGGAAGAGGCTTAAAACCGGCCTTGTCTCTCCCCGTCCTACTCGGTTGGAAGTGTGTGAACGGGCCTTAATGATCTCCCGTTGGTTGATGTTATTCCTTTTCTAGAATTTGCTCCATGTCAACTCTTGTTCGGGTTGTCCAGTGACAATAAACATGACTATATGTTGGCTTGATTTTATTTATAAATGATGTTTGTGCATGACTCTTATTTTTGTCGTTCCTGTTTGTACCTTTAAAATGAAACGCGGTAGGCAATAAATCCATAAATAATTAACGTCTCACCTTGACTAGTTTTGTTCAAGGATGTATGTCCATGCGTAAGGTGTTGCAGCAGTCTACGATTGCACGGTGAGTTGACGATTGAAAAAGGCCATTACAAATCAATCACATGTTTAGAAGTTTGATCGAGGAAATAATGTGGTGGGTGCGGAATGCTTCACATCCTATCGCAATTCGCGTGCAGCGCCAAGCAGTGCTATGCCTGAGACACAGTCATATAAGAGCGAGAGCGACGTACATTTCTTGCGCAAAGTGTTTTCCGTGCACGTGCCCTCGCGTAATATGTTGACGCATCGAGCCACATGTTCTGTAGTTGACGTCATCGCACTATGCTGGTGGCCATTCCAACTCGTTTGTGCGGAGAAAACTGAATTCGGCCACGCGAAAGGTTTCTGCAAAAAGCTATACGCAATCAGCAACAATTGCAGAGTCAGTACAAGTCACTTTTCTCTTCTGAAATGCTACACAAAGGTTTTTCCTCGTATATTGTACGGTGAGGCGCTTCGCACGGCCGTTTCACGTGGACGATTTTTCGGAAAGACGAGTACGCAACGTCATGAGACCATCATCACTATTGACGCTTAATAATAATTACACCCCCGCTGTCACGTTGTTTTTTTTTGTTTTCGAATTGGTTTTGTGAAATATCAGAAAAGTTCGCTAAACCGACCAATTAAGAATATTTTTTTTTACATATTCTTTTGAAATTAAAAATACCATTTGGACCATACCGCTATTTCGACTGGCGGAGAGTAATCCCGCGACATTCAATCCTTTTAACTAGAATGCATTCATTTGTCCACAAACGGAGTTTTGGGCCCTTGCGCTATCGACGACTGTAGGGCAGACTCCACACTGCTATCTTGTGACGGGGCTCCGATTAGTGTTGTCCAGGCTACTCTCAGAACGAGATGACGACAGCGTAACACAGACAGACGCAACTCGCTAATGTGAGCGTGCGCCGGAATGTGTTTCATCAGCTATCAGCCTATGAAACACATTTCATCAGCCGATGAATCATCAGTGAAAAGCTAGATATGCTGAGCTTTTAACCAACCGTTTTTTCATCAGCCATACGTTTAACCGGCGCCGAAAAGCGTTACGGCCAAGGAAAACAACCTAAAAAGACATAGGCCACCCGGCAGGATTTGAACTTACCTCCATGAGATTGTGAGCCAAGGATTTTGCCGACTGAGCTATCCAGGGTCAGGGTTCGTAACATGCAAAAAGGAAATCATTTTCGGGGCGCGCGAACGCGCGGTCGCGTGCTTCGTGACCCGTCCTGCCGCGAAGCACGTGACCGTGCGCATATAATATAATAATAAAGATTATTATTATTAATATTATACTGTGCCATCTCACGGCGTCTGTCAGAAATGAGAGCAAATCTTCGTTAAGCGCTGCCGGTCAGATGCCCTCTTCATCCCTGGAAGGATTATCACACGTTCTGTGCCTTACCAGTCTTTGCCGGCATGATCAAGCTTGTATCTTTTTCGACAGTCTGATTCACGTGCATGGCGTGCTCAGGGTGGGTGGAGTAGCTTGAGCTATTGTTCACCAAGCACGAAGTTCGAGGGTGCGACGTTTGAGAGGAACTGAATGCGAACGGTGACAGAACGTCCGATCGTAAGAAAGTAACAACCCTGGTTGGAAGGACAATAGTCTAGCGGCGCAAGTTCGCCACTTAGACAACAGAAGGTTAGACGCACGTGCTAAACAAGGTCTATTGTGGAAGATTACACGATGCAATCTAAATCACGAACTTTTGAAGGTGAATAAGATTGGTAAATGTAACGCGTAAAAATCCAACCGCTCTTTGCGTGTCCATCGCTTAGTTCAAGAGAGGTTGTGATGAAGTGTGTCAGCTGGCAAGATCGCTTCAGGGCGTTCTGCAGTCGAGAAACAACCACCCTAACTTGGTGTTTTTGTGAGCAAGCACTCACAGTCCGGAATTTCGTGCAGTCATCTACAAGAGAACTGCACGTCCTGCCGACGCCGATCTGGGTAATCTGAGTTGGCTCCATTTGTTTACATATAAGCGTGACGAAAAGAAAAAATGGCATTGCTCCTGGCTGAGTTTCTAACAACCCATAGTCAAACATATGGATAGGATCTATTGTTTTTGTTAATTTTTAGACTTTTGAATTCGGCGTACTTTTTTTGGTTTTTAACTGGAAAGGAATTTCGTTTTCGGCAAATTTCTGTGTCACCGCGGGCAATTGTAAACTCAGGTGTTAGTAAACGGAGAAATATCAAACCAACCGCTGTTTTAACGATAGGGCACGTGAGCATAATCTTTCTGTGCGCAACAACGCGGGTGGACACTTGGCCGACCACTGTAGGCGATGTGCTGACTGTAAGCCTCTTTTGGCTGCAACAAAGTTTTTAAAGAAATCAAAAGATAAAACCGAGAGAGAGATTATAGAGGCGTTTTATATGAAAAGGAACGATGACAACTGCATAAGCATGCCTTCTTTTTGCTTCAGAAAGAAGTAATGTTTCTAGATGGCTGCTTGTGAGAGTGGTGATTGGTTGCAGTGTAGGTGTGGCGTATGATCTTGTGTATAAAAGTGACAGTGTTTTTTCTAATAAAATCAGGTGTGAGTTAGCGCCCGTCCTGTCGTCTTTGTGTCTATATTGTCCTTGTTTTGTTTGCGCTTTTTAACCTTTTAAATCAGCCTAAATCCAAGCACTGATTTTTCAACTTCCTCCTCCTTAGCTTTTCTCCTCAAATAAAAAAAAAACGAAATGAGATATCACGCGGTCGTAACGTGCTTGGACAACGGTACGAAGACTCCAAGCTTCCACCGTGCTCTTTAAGCACAACATAGAACATGTCATTTGCAAGTGACGACGAGTTCCGTCACGACACTCAATGTCCACGAACGCGAATCCAAATATTCGTCGGCAGATTGATTGCTGAGGAGCGCGTACGTCCGAGTGACGCACTGCTCGTGTCCAATGCGTGAGCTGGGTTCGGCTGACGTGCTTTGGGTACCGCGGATGTATCACGTGAGTGAGGGGTATCGGTGTCCGAGTGGGCTAGCGCACACCAGCTCGGAGCACGTGGAGCGAAAGCTCGAGCGCTGCAGAACCCAGGCATTCTGGGTTCCATCCCCACCCCCTGCCCGTTTCGATCTGGATGAGCATCGTACCGGCGTGCGGTCGTGTACCACTACTGCGTGGTGCACGCTGAAGACTCCAGGCTAGCGGTTGTACCGCATGCTGAATTGCCCATTTACAGCTGAGAGAAGTCGCCCGTTGAGGCAGACTAACTTCAGGCTGTATAAACATACCTCCATCCCAATTATTTTTGGATCACGAAGAAAAGCGGAAGGCTTTTGAAGGAAAGGATCTACGAAATAGTATCCGCTATATTTTCGAATTTTCGTACCGAAAAGCAGACTTTTGACTTTCTACCCTCTTTCGTTATGCCTGCTAAAATATGTGCGATTAGTAAGATTCAAATATAAATTATTTATTTCAATCCAAATTTCATTTCATGACCTCTTTAATTTTCAAGACGTACGGTGCTATCCTCCCGGTCGAAGTGTGACCCAAGCATGGGCATATTCGTGTTATGGTGAGTGGACTGCTGAATTGTAAAACTCCCGAGAACATGCATGGCTTGCACGTGACGTCATCGTGTGGTACCAATGGTCATTCCTACTCGTTCTGGTCGAAAAAAAAAAACAAAAAAACTTGGTGGTGCGAAAGATATTCAGCGAAATAAGTGCGCGCGCAGCAGCAAGGTCCTTCGCAATGGCCGCTAACGTGACGTCATTGCAAGCCACGTATAACGCTCGTATTTCATTTTCGCTGGGTGCTCTATTTTTGTGGGTCCTCCAGAAAAGGAACTATTTCATCAGTTCACGTACGATACGGTTGATGGTCGTGAATTCGTACGGTGATTTTCCTTATACTACCAGGATTATTCAGCATTTGGAAAACCCAAATGCATGTTCATCCCCTCCAACCCCCCCCCCCCCCCCCCCCCCGGCCTCCCCCGTATACTGTAAACGACTTAATTTTCGCGGGCTCAAATTTTCGCGAATCGGGCCGAAGCTGAAAATTTGAAATTATTCGCGGGTTCTAATTTTCGCGAATCGAGTGTAGCTTCCGTAGCGTTCACACATTGCCCGAATTGTTCGCGGTACGTATTTTTCGCGAATTGTAGGCGATTCGCGAAATTCGCGAAAATTAGGTCCTCGCGAAAATTTAGTCGTTTACAGTAGTTTCAAACGTAAGTGCACGGGCATTTTCGTATGATTGCGCAACAATTGTTCAAAGCGTTGTAGTATGCCGCTTAACATGTAGAGCAGTGGTCAAGCGTTCTTGTAATTTTCCTTCAAGATGCTAGGTTTTAGTAATTGCCCCCAGAAGTGGATTATCGAATAGTGCAAGCGAGGGCACTGCAGAGTGGACTAACATTTCCCATAATTTCTTGCTTCTCTGTCATGGAGGTGAGCCAACGACACATGTTGATGTTTCGAAAGAAGTGGTTGATACAAAACAATTTTTTTGTGTGCTGTCCGTTTTTTTTTAGCTATTTCTGGTGTCAATAAGAAAGCACTTTATCGTGATTTCAAAACGAGTGTTTTTCCGGTGCTGCTTTACAGCACTGTTGTATCTCAAGTGTGCCAAGATCTTCTCAGACGAGTGAAACGAATACCTGTTTGTGAAAACGTCCTCTTTTTAAGCTGCACACAAATACAATATAGAAATACAATTTATCTTCGAACGCGTACAAATATTGAGTGGAGACAAAGGCAGCTTGCTTTCCCTCTACCCACTATATCCAACCAGAGGTCGATATTCCGATGTCCCCGCGTGGTCTCGCCACCTCCTCTCTCTCTCAATTTTCACCCGTATAAGAAACAAAAATATCGGTACTATCTATTTTAGTATCGCAAAACAAGTTCAAAGCGTTTATGTGGAGCACGAGCCGGAGTGGACTGGCATTCGAAAAATACTTTCGGATTGCGCTAGTTTTAGTGTGCAGCTCAGAGTTGTACAACGTTTAAAACATGAAAGGACCGTTGTTCTACAATGGAATTAAACAAACTGAAGAGGGGCTAACGTTTTATTTACACTTCATGCAATGAGTACTATAAAAATAAAACAAATTCCTTTCGTGACCGGGTGGTTTTGGGTTCGTGACCTGATGCTGGTCTTTATTCCGTTTGTATCATCAGTTTCAGCTTAGTCACGTAAGTTAAACACTATCGCGCGTTTCCAATTCTTTATGGCTCCTTTTTTGCCTGCCTCTGTACTATCGCGCACAATGTGGGCTGAAACAGTTTCTTGTGTTTCTTTGGCCTATAACCTGCCAGTTTTTGAGAGAGCTGAACGCGCAGTGTGGGTCCCATACTTTGGGTTATTTGACACATTGAGAGATGATAGAGCTTGTGGGGTACCACTGACGCAGAAAAATAAGTCGGATCGGGTGCTTCAGCTGATATTGTTAGCGGGGGCAGCGGTTCCGTATTAGAACGGCTGCACTCTGCTACTGCGTTGGTCTTTCGCTGATAATGCGCCGATGACGAGATAGGGTGATAACCAGGACACATATACCGTTTAGTTTGCGAATAAGAAAGAAAAGAAAGCTGCAAACATGGCGTACGCTTCTTATTTTCGTGTAGATAGCAGCTGTCAGCGTCAGCAGACAGCGGCAGTGGACAGATTGCTCATCAGCCTCATAAGGCAAATGGGGGCAGTGCTCTGTACATTTTAGGCGTTTTTGGAGCGGAGTTCATGACGGAACATGCAGCACGTTGGCTGGTACAGCGACTCATATATCTGGTGCATTACTGAGGTCGGTTAAGTCTTTAGCTTTCTCAATAAAACACTTGCTTCCATAAAGTATTTTCAACGGGTTTGGCTGTTCCTTATTTTCAATTTTCGCTGAGCACGGCCGTTCCCATCAGTAACGTAACATACAGCTTCCCCTTTCCACCCCTTCCCCACAATAAAAACAACAACAAACAAAAAACACTCGGAAATGGTTTTTATCATTTTCCTTTCAAGCTTCGCGACCTTTCTCCGACGGCGGAACTACAATTTTGAAATCGGAGTGAAGATGGAAAATTTACGACAGCTATTTGAAAGTACGCAGCGACGTGGAAAAATCGTCGGAGTTGCAAAAACAATTTTCTATATCTCTAGATTGTATCGTAGTCGTAACAACGGTCCCTTAAAACCAAAATATGAAGTAGAATATCACCCTGAGGCTATTTGTCAAATTGACCACATGGAGGTGTACTGGACTTGTTTAAGTTGCAGTTTAGTTAGGGATATCCAGACCCCATATTAAACTCACTTTTCCTGTCTGATGGAGTTACTAGCCACTATATAGACGCTAAATAACTGCTTGTAAAGGGCGTATTCGACTCCAATTTATATATTGTTTTCTCTAGATAAAACGACGGATGGATGCTACGGGCTATACTTCTTGCATCTGGCAGTAGCTTGCGCCACAGCCTAGAAAATTGACATTCCTTTCCTTTAGAGTTTACCGCCATCCTGAGCAGTGTTTCCCATTGTTTACACTTTAAATATATAAAACCACTTCAAGGCAGTCAAAAACTTAACGGTTTGAACATGCAGCATAATTTTCTAGTCACACGAAATGACCTCTTTCGCAGTGCGCGCTTCACCTCACAAGGAAACGCAAGCGGCTGCGGGCGTCAGTGGACACGGCAACCCAGCCGTGATGATATCGCCTAATGTACCACTACTCATGCAGGTTGGTGATAGAAAACATGTTTTTTCACAGCGATTACCTCTGTTTGATTGTGTTGCCGTGTCCACACACAATTGCTGCTTGTGTACGGGATTGTTTCTCTGTAGCAGGCCTGTTGCTCATACTAGCTGGAGATGTGGAGGAAAACCCAGGGCCTATTACGCAAGAAATGTTTAATGATATGATTCGGACACAAAAGGAGATCCTTGCTAAAATTAATAAGGTACAAGTAAAACAGACTTCGTCGGAAGAAAGTATGCTACAAATGCAAAACAGGCTACTTGCGATAGAAAAAAAAAAAAATTGAGAGCCTATTGGTGAAACTGAGAACAGGCTTGCTAAACTTGCAAACTCTGTTAGTGGCTATGATGTCGAAATAAATACTCTTGTAAAACAAATCGATGACTTAGAAAACCGTTCACGACAAAATAACCTTATCGTAAGAGGAATTAAAAAAGAGGCTTCTGAAAACGAGGATGTACTAATGAGGAAAATCAACAATGAGGTGTTTGACACTGTACTCAATCAAAAACTGAACTCTATCCAACGTATACATTGACTTGGAAAAAAGATGACTGGTAGAGATCGCCTTGTAATACTTACAGTTGCGGATTTTAAAGAAAAAATGGCTATCATGAAAAATGTCAAACCCTAAGGTACCAAAATTAGCATCAATGAAGACTATTCTAAGAAGGTTGTTGAGCTTCGAAAGAACCTGTGGAATTTAACCGCAGAGGAGAGGGAAATCGGTGCCAAAGTCAATCTGGTCTTTGATAAGCTGTGGCTTAACAATGTTCTGTACGCCTGGAATGAAGTCAGCAATGAGAGACACAAGTGTCGCGTTCCTCCGGAAGCAAATAACGATCGAGTGACTAAAACAAAATGATTCAGCATGTTTTAAAATATTAAACGTATACGCCAGAAGTATTGCAAACAAGGTTGACGCGCTCGAAAGCATAATGCTAGAACACGATCCTGAAGTGGCTGTAATTACCTAGACATGGTTTCATGAAAATATCCTAAACTCCGAAATTACTCCTCCGAACTATTCAATGGTAAGAAAAGATAGAGGGGGAAGAGGTGGCGGAGTTGCTATTATGATTAAAAATAACATCAAATTTGATGTCCTTGAGGAAGTGCGGGATGTGGAAGCATTATGAATCAAGATAAAATTGAATAACCGTAAAGTTTATATGGGTGGCGTTTACAGAGCCCCGAATTCGCCAGTTGAAATGCTGTTAAAACTAAGGGACTACATGGATTCAAATTTACGTCACGGAGACAACATATTGTTACTGGGAGATCTTAGTTTACCTGGGACTGACTGGTAATCATATTCTCATATAACGGCGGAAGTAGCTAGTTGCGATCAATTATTAGAACTTGTATTTTGCTATAACTTATCCCAGGCGGTAATAGATTACACTAGAGTATGTTCAACAACATCAACAATTTTAGATCTGATATTTGTTTCCGAGATTTTAAAACCATCTTTTTCGAAATGTGAAACCGAAGAAGGCTTATCTGATCATAGGATGGTACTCGTCTCATAGAATGTTACCCCAGAAAAATCGCACAGTCATTCACGAAAGATGTTTTTGGATTTTAGAAGTGCTGATGATGTAAACGTACTTGATTGCCTTGAACAATCGTTTGATAATTTTATGTTTCTTTACCAAACAAATGCTAGCCCAGACACGTTATGGGACAATATTTCAAGCATGACTTTATTTTTATTTGAGCGATTTATACCAAAGCGCCCTAAAAAAATCAGGAACAAAGATCCTTGGATTACAAGGGAGATAATTCATGCAAAACGACAACTGAAACGGAAACAAGCGAGTTCGCATGGTACAGGTGTAGAAAAATAACAAAAAAACTTGCATTCAGCGATTGAGTCGGGAGCTGAGGCGTCTAGTTAGAGAGCCTAAAGAAAGGTTTTATAATATAACACTTAAAAAATTCCTTAGCAAGGCACCTAAGACGTTCTGGCGGTACGTCAACTCTTCGGCTAAGTTCCAGCAGCTTGCCTCTGACCCAAAAAATGAAAAGCTGAGCGTTGAAACTTTTAGGACTTTTTTTTCATCCGCCTTTACTAATGATGATGGAAATTTGCCAAGCTTTAGTGATTCTTTCAACAATCCTCTTATCAATGATTTAGATATAAGTGAGCAAGGAGTGTTTAACCTTCTACTTAACATCGACACAAAAAAAAAAAAAGAGCCCAGGTCCAGATGAAATTCCTAATGAATTTTAAAAAAAAAGTATGCTGAGTGGGTTTCTAAATACCTTACTATCATCTTTAGATTGTCTATGAGTAGCGGTTATTTTCCCAGCGCGTGGAAAATAGCAAAAATTATACCCGTCCACAAGAGTGGTAGTGTTAAAACGTCTGTAACTTTTGCCCCATTTCCCTAACTAGTACATGCTCTAAGCTTTTTGAGCCTATCATATCTAAACATCTACTGGCTTACCTTGAAAATTATGAGATATTATTTAAATCACAGCATGGTTTCCGCAGAGGTCTTTCCACGACTACCCAGTTCAAAGGAACTGTGCATGATCTCTCTCAAAGGATAAACTGTCGTGGTCAAACTGATATAGTATTTCTGGATTTCGCAAAGGCGTTTGACAAAGTATCTCACCCAAAATTGTTATTGAAAATCAGTGCTGTCTTTAAAAATCCAGCCATCACGAAGTGTTTTTCCTCTTATCTTTCATCACGGAAACAGTATGTTAAAGTTGGGGGAAGCAAATCCACTATGTCCCCACTTGTTTCAGGCGTACCCCAGGGCAGTATCTTAATTGGGTCCTCTTTTATTTTTGATTTTTTATTAACGATCTGCGCAATGACATCTCAGTTCCAATCAGACTATTCGCCGACAATTGTGTGATTTACAATAAAATTGAAACATCAGACGATCAAATCGGATTAAACTGTAACTTAGAAAAAATTAAGAAGGGGTGTAACAATTGGCAAATGGTGCTAAACCCTGAAACATTAGTCTTCATGTCTCTTACGAGAAAAAAATGTTTTGGCTTATAATTATTGCATTGCGGGCGCTGAGCTTGAGAGAGTAAAAGAACATAAGTACTTAGGCTTAATATTTACTCCTGACCTAAAATGGAACACTCACATTGATAACGTATGCATCAAAGCCAATAAAGCGCTGTGGTGCCTTCGACGAAACCTCGCTATTGCAACTCCTGAAATAAAAAGTCTGGCTTATATGACACAGGTAAGACCCGTCATCAGACTTGGACGTAGTTCAACTACTCTACTCAAACTACTGTAGTTTAACTACTTTTCCGAGTAACTTGGTAACTTTCAATTACAACTTTATTTGGGTAATTAGTAGTTTACTTTAACTACATTTTTCAGGTAACTTCTACTCAAATTACTAACTACTTTCGAAATCGCCGGCAGATGAAGCGGCCTTCCCGAACAAGGGGCCCCCTCGCAGCCGCAGAAAATGCATCACAGGCGTCCTTGGGCCAAGGCGGCGATGAGCAGCCAAAACATAACACCGACGCGCACGAACGCAGGAAGAGATGCTTAACAAGCCTTGGTCGGGTATTGACCTAATCCGGTAATGCACGCAGGCGACGCGCCTTCAGCTGCAACCGTGCAAGCAAAGACGGGGGCACTCCGAAGGTGGTTGTTTTCATTTTGCCTGCCCTTTGTGAGTTCTGACTCATGCGGTTTGGGGCTTCTACAGGAGGCGCCACTGGCATGACCTCGCAGCTGGGCGCCTGTTCCCATCGTCTCCTCGTCGTCAGCGAATACTCGCTTGCACAGCCGGACTCCACCGCACAGAAACGCTGACACGGATAATCCGCTCATGGGAGCACATTCCCGCTTCCAGCTGCAACTGTACGAGCGTCAATGCTTGTTCACGTAATCCTTCGAGCCCTTTCGACCTTCCACGACAGGGAGACCTCCTTTTTGTTTAAAACGATCTACTTGTCAGGCGTGTCAGGCGCGTCAGGATACCGTAGTCGCCGGCGAGGGTTGCGAGTCACCCTTGGGAGTTCCTTTTATTGGACCCGGCGTTACCGGCGAAGTATACTTCGTTTTATCTTCTGTTAAATAAAAAAAAAGCTTTTTTTTTTTTTCGATAGCGTAGCACTAGCACTGCAACGATACGTGCAGTCGTCCGGATGATCTCATCGTCGTGGCGTGAGACTTGAACCCTTGACGGTCAGGTGCACTCGCTCAGCGTACTCTCCGAACGTTGAGGGAATAAAGAGGGGCCAGTCATAACAATCTCAACTTGCCGGAGAAAAAAGACAAAAGGAGGAGAGTTTGTTATACAACCCCCCAAACGAGGCGAACCTCACATGTTTCGTCATGGACACCTAAGATGCCAACACTCGCTTACCCGACCGTGCACAGCCTGTTTCTCAAACTCAACGCTGCCGTTCCATCTAGCGCGTCGGTGGAACGTCTTTTTAGCTTAGCTGGGGACGTCGTTAGGAGGAAAAGGCGAAAACTCTCCTAAAAATAACTTTGAAAGTAAATTGCTTCTGCGAGCGAATAAACTATTTTGGTGAAAACGCAAGACATAAAATGACTGCATTTATTTCAGGCTCGCAGGGTTTTTCACGAATCAAAACTGCTGTTCATTTTGCTACCACAAAAATATAAAAAAGTAACTTCGAAAGTAACTTCAAAGTAACTCGCTACTTTTTTACAGTAGTTAGTAGTTTACTCAATTACTATTACAAATGTGTAATTTCTACTCTACTCCAATTACGTTTGGCGTCGATACTCAGTAACTTAACTTAACTACCTTTTTTGAGTAATTTGTACATGTCTGCCCGTCATCGAGTATTCTAAAATTGTGTGAGACCCATATACCGTTACAAATCGCAAAAAGCTGGAGAAAATTCAGCGACTCGCATCCAGCTGTTTATTTTTAATAAATACAGCCACGTTCATTCCCCCACAAAACTATGTGAACTTGCGAATCTTCCTACATTTGCATCAAGAACGAAATATGAAAGGTTAATGTTTCTTTTTCAGATTAGTCATAATTGCGTAACGATAAAGAAATCTGAGTACTTTGAAATTTGCTCCACCGAATTCTCAAGACATCGTCATAGCATGTACATTCCTAATCCATCTGTTAAAAACGATTGCTCTAAGTACAGCTTTTTCCGAGGGCTATTAGAGATTGGAATATGTTACCTGATTCCGCTGTGTCATCTATGTCGCTAAATGAATTTCTGGAGCATATCACTGATATTGTTGTATGTGCTACAAATTAAAACCCCTATAGCTTGTGTAGAGAAATGTTTCAAAACTACCAAGTGATTCGTTTCGTAAACTGCCGAAATTACGAAGCATCTCAATCTACCTGTGACCTTTGTGTATGCTTGCGTGTTAGCGTACATGTTTGTTTGTTGTTGTCTTTTTTTTTCGCCCCTGTAATAGCCCTGTGCAAGGGCTGACAGTATCAATGAATGAAATGAAAATGAAATGACCTCTAATGGAGGTATCTGGGGAGTAGTGTGTTGTTTTTATTAACTTAATCTAGTCTGGGAAACACTCCACTATCCACTGAAATTACACGGTGTGGCTCCTTTTAAGCATTGTGTTTGACAAAACCAACTTAAATTTCAAGTGAGGTGGTATACTCATTGCTAACACTACTTTTTATAGGTTTGCTGGTGCACTTCTGATCTCTTCTAATTTACCATAAAGGTGCGGCCAGATGATGCGTTTGTTCTGTGAAAAGGCCCAGTAAAAAGCTTGCCTCAAACAAAGGTAAAAAATAAAGAAGAAATATATTTAGTTTTTTTCTTTAATCCTCAAGTGAAAACAAACGAGCAAACAAACAAACAAACAAACAAACGTCGATGTCGATCACCTGAATTTATTATATGACCATTTGGGGCACCTGTCGGTCCAGCGGTTATTGCAAGTGTATTGTTTGTTTTCTGGTTTATTTTTTATGATTTTACAGCACAAACATATAGAACCTCGTCGCACCCTCGTTACAAAGTATAAAGTAAGCAAAATACGTCTTTGTTAGTGTATATCTTATTTTTGCAGGCAAAGCACCAGAGCTACTTGTAAAGAAACGATTTAGGCGAGGGAGCAAGCTGAGATTTAAATATATCTTTCTATAGAAAATAGAAATGTCCGCATATTTGTTTGGTCGCATGAGGTTTCAAGTATTGCCTAATTGCGGTGCAACAAACTGCGTTAGCGCACGGCCGAGCATGTCAATGTTCATACTGAAAAACCTGGAAACGAGGAAAAAAACAAACATACAAAAAAGACAATCATAACACCGTACGTTTGGCGTGAAATGACCAGTGTTATTAAGTTTATACTAAGAAAAAAAAAAAAAGATGTAAACAAGCAAGAGTTTTCAGATTGATGAACCGCGATTTAACAATTTAGACGTTGAAATAAAAGGGCACTTTACAAAATGCCCTTTTATTTAGAATTAAAGAGAGAGAGAGAGAGAGAGAGAGAGAGAGACGTGGACATTTACTACACTCACGGTTTCTGTCCGGTTGACAGTCGATGATCAGAGTCGATTACAGACGAAGCGAACTGAACGACCGAAACCGCTCTGACCAGGGGAAACCGAACGGATATATAGTCCGGTGCTCATCGTGCGCGGTATGGTAACAGAACCAATCGCGCGAGGCTCTACGCCGGTAGCCGAATCCGTTGTCTATACCCTGGGGACGCGCCCGTGTAGCCATGGCCTAAAAGCCGCGAGGCAGTTCGCGCCCTCCCAGAAATAGAGCAAGGTTTACGTACTTGTGGGACGGCGGCGACGCAAACAAGCCGTGGACACTTTTCCGACGAGTCCGGCACCCCGTGCACGACCACCATGCCGACCTTTCGCCAAACTCCCCGTCCGATGCCGTATCAATCGGTCGACGCACGACTGACGTGATTCGCACAATGTCAACAGTGCGGCTGAGCAGGGAACAATAGAACCCGACGTCGAAAGGCCCGCCGTATCTTTCCACTCGCCATGGGGGACATGGAGGGGCACCGATACGCGCGCTCCTTCACCGCAGGAGCCCTTTGAAATCCGGGAGGTGATCGCATTGGGAGCGTTGGTGCACCCTCTTCGTATCGTGTGCACAGTCGCTGTCTGACGGATGATCAGTGAACAGCCGGAGTGATGATGTCATGATGTTCGGGTTGTTTTTTGCCGGACCTCGATGAGCACCTCGGGTGACTGCCGTCGAGGGCTGGGGGATCGTGGATGAAGCTATAGCTGCTGGAGAGTTGGTTGAACTTGTCGGTGACGAGAGGTATGAGCCGGAGGCCTCGTGTTTGATTACAAACACATAACGAAAAAATGCACACAGAAGAAAAAGAAAAAAAAAGAGAAAAAGATGAAGACTTGACCAAACTGCCGCGCACGGCTTACAAATAAAGGACGCCTCGGCGTCAGGTGTCCTACCGCTCACGGTGAGGACAGCGGCTACTTCGTAGGCGCTGAACAAAGTACCTGCCGCGCACGACAGCACGACCACGTTCCAAACTCAACGGTGATTGTTGTTCGAGCGTATTTTATTTTGATCCACACGCCTGACTTGGTGGCCTCAATTGGTGTGGATGGTGGGGAAGAGGGGGAGTGGGGTGGGGTGACGACGGTTAAATGAGCCTCTCAATCTTGGAGGACGGGAATAATGCGATGAGGGAGGAATACAGTTCCTTCCCGCCACTGAGCACTGGCGGTGGTTGGTATTGTCCATCCACTGTACGTAGTTGGCTGGAATTCGGGTGGCAATGTCGCAAGCGCTTCCACGCGTTCTCGCGAGGCACCGGCTCAGTCCGACATTAAAGGGATACTTCAACGAAATTTGAAATATACTCGTCGTGTTCACACATAGGTTCAATATGATCCACAATATCCGTAAATGACAATCACACTTAGTATTTTGAGCCTGATGGCTGTGTTTTTTGTTATAAACGGCCCACTCTGGCAAACGCCCGGAGAACAGCCAGCGGAGAGCACGAAACATCCTCCGCAATCGTGACGTAGTTTGCCTCGGGACGTTACGTCCGTACGCAGCGGACGCTGCGAGCTATTCCAGCCAATCCCGCTCTGTGGACGTCGCCCGTGATACGCTTTCCGCGCGTCGCTGTGCCGCCTCTCCAAGGTCACGTGACATTCACACGGGCTTGGATAGGCCCCGATGGCTCGTAGGATCTGCTGAAAGCAGCCGAAGCACACCAGCGATCGGGATGCCGCAATTAACCACAATGCTGTCTTTGTACGAATTTTGAGTGACAGGTTAATCTTCTATAATCTTGTAGAGGCACAATAGCGACTTCTGGAACACACAAAAGGGATCGTCTCGGGGAGAAGGGAGTTCCTCCTTCATCTCTTTTCTCGTCGTGGCCGGAGGCGAGACAGTTACCGTCACTACCTGTCAAGGTTCCTAGACGGGCACTACAAACAAGGCGGTAGCGACATCCACCAGGTGCTCTTTGCTAATCGTGTTATTCGTTTTAAAATTCCTTTTCGTGTCGTTTTCAACAAGAGATTGGTGTGTCTGATGTGATAATGCTCAATTGAACACGAATAGACCAAGAAATAAGCACCCAAAATTTCGTTGTAGTATCCCTTAAAGAAGTCATGAAACGCTTTTCCAACTTTTTCCTGTTTAGCTTTCCTCCTCAACTCACAAATCGCGCATTCTACAAAACAGTTCAAGAAGACGAAAAGGGGGAGTCACCTCTTGCTCGAACTCTCGTTTCTCTAATCCGCACACATCCATTCTCCCTCTAGAAGATTAGCCGTCGCTGAAAATTCAGACAAAGGTTGCTTTCCCCACCCCGTTCACCCCGAAGCTACGTGCTCCTTGGGCCAGGCACACTTTTGCCACGTGATCACGCTTTCTCGCGCATACCCACGCGCAGAGAATGAGGTGAGGTAATGAAAGGGGAGCGGCTGATTGGTCTGGCAAGCGCGTAGCTTCCACCACAATGTCAGCTTAGGGGTGAACGGATTAAGTGAGCTCCGGTGTCGTGTGACGTTCGTTCGGGCACGGTGACGCGCTGCGGGGTCCCGATGACGCGCTGCGGGGTCCGCGGATGTATCACAGAGAAAAGGCAGCGAGCTTACGAAGGGAAGGAGGTACAAAATAGTCCGCTGTGGTTTTCCAATTTTCGTACCGAAAGTCAGGCTTTTGGCTTCCTACCTTTTTTCTTTTGGCCCACTAAACGATGTGCTATTAGTAAAATACCAATATAAATTGATTCATTGCAGTCCAAAATTCGTTTCATGGGCCCTTTAAGTGAGAACACGTCTATGTGACCCCGCACTGCTGGCAGTTTGGTGGGCTTGTAGAAGCGGGCTCGCAAAACCGGTGTCATTAGGGTCATGGTTTGCAGTCGTCTGAGTGCCACCCGCTCCCGCCGAGAAAAACCCCGCGGGATCGGGTGAGGGTCCGCAGGCAGGAGTGCGGATAGCCGGGCTTTTCGAGCGAGTCACTCCTCTCGCTTAATCTCGAGAAGGTCTGTTTCTTGTTCTTGAGTGATGGTTTTCCCGGGATGTTGGCGTGGCCGGGAATCCGCACGATCGTAACTGTCTGGTGCGCTTCCGCGGAACGGGTACAGGTTCGACCCGTCTGATCAGGGGCTAAAGGGACACAGACACCCCCCCAATTTATTTTTCATTTTTTGCCAGGCGATTTATTATGGTGTCGGAATACTACCCAATTAATATTTTGCTACAGAGTCACTTTTTTTTTCTTTTTTTTTAATAAAGCCAAAAAACGCAACTGCTCGAAACCGAAACCCTCGCACCGCTCGGTGAAGTGGAGAGGAGAGAGTGAGTGACGGAAGTCACGTGGCCGCACCCAACCGTGTGATTGTTCTTTGTTTTGTTTTCGCACGCAGCAGACGAAATGCTTTGCGGGATCCGTTCGCCGTGCGATTCCTTTGCAATTATGTTTGTTCCGCCCGTTGTTCTCTACTTTAAGATGAGTTGTTTTGTACATTTAAGTGTTGGGTGCTCATGGCATGGTGAATTCCCGTTATCGGCTCCGAAAAGAATACTCCTAAGATGTTGCGTGAAGAGCTGCGCCACATGTACTGCATCTGAAAGTGGCATTGTACGGCAGAGTGCACAAGTTTCCGAAAGATCAACGGGTCGGGATCGATGGCTGGCTACAATTCCTGTAGAACAGTTACGGGAACCTCGGAAAGTGGACGCTGCCCGATTTATATGCTCCTTGCGTTTTATGGAAAGTGACTACATTGAGTTCGCAGGTGTCAAAAATGGGATCCCATACCATTTAGTTCAGCGACGTATCGTCCACAACAATTTTTTTTTCAGTGATAATTGTAAAAAAGAAATGTAAACAACGCATTATGTTTGACAAAAAAAAAATAGTACTCCCACACCAGGGATTGAACCCGTGCCAGCTGCGTGTGAAATCAACTGGCAGTTACTCACATCTACGTCACGTGATTCCAAATGATTCTACGTCACGTGATTCCAGATGAAATCAACTGGCAGTTACTCACATCTACGTCACGTGATTCCAAGCACTTTCTTGACGTTTGCATGTTGTTCAATCTTAGTAAAATGATCGACAAGCCTACCCGTGATGATAATATCCTTGATTTAGTCCTTGTATCATCGCCCGATCTTGTGCAATCTACTATTTACATGCCTGGTCTTAGCGACCATAGAATAATGAATATATTGATCACACTGCCTGTTCTAGTTAAATCGCCCATGTCTAAAGTCATACGCAAGTTTAATAAAGCTGATTACGCTGGTATTAATGCTAAGCTCACCATCTTTTTTGACGTCTTTCTATCTTCTTTTTCGTCGCGGTCCGTAGAGGACAATTGGTTGTTATTTAAGCAAAAGGTTACTGACCTGATTAACTTACATGTTCCCTTGCTGCGAATTCGTGGAGATGTTGGGCAACCATGGTACAATAAAAAGCTGAAATCAATTGATAACAAAAAGAAGCGCCTTTTTCGAAAAGCGAAGGCTAGTGGTTCTCCTTCTGTGTTGAATAAGTATTTTCAGTGCCTAAAAGAGTACACTGCGTTAATTAAAACTTCCAAGAAGAAGTATTTTAATCAGGACTTGCCCAACATTCTTCGAACCAACCCTACTAAATTTTGGAAAACGATTACACCCAATCCTAGTATGCAGTCCATTGAGCTAGTTGATAAGGGCGGTGTCGTTGTGCCCGGCGAACTTGCCCCGTCAGTAATGAATGATTACTTTTCTTCCATCTTCACAACGGAGCCACCAGAAAATATTCCTTCCCTCCCTCTACTTCCGTTTTCCCAAATGCCTCCGATCACTGTCACTGCATCTGAAATTTCTAATCTTATAGATAAACTGAAGGTATCTTCTGCCCCGGGACCTGATACAATTTGCTCAAAAATACTGAAGAACACGAGAGACGTCTCCTGTTTATTTCTTCAGCTAATTTTTAACCAGTCATTGTCAGACGGCTGCGTTCCATCGGACTGGAAGATTGGCCGGGTCATTCCTGTCTTCAAAAGCGGTGATCGATCCCTTCCTGATAACTATCGTCCCATATCGCTCACATGCATTGCATCGAAGCTTTTAGAGCATATCATCCTCTCTAACGTTATGAATCACCTAACCTGTAATAACTTTTTTTTTATCCAAAACCAGCATGGTTTTCGCCAGGGTTATTCCTGCGACACCCAACTTTTTGAATTTTCTCACGACCTGCACACTAACCTTGACTCGCTCTCTCAAACGGATGCCATCTTCATAGACTTTTCCAAGGCTTTCGATCGGGTTCCTCACCTACGCCTACTCGCAAAACTATCGCGGCTCAATATTGATCCCTTAATCGTATTCTGGATTCGCAGCTTTCTCTCATCCAGAGTCCAATATACAGTCGTCAACACTTTAGAATCAAACCTTACCGATGTTTTGTCTGGGGTCCCACAGGGCAGTGTCCTAGGACCGCTTCTTTTCTTGATCTTTATTAACGACCTTCCAAATTCTGTCACCTCTAACATACGTTTATTTGCTGATGATTGTGTCATTTATCGCCAAATAAATTGCTCCTCCGATCACCTTCTTTTTCAGAAAGACCTCGATAATATAACCAAATGGTGTGATCAATGGCTAATGTCACTAAACCAATCTAAATGTAAGTTTGTCTGTTTTTCTCGAAAACATTCCCCATCTCTTTTTATATATTCTCTAGGCTCATCAACAATTGAGTGTGTTCAATCGTACAAATACCTTGGCGTTCATTTTTCTTCCCGTATGTCTTGGACCCTCCACATTGACTCCATACATGCCGAAGCTTCCAGAACGCTTGGTTATATTCGACGTTGTCTGCACTCAGCCCCTCCAACTTTGCGCCAGCTGGCCTACGAAACGTTTGTGCGTCCGAAGATTGAGTATGCTGCTGCCATTTGGTCCCCACACCAGATTTACCTCACTAACACCTTAGAATCTATTCAGAATCGTGCTGCCCGATTCATTCTTTCTAATTATGAACGCACTGCCAGTGTGTCGGCCATGAAGGCTTCCTTCCCACTCTCATTTCTCGCCGAAAAATATCACGCATCTGCCTTTTCCAGATTTTTTATTACCACCCTCTATTCAGACAGTCTCTACTGTTAGAACCACATCGTTCATCCCGACGACTTTTTAACTCCCTTAGTGTACGTCGCATCCATGGTTCCACTGTCACTTTTAACAGCTCATTTCTTCCCCTTGCCATAATAGAGTGGAACAATCTACCGGACCATGTAGTGCTCATCAGTGACCCCGACCTCTTCAGACATGCTGTATCGTCTATATTTAATATGTAATCAGAGCGATGCTCCTACCTATGGCCAGTGCTCAGCCACATCTTGTTTCTATGTTTTGTTTTTTGTTTTTATTGTATAAAAGTTCTACTTGTGTGCTTCTTCGTATTGCCCCCCCCCCCCCCCCCCCCTTATGTAATGCCCCTGGCGGAGCCTTTAAGGGATAATAAATGAAATTAAATGAAATGAGACGGACGACTTTCCACTGAGCTATTGAAGGAACTCTCTCGTGCGTAGTAATGCAGCCGGTCGGCTGTATGTCGGAACATTTGCTGCCGATTTCACTCTGGTACATGCACTCCCGGCTTGAAGTCGGGCAGCACCACGCACTGGCCACATTCGCACCTAGTAAAGAAACTGCGCGCGTGCGTATTCAACTCGAAGTACGCACTTCGTGCTTGACGTTTGAGCGAGCGATCTCTTCAGCCACGAGAAGGGACGACTGCTCGGCGACGTCTTTGTGCAATCGGCTTCCTGGTCGGGCGTGTCGTACGGGATGAATATCAATTCTTCTGATCGGCCCGAAATTTCTCTTTCGAAGGAAGACAGAATTCGCCGGTACCGGCCTGTGAACTTTTCTTTTTTTTTTTTTTTCAATCAACGTATTTGCAGCTTTTTGGAAGCCATAAAAAATGGGTTTCATCTTTTTTTTTCTATTTTTAATATTGTCTGTGTGCCTTTCATGACCCACGACTTTGATTAAATTTGGTGGTTGTGTCTAAACCTTAGAAAACAGCCCGTGTCCACGGAAAAGAGAGTGAGCGCGACTCAAACCGAATCCCGGAGAAAAGCTCCCCGGAGAAAAGCTCACCGGAGATAAGCTCACCGCAAAACCGGCGGATGCGGAGAAAAGCTCACCGGCCATTCAGCGCATGCGGAAAAAAGTTCACTGATTTTTTTGTTTCTTCTTTTTATATGGAGGCTGTTGGGTCATGCGTAACATATGTCAATTTATTACCATTAAAATTCGTCAGCTTTGTAAAAAAGAAAATGACCTTTTTTGTAATATTTGTTAAGCTTATTAGGTATATTGCTCAATCAATAATTGCGGGTGAGTGTTTTCTGTGGCTTACTGTCTAAGCAACGAAAGCCTAACTGAAAACTTTATGAACTTGAAGAACAGGAAAAAGTTTGAAAACTTAATAATGTCTGCCGAAAACCTAAAAATCCAAACTGTAAATGCCGAAAATTTGAAAGTGCATGCGCAACAACGCGATGCCTGAAATTCTCTTTGAAGCTCAAACTGTAAATGCCGAAAATCCGAAAGTGCATACGCAACAACGTGATGCCTGAAATTCTCTTTGAAGCTCAAACTGTAAATGCCGAAAATCCGAAAGTGCATGCGCAACAACGCGATGCCTGAAATTCTCTTTGAAGCTTTTTTGACCTTTGAAAACAAGACAAGAAAAAGTGAAAGCCGTTTACAACTCCCTGTAACGCCGAATTGGAGCGCAGCTCTTGAGGAGGAGGAGGGAAGGGTACTCAGGGGAGGGTATACCCCTCCTCCTCCTCCTCCTCCCGTCATTCTTCAATTCCTCCGGGGGGGGGGGGGCTCGCGCGGTGCACTATGGGATATTTCCCATAATCCACCACGCGGTTACGCCGACGCCGACTGCGACGCCGACGCCGCTCAAGCCGGAAACGGGCGCCTAAGAGCTGCGCTCTAAAAGTCAGTAGGATATCGAGGCTTCTTTCTTCCACGGACATGCACGTTTCCTAGCCGTTCGTGCTGGTGTTTCCACACGTTGGCTTTGTGTGATAGTGCCCCTCTACGCCGAGCCACCCATGACCTTCAGAGCTGCACACTGTCACCGTTGTTACTCGTGACCTATATAAGAAGTAGTCTTCTGTAAGGTAGCGAATAGGGCGGGTTGGTAAACGTTATACATGATGAAAACCGCCCAAACGACGAAGATGGAGTGAAGTCCACAAATACGACAGCATGAAGCTCTTCTTGCACCTAATGTTTTGTCAGTGAAATTAACAGAAAGAACACAGCGTAGCCGACACTGATTACATCAACAAACACCTACTTATCTATTAGGCCCTACACAATATTTGGAGCTGAAACGGTTCCCATACCGCTATTCATAATAGCTCGCAAAGAACAAACCTCTTAATCTGACAGAGCTACCGACGGCGCACTGTCAGCTGTCAATAAATTGTTGTCTTTTATTACCGGTGTACGATGTTCTGATTTTATACTTGCGGCTTCATTAATATACAGAATGGGTGATTACTAATTTCTGAGGAATTAGTAAATATGTCCAATAAACTTCAAGAATATTACAAAAAGAGGACATAATTTTAATGAAGTGACGAATGCGAATTGTGTTAAATTGCCACGTTTGACGCAGAATCCGCTAAATTAAAAAAAAATCGGTGAGCTTTTCTCCGCATCTGCCGGTTTTGCGGTGAGCTTTTCTCCGCCGCCCACTCAAACCGGGCAGTTCTCGATCGGCGGTTTTCGGGCGGAAAGAAACTGAATTTCGAGCCGCAAATTCTGTTCTGGGTAGTTGGGCTCTCATATGTCACGTGAAACTAAAAACCTCGGCGAGCATAAATACCCTGTGTCAGTGTCCCTTTAAGACAGCTTGTCGGACGCCCTGGCCGTCCAACCAAGGCACTGAAAAAATTCAGTTGGTCCCACGCGCCGACACACGCTGTTCTGCTTACATGCCGGAGAAAATATACGGGCCCGCTAAAATCACAAAAACGTGCCTCGCCGGGCAAAAAAAAACAACAACAACAAAAAAAAAACTGTGTTGTGTGTATGTTTATACATCCATCGTAACCGGAGACACGGGGAAAAAACGGACAAAACAACCACAAGTCTCAAACACAGCTTCTAGTTTATTTGAACATAACCGCGCTTATGGGGAGGAGGAGCAACCGTGACGCCCCAAGCGGTTAACTTTAGAACTACACGGGTGGGGACAACAAATACAATGACTCAACGCTCGGCCGACATAACCGAACGCGGCGTCAGCGTTCGGCTGGAGTTCGTGTTCTCCGGTGATGGGGAGGAGGGGCTCTTTTGTTTCCACTCCGGCCTGCATGAACAATGCAGCATGCACGGTCCCAGCTCAGCACAAAAGCCGAAGTGGGTCAAGCTCGCATTCTCTGAGGATAGATCCGACACTTAACGTCGCTTCGTCGATTGTTAGTATTTTTTACATTAAACTGTGCCCCGCGCTCTATTGTAGAAGATGACATGGACATGCCCATAAGGCCTCTAGGCATGTGCACAGGCCTTGTGTTGAGTAAACACCAAGTATGGGGACAACAAACGGGTCAGAGCGCCCCCTATAGTTCGATCTCCTGCCCAATAGACTGCGACCCTCATCTCCAAAACCGAAACACCTCTTCTCCACTCGGTCACCGACAGCTCAGACTGAACCGAATGACACATGCTGCCTCCCTTCCTTTCACACCAAACCGCAAACTGACCCCCACGACCTCAATTCAGATAAGACCCGCTACACATGATAACAGGTATCTCAAACACAAACCCTGCTAACGTTAGAAGCCCCCCACCCCCACAGAAAGAAAAAAGAAAACAAAAGCGAATGACACATGCTACCTCCCTTCCTTTCACACCAAACCAAAAACTTACCCCGACGACCTCAATTCAGATAAGACCAGTCACACATGATAACAGGCATCTCAAACACAAACCCTGCTAACGTTGACCCCCCCTCCCCCCCCCCCCCCCAATCCCACCCCCGCCAAAAACAAAAGCCAATGACACAAGCTATTTTCCTTCCTTTCACACCAAACAAAAAACTGACCCCGACGACCTCAAAAGTTGCGTCTTTTTGAAGCGGGACATCACCAGGATGTAATTGCTAGTGTTATGCTCCAGGTGTCAGAAAAGTTCTGTTCGGCTCCCGTGCAAAAACCAGTTGTGAAGAATGTTGTCTGAATATCTCATAATTTAAAGTCAGTGGCCAAGAGCGCAGACTTCATTGTTAGTTCTAAACGGATGTTCCGCCTCATCATTCGCTGATCTGATTTCGAAGATCGCAGAGATTAGGGAGTTTTCGTAGACCGCGTTTCCCCCTCCGCTAAGCCCTCCGCAACGAAGAACCCGCTACTGCGCCTGCCCGCCGACGGCCTTGGCAGTAGAGTTCCGGGTATCGTAGCAGGTTGCGGAGGGCGTTGCGGGACGGCGAAAACGATCTACGAAAACTCCCTATTGGCTCTTCGAGTGTTTTGCGGGTAAGTAGACGGGCAGGCATTTCTTAGAGTGTACGGTCAGCATACTGTTGTCTTCGTAGATCCTATCTTTCCTCCCGGTTGTCGGGGGTTTCGCGCAAACGGCGTCGCCGCTAAGCCTCGGTTTTACGCTTCCGAGTACATAGTGCCACCGCCACGGCCGCTCGATCCCCTCCTATCTCGCTCCCGCGGAGCGTCATTAGAAGCGTGCAAGAAAACTCCTTCCCTCTTGTAAGAGGGTAAGTCGACGTAACGAGCGAACGAACGGGGCGAAAGAGCACGGCGGAAACCGCACATCGGCCTCCTACTTTGACCAGGAGGCGCTGCGGAGAAACCGGCTTGTAGCGCCCCCTACGATTTGTTTATCGCTATTGGGTAGTACAAATTACCGCATTCGAATTTGTCCCGCGTGAAAAAGTTAGCCGGCGGTATAAATTCCTTCATTGCGATTCTTTTACGGCACGGAAAGCTTCCTTCGTTCCTCAGCACTTGGCAAAGGGAAGAAACGCAGCGATGCATGCTACTGCAAGCTGAGTCTACGCCGCACAAGGAGCCGCAAATTTGGTGTAGGCGCGCTGTCACTCGCAAAGACAACGAGCTTCCTATGATGTCGAGCCTTGTAAGCCAAAACTCCCAAACTGCAGTCCAGTGATTTCCCTACACATCTCCTGGGAGGGGGGGGGGGGGTTGTAAATCCCCTTGTTTATTTGAAGGCACCGCCTGAATTCGCAACGACTCCTCTATTCTCAATGCCCCTTTAAAAATGTAGATACCCCCCCCCCCTTTCAATTCCATGGGAAACCCCTGCTGCAACCTCTCCATACAGCCAACACGATCAGCTGATGACCAACCTCAAAAATGCGCGAAAGCAGACGCAAGCGATCGAGCGGCGACCGGCCGTCTGTCGGCCGAGCAGAACGTCCTTACTGGACGCTGCTTCTCAAGCTCTTGCAGCTTTTCTTGCGCATTTGCGCTGTAAACTTGACGCAACATAAGATCAGCAGTTGGAGCTCCGCCTTCAGCACATGCTTCTTGCCCTCTGTAGTGCGTTGGTGCGCGCGCACGCTCGTCTTTTCAAAGGAAAGTTCTCGCTGGAGACTTCGCGTTTACTGTTGGTCTCACGTTGCAGTAGTTCAGTCGGATTGCTTTACTGGTCGGACAGTATAGCGTGTTCCTCTTCGTAAAATTCGCATGGCACACGTTTCGATGCATGCCACGGCCGCTTGATCGTGTGGCCGTGCAACCTGGAGGGCCAGAAAAACAATTGTCTCGCTTAATCAGTGCGCTGGGAGGATAGTATCGTTCCATCCGCTCGACTTCGTACGGTTTCGATGGGAATCTGTAGAAGTTTACGCCGGGGTTAAGCCTTCCCTGTTCTTGACAGTTGACAGCGCAAAAGTACCGTCGATGGCGACGTTTCGAAGCATTGAGGCCGCGCTTGTTGCTCCCGGTTTCGACATTCTTGGACGACAGAAAAATTACTAGCTTGAGGCGAGCTCGGGTTCCCGCGGTAACGTTGTGCGGTGGCGACTACGAGTGACACATTTTAAGTCGTGACCACGTGAACGCACAAGTTACAGCTGCGTGCAGAGATAAATAGCCTCCCGAACAGGTTTGTTATTGTGCGGGGCCGCGGGACTTGAACTACTCAGACACTCTATCGCCCGCCACCGGAGGGCGCCACGGTACGTTCAAAGCTTCAGCGCAGGAGGCCTATGCGGAGCTCAAGTTCGTCTGCTTCTTTTGCAGGGATTGCGATGACGTCAGCACGCCGAGCTCTAATCGACTCTGACTGAAAGATAGTGAGTACACCTCGAAGCAGCCTGCTTTGAGGTCCACCCTATCCTTCAGTCAGAGCCAATCAGGCAATCAGAGCTCAACGTCTTTCTGACGCCACCGTAACTCTTGCACAAGAAGCAGACGACTTGCTCTCCGCATAGACGCTTTGCAGCAGCTGTGCATGGGCGCCGCCCTTACCGACCTTCAATTTTTATTTCCTCTTATTACGTTTACTTCACTTTATCATGACCATTTTTGATTCTACCGTGTCCCTCTCCCCAGCCCTGACCACTGTATAGAAGCTCGTCAAAGCCCGCTTCACTGGCTCGGCATTTGGGTAAGACAAAAGAAGGTCGGCAATGGCGGCTGTGATCTAGCGCGTGTGCAAAGCGTCTACACTCCAGCTGGGACAGACGCTCCGCCTTCAGCGCGAGCTTTCTGCCCTCTGCTAACACAAGTGCGAACGCGCAGACACGCGCAACCAAAGCACTGCGGAAGCCAACGAGCTCGTGCTGAAGGACGAGCTTCTATAGACCTTTCCGAAAACGAGCTTGTGGCCGGTGCCATTTTGAGCGTTCGTGCGTATGGCGCGTGCTTTGCTCTCTTTCCGAAGCGACGAACACGCACGTGCTGGGCTGTGAAGATCGCAAGCTGGACTGTGATTTTGTAAACATTGGAAAGGTCTATAGTCTCAACGTAAAAGTGAACGGAGTATGGTCCAGTCCAAACCACGACTGTCCAAACAAAAGACGGCTGCATGCACCAAAGCACTAAATGCTAACGCATAAAAAAAAAAAAAGGAATGCCTCAGCATAGCAAAGTTTTTTTCGAGGAGACTTTCTGGTTTCGGTGAACCCCCCAAAAAAGAAGGGAGACTGCGAGCTAACGCAATCAAATTTCCGTTCTTTTCATCCTGAAATGTTTGAACGGTGGCCGAGCGTAGAACTGTCATGTCGTGTCAGAATTCCAGACTGAAAGACGAGCGTGTGCAAAAACCACCTTGTGTTGTGCCCGGATGGCAGAGTGTTTCCAACAGCTTCATCGGGGTCACGTGGTTTATGGGCCGCGTTTGCCATTTGAGCTGCGAGGAGTCGAAAGTGTCGATCGTCTGCAAGTGTCTCCCGCTTCTCCGGACACTTTCCTCCCCGCCACTCGGCGACGCCACGCATGCGCATTCACGACCAATCTGCGCAGGAGGTGTCCACCATTAAACTGCAAACGCTCTTTATGGCTTGAGTTGTTCCCTCTCCTAAATCTGGGCTCTAACATTTTGCGAGACGCCGTCTTCGGAATCCAAAGGAAGGTCGTAAACGGCGCGTACGGAACCAGCTTAAGCAGGCGACGGACATGTACTTGAAGCGGACGAGGTCAAACTGCTGATTATATTTTTAATGTTATTATATAATAATGACGTTTTCTAATATAGCCAAACGGAAGCACATTATAATACGAATTACCAAAGAGAAAAGTAATGAATCTACATCAGATGGTAAACGTTCGGCAGCACTCTGCCTGGTTAGGAATTTAAGCTGCATTAACAATGCCAGTAATTTTTGGTTATATGTGTTGTAACTCACTCCCCTCTGCAATGCTTTGGTGGCGCTTAGGGTACTTGAAATAAAATTAAAGTTCCAGATTCACAATCACATGGTACTTCACGAAAGTGATGTCGTCGCTTGCTTCGAAATTACTTTTTCGACTCCTCGTTCAACATCTCATTTTATTCATTTCATAAATGTTTCATCTAAAAAAAGCCGCGGAGGTGCAATAGAGCCCTAAAACCCATCGGTTCTAGAGGCGAGGGCCCTCGCAGTCCCTTTGTTAGGTGACATCCGTGAGCCGTATTCACTCACGCATCCGGATGATTCACTGTCTGTGCGCGTGCTGGTTGTTGCACGTAGGCCGGTTCATACCTTGCGTTTTGAGCGTAGCCGACGTCGTTGCAACCGTTTGTAATCGCTTCCGAAGAGAGAACACACTGGAATACCGGCGCCATCCGGAACACTTCCGATTTTTCGAAGGTCTTGCAGTATCTGCTAATTCCCCTCTACCCACTATCGCGTGACAGAGGGTCGCTTATAACATTGTCAGAATTAGTTAAAGCACAGGGTGGAAGGTGTGCGTGAATACGATGCGCACAGCGGCAGTGTTCCAGGGTTGCCCGATAGGTGGCCCCTGCCCGTAGTCGGTCCCACTCAAACGGAAATGTGTAAATCAGCCTTTGCTGTGTCCGGTAGTTTAGGACGGACGCGGTAGAGAAACGTATCTGCTTCGCTTCCTAATCCTTCGGACACCTTCTAGAAAGAAAAAGACCAGCAGCTGCTAAATCTTTTTCTCTTAACAAAAAATAAAAAAATAGAGAACTTTTGGTCATTCTGCTCATACATCACGTTGTCTGAGGCATGTTTGTTCCTCGTATGATGCTCCTGTCACATTGGTCATGCAAAAAATACAGGGCAGCAAATCGATGGTTGAGGCAAATTGGTAGAAACCGCAGGGGTGATTATCTATGAGTGCGAGAGCGTTTATCGTTGCGCGCCGCCCAATTTAGCGGAAAACCCTAATTTGTGCATAGGTTGTGGCGTCAATTGTTCCACTAAACTTCGCAGGGGAACTCGCCGCTTAGTTTAGCATCGTCCTCTAGGACGGCGCTAAATTAATATTAGACGTTAGCGTCGTCCTCTAGGACGATGCTATAACGTCAAATCAACTAGCTCAAACTAACGACGTCAAAGACTACATCTAGAACGAACTCTAAAAAGACCTTTAGGCCACCTCAAGGACGGCGTCCTAGAGGACGTCGAAGACGACGTATGACATCTTTTAGGACAACCTCTAGGGTGATCTCAAGGACGATATCTAGGACCACCTCTAGGACGACCTCAATGACGACGTCCAGGACGACGTCCACGACAACCTCAAGAACGACGTCAAGGACAATGTCATGGTCGTAAAGTCCTTCGAAGGGGAATGTAAAGCGCGTCCTGCCGCTCCGCCTACGCGCGGTGCAATGGGGTGCAAGCACCGTGAGCTGAAATGGTCTACTGCGCATCCTTGCTGCGGATTAGGAGGCCATATACCAGACAGATAGCAATCTGTGATTAGTAGCTTAATAATACTATCGCATTAATATTGCATTAAAATTGTTTTCAAGCATGTTCGAAGCATACGTACGTATGAAGCTAATGCGGAGTGCAAGTTCGTACTGCTTCTTTTGCAGGGGTTGTGGTGACGTCAGAACGCCGAGCTCTGATTGGCCCTCATTGGGTAGACCACAAGGCAGCTTGCTGTAAGGTCTACCCCCTATTCCTTCAATCAGAGCCAATCAGAGCTCAGCATTTAGACGTCACCACAGTCCCTGCAAAAGAAGCAGACGAACCAATTGCGCTCCGCATATGCTTCGAGAATTCTTGAGGCGTGCCCGCAGATCATTTTGTCATGTCTGCAGCGAGCACCTTGTCTTTTGTATGATTACGAGCAGTGTGTCTACGGCTTTAGAGGATGCTAAGCTTGCCCGTGTATCCAGGAGTCGAACCCACGACCATAGACTCTTTGCAAGACGTGCAGCTCTTCCGCCGGCCCGCAAGTTCAATCAATCTACAGCTTGAGCAGAATCACGGCGCGGGTGCCGAGCTCTTCTGTAGCCTCTCAGATTCTGTAGCGTTTTCATGCAGCCGACGATTTTCTTTTGCTTTATGCGTGGCTTGCACGTCACATTATTACATAATGTTGGTGTTCCTCTCTTCTTGTTCTTGAGGAGGAAAATAATTTCTATGGTAAGAAAAATGTATGCTCCAGAGAAGGTGCGGGCGAAGCAGTAAATCGTTCTTACGAAAGGTACGCATATCACAGAAAAAGGTTAGTGTGGTTTTTACCAAAGGACCTAATTTGGGAAAGTGGAAAGGCGTATAATTATTTTCTTAATTACTCCCGAGTAATTAACTTTTTACTTTAATTAATAAATTCAAAGGTATGGTTTCAGCGAGAAACCGATTGCTGGGCATCATGGAAAACCACCAAATCAACCCATTTTAAAAAGGTATAAAAAGCGTACAACATTTTACAGCATAAAAAAAAAGTTCAACTTGGACGCGTTTTTAGGTTTTGGTATTCTATCGTCGGAGCAGATCTTTGCGCTGGCGGTCCTGCACCCCTTGGTCGAGGAGCGCAGCAACAGCTTTGCGTCCCTCGTAGGAAGAAAATAAATAAGGTATAGGGCGTCTCAAGGTGTCTTTCCGCTGTAAAACGAGCTGGAAAAATTGACTCGTGCACATATAAATCTGATACTTTTACCGAATGTGCACTAAGCAGACCAGGTTTACCGTCTGAAATTAGGCGTAGTTCTTTTTCTGTAAAAAAATGTAGAACAAATTTTGCAAAAATAAACATTGGACGCGTTCGCAAACGACCGAGTTAACGACACTATTAACTTGTGGCGCCACCTCCTGATAGGCGCTGTAAGCAAACAACAGAGTGCGTCGTCTGCTCGCTATGCCTACCGGAAGATGGCGCCACAAGTTACTAGCGTCGCTAACTCGATCGTCCGCGAACACGCACAACGTCGTCCTTGGCAAGATCTTTGCTCTAATTGTTTCACACAAAGAAAATTGTGCCTTAAAATTTTTCACGCCAAAACTGACCTGTCCAGTGCACATTCAGTGAAAGTTTGAGCTTTCTATGTGCAGGCGCGTTTTTTCTGGCTCGTTTTACAGCGGGAGGGCCTCTTGGGACAAAATTAGAGCGGAAGGCCGTAACGAGTAGAAAGAAGTAGAAGAGGTAGAAGAGGATTGAGGATTGGGATGAGGTGAACATTGAGGTTTATCTTCAGTGTAAACTGACGCGGTCCCCAGATCATTAGACTGCCGTTCAATCGTACGCATTATCACGCACCTTTATGGCCTCTCTGCATACCATCTCAGGGTCCTCGTTGGACGAAGGTCTCTGGTGGCGCCTGTCTCCTTGCGTATGACACGGTAATTCGCTCAGCCAGCGTTGTGCTGGGTAGTAGGGAGACAGGAGCATTTTTGAGCGTAAAGTCACTCGAACTCGTCCTATCTCCTTCTGTCCCGAGAGAAGCGTCTTTTTAAATAGCATTGGAACGCGTGGCGTTGGCCCGGATGGCGCACAAAACGAGGGGGATAATCAGTGGTCGCGGTGATAGGGCTCGAGACAGGGCGGGAAGATGGGGCAGACGGCAGTGCAACCTACAAACAACAACAAGGATGTCAAGTAAACAAGTCGGTGTCCCTTGCTGTCGACGCGGCCCTGTCCTTGAACTGCACGCCACAATTTTTGTTTTCCTTTTTTGGGCCCCCTTTTAGCTTGATAGGCGAAGGGAGCAGAACCACGTAGGGTTCAAGGTTGTCTCATCAATGAGGCAGGAGTCTACAACATGAAATTAATCTGCAATGACCCCATAGTTTGTTGAAACATGAAATGAGCGTGATGCTTCGCCTCTAGCGCGTGCTTTCTGGCTTCGATAGTACTTGGGCGCACGTGTCGCCAAACATGCCGAAATGCAACGAGCGCGTACTGATGGCGCAGGACATCTACTGCCGATCTATATATACAGCGTGGGCGAAATGGATTAAACGCACTTTAAACTGACCGCATAAATCGGTTTCCTAACTTATCGCACTGGGATTTACTACAGAGGTGCTCGAAGCTGGTGGAAGCTTTCACTAAAATTGCAAAAAGATCGGCTCACCTGAGTAAAAAAAAGAACAAAAAAAAACTATGTTTTCTTTATACTTTGCATGCACACGAAAAAAATATGATGTGTTACTGTGGCGTTATTTGGGCCAAATGAAGTGAAGAATAGGCGAGCCAATTCTAGCTTCTTTCCATTTCACATATTTTTCCTTCGTAGTAAACGCCAGAATAGCCCACAACGATATTTTGGTGAAACCAGTTTCTATTTTCTTTCTTGACTCCAGAAGTTTCATGTATTCATACTCTCAATTAATGAATACACTAGCTTCCAGCACCTCTGCAGTAAATCCCAGCGCGATAAGTAAAGAAACCGATTTATGCGGTAAGTTTGAAATGCGTTCAACCCATTTCGCTCACGCCGTATGTTGCAACTCGAGGTGTGCGAGTATTGCTTCAACGCTATTCGCACACCCTCAGATCCGACAAGCTATTAGAGATTTTCATCACCTGTTTTTCACCCTTCTTTCACGACCTCTTCTCTAGACCGCTAGGCGCTGCGAATATCTGATTCCCTAGAGGATGCTGGCGAGCGAACCTGCCACCACAACTTTCTGTTCTAGCCTCTAGGTGCCGTCGATCTCGGTGGAATCTCAAATACTTCCGCTATTTTATGAAAGGGAGAAATTGAATCGACCCCTTTCGAAAGTTACGTGCCGATTATTAGAAGGTCGGAACCCCTGCACCATGGCGGAACAGCAGACATCATGTATTGTGCATGTCATTCCATAAGAGAGCGAACGTCGGAGCGCGGCCAACGCTAGGAGCCGACGAGCCAATCAAACAGCGTCGAAAGTGTAACGTCACTGCACTCATCACATTTTTCTGTGGATGTTTTTGCCGTCGAATCCAACCCAACAACAACGCATAAAGTGTGTCGTGACGTTGCGGTTTCAGTCCGCCTTTGTGGAGGGATTCCACAGATGCCAACACTCTTTGGAAAGGGTCTCTACAGAAGCTCTTATATATCTTCCCCATCCGTCAAACCGGTAGTGCGAGCCTCGTCACCTCCCTGCGTTTTCAGTGCCTATAATAAGTGGCGCACAATCTTTCCGTGAGTCAGCAGCCGCCGGTGTGCGCGAGCACACGCAACGAAATTGACGTCATCACATCCCCCATTCAAGCTGATGACGTCAATTTCGATGCGTGTGCTCGCGCACACCGGCGGCTGCTGACTCATGGAAAGATAGTGCGCCACTGAAATGTTTGGTTCAGCATCCCTTAAAGTTGTTAGTGACAATAACTTAATTAGTATTTTAATGATTTAAACAAAAACTGTTCAGTAGAATTCGGTTGCAAAACGAAAGCCATATGGGTTATCTTTGGGTACAACGCATGGGTGGAGCCGGTCTCCTGTATACTCACAAAGCCTGGCAGTTCGATGACGGAGTCATAGAGTGCCCGGCCGCAGATTTGGATTGCGAGGATCTGGTAGCACAGAACATCAACGAGCCATTTTTCGGGGAACCTTGACGTCAGCGCACAGCTTTTGCAGCGGCGAGGACCCGAAACACACGTGTTCGCTTGGGAGAAGTGTGTTTCGGCGTCTCGCCGCAGCGGGGTGCCAGTCACGTGGCTCTCCTTTCATCCGTTGTCTGCCACTCCACAATTTTCGGCCGCTTCTCGTGGTGATCTGCCAGGCTTTGCTTTGTCAGTATATAGGAGGCTATGGTGGAGCATAGGCTGCATTACAACGGCTGTTATCTGCCACGACGGTACCACTTTAGTAGGTTACAAGTCAAGAAGGTAGCGGCAAATGCCCCTCAAAGGGAATCATATATCCCTCCGCCACCTCCGCATCCAATAGCGTTCTATTGTTTCCGTGACGTTGCGGCCAACGCGCGTGGAGGGTCGTGCCTTTCTGTTTATATTTGCTATATCTCTCGACTTTGACTTAGCATTGTGGAAGGTACGAGAGAGAGATTAAGTCTTCCCCCTTCCGATGGAAACAAAGACGACTTTCGGGGATTAGCTTCCCCCTCCGATTGATACAAAGGCTGCTTTCAGGGGCTCGGTTCCTTCTCCGATGAATACAAAGGTCGCTTTCTTAAAAAGTGGGGGTCGGAGATAAGTTGCCACCACTCTGTGGCCATTATCTATACATTGGAGCGGAACAAGGAGCGTTTCCAGTGAACTCTTCTTTCGATTGCGGAGGGATTTGAAACCGGCGCACCACGCTTGTGGGAGGAGCTTCTCCTACCTTCTTAACTTGTAACCGACTATAATGCACACTTGTATTTATCTCAGGTACTCTATTCCTAATTGACCATAACATGTAGGGCAGGACGCCGAGTAAAAATTTTAAACCGTTTAATCGCCACCAAATAATGGATTATTAAATCGATTTATCAGTCTCGTTCATTTCCATGCATAATATTTTTAGAATGTTAAAATTACTTTTTTTCTTACTTTTATTGATCATGTGACAAACGGCGCAATATACAATTTCGACGATGAATCAACTTCGATGTTAAATTGAAAACAGTTAAAAAAAAAAAAAAAAACAGTGACTCACACATTCTTACGCCAGCCGAATGAGGCAAAGGGGTTCGTTGATATTTTCCAGCAAGAGTGACTTTCTCTGATTGTTCACAATAGTCTCTGCTGCGCTAAACGAACACTCACACGGCGTTGAAGTGGCCGGAACACGTGTAACGATCTACACTTCTTTGGAGTTACAAACCTCGCCGCTATAGTTTACTCTAGGCTTAATGCTTCACCCAAAATTTACCCTTCGTATACGGGTGTACCCGCCCACGTCTGCGTGGTGAAAGCGTTCAATTTTTACTTTCTTTCGGTTCGTCAAAATTTCACCGATTAACCGGTTAAAAAACTTCATCGCGATTAAAGCATTAACTGATTAATTTGTAGGTAAATCGATCAATTGCCCAATATGAAATACATTTTAAGGGATTTATTGCCGGAATGATTGGGGCCCAGGAATCGTCACGTACGAACACAAACAAAACGGTTTATATAAACTAGACGCAGAACCGTTGCAGCTATACAACAAATGGTCATCAGTTCCGATCTGTCTGACACTCATCAATGCATTTCTGTTATTTGTTTGGCAGCGTGCCTCTGAATAGGAAGTATGCGACAAGACAGTGGTGCTGTGGTGGGACGTCTAGCAGAAGCAATAGACCGATCTCACTAAGCGTTCCGCGTATGCGTGACGCCGCCATAACTATAGTTCATGGGAGGCAGACGCCAGTTCACGAGACAGAGTGACGAGTATAAGCCTTCTCGATCCGCCAGCGAGCGAAGAGCAAGTTGATAGAATGAGAAGCAAAAAATATTTCTCATATAGAGTTTATCAATTCCTGACACTGGTGAATGTTGGACCGTCGAACGCACAAAAACTTTGCAGTATCATATTTTAGCAAGGATAGCTGCACAACATGGCTGTGTTGTGCCGTCGTTGCCCATTTTACACCGGGGACGAGGTGGACTCCGAGCTCTAAGTTACTCCTGCGTGTAGACTCACGTGAGAACACATACAGAGCGACGTTGGACACGGGTAAGTTTTTGAATGTCACGATACCCGACCTTTTTTCCACATGTGAATACACCTTTTCTACGTCGGCGCCGCCATCTTCAATTCAGGAACTTCCGGTATGCGTGAAAACATCGCTTTCCTCTCGCCTCACAAGTAGAACATGTTAACATTTTAATTGGAAACGTCATTCCTTCTTGTTATGTCCTTTCCATACTTTTCTTTCTTATTCTGGGTTGAAATCGCTTGCTTTTTTTTGGAACGCATACTGGATATGGGGACAACGTGGCTGGGTACGAGGCTAAACGAAAAAGGTGTATACGTAGTTCGTCTGCTTCTTTTTGCAGGGGTTGTGGGGACGTCAGAACGCCGAGCTCTGAATGGCTATGCGTTCCGACGTCCTCACAACCCCTGCATAAGAAGCAGACGAACTTGCCGTCCGTATAGTTGGTTACGGCTGCAGAGGAGGTCGCTCCTCCCCCACGCTCTTTCCGCTCAAGGGGTTGGAGGGGGGTTTAGTGTCCTCTGATCTTTTAACTTGTCTCCGACTATATATTTATATACTCCGTCCACCCCCAAGTTGCTCCGCACTCGACGAACCAATCAAACGCCTCTTTTTTATCTTCCCTCTTTTAGGATTTCGCACGCTTTCCGCTTACCTCTTTCGTATGCCCTTATCCCTAGCTACGTAGTTTACATATCCCTTATCCGGGACAAAATGCAAGATATTACAACTTGGAACAAAGAAGATCCGAACAATTTTTTCCCGCATACCGGAAATTCCGCCGTTCAAGATAGCGACGAACGCACAAGAAACGTCTGTATGCAAAGGACACTCAACTTCCTCGAAGGCACTCCAGTGGTATAGAAGTCTCAAGTGTAGAGGGGATAGGAGAGGTTTGAACTGTAGATTGAATAGGTGATATCCACTCAACAAATTGAGACATCGCATATCAGCGCCACTTCTGTCTGTTCTCGATGATGATCACAAACCTGCGTAGGCAACAATTTCCAACCCCTGAATATTGCAGTCACAACTTATCAAGAACACATAAATACCGTGCGTGATACCCACTGGAGCCAGCGATTTTGGTATTGTTTTAGATGGATGCTGTGCAATGTCAGAAAGAGTACTCCAAAATGATGTCATAGTTTGAAGCAAAATATTTTCGACCAATGATGAGTTTCTCAAAACCTTTGTTGTGTCCCTTATATGAGCCCAGCGTGTTAATCAGTGAGGAGACTATCTTACACCTGTGAGTTTTACTGCCAAAAGGTCGTAGATGTTGTGATCAAATTTTATAGCTACGTACTTTTTTGATTTGTCAACCGAAGCACGGAGTGGTGTGGTAGTAACACCGTCGAGAATTCAACAGATAATTTATTTGTTAGTGATACTACATCGACGTAAGTCACGCAAACCAGAGAACGGATATTTTACCCTGAAAAGTAGATAAATATATACTTTGCATCAGTATACTCAATCATCAATGCAATTTTTTTTTTTAAATCACGATGGCAAATTTAGGATAGCGACACAGGCTACTGGGGTTGATTACACAAATGATCCGGTGAACCCGCGAAGACGCAGCACGGACCTACTTTTTGAGGTCCAACTCGACCCGACCAGGACCCACTCACTATCAGACTAACCTCACTCGGGCCCGACCCGACGGACTGTCTACCAGGTCGGGCCCGGCCCGGCTGAAGGTGCCTCGACGGAAGGAGATAACCACGCCTCAGCCCGATGAGAGGCCCAGGCGTGCCTCATCTTCTAAATTTGAAGCAGCGCTGGCAAATTGACTGACTATGCAATCGACCCGGTCAGGGAAAAACTGCTCCTGCTTCGTTTCACGCCCGGACAAGGCGTGGTACCGATAACAGTGCGTGCTATACGGTCCGGTCCGACCCGACGGCCGGGCCGTATAGCACGCAATCAGGCCCGTGGGCCGGACCTGATTCGACTTTCAGGTTGGCCAGGGCACCTAATGGGAAACCAGCCCAACTCACGCACGCTGCGTTTGTCCCCTCTTTCCGTGTCATGGTCGGCATGGTGGGTTGTTGTTAACCGTGAGCCGGTCGTGTGTGTGTATCAACAATCTGCAAAGGTTGTTCGCAGACACTCGAGTTCAAGGTCCCAGAGATGCGGAATCCCAGAGACGAGCGCTCCAGGAAGCACCCTCGCGGCGACCAGTTGGAACTGGAGCGGACGGCTCCCCCTGGCGCCAGGCTGTTTCCGCAACCCCCGCAATCGGGGTTTCGAGTCGACGGCAGCCGAGCCGGCGCCGTCGATAAGCGAGCGGGGCAACCCCTCGGGAGGCACCACTCAGTTTGACCTTATCGTGGACCAGAGAGGACGCTAAGAGCCATTTGAACCAATGCAGCGCTGGGTATGAATCGCGCGACTACGCGGCGCCTGGCACGTCCCCACGAAGGTCACATGACACGGATACGGCATGCGATTGGCTCTGATGGCTCGTAGCGTTCCCTGCGGTCCGCCGCGGCGTGAAACTATGGTGACGTATTGTGAAACGGAGAACTCTCGGAGATGGGCGCGCTGCGTGCACTTGATGTTCGAAGTTTTCGGGGCTACGCGTTTGAACGGGTGTTGGCGAATGGTGGGAAAGTTTCAGTTTTGTGGAGAAAAAAACCTAGCTCCGAAGGAGCTAGGTTTTTTTTCCCCCAAGACTGAATCCCATAGTGCAACGCGCGGGTCACGAGTGAGACCCGCGCGTTGCATTATCGGACGTTTCCCATAATGCAACGGGCGGTTACGCCGACGGCGACGGCGATGCCGCTCATGCCGGAAACGGGCGCCTAAGAGCTGTGCTCTAAAAACTATCGCTGTTGTCGCTGTTGTTGTTTTTTGGCCCTATAACATATTACTTTTCCTCTGCCCCATGTCGGCCCTCGACATTTCGGGGATGGGCATTCTGGCCAATACACTCAAATGAGTTTGAGACCCCTGCTATAAAGGAAAGCGTGACTCCAAAGTAACCTTCTAGTATAACTTCTAGTGACTCTTCGCACTGAAGCATTAGCTGCCTACCAAAGTTGCGCGTCATTTACCTCTCTTTTTTTAAACACACGTACGACAACAACGAATTTCCACACCACTAATATGTTTATTGGGATAATGACTCGGGATTTACACTAGGCGCAGAGAAACTTGAGGGAGAGGAGGAGACAAGATCGCTCGGGGACGTCGGAACGCCGAGCTCTGGTTGGTGCGAATAGTGGGTATACCTAAAGCTAGCTGCCCTTGTCTCCACTGCACTCGTCGAACGCTCTAGAACGCGGAACGCCGGCGTCCGGCGTTTGGGTTTCGCAATCGATCGGGTTCGACGAATGCAGTGGAGACAAGGGCAGCTAGCTTTAGGTTTATACCCACTAATCGCACCAACCAGAGCTCGGCGTTCCGACGACCCCACGCGCTCTCGTCTCTTTCTCTCCCTTTAGTTTCCGGGCGCAATGCTTGCGCGTAGGAATACAGACGTTGCAGAAATTCCAATATGCAGGCTTTATGTACTTTATTAGGTTACTGGCTGGTGTCTAATGCAAGAAAACCAACCGAACGGAGGTGATGCAGCCGCTGTCTTTAACTTTCTTTGCATCGAACGTCGTCGCTTGCTGATGTACGAAGTCTTCTTGAGGGACGTCTCCAGTGACGATGTTCATCGTTACGCGCTCGTTTTTTCTTTTTGTTGGTTTTTTTTTTTTCAAAGGAGAAAATGAACTTACTTTTGTTTTAGCTCATAAATATGTTGGATAAGAATAAAAACTTAGCCTATATAATTATATTCTCCTATGTTTATTAAAATATTGTAGTTTCTAATAATATTCTACTTTTTTCACTCGATTTTTATACCTTAGCTTAGCAAAAAGTATTGGGTGCTTCTCCCACGAGGAGACTATTTTCACTCAAAATATTTTTCAGCTTTTTTAAAAAAATATTTTTTCTATGTAAAGTTTTCCATTGGATTCAGAATCGGTGAGATGTTAGAATTCTTTAAGGATACACACCAAGAGAAGCATGACTTTTTTTTTGTTTTTTAGCTACATCGCTTTTAATTCGTATTTCGCAAGGTTCACCGTGTCATTTATTATGCACTGTTCAGAGGCGAAGGGTACCGCAAAAAAAAAAGAGAAAATAAAACCAGCTGAAATAATAATAGACAATAGCAACATGCTATTGTCTATTATTGGAAGTAGAAAGATGAAGGAACGAAGTTCGAGAGGAGTCTGCTGTGGTTTGAACAACGATAGAAACTGGTATGGTTGAGCCCATGCTTTCTTGACAAGATTCTACGGGTGTGTGAAATAAGCTTTCTCAATGGCGGGAGCACTGGGCAAGGAAGCTAAGAATTGAAAATTACCTTTCTCAAAGGATGCCCACAAGGCTCACGTACAAGCGTGGTAATTGAACTGTAGTAAAGCTAGCCAATAAAATGTATCTCTAGTTGAAGGAGTAAGTTGGGATGATGTTTATAGTGAAGAAAACCTGAATTTATCCTATGACATATTTCTACGTAAAATAAAGAATAGCAGTGCATTGCCTCTACGTCTTGTAAGAAGGCACAAACGTTCTAGAAAACCATGAATCAGCCGTGAGCTTTTAAAACAAACTACAGAATGAAATAAATTATTAGACAAGTTTATCCGATCAAAAGAGCAGACAATATTAACTGAATATAAACAAAAAATAAATAAATTAAACGTAGATCTAAAGCAAGCACGGTAAGAATACTATAAAAACAAGTTCATTGCCGTGTCGGGCGACCCTAAGAAAATTTGGAAGGAAATGGGAAGGCTTATTGGTAATTCGAACAGCAAGATCCTCAATACTCTTATTTTGGAAGGTCATCAGTATAGCAATGCTTCATTAGCGGAAAAATTTAACTCTCACTTTTTGGGCTCCGGCGCTGCACTAGGAACAGCGGATTCGATGCATGACTTGGGCAGATATATGTTTTTCCTACAGTCTCAAGTTTTATATTTCTGATCCCATGCAGCGAAAGTGAAATATATGTCTTTCTGAGATCCTTATGGAATAATGCTGCGGCAGGAAACGGTGATATCAAAGCTGAATTAATCAAAGCTGTCGCAGATTTATTGTGTTCCCCTTTACGACAAATCTGCAATAATGCTTTGGCTACAGGAACTTTTTCAGATGGCATGAAGATCGCCAGAGTAGCTATTCTACACAAAGAAGGCATTCTTGATAACATTAACAATTACAGGCCTATATCTGTCCTTCCACCGTTTTCAAAGGTACGTACTTGAACATGTGATAAAAACTCGGATGAGTAAATTTCTTGATGAACAACGCGTATTTGTAAAAGAACTATACGGATTTCAGAGGGACAGATCTACGGAAATGGCGCTAGTAAATATTAAAGAACAATTGTTAAATAATTCTGAAATGAAAAAAAAATCGGTATTGGAGTATTTTTTTATTTTAAAAAAGCATTCGATTCAATAAAACACCATATTCTGTTTTACAAACTCCCTTTTTATGGAATCCGAGGTGTGGCGCTAGAACTGATCCGTATAGCTCTCTATCGAATAGAATGCAGCATACTTGTTTAAATGGCTACCGATCAATGCCCGAACTAATCACGTATGGGGTTCCGCAAGGATCTATTCTGGGACCATTGTTCTTTATTATCTATATAAATGACATTGTAAACATCCCACAAACTCCGGATATAATTTTATATACGGACGATACGAGCTTGTTCTTTTCTGGTAATCATTTGCGTGACCTTGAAACTGCGGCTAAATGTGGCTAAGGGATCAAATCAGCTACAGTTAAACGTGAGCAAAACCAAATAGGTAATCTTCAAGCCACAAAATAAACTTGATGACTGTAACATTATCTTAAAGTTCCAAAACAGTGTAATTGAATGAGTCTCGGCTTATAAATTTTTAGGTGTTCTTTTTGAAGAAAACTTATCATGGACCCCCCATATAAATAAAAACATCTCTCGATCTATTGGCATCTTATACAGAGTTTTACCTTTGATTCCAAGTTGGGTAAAACTGCAATTGTATTACTCTTTAGTGCATTCTCATCTTCATTACTGTTTATTAGTCTGGAGTTCGACAACTAAGACAAACCTTGAAAGGCTTTTCATCGTGCAAGAAAAGGCAGTACGCTGCATAGAAAATTCAAATTTCATGGACCACACTGCCCCGTGCTTTCTAAAGCACAATTTGCTTAACGTTAACGAAATGTTTCATCTAAACCTTTGAATCTACACACGGAATGACATAATTACCGACCAAACGACTTTTTTTGCGACATTCCTTTGGAATAATACTCAATATAATTTAAGGTACGAACCCTGTAGGATACCTCGGTTATGAACAACCTATGGAAACCAGAAATTAGCAGACTTGATACCTCAATTCCTAAACAAACATCCAGATGTTATGGGAATAATAGTAAATAGTGCTTCACGTTGCTGCTTCAAATGTGATGTAAAAAGGTATTTTGTGGCATGTTGTTCGGAATAAATTTTGAAAGTTAATTTCGCTTCACATACACTGTATTTACTATTGTGAACAGGCATATTTTAGCTACCGTATAAAATATGACGTGTGATTTTCATCCTTTGGAGGTAATGGTACCGATGATATTGCACTGCTGTTTCTTGCTGATGTTTTGTACTTGTTTTTTCCCATTGACTGCCGATGCAGTCTACTGAGGTGACTGGGCCTCGTCAGGCAGAGCCTATTTGCCTTTTGTCCTTTTTCCTTGTGACCCTGAGTCCGAAACAAAGAAACAAAAAAATAGAAGACGAACAATAAACAAAAATACAATAGATTAACCTATACCTTTAAAAACGGCGTTGGGTCGACGAAATCAGGGCAACGCGTGGCTGGACTTCGTGTATTCTTTTTTGGATTGCTTATGCGCTACACCCCACTGCAACTCAGCGCAAGCTGAGGCAAAGACAAGGTGATTGTACACGTTCTACACAAAAAAGTAAAACGTACCGGCACTTATTACTCATTTCTGGCAAAAACTAGCGAAAATATGTTACTCAGTCGTGATTTTGCGAAAGTAACTAATCTGTTACTTTGTTACCGCACGAGTATCAAAGTATACGAGCTAAGGTTGGCTCTCACACTTGCAACTGCTCACGATAGGATAGGATAAAGGCTGGTTTTTAAAACTCTAGTGATAACTTACTACAGCCTGCGCGGGAGTCATGACTCATAAGCAGTCACAAGAGGCTCAAAACCTGTTTCTGGCCTCTCCGGTTGCAAGCAATCGCAAGTGTGTGATCCAGCCTTGATGCCTTAGTCGTAACGGGTTACAATGTACAGGTCTGCTCCATAGATCTGTTCGAATCTCAGCGCTCCTCCTTCGCAAAGCTGCAAGATAGATTGCAGTTGAAATTCATGTTCATAAGGAAATGTTCGGCACTCTTAAAAAAATTCAACACCCTAATTTTCTTTATGGGGATAGAGAGGGGCGGAGGCTGACATAAAATGTTGCGTTGCTTGCAGATTAATTTTTTCGGTTACCCGTTACAGGTTGGTAGACTCGTTTAATTTTTATTAGTGGAGATTCAAGACAAGCCATTTCAATCTTTATAAAATAGGTTTAAGTACCTGCTGTCTGAACAATTACTGATGGGCCGCTACTAATGCGCGCAACGGGGTGGGCTCATGGTTCTCAAACACGCGATTGTCAGAAAAGGTAGTATGAAAAATGCTATTAACGAAACTGTAGACGAATACTGTCTAGTATGTAAATAAAAAACGAGTAAAATTCTCAGGCTGATGTGGACTAATAATATTTAAATATAAATAAGCAAAGTGATTCTCAATATAATGTAGTTTTCACAATTTAAACATTGGATGTGTTGGTTGAAATATATACTGCATGCATTTTATTTGTTTAATTTACACGCTACTAGCATCGCTACTAGCAAGACAGCTTACTGTCATGTATACCGAGAGTTGTCGTATATCTTGACGATATCGTTATCTTGGGCTTGACCGCGGCGGTGCACGATGAAAGATTAAGAATAGTGATGCAGTGTTTGCAAGACTCACATTTGCGGCTGAACAAAAACAAGTGCGAGTTCGGTAAAACAAGCATCGAGTACTTGTCACAGAATTGATTTTAGTGGCATTTACCCAAGCACAGAGAAAGTGATGGCTATCAAGAACGCGCTGAGCCCAAAATAACAAGAAATAACTGCCAGCTTTATCGGGGCTACTGAACTTTTAGGGCAACTTTTTTGAAGGGAAAGCTGAAGTTGCCGAGCCATTGCATCGCCTTCTTGACCAAGAAAGAAAATGGATGTGAACGCAGGAGCACGAGAAGGCATTCCGATGTCTAAAAGGTATTCTCAGTTTTGACGCATTGCTAGTGCGGTACGAGCCAGCGAGTCCACTAGTCTTGTCGTGTTCACCGGTTGGTGTTGGTGCAGTTCTAATTCTCACAAAAACGATGACGGCACGGGAGGGTCGATAGCTTATGCGTCACGGACCTAAGGGCGATGTGAGCGCAATTACGCGCAAATCTACAAAAAAGGGCTCGCAGTAGTTTATGGTGTTAAGTATTTTCACCAGTGTCTCTCAGGAAAGGAATTCACGATCCTGACCGATCATAAACCGCTTCTTGGGATTTTTGACACAGAACAGCCAATGCCACAGATTTTGTGACCGAGGATGCTGCGGTGGAGCTTGCTGCTTGGAGCGTATGACTATAAGCTTGTGTTTCGACCAGGAATCGACAACACTAACGCAGACGGGTTAAGCCGCCTTCCAGCACCAAGTGACGTTGACGAGCTAGTGCCAACGGGTGACGTAATTCTCCTCGAGGCCGTCGAGTACCCTCCACTGCAAGCAGCAGACATCGCAAAGCTGACAAAACAAGACCCCACGCTGGCAAGATTCAAGGAATGAATACTCTCGGGTTGGCCACGAGAAATCCTGGGAGGATCTTTCGCACCTTTTGAGGTGAGATGCACATAACTTTCCTTGCATCGAGATTGTATTCTGTGGGGCAATAAAGTGGTTATTCCCGAGTCAGCCACAAGGGAGGTTATACAGTTGCTTTATGCCAACCACCCCGGAATGACAGCTATGAAAGCGTTGGCTAGGGCGTAGATTTGGTGGCCTAAAATCGATCAAGCAATCGAAGACTTTGTACGCCATTGCCGACAGGGATAAAAAACAGGCAGAGCGATCCGAATGCACCAGTGCACTTTTGGATCAAGCCAGAACAGCCCTGGAGCAGCCTGCACGAAGATTGGACCTGTTCGAGGTGAACATTTTGTTATTGTTGTAGATGCATTTTCGAATTGGGCCGAAATCGAGGTCATGCCGTCCACGAAATCAGCCGCAGTGATTAAGATGCTGAGGAAGCTGTTCACGACACATGGGTTGCCTGACATAATTGTTTCGGACAACGGAACAGCCTTCAAAAGCTCAGAAGTGAAAGAGTTCTTGAGACTTAATGCTGTCCGTTTCACCTACATAGCCCCATAACAACCTGCAAGCAATGGCAGGGCAGAAAGTCTGGTGAGGGAAATCAAGTCTGCCTTAAAGAAGCTAACGCAAGTTGACACCCAATGCAAGATTTTACGTTTTTGTTTATTTAAGCAGCACATGACACCTCACTCTAACACCGGGGAGACCCCGGGAGAGTTGATTATGGGCCGGATGCTGTGGTCTTCTCTGGACAGACTATATCCTTACCCCCATAGAGACTCCAGGGAAGGTTCAACCGATGGTCAAGAGGACCCACGTAGGTGACACCGTCTACATCCCGAATTTAGCACTGGGACGACGATGGAAGGCAGCGAAGATTGTAACAGTGACTGGACCAGTCTCCTATAAGGTTTAGATGCAGCTAATCGAGAGTGTTATCGCCGTCATCGTGATCACCTCAGGAAGGGTTGGTTTAACTGGGATGGCAACATTGGGTCTGACGTCGACTACAACGTCAGGAACCACAAGCTGTTGCGCCTGCCCTTGGAATGCCACCAGTATCTCCTGCCAGGCGGGCCCCAGAAAGGCCTGTTCCCCAGGTTCGGACATCGCCAGCGGCTCAGACGGAGCGGCCGCTCAGAAGATCAACACGACAACGACATCCAGTCATCCGCTACAGAACTGTCCCTCCTGAGGGGGAAGGAATGTAATGTAGTGATACGTTTGCCTTCGCTCTAATTTTTGCATGCCTGGCCGACGGGGCGTCACGAGTGTGTGTGCGTGCCGTCGCGTGAACTGTGTGGTGCGCGAGCTGAACCCGTTCCCCGTGCCTTCTATTAGCGGCAATTAGCCATGGTCGTTGTTGAACGCCAGTCTCCAGTAAATTATAACGTTCCCGTCATGAGTCTGCTTGCCTAAGATACAACAGCTTCTCTATCAAAATATAAAATTACTCAGCCTGAACTTCGCGCGCGAGCCAGCCGACAATAAGAAATAGTTATCCTAAACCCTAGTGCCACTTGACGCTGTCTCATCAGGTGATCAAAAAGAAGGGATCTCCTGCATTCTTGGGAGAGGAAAAGCCTACTTTCGTGGTAGACGTCAAGGCGTCCGTCATTCCAGCAATTCAGCCTTCTGCCTTCCGGAAACTTGAAACAATCATAAGGCGACGGCTGACGCGCTGCCAGAGGTGAGAATTCCAGAACTTTGGAGTAATTCGGGCATCGTGTATTGTGTATCGTCAAAATTCTGTTTATTCTTCGTCGAAGTCAAGAAACCACTTCCCAAATTCCTAAAGAACGTTTGCGGGCGCGCGTGTATTTTTTTTATTTTTGTGTGGTACATTTACACAATTTGTGAAACATGCACACACATTGAGTTGATTGGAAATAGGTCTCTATACAACGATCGCTAAGGTCTTTCATGTCTTTAGCGAGAGGGATGGTGGATGATGAGTGTTAGCGTGGGGATGCCAATGCCAACTAGTTCAGCAAACAAGAATTATAGTGGTCCCAATTTTTTTCATGAACAAAAAAAAAGATGTCAGAAGAACGACCCCCCTCCCCCTCAGAGATTCAGAGCCTGAATAACCAACGAGTCAAAAGATCCAACGAGACGACAGATCCACTTGTGGATATTCAGGGTCCTTGGATATTCAGACACGTTGGACATTCAGGCCTGGTTGAATCTTTCGTCTCGTTGGACGTTTAGACTCGTTGGACATTCAGTATCAATTGGATATTCCATCTCAATGGATGTTCAGACACGGTGGACATTCCGGCCTGGTTCTATCTTTTGTCTCGTTGAATATTCAGACTCGTTGGACATTCAGTCTCAGTTGGACATTATTTTTCGATGGATATTCGTCTCGCCCGCCACGTAACTGAGTGGATACCTGATTTGAGCAATGCGTTTCGCATTGTTTACGTATATCGAGCTGATAGATCTTCAAATTCCTTAAAAAGGATGCTGGTTACTCTGGCGGATTCCGGTTGGTTAAACTTGGCTGTTAAGATCGACACAATTTTGAAATTGCCTAACGGCTTATAAATAATTGTGCTTGGATTTAACTAATTTATTCTTACGTGGACCATCCTATTTGAAGGAACCGCTGGCCATTGTTCGTTTTGGACAGGAATGCGTGTGGCCTTCGCCGGCTTACGCGCGTCTCGGGAAAGGGCGGGGGTAGGGAGAGGGGTTGTGGTGCACGAAAGCACCCGATTTAAAAAAAGCCCCGTGTCATATGCCATGCGGCTAACACCCTGGCCTTTTTTCCCCGCTTTCAAAAGCCCCAGCTTCAGAAGCCCATGACGCGAATCCCCGTGTCAGGTGGCCGGGTCTTCGGCGCGAGGGCGGAGCATTCTGCTTTTAACTAAAAGACAGTAAAGGCCGGTTCAGACACTTGCGTTTGAGTGCGTTTGACTGCGTTGCGTCGAGAACCAAAAACGAGTCACCGGCACACCTGTGCTTCGTATGACGCGTGGAATCCGATTCAAGAAATCACCTTCGCACGCGATATAAGCAGCAGGGATGTCCTGGTTTCTCGCCGCCGCAACGCAGTCAAACGCAGTCAAACGCAACTGTCTGAACCAGGCTTTAGTGTGCACACGAGCTTGTGTAACAATTATGCAGTACCGGGGACTCAAGTAAGGAATAATTGGATGAAGCTTCCCGTTCTTCAGGCGTACGCTATACGCATTCACGTCTTCTAATGTTACGAGTAAGCAAAATTGTTGCGTGCATGTTTATACAGCCGGAAGTTAGTCTGCCTCAGTGAGCGTCTGGTGTCTCAGCTGTAGATGAGCAATTTAGCCAGTGCGGTACAACCGCTAGCCTGGGGTGTTTAACGTGCACCACGCAGTAGTGATACACGACCGCACGCCAGTACGATGCTCATCCAGATCGAAACGGGCAGGGGTGGGGATTAACCCCAGGATCCTGGGTTCTGCAGCGCGATTACGAGTGAAAACAAACAGAAAATATCAGTGACTGGCAAAACATTTAAAGTTACAGTTTTTATGAATAAGCATTAAACCAAAGCTTTCGTTGCCTTTGAAGCACACGCGGATTCACATTTCCGATGTTTCTGTCAAAACTGTTAACCCGCAGCTCATGGTGCCGTACTTATTACACATACAGCACCAAACACCAATTCCATTCTTGCGTCATGCTAAAACTATTTGTATTCATCTAGGTAGATAAAGTTTATAATTCTACGTCTGAGTATACTTCTATGACAGCAGGGTGCATTGCTGGTTAGGCAGATTTGTGCAATTGGCCACTTGTAGTACGTCATTCTGAGTTTTTCCGCGGTTCATATTAACCTTATTTTGTTGTTTCTTTCGCTTAAAAGATCCTTTGTAGACCTTCAACGGATTAGGTAAATACATAGAACAATGTTAGTTGAAGCGCGTAGGTGGTACGGGGGCAGTGAGGACGGGGCTTTTGGCACTTGGGGAATACGGCACGGGGTAATTGAACGTGGGGTTTTCAAAACGTAAGGATAATGACGCAGGGATTTTGCACGAGGGGCAATCGTGCTACACGCCTCGGGGAAAAGAATGACGATAATAATCCCCCGCTCCAGGGGTTATTACCATCTAAGATAACAGGGGACCCACTTTGTAAACCGAACCAAATAAAACAACATATTTTCTTGGGGACAAACTATTGTGGGACCAGTTGCCCGCGTGACGAGTCATCCTATGACGAATGTTCCTCTGTGACCAATCGTCCTGTGACGAGTGCGTATGCAACGAATGGACCGTATCCCACAAGGGACATGTATGTGTAGAAGATACAGTTTTGAAGACCTTTTTGTTGTCGCCTACTTTTTGGTTTCAGAGCGATCAATCGCTTTTGTTTTCTAGACTCCGTGTTGAACCCTGTTTGGGAAGTTCACGATGCTTCGCTGCGTTGAAGACTTTGTTTCTCGCATCCTTTTGATTTCTGTCTGCAGCCGGTTTTCTTTTTTGTTTCTTATTAAAATACTTTCTGGGGTGCATTTCACTGCTAAGCTTCGGTGTTGACTTCGATTGCTTTGTTACTTTTAATCTTTATTATTTATGCATTTTGAGCCTGCGGCACCTGTATCAGGCATTATCGCAGAGGGCGAATAAATATTTAAAAAAAGCTTTTTCATATTTGTGGTTCAAACAATTTCCCTAGGCAGCGTATTCCATTCCTTCATAATCTAACAAAAAAAAAAAAGAGAAAAAAACTCTTCCCTCATTTTATCCTTGGAGATCACGCATCTTATGTGATCTTTACATTGTTAAATATAATTTGGAGTATTTCAGCAAGCCCTTTCACATAGGATACAAAAACGCGCAATGAAAAAAAAAAAGGTCCCAGCTTATCATTATTTATTTGGGAGAAGTATGCGCAATAAATTACACGTTAAGAGTACCGACCGGTTCTCGTAGCTAGTCGTGCTAAAATATGTGTATCCATCTAGGTAGATAAAGTCTATAATTCTGCGTCTGAGTATACTTCTGGTTAGGCAGATATGTGCAATTGGCCACTTGTAGTACGTCATTCTAAGTTTTTCCGCGGTTCATATTGACCTTATTTTGTTGTTTCTTTCATCTTAAAAGATCCTTTGTAGACCCTCAACGGATTAGGTAAATACATAGAACAATGCTAGTTGAAGCGCGTAGGTGGTACGGGGGCAGTGAGGACGGGGCTTTTGGCACTTGGGGAATACGGGACGGGGTAATTGAAGATGGGTTTTCAAAACGTAGGGATAATGACGCAGGGCTTTTGCGGTGGGGATTTCGCACGAGGGGCAATCGTTCTACACGCCTCGAGGGGGTACATAGCTTTCTCCCCCCAGGGTTTGCTTTTTGGGGTTGTCGGAGGAATTCGGGTGTCGTTGTTCCCCGGTGCTTCTTCTAACAACCCTTTTCGGCCTTTGCCGAGGCACCTTGACTGGGTGCTTGGTTGAGACGGCTGCTGAGATTGCAGTGAGAGCTACGTGCCCGCCGGACCAATCGGCCGCTTCCGTATTATCACTTGACCCGGCTCTCTGCGTGGGTATAAACGGGAGCGTGATGACGCGGCGAAAGAGAGGCGTAGAACATAGGTTCCACCGCAGTTTCAAGTTTGTGGTGGAGGGAGTATAGGGCCTAGGCTGTATACTTCCCGGTTTAACCGAAAAACACCGATATCGGTGTTTTTCGGCGTCGAAACTGCAAAATTGGTTAAAACCGAAAACCCCCGTTTTTTATATTTTCGAACAAACGCTGGTGTTTTTCACCGAAATGTCCTGTAGATTTAACCGACAAACAGCGATAAACATCCGCCGGTGACGGTTATAAAAATCGTTCAAAACAAAAAAAAAACAACAACAAAAAAAAAAACCACCGGTTTCTAAATATTTTTGCTAGGAATGTTTCCTATTTTCCCTGAAAAAGTCCTACGCAAACTTAAGTCAAACGCATTATCTTGCCCGAAATCATGCACTTTGTCTGTCTTTCTTTTGTGTCCTACGTCTAGGGGTTTGAACCCACTAATGAAGTGTTGTACCATTGTTATATCGAGCCAAGAACAAGAGTGAACCTTTCTAACCTGGCAACTGATTTGAGGTCACCAGAATGCAAAACAACTTTGGTCCGAAACCAGAAAGGGGGCGACATGGGACGGGATGAGGACGATTCGTCACATGCGCACTCGTCACAGGACGATTGGTCACAAGACGATTCGTCACAGGATGACTCGTCACGCGGGCAACTTATCGAGTGCGCAGGGGACGATAGTAAAATGTAAATTTCCACAAATGCCCACATTCCGTGATGAGGCGTTTCACGACTTCCCACTGTGACATAAACCAATGGTTAGAAAAGCAAATCTTACAATACTCAACATAGGAACGTTTTTGGCACTCAACCGCTTTTCTTTTCATGATATGATGAGTCTTCAGCAGGTTCATCTCACTTGGGCCCCCCCATGCCTTTGCTGGCTTGAACAAACAATTACCCGACTGGCAGCCAAATCAGTTGTTGCCTTGCATATACCTCTTCTGTGACAAATCTAATAACAAGTATCAGTATTTTTTCTTCTGCTTGTGTACGAGAGCCCCTCGTGAAACAGCAGAGCTGCACCTCTCTTTATTGCGATTACCTCCATCCTTTCGAATGCAGTCCGAGTTAAAAAGATAGTCGCTATTTAATGGCCTCCGCATTCACCGTTGGGGAGGGAACCAGAAGCTAAAACGTTTGCTACAAATTCTTCGCTCTTGAGAAGCGAAAGACATGCTAAGGTAAGATGTGACCCACTTTGTCCGGCCGAACCAACATTCATTGTTCGGGACCGAACCAGACGCTAAAACGTTTGTTACAAATTCTTCGTCATTGAGACGCGAAAGACATGCTAAGTTAAGATGATAATGCAATTATTGCAAAGGTGCAAGTGAGCTGGAAAAGAATGACGATAATAATCCCCTTCTCGAGGGGTTATATTACCATCTAAGATAAGAGGTGACACACTTTGTAAACCGAACCAAATAGAGCAACATATTTTCTTGGGGACGAACTATTGTGGGACCATTTGCCCGCGTGACGAGTCATCCTATGACGAATGTTCCTGTGTTACCAATCGTCCTGTGGCTAATCGTCCTGTGACGAGTGCGCATGTGACGAATGGACCGTATCCCCGTATTCCATTCCTTCGTAATCTAACAAAAAAAAAATAAATAAAAACTCTTCCCTCATTTTATCCTTGGAGATTACGCATCTTATGTGATCTTTACATCGTTAAATATAATTTGGAGTATTTCAGCAAGCCCTTTCACATAGGATACAAAAACGTGCAATGAAAAAAAAGGTCCTAGCTTGTCATTATTTATTTGGGAGAAGTATGCTCAATAAATTACAGGCATTAAATAAACATGACACATTGGATATCCAGCCTCAGTGGACATTCAGACCTGGTTGGATATTCCGTCTCGTTGGATATTCAGTCGCAGTGGACATTCAGGCCTGGTTGGATCATCCATCTCAATGGATTATTCAGTCACGGTGGACATTCAGGCCTGGTTGGATCTTCCGTCTCGTTGGACATTCGGACTCGTTGGACATTCCGTCTCGAATGGACATTTCGTCCCGATGGAATATTCCATCTCGCCTGTCACGTGACCAATTGGATCTTTCGACTCGCTGGATCTTCCGTCTCGATGGATATTCAGGCCGCAAGCCGTTCTCAACGGGATTCGGTCAAAATGGTCCCGGTCAAAATGGTCCGGTCAAAATGGTCCCGACAAAATGGTCCCGGACAAATGTCCGGACAAATGGTCCCGGACAGAAAGGTCCCAACTGCCATTCCGGACAAATGGTCCCAGCGTGGCATTATTTATTTGCTGTTGGCAGGTTTTTTTTTTTGTATTTTCTACTCTTGATGAATATTAGCAGCGGCATGTAACTCTGTGCACACAGTACGTGCAAGGGCTTCGTCCCTTGAACGACTTTTTGAGGGGTGTGGGTCATATGAATACATTTTCGTATTAGGCCTTCGCTTCAGCAGCGGTCGACTTTAAGTGTCTATGTAATAAATACAATCGTAATTGGGAAATCTATTTTTGATCTCTTTAATATACAATGTCAGACAGAACGATGCTGTTTTCTGAAAAATAGAACACGGTGGTACGACAGGTTCATTAAAAAAAAAAAAAAAACACGTCAAGAACCTGTAGTACGTGTATGATAATGTTTTTTATTCCGAATATCGTTTTGAAGCTCGATAGCGCTAATTTGAAAACAGGTTCTGGCGATAGAAAGATATTGATTACACACGTGGAATATATCGGTAGAAATCAAGAACCTTTGAGAAATAGAGCTACATGGTATAGATAGAAGGGATTTAAAATTTGTTTCAAATGATTATAATGAACATTTTGATATTATCCTTGAACGTGTGTCAAAATAAAAGTACCAAACAATTTTGTCATATTAAGAGCGCTCAACATATTGATAAATTCACCTGGGTCCATTTTGTCCGGGACCATTTTGTCCAGAACCGTTTTGTCCGGGACCATTTTGACCGGGACCATTCTGACCGGGACCATTTTGTCCTATACCCGTTCTCAACCATCGATGTTTCGCGGACCCCTTGTGGATCGGCGGAGATGATGGAGGACCCCGTTCGTGGTGAAGGGAGGGGAAAGGTATAGGTTAATTATAATAATGATTTAACAAAGGAAGTGACTAGGGGCTAGTGTGAAGTAGACTTCTCTTATTGACATAACACACGAGAAAACTCGCCCGCAAGCTGGATCATTTCTTCTTGATTTGAAAAAATACAACTCTTATTGCCGGGCTTTACTGATGAGGCAGGGTTTCGCGGACCCCTAGAATTCCTTCGCGGACCCCAAAGGGTCCGTGGACAAATTCCGGAGAAAAGCTCACCGGAGAAAAGCTCACCGGAGAAAGCTCACCGGAGATAAGCTCACCGGAGAAAAGCTCACCCGCAAAACCGGCGGATGCGGAGAAAAGCTCACCGGCCATTGAGCGTATAAGGAAAAAAGCTCACCGATTTTTTTTTTTATATAGAGGGTTGTTGGATCACGCGTACATATGCCAATTTATTATCATTAAAAATCACCGGCTTTGTAAAAAAGAAAATGTCCTTTTTTGTAATATTTGTTAAGCTTATTGGGTATATTGCTCTCGAATAAATAATTGCGGGTGGGTGGTTTTCTGTGGCTTACTCTTTAAGCAACGAAAGCCTAACTGAAAACTTTATGAACAAACGTTCGAAAACTTAATAATGTCTGCCTAAAACCTAAAAAATCCAAACTGTAAATGCCGAAAATCTGAAGTGCATACACAACAACGCGGTGCCTGAAATTCTCTTTGAAGCTTTTGTTAATCTTTGAAAACAGTCAGTAGGATATCGAGGCTACTTTCTTCCACGACATGCACATTTTCTAGCCGTTCGTGCTGGTGTTTCTACACTTTGCCTTTGTGTGATAGTGCCCTTCTACGGCGAGCCATCCATGACCTTCAGAGCTGCACACTGGACACCGTTGTTACTCGTGACTTATATAAGAAGTGGTCCTCTGTAAGGTAGCGAATAGGGCGAGTTGGTAAAGGTCATGCATAGTGAAAAACCGCTCAAACGACGACTACGGAGTGAAGACAACAAACGCGACAGGACGAAGCTGTTTCTCGCAACTAAAGTTTTTTTAGTGAAATTAACAGAAAGAAAACAGCGTAGCCGACACTGATTACATCAACAAATACCTACTTCCCTATTAGGCACTACACAATATTTGGACCTGAAATGGTTCACACCGCTATTCATATTAGCTCGCAAAGAACAAACTCTTTATCTGACAGAGCTACTGACGGCGCACTGCCAGCTGTCAATAAAGTGTTGTCTTTTTTTAGCGGTGTACGATGTCTGATTTTATACTTGCGGCTTCATTAATATAGAAAGATGTTGATTACACACGTGGAATATATCGGTAAATCAAGAACCTTTGAGAAATAGAGCTACATGGTATAGATAGAAGGGATTTAAAATTTGTTTCAAATGATTATAATGAAAATTTTGATATTATCCTGAACGTGTGTCAAAATAAAAGTACCAAACAATTTTGTCATATTAAGAGCGCTCAACATATTGATAAATTCACCTGGGTCATTTTGTCCGGGACCATTTTGTCCGAGACCGTTTTGTCCGGGACCATTTTGACCGGGACCATTCTGACCGGGACCATTTTGTCCTATACCCGTTCTCAACCATCGATGTTTCGCGGACCCCTTGTGGATCGGCGGAGATGATGGAGGACCCCGTTCGTGGTGAAGGGAGGGGAAAGGTATAGGTTAATTATAATAATGATTTAACAAAGGAAGTGACTAGGGGCTAGTGTGAAGTAGACTTCTCTTATTGACATACACACGAGAAAACTCGCCCGCAAGCTGGATCATTTCTTCTTGATTTGAAAAAATACAACTCTTATTGCCGGGCTTTACTGATGAGGCAGGGTTTCGCGGACCCCTAGAATTCCTTCGCGGACCCCAAGGGTCCGTGGACAAATTCCGGAGAAAAGCTCACCGGAGAAAGCTCACCGGAGAAAAGCTCACCGGAGATAAGCTCACCGGAGAAAAGCTCACCGCAAAACCGGCGGATGCGGAGAAAAGCTCACCGGCCATTGAGCGTAAAGGAAAAAAGCTCACCGATTTTTTTTTTTATATAGAGGTTGTTGGATCACGCGTAACATATGCCAATTTATTATCATTAAAAATCACCGGCTTTGTAAAAAGAAAATGTCCTTTTTTGTAATATTTGTTAAGCTTATTGGGTATATTGCTCTCGAATAAATATTGCGGGTGGTGTGTTTTCTGTGGCTTACTCTTTAAGCAACGAAAGCCTAACTGAAAACTTTATGAACAAACGTTCGAAAACTTAATAATGTCTGCCTAAAACTAAAAATCCAAACTGTAAATGCCGAAAATCTGAAGTGCATACACAACAACGCGGTGCCTGAAATTCTCTTTGAAGCTTTGTTAATCTTTGAAAACAGTCAGTAGGATATCGAGGCTACTTTCTTCCACGGACATGCACATTTTCTAGCCGTTCGTGCTGGTGTTTCTACACTTTGCTTTGTGTGATAGTGCCCTTCTACGGCGAGCCATCCATGACCTTCAGAGCTGCACACTGACACCGTTGTTACTCGTGACTTATATAAGAAGTGGTCCTCTGTAAGGTAGCGAATAGGGCGAGTTGGTAAAGGTCATGCATAGTGAAAACCGCTCAAACGACGACTACGGAGTGAAACAACAAACGCGACAGGACGAAGCTGTTCTCGCAACTAAAGTTTTTTTAGTGAAATTAACAGAAAGAAACAGCGTAGCCGACACTGATTACATCAACAAATACCTACTTCCCTATTAGGCACTACACAATATTTGGACCTGAAATGGTTCACACCGCTATTCATATTAGCTCGCAAAGAACAAACCTCTTTATCTGACAGAGCTACTGACGGCGCACTGCCAGCTGTCAATAAAGTGTTGTCTTTTTTTAGCGGTGTACGATGTTCTGATTTTATACTTGCGGCTTCATTAATATACAAAATGGATGATTACAAATTTCTGAGGAATTAGTAAATATGCCCAATGAACTTGAAGAATATTACAAAAAAGACATATTTTCAATGAAGTGACGAATGCGAATTGTGTTAAACTGCCACGTTTGACGCAGAATCCTCTAAGTTAAAAAACGCGGTGAGCTTTTCTCCGCATCCGCTCAAAGGCCCGTGACCTTTCTCCGCATCTGCCGGTTTTGCGGTGAGCGTGTCTCCGGTGAGCTTCTGTCCGGTGGCTTTTCTGCGGTGAGCTTCTCTCCGCCGCCCCCGTGGACCCCCATTTGAGAACCACTGGCCTAGTGTTTTGTTTCTTGATTTTCTTCCATAATGCATCTGCACACAACGAGATACATTTTAGAAATATTTTTACTTCAACCTCACAAATTTTCTTCTTTAGAAGAAGGGTTCCGGTTTAGTTTCGAAAGTCACTTGGAGGTTTAAGGGCTTTTAGAGCGCAGCTCTTAGGCGCCCGTTTCCGCTGAGCGGCGTCGGCCGTCGGCGTCGGCATAACAGCGCGGTGCAATATGGAAAATGCCCATAATGCACCACGCGAGCCCCCCCGGATCACGTGACCCCCCCCCTCTCCCGAGGTCACGTGACTCCCAGCCAGGTCACGTGACTCTCCAGCCACGTGCCCCCGGGTCACGTGACCCCCCCGGAGCAGATGAAGATTGAGGGGAGGAGGAGGAGGGGTATACCCTCTCCTGAGTACCCTTCCCTCCTCCTCCTCAAGAGCTGCGCTCCAATTCGGCCTTACAGGGAGTTGTTAAACGGCTTTCACTTTTTTTTTCAAGATTAAGAACTTCTGAAAACAAAATCAAAATAAAGCGCCGCAGGAAGAAAAGTAAAATGTACATGTAAAGGTATGAGCCCTGATGGCTGAGGTAACACACGTTTGGTTTGTAAGGCAGGCTTTAGGCGGCGTTGCTAACAGATGTTCAATGTATAATTTACCTCTGACGGAACGAAAAAAAAGAAACGGAGACCGTTTTTTTCTTTCGTAAAATTTCTCGAATATGTAAATCTAAATTATTCGATGTTGATCTTAGCCCTTCTGTGTGTGCGCCGCTTTCATCACTAAATCAATCAAGCGCAATGAATGCACCGCGAGATTGCCCTTTTCGTATACGTATCTGCGTGTGTTCATACGACTTTGAACCTTTGAGGAAGTATAACTTGGATAACGCTGCGTAGATAAGGAGACCCGCACAGTATTTATTGCTACATAAGGAAAATACAGATAAAACAATAATTAAGCAATTTTTTTACTTCGAAACATATTGCTGATGCCTCGTAGCTTCGGCCTTAAACGAAGTCGCCAGCCCAGATAGGTGAGGGCGATAAATATATTGCCTGCACCGCGGTATTGGAGAATGTCCTACATACAATCGCCAGTCCCGTCGAGGAGTGTAGGAAAAAAGTCTCCGGAAAAAAATGGCTCCGGAAAAAAAGTCCCCGGACAAAATGTCCCCGGAAAAAAAAGGCCCCAGGTAGAAGTAGGAAAAAATGTTCCCAAAGGATGGCTCTATACTGGGTTTTCTACCCTTCATGGCCATTGGGCGGTCCGGTCATGTGTCAAGGAACCTTGTGGCAAGTAGCAAAAAACGGCCCCAACAAATAAGGAAATATACGATTCCCCGAGGTACACATCGCGACACTGTTAGCGCGAACACGATCCATCCGCGCATTTTCACATTTTACTTAGAAAGAGTATTGGTGGGAGCGAAATTTTACCGTCGACATTATATCCCCAAATAAGCAGTTTCAGTACCTACAATAACTGTGATGACATTAACCTTTCGTTTCTATATAAAAAAAAAATTAAAAACTACCGGTCGCTTGTTTGTGTTTACCGTGTCGCGCTTGTTACCATTTGGAAATGGTACACAAGTCCCTCTCAAATTTTCTCAAACACAATAATTTGGTTTTGGCTAGAAGTGTTATAATGTTTATTTCACGATGAAAAACAAACAAAAACAGTTGAGATGCAATGTTACAAATCAGAATGAAATGACACACTCTAGATTCTAACACAAAAGTCAAAGCGGATCGTACGGCCGACGGCAGACATGAATGTTCAATTCCGATTGCCCCAGCGGCGTACCTTTCGCCGAGGTTGTAAAAACGACGTTGCATTTCGAGAGAAAAACAAAATAAATCCAGGAAAGTGGAAAAAATGTCCCTTTGGGGACATTTTTCCTACTTTACACCTGGGGCCTTTTTTTTGGGGAGATATTTTCGGAGGACGTTTTTTCCGGGACCTTTCTTCCGGAACCCCCGTCGAGAAGCCGCAGGACTAGCAATATTTCACGGAGGGGGGGGGGGGGGGGGGTTAGGTCACGTGACTCCCAGCCAGGTCACGTGACTCTCCAGGCCACGTGCCCCGGGTCACGTGACCCCCCCCCCCCCCCGAGGTCACGTGACCCCCCCGGAGCAGATTGAAGATTGAGGGAGGAGGGAGGGGTATACCCTCCCCTGAGTACCCTTCCCTCCTCCTCCTCAAGAGCTGCGCTCCAATTCGGCCTTACAGGGAGTTTGTAAACGGCTTTCACTTTTTTTTTCAAGATTAAGAACTTCTGAAAACAAAATCAAAATAAAGCGCCGCAGGAAGAAAAGGAAAATGTACATGTAAAGGTATGAGCCCTGATGGCTGAGGTAACACACGTTTGGTTTGTAGGCAGGCTTTAGGCGGCGTTGCTAACAGATGTTCAATGTATAATTTACCTCTGACGGAACGAAAAAAAGAAAACGGAGACACCGTTTTTTCTTTCGTAAAATTTCTCGAATATGTAAATCTAAATTATTCGATGTTGATCTTAGCCCTTCTGTGTGTCGCCGCTTTCATCACCTAAATCAATCAAGCGCAATGAATGCACCGCGAGATTGCCCTTTTCGTATACGTATCTGCGTGTGTTCATACGACTTTGAACCTTTGAGGAAGTATAACTTGGATAACGCTGCGTAGATAAGGAGACCCGCACAGTATTTATTGCTACATAAGGAAAATACAGATAAAACAATAATTAAGCAATTTTTTTTTTACTTCGAAACATATTGCTGATGCCTCGTAGCTTCGGCCTTAAACGAAGTCGCCAGCCCAGATAGGTGAGGGCGATAAATATATTGCCTGCACCGCGGTATTGGAGAATGTCCTACATACAATCGCCAGTCCCGTCGAGGAGTGTAGGAAAAAAGTCTCCGGAAAAAAATGGCTCCGGAAAAAAAGTCCCCGGACAAAATGTCCCCGGAAAAAAAGGCCCCAGGTAGAAAGTAGGAAAAAATGTTCCCAAAGGATGGCTCTATCTCTGGGTTTTCCTACCCTTCATGGCCATTGGGCGGTCCGGTCATGTGTTCAAGGAACCTTGTGGCAAGTAGCAAAAAACGGCCCCAACAAATAAGGAAATAACGATTCCCCGAGGTACACATCGCGACACTGTTAGCGCGAACACGATCATCCGCGCATTTTCACATTTTACTAGAAAGAGTATTGGTGGGAGCGAATTTTACCGTCGACATTATATCCCCAAATAAGCAGTTTCAGTACCTACAATAACTGTGATGACAATAACCTTTCGTTTCTATATAAAAAAAAAGATAAAACTACCGGTCGCTTGTTTGTGTTTACCGTGTCGCGCTTGTTACCTATTTGGAAATGGTACACAAGTCCCTCTCAAATTTTCTCAAACACAATAATTTGGTTTTGGCTAGAAGTTTATAAATGTTTATTTCACGATGAAAAACAAACAAAACAGTTGAGATGCAATGTTACAAAATCAGGAATGAAATGACACACTCTAGATTCTAACACAAAAGTCAAAAGCGGATCGTACGGCCGACGGCAGACATGAATGTTCAATTCCGATTGCCCCACGGCGTACCTTTCGCCGAGGTTGTAAAACGACGTTGCATTTCGAGAAAAACAAATAAAATCCAGGAAAGTGGAAAAAATGTCCCTTTGGGGACATTTTTCCTACTTTACACCTGGGGCCTTTTTTTCTGGGGAGATATTTTCCGGGGACGTTTTTTCCGGTGACATTCTTCCGGGGACGTTTTTCCGGAACCCCCCGTCGAGAAGCGCAGGACTAGCAATATTTCACGGAGGGGGGGGGGGGGGGGGGGGGTTAGGATATTTCGGTGTAGGACTTTTCGTGCGGCTGAATCCGTACGAGGTTTGAGTATGCCAAGGGCGTTGCAATAAAGAAAAGGGGAGTGTTTTTGCGTCTCTCTTGAAATATCCTACGGCTTCTCAAGTTCATAAAACAGACTGTCAAGAACGTCTCATAAATATTTAAATACAAATTTTGGTCTGTAGCACAAATAAGAACGTCTCCTCTTTCTATTTTTGCAGTACGGCAATATTGTGCTAGCTTCAGTAGTATAAGCTTACGTGAGCTCTGGTCGACTAACAGTTAAACAGCCTCTATCTGCAGAGGCCATGCCAACAATAGTCACGCAAATCTTTGAGCTTGGAATAATCACAGATTCGGAAATTTTTCATAAATATGCATACATAGTCGGAAATGACAGGTCACCGCCCATTGCAAAGTGATGGTAATATTGGGTGGCGCATGAAATAACCAATCTCGAAACCCCCGTCCCCTCCTCCTCTTCAAAATCCCCGACTTTCAGAATCCCCGCACCATCACCCCTTATCAATTCCCCCGAATTTTACGACTCGTTATCTCTTGACCGCTCTACAGTGTGCACTGCGAGGTGGCGCGTTCCATCCGCTTGCGGCATACATGCTGCTAACGCGGAAAGACTGTAGGACGTACACGCGAGCTCTGAGTGCTCCCAACGCAGAGTGTGGGGGCGGCTGCGAGCCAAGGACTGTGATAGTGGATTACGAACTCGCGGCCATCAACGCATTCAGAGCGGTCTGCCCAAGGACCGACGTGCGTGGGTGTTTTCTTTTTCATCTATCACAATGTGTCTATTGCAGAGTTCAATCGGAAGGACTCCAGGAACTTTATACTTTCGACCCCGATATCAACCTGAAAGCAAGGATGATCCCAGCTCTTGCTGATCCCATGATCCCAGCTCTTGCAGGACGACGTGGAGCAAGTCTTCACCGAGCTGGTGTCCAGTCTCCGCATAGAACTGCTCCCGGTGGTGGATAACTTTGAAGATGTTTTCATTGGGAGGCCCACGGCTCGGGGCAGAAGAGACGCGCAGTTCCCGATTGAGCTGTGGAACCACCACGAAACCGTGCTCCAGGGCGACTCCAAGACGACCAACTCAGTGGAAGCCTGGCACCGGGGATTCCAGGCCCATGTTCAGTGCTCGCACCCAATTCTCTGAAGATTTTTGGGGACAAACGAGAAGACTCCCTGCAACTTCACCGGCTTGGGAAACTCGAGATGGGCCAACGCTTCAGCCAGGCATCGAAATATCCGAAGGCTGCCGAGCGCCTGAAGACACTCGCTAGGGAGTACGAGCGCAGAGATGCTCGACGCTTCCTTAGGGGCGTTGCCCTCAACGTCTCGTTCTAGGTCCCGTGGCACACGCGTTTTGTGAATAAACGTGGTCCATATGACATTTTCCATGTTAGTTCTTCTAAAGACACTAACTGGCTTCCAACTTTTGCTTTATTGGGAAAACCAGGACTATCCTGAAGTGCGTGAAATTAGCTTTATGTGTTCGAATGGTATTTGGGCGGGCTATAAACTCGATCTACTTTCCAGAAAAAGCATCCCTTCAGTAATGAAACGAGACACGTGAGCAATTTTATACAATCGTGACCTACTAAAAGTTACGACAAATTCTATGAAATGCGCATTTTTTAGAATTTTAAGCATCGTGGCGGGTAGTTGATACCACTGTCAATATCCAAACACATGTTTACACCGAACTATGCATTTACCATACGCCTACTAGTAAAATATAATTGTCGGGTCAGATAAGTAACAACTTAACTTGTTTAAGCCTATCGCCTATTTCTCAGAGTGAGCAAAAACACCGAAATGTCCGTGCACCGAGATGTCCGTGCACCGAAAAGTCCGTGCACCGAAATGTCGCTGGTGACACTTTTGTCACAGCAGAACAATCAGCATCGACGGTGTTTCCAGGTAGGTTACGGGGAAACACGAAATTGTGTGTGTGGGTTTGGGGGGAGGGTTGAAAAGTGGTTTCGGTCGAATAGCGTAGTGTCATTTCTAACCTCAACAATGTTAAGAGTACCAATCGGTTGTCGTAGCTTTCCCTTTCACTATGAAGGTTACGAATGACGCAGTGGTGCCTATTTCGAACCACTATTCAGGCATTATTTTGACGGAAAACGATAAAAAAGCGACTATACCATACTTTTTTGTGTGTGTGTGTGTGTGCGTGTGGAAAAAAAGGGTGGGGGGCTCCAAATATTGGCAAGCGGCGTCAAAATATATGAAGATATTTTTACTGCGTGTCTTAGAGACAATAGGAATTGTAGTAGACCGTTTTTCTCCTCCGCTACGGTATTCCTGAAGAAAACGTCGCAGCTACGCATGCGCGCCGCCAGCCTTATCTGCCTAGTTCAAGGTCTTGTGGCGGATTACGGAGCGCTATCCGGGTGCTTAGCGGGCTGCGGAAACGGTATAATACAATTCCCCATTAATATGCCCAGTTATTTGGTCAACGGAGGCTTTTTTTTTTTTATAACATGTCCAGTTATTTTGTCAACGGGCGTGCAAATAGTCGCAACCCTCATCAAAATAGCGCGCGCGGCAGTTTATCCGTCACCGACAAACAAACTTTTGCAACGCTGTTGAAAGTTGCCGAGTGTATCGACGCTCCGTGATGCATGAGTGAGGAAAGTTTGTGGGCGTGTGCGTGCTCGTAAGATAAGCCGCCCTGTTTTCGTCGCAACTGCATCAATCATTTCGTTGTCCTGATATCTACACCCGATAAGACTTTTGGCTCGCAGACATTGCGGCCGACTCACGTGACAAAAATTCATTTGAGCGAAAAGGAAAATTCCCATTGACGGACGGAACGGAAGTATTCCACGAAGCACGCTGCAAACTGTTACAACAGCAAGTGAGCCTTTTTTTAGGGGTGTGCGAATATTGAAATTTCTAATACGAATCGAGTACGAATAAGACAAAAAACGGGCTTCGAATATCGAATCGAATATCAAATAGTGTCTAGTAATACAAAATTTGAAAACGAGCCATAAGAGCAGGTTTTATTGCCTTTTTAAATAAATCAATGCAACTGCATTTTACTGGGCTGCAGCAGGCTGAAGATACTTCTAGTAATGCACTCATACAAATTATCTTGCCGGAAAATTAACTGTTCAACGTGTTCAGAAAGTAAGCGCGCTCGCTACTCGCCGTGACAACATTTCCGCCAGTAAAAAGACCTCTCACTCGGGAAACCTGCGAAATTTCACTAAAATTCGAAGAAGTTCGACTTATGGACAGTGTTGCCGGCTACTACACGAATATTTCGAATTTTTGGAAACAAATAATTTATAAAGTAATTTATTTTATATTTATAAAATGGTTACCAATGTTTTCGCCATATAAGCGAAAATATGCGCTTTTAACGCTTTCATTAGTTATTAATGTGAACCAGTGATGCCAATAAACCAACAGATATGCACTTTTCCCCACCAGGTGGAATCAACTAGTTCTTTTTTTTTTTAAATTTTTGCGCATGCTCACAAAAGTCAAACTTCAGTCGAACCTTTATCGAACATCATGTTGAAAGTTCGAAAAAGTCAAACTTGGTCGAACTCGACCTGGGCAGGTAGCGACATCCCTAGTTTTTGATTGCGCGGGAGTGGCAGGAGTTGTTGTCGATGGCGATGCAATGTTCTGCTCGCACCTAGCTTTTCTTTCTTTTTTTTTAATTTTCAAACATTTATATCAGATAACATACTGGAAATTTAATTTATATTTATACTTCACTCTCGAGGTTTATTTTATTGTATCAATTTATAGAACGCGCATTACATCACATATTGCAATAAAAGTGCCACACAATAAAGGGCTTGGTGAAAAATTGACCGCATCTCCACGTGGTGAATGATGTTGCTTGGGGCGAAGCTCTGGTGGTGCTTGCCTGCGTAGACGCCGAGCCGCAGCATGCCGAGCCTTTTCATTCATGTCAGTAGGAGAATGTGTGGTTTTCTTCTTTTTCTTTTTTTAAGCAGACATGGGATGGCATCTCAGAACCCCCTACTCTTTTTTTTTCTTCTTTTTCTTTTTTCATACTTTTTTTCATCTTTTTTTTTCAATTTTTTTTTTGCCCTACAGAGCACGTGAGCATGTGCTCACGTGCTCGTGAGCACGTGATCTCATGAGCAGAAGCACGAGCACCCGACGCCGGGCTACGGCGGACGGCGGACGGACATGGCTAGCCCCTAAGGAGCTTCGCCCCTAAAAGAAACCGAAACTGATCTGGCTTGTTGCCATCGGACAGACAGAAACGGAGCAGACCGATAACTCACGCATCATACGTCTGTCTCAGTGAATAAACATATTAATAAGGGAATGCGTGGCAGGCAGATTATTCGTTACTTGCTCGAATATTCGTAGTTTAGTGCGAATATTCGCCATTTTTCCAGAATATTTCGGCTTTGGCCGAATATTCGGGTTTTTTTCGAATATGCAATTTTCGAATCGAATACCGTTTCGAATAAGGAAATATTCGATTCGTATTCGAAATCTAGAATATTCGCAACACCCTACGAGTCTTTTCCCAATAACAAAAAAAATATCGCTTTCCCTTGCACTATGAAGGTTACGAATGAGGCAGTGGTGCCTATTTCAAACCACTATTGGGGCATTATTTCGACGGACAACGACAAAAAAGCGATTATAGCATTCTTTTTGTGTGTGTGTGTGTGCGCGTGGAACAAAAAAAGGTGGGGGGTTTCAAATATTGGCAAGCGACGTCGAAATATATGAAGATATTTTTACTGTGTGTCTTAAAGACAATAATATGCCCAGTTATTTGGTCAACGGAGGCTTTTTTTTATAACATGTCCAGCTATTTTGTCAACGGGCTTGCAAATAGTCCCTACCCTCATCAAAATAGCGCGCGCGGCAGTTAATCTGTCACCGACAAACAAAATTTTGCAACGCTGTTGAAAGTTGCCGAGTGTATCGACGCCCCGTGATGCACGAGTGAGGAAAGTTTGTGGGCGTGTGCGTGCTCGTAAGATAAGCCGCCCTGTTTTCGTCGCAACTGCATCAATCATTTCGTTGTCCCGCTATCTACACCCGATAAGACTTTTGGATCGCAGACGTTGCGGCCGACTCACGTGAACAAAAATTCATTCGAGCGAAAAGGAAAATTCCAATTGACGGACGGAACGGAAGTATTCCCCGAAGCACGCTACAAACAGTTCCAAACAGCAAGTGAGCCTCTTTTTCCAAAAAAAGAAATTAAAAATAAAAAAAATATACAGGGTGTTTTTTGGGGACGTGGGCGGAGTTGCTCTTGCGAAAAAAAAAAGAGCTAACACATTTTGATATAATTAAGTTCTTAATTAGTTTTCAGCAATTAACTTTTTAATAAATAAGGTTAAAGGCGTGGCGTCAGATGTATATTTCGTTTCACCTTAAATCCAGACGCACCCGACGCTACGAGCTGATTGGACCAATCAGAACGCGTCAAAAGCGTATCATCATGGTGGTGGTGGTGGTGGTGCACGGTGTTTGCCGGACGTGAGATTTTTCTCCCTTCATGTGTATTCGTCATGTTCCTGTACGTGTTGTATCATCGCTGAACCTATCACAAACAGCAAAGGTCTAACGACTCGTGCTTTTCACGCTGCTTGACTGGTTCCATTGCGTCGGCTGCGCCTGGACTTATAGCGGCAACGAAGGATCGAAACGTTTTGTGCATCATCGAAAAACTCTAAATCAGAGCACTTTACAAAAAAATAATAGATATATATAAAAGACGCACAGCATTTTACTGCGTTCCGAAAACACACCCAATCTGGACGCGTTTTCAAGTTCCGCAGTTTCCTATCAACGCGCTTCTCTGCGCCAACGGTTCCGCTTCCCCGTGGCCAAAGCGCGCAACTCGCGTGCGCCGCCGCCACGCACTCTTTGCATGACGGAGGTGAACCCAAGAATCAAAGATTGCTCTTGCGTCGCCATTCGGACAGAACATCGTTTTCGTTTCGCCGTCTCGTGCCACCCTTCCTTCTTTCCTACGAAGGAGGTGATTGGATACGACTGCTATAGCGCCGGCGTTCGGCTGGGGGCTTGTGTCCTCTCTGACTGCATGGAGACGAGTCGGAGCCGAGCGCTGACGCACCACTCGTGACCAATCAGAGCTCCGCATTCGCCTTTCTGGGTGACGTTAAAGATTCGGCACTACGGGTTTTGTAGTTGGGAGGTGTTGGTCGAGCACTGACCACTCCTTGTGTCCATTGCACCCAACGGAGACAGCCGTTTAATAAAGTTGGTCCGCTGTGCCGTCCAAGCGAGTACGCCTCCATGGATATGCACCGACTAAGGTTCCTAGTATAAAAGTCGGCCCGTAATGTTGCAAGTTCTATCAAAAAGAAAGAAAAAAGAAACAGACAAATTTTCAGTTTTGTATTGGTGACCCTCGAACACGAGTCCCATCATTTTTTGTTATGTTTTTATATGATCGTACTTATGTTTCGCCTATTCTATCATTGATACTAAAGTACAGCGTTAATCTCGCGTTATTTGGGGGAATTTCACAATTACAGATAATCTATATGCTCTAAAATATGGTAGATTAACCGGAATTTCTCGCGGTTTTTATTACCTTGGAAGTGTCACGCAGCAGGCCGTTTGTTGCAGCCGTTATTTAGAACAACAACAAAAAAAAGGTCCTGCAACATTACTAGAAATGTTCTTTACGAGTTGTTTGTATAACTGACCAACGAGTTGACATTCGCAATGCCCATAACAAGAAACGACGTTTCATTATTATCTCACTGGCTTTTTTATTTGCGAGCAGTTTTAATTGTAACGCGTTCATTTTAACTATTTGTTTTCGTCGCAATAACTGTAGACTTGAAAGAGGGGAAATTGCGCGTGTGAATGTTACCCTCCCATAACGGGTGAAAATTGCTGCGCAAGAGGAGACAGGAACGATAGACTCGGAGGGCTAAGGGTAGAGACAACATTGGATCGTGGCCCCATGCTTAAACCGCGGTGACACTGCCAACGCAGCGTACAAAAGACTGTCGGAGGCGTCTTTCTTTGCTGTTACATGGTTACATTGGTGATACAGAAACAGTCCGCAGACGTGTTCAAAGCACACGTAACACCAAACATGCCTCGACATGCTTGGCGTGTGTCAACAGACCACAGTTAATTGCATCATCATGTCTTTGGTATCATGTATGCACTCGACATGTTTGCAGTGGGGTGACTGCCCGAAACCAGGTCGAGTGAAGCACATCTGATGTTACAATGCGTGACTTTCACGGGTCTGACACTCGCACAGCGCGCAAGTTTTGTGCAGTCCTGTGTGGGGGTTTCTCTCTCTCTCTCTCTCTCGCTCTCGCGCGTTCGATCGGGTCATTCCCTCCCAGGAGGAAGAAAACAAAAGGGTGGAGCCTTGACACCTTTTGTCAGATATAGGATACCCCAAAGCTTCAGTTCGAGGTATAGCGCAGTGGCGTCGAACTAACGGCCCCAACGTTTGCGAGAGGCTTTTACTGACGGCCCCAACTTTTACGGTGGAATATAACTATAGGATTCCGTGTTTTCGTAGTTTATTTCTCGTGAAATTCGGAGGGTGTTTTCGGAGTTTATTTTTTTTTTTTGCTGGGGATTCGAGGTTTATCGGAGCTTATTTTTGTTAGATTCCCAATTCTTTGAAATTCTGAGTTTATTTTACTGCGTAAAATTAAAAAAAAAAAGAGAAAACAAAGTAAATAACGTCCGGCTACCATGACCGTTGTCCTGAAGGAACCTCGACGTGCTGAAATGCAAACCCCTTTTTGTCAGTAGTTCTAAATTTCAAAGGAAACTGAAGAGGAGTCTTCTCAGGACCACTGATCTTGTGCTCTTATAAAGTTTAGTTGTACAATTCTGTCTTTTTTGCTGTTTATTTTCGTCGTTGTGACCTCGAAATTCAGAGTTTTTCGGATAAATCCGAATTGACGGAAAATTTACCGGCGAATGTTTTTCGGATTTTTTTTTTTTTCGGATTTATCCGAAAACAGGGAACTCTAGATATAACATATTAAACAGCGAAAGTACGTATCAAAAACTACAAAAAATATAAAAGAATAAATACACTGAGGTTTTGCAGAAGGCCAGAGAAAACCCCGATTACGTTTTTTGCACTCAGTCACAGGTACATTAGCTATTTTATTAGTTCTACAACTCGGCTATCAAGAAGCTTGTGAAAGTTGGTACCGTCGGTTCAACGTCAGTGCGCTGTGTGACGAACTGAAGTTTTGGGGTGCATTATATGTGACAAGGGGCGTAAGAATATACCCTTTTTGTTTCTGTGCGAGACCAGAGACGAGGCGCTGGACGATACGCGGCGTGCGTGGCCCGACGATTTCCGAAGGCCGTTTCAAGTTCACGACGCGCGACGGGGACGCACTCGAGTTCCGCGAAGGCCGTCTTTTCCGAGTGGACACGGGGGGAAAGTCCGGACCCGTGACGCAATGTCCGGCAAGCCCCTCGGTCGCCCCGACGTGCAGATCGCACGGGGGCCGACGCTTGCCGATAAGAACTGCGCCATTGGCCGTCTCGACAGCCAGACACACGTGCGTCAAAGTTGAGGATTCGATATCGATGTCTGTACCGTATCGCCTCGTCTTTCCAAAACAACGCCCAAGGAAAACCAGTTGCTAAGGGATGTACAAAAATAAAAAAAGACCCTCGCATACAAGAAGGGTCCGTCAAAACTAAGTGAACGATGTGAACTTCACCAATGGGCGCCTAGACGCCTAGATGCCCACTTCTACTATATAGTTTCCACCCATTAAAGCCGGGGTCACACTGCTTATACATCATCATACAAAAGACAGTCTGGATAAGGATTCGAACGGGAGTCACCGCCAGAATATAAAGAGCCCGACAAATTCGAATCGCCATTATGAACAATGAGTACGTCGCATATAACCGATATCCTTGGTTTTAAAGAGGAAAAACGCTCTCGCAAACTATCAGTATATTAATATCGTCGCGTAAAAGTTTCGATGCACATTTCCAAAGTAAAGTCTTTTTTCCTCCACACCAATCTCGTAAGGCTACTCGCGCCGCGTAGAAATGCGCAAAAAGTGTTTTTTCTTGATTGAACGCTAGCCGACTAGCTCATTTTGAACGATGGTGATTCACACTGAATACCATTTGCAATGAAGCGACGTAACAGGTTTATGCTCCAGTGCGTAATATTTTTTTTTCTTGGTAAGTTCGAAGTAATGTATTTGTGACAAATGTTTAGTCAAATTGCTTCCTACCGCCTTCGACTGCATTATGCTAACGTTCCGGTAGCAAATGAATCTTGCGGTAGTACAAAAACACTTTTTTTATATAGATAAATAAGGTGTCAATCTAGTTTTAATGTGTTTGGTAGTGGGAGTGCTCATCGGACCAGCCACGTTGCACTGAGCGGAAATTCGAGGGGCCAGTATCTCAGTAGTACGCCTGGTGTGCTGGGACTTATATGTTATAAGTTGATGGGACTTCTATGTTATAACCCTATAGCCACGGGGCACAATTTACCGTCATTTCCATCGAATTACATTGAGTGATCGGCGAATCAGCTCCCAACCCTGATTAAACGAGGGTCGCGTGTGCACCACGTTGCATCAGCAGTGGGGCGTGCTGATTGGCCAATAAAGTAATGAAATTCGAGGTAAATGATGACATTACAGTTTTTCGTGTCACCAAAGGGTATTATATTCCCGTCAGACGGGCGGGGTCAGTTTAAGCGAGTGTGCTCCTTCCATTCGTGAAAAGTCCAATGATAGGTAAAATGCGCAACAGGACAACGGACAGAAAGGAAGGCACAGGCACAGCGCTGTGTCAATGTCTTCTTTTCTGTCCCTTGCACTGTTGCGCTTTTTAACCATTATGAATCACCGACTCACCCAACCCTCCACCCTCGTCAAAGTCCCATGCATTTGCATTTGTTTTATAGTCCCTGATAGCTTAAGCAGGGTGTGGTTTCTTGTGTTCTCTTTCTCCTCGCTTCCTGATTGGTTGTTCGACGTTGTTATCGGCGAATGCCGCAATCTCATTGGCTGCGGAGCAGACTGGTCAAGCACTGCGTTTCTTGAGCTGTTGGTTTGCTCAGAAGATTTCCTTAGTCCGGTAGAGCGAATAAAAACGTTTCAAAAGTAAAAAAAAAAAAAATCTGCTTTAAATAATGTTATTTTTATATTTATAACTATAATTGATTGCGTGCTTGTTTGACGTCGACAAAAAGTCATATGTTGCAGAAATTTAAACCTCTATTCTTACCACACAACTTGAAACGTGCGAAGACCAGGCTGCAGTACCCTAAATATCTTTGTAAAAAAAAAAAAAATATATATATATATATATATATATATATATATATATATATATATATATATAATATATATATTTTTTTTTTTTGCATTTTTTTTTTACAAGAGAGCTTTGTAGCAAAACTAAAATTAGCCTCGCTATGGCCTATCAACAAGTGACAACAAATTTAGACCTTCTCATGCTATTTCTGTGTGCAGACTGGAGTCAATTATCGTTCCTTTCAAGGATTGTACAACCTACTTCAGTTTGCAGCTTTTCCCGACAGCATTATCCTCGTGGTCCGAGCAAGGAAGCACAAGGCGCTTCCATTGTTCAATATCAGCTCCCGTTCACACGTCCTCGACCTCGACACACTCGTCTGGGTTTTGAATCTTTCTTTTTAACGGGAAACGTTCCTTGGCTAGTTGCTCCGGATTTGATTTCGTGAAGCGGGACTAACTGAAGCAGGATTAATTTTCATATATGTAGCGGGAAAATGCACTTCCCGTGACATGATGTCACGTGACCTATACACAAATTCAGTTTCCCCGCTAGATTTAGCGGGAAAATTTACGTCACGTGACCTAAATGCCAATTCGATTTTCCCGCAAAAATTTAACGGGGAAAACGATGTCACAAGACTGCATGTCACGTGACCTTAACACAAATTCAGTTTCTCCGCTAAATTCAGCGGGGAAACCGACGTCACGTGGCCTGAAGTCACACGACCTATTTACCAATTCAGCTTTTCCCCGCCAAATTCAGCGGGGAATTAACATTGCGCGACACCGATTGCGTATCGGTGTTGCCAAGGGACGCAGCTGCTCCGAGCAGACAAATTCGGATATCAAACTCAGTCACAGATACGTGAAACTCGGAGAACTATCAAATGTACACATAACACGCGTTAAACTATCAGATAAAAAGTGCCGTGAGATTATCGCTAAACGTTTGTGATGAGGGAACATTTCACGTATGATGCAACACAATTGCCTAGCGATTTGCCCTACAATTTTTGCATCGGTTAGGGTATGTGGAGCGCAAGTTCGTCTGCTTCTTGCGCAAGGGTTGCGAGGATGTCGGAATGCCGAGCTCTTATTGGTTGATTGAAAAAAAAAAAAAAAAATAGTGGGTAGACCTCGAGGCATGTAGCATTGAGGTCTACCCGCTATTCTTTCAATCCAAGCCAATCGGAGCTCGGCGTCGCTCTGACGTCACGGCAACTCCTGCGCAAGAAGCAGACGACTCGTTCTCCGCATAGATCATCCGTTTGCCGTAAAGGAGCAACAATGCTTCGTAATTTGCCTTAATAAAAAGGAAAAAAATATCGGCGATAAATTTACTCATATTCTCTAATATTGAGCGGTCATGTTGGGCATCTCCCGGCGTCTGCTAGAAGTGCCAACGAATATTCGAGAGAGTTGTTTCATGGCCATGCGGTGCCCCCCCCCCCGTTCCGCAACCTCTCTCGTCTTCCAACGTGGTGCGTACTTCATGCAATATAAATGGTCGATTGCATCCCAACAGATACTATGCTTGTGTTTCTTCTACTCAAGTTTCATACGGTAACACACCTTTCACGAATAATTTAAAGACATTCATAACGAATACGTTAAGAAAAGTGACGAATGAGCTCAGGACATCGGCTCTGCGCGTGCCCCCTCGCCATGCGGTCGTTCTTCAGTTCCAGTGATCTGATTGCTGCGCCATTTGCGTCGAACTGCGCCAAAGGCTTACTCTGCTACACCCTGCTGCATTTCGCAAAATGTGACGAATTTGCGCCAACCGCTCCGAAATGTAATTTCCCTTTATTAATATATGGAAAATATAGCTACATAGCCAGATCGTTATGGTAACCATGTCCGAATTTGGAAAACTTTCGATTATTGCCTTAAAGGCCGACGACCAGACTCGAGATTCTGCAAGGCAGAATATCCTCCTCACTATGGGGGAGGAGGAAACAGACAATGGTGAGCAGGGTAGAAGGGGAGAAAGGAGGATGCAAGGGGAAAGTGGAAGGTGTGAACTGGTTGTCGGTGTTTGAATAACGTACTACTCGTTTTGATATCTGTATCAAACACTGACAGTTCTTGGAAGTTGCGAAATATTTCTCATGTTCGTGGTTTGTTCTGGTGAGTTAGGTAGGTGCGTTGAGTGGGATTTTCACTGCGCACTGGCGGACCGCAGTGATGCGAGAGCTGCGGTGTGAGCATCGCGATTTTACGTATCTTGCATAGCCGCAGTGCAGCCACGTGTTAAGGAGAAAGCACTCCTCTAGTGCAAAACCGCCTCATGTATGTGGATACACATATATACGTATATATAGATGGATATAATCTGGGTAAGGGTTGACCTCACAAGCCCACATTGCAGTATACCAATGTTCCAACGTAGGCTTTTAAAATTTTGTAAAGATAGGGTGGTTGACCAAAAAAGGGGGCTCTTTCCGGGAACAAACAGCCAGTCACGACGCACGTCATGAATTGCATAAAAACATCTAACAAAAGCACTTGTCTGTCGTACGTGTCTTCTTTTTTGTCCTGTTTTTTTTTTTGTGCACTTTTTATTTCATTATGAACCAGTACTAACTAGCCCAGCTTTCAACCCTGCTACAAAACAAAACACCTCCTTGCCTCCCACGTATGAGGGAAGGAAGTGTTACGCGCGACGGTTCAGGGGGGGGGGGGGGGGGGGGGATATGATCGTTGGTGCAATGATGCGCTTCGAAAAAAAAAAAACCGAAACCTAAAAACCCGTCCGACCTGAGTGTTTTCTGGAAACACCGCAAAATGCTGTAGTGCATTGTCTTTCCAAAATGAGTTTATTATTTGAACTAAGTACATCAAAGTTCAAAGAATGTATACCAAAGTTAAAAGCGTTAATACAGACAAATAATTATTCGACGTAGTCACTAAAACAACCTCCGCTCAAGCGGTTTTCACAGCACCCTTTAAAAAGGCGAGATCACCTCACTTCGCCGTGACACTCTTTTACTCACCCTTTTTACACCCTTAATAACGAAGAGTGTTCCATGCAACCACACCCTATTTTACGATGAAGAAGGCTGTACTCAAAATAAGGGTGCTGAAAGGGTGTTAGCCACGGGCATAGCCTCATCTTGGCTCACAAAGCCTGGCAGTTCGACGACGAAGCCATAGAGTGCCCGGTCGCAGATTTGGGACGCGAGGATCTGGTAGCACAAAGCATCAAAGAGCAATTTCTCGGAAAACCAGGACTTCAGCGCGCAGCTTTTGCTGCGGCGAGGACGTCCGAAACACACTTGTTCGTTCGGGAGAAGTGCATGTGTTTCAGCGTGTCGCCGCAGCGGGGCGGCAGTCACGTTGCACTCCTCTTATCCGTTGTCTGCCGCTCCACCTTTTCCATTTCGGCGGCCGCTTCTCGTGGCGATCTGCCAGGCTTTGTCAGTATATAGGAGGCTATGCCACGGGTGTATGTACGTATCTGGAACAACCTGTTTACACCCTCAATGGTGCAAATGGCTCAGTGTGGTGCTCAGCTTTGCTCCGCACAGAGCAAGCGCGAGTATCATTTTTGCTCACTCACCCAAAGACTGAGCGTGAATAGCAGGGAACAGACCCGCACGCTCTCGAAGGTTCCCACGTGCCTTGTGTATAAGTGGAAGATACAAGATACGCGCGCGTTATCTTTGGCGAGCAAACAACTAGCAGTCACACTTTCTAATTTGCGTGTGTACACACCGCTGAATGACAAGTGCACGATCTTGGGGAGACCATTGTTCTACAGCCTTAGTTCGGCAAGGCCTGCTTGGAGCCACTCCAGTATTTGTCAGTTCTGACGAAGGTCGGCCACTCACTCCGTCGATACCTTTAGGTTGTTCACCGGGGTCACCAGATGATACGAACGAGGGAAAGCTTTTCCTACTTCTTTTCGTCGGTGTGTTTTCTCTATAGCTCGCTTTGGCAATGGACTACTTCCATAAACCCCTGCATGCAACACGGCGCGCGTTGCACTCTGGGAACTACAGGTTTTCCCGCTCATTTTAATCCAAGCGACGACCAATTTAATCCCGGGGTCACTCAATTTAATCCAAGCGCCATACAATTTAATCCAAGCGCCATACAATTTAATCCCGGGGTCAGTGAATTTAATCCACAATATATATATGCACTTATTGTGATCAGTGGTCGTGCTTTCGCTTACACATTTGGTAACTTAGAACGATTGTTTATATAATTAGGACTTTTAGGGAACAATTGATAATTTTATTACTAATGTGATTACTTTGAGTTACTAGTCCCACTATTGACTATGATGGTTACTCTTTTTAGAGCGCAGGTCTTAGGCACCCGTTTCCGGCTTGAGTGGCGTCGGCGTCGCCGCCGCCGTCGGCGTAACCACGCGGTGCATGATGGGTAAATTCCCCCGCTAAAATTAGCGGAAAAATTTCCCCGCTAAACCGAGCGGAAAATTTTCCCCGCTAAAGTTAGCGGAAAATTTTCCCCGTTAGGCCTGCAAAACATTTGCCCCGCTAAATGTAGCAAAAAATTTTCCCCGCTAAATTTAGTGGAAAATTTTCCGCGCTAAATATAGTGGAAAGTTTTCCCCGCTATATTTAGCGGAAAATTTCCCCCGCTAAATCTAGCGGAAAATCTTAGCAGCTAGATTTAGCAGAAAATTTGCCCCGCTAAGTCTAGGGGAAAATTATCCCCGCTACATTTAGCGGAAAATATTCCCAGCTAAATCTAGCGGACAGTTTTTCCCACTATATTTAAGTTTCCCGGCTAAATCTAGCGGAAAATTTTTCCCGCTGTATTTAGGTTTCCCAGCTTAATTTAGCAGAAAATTTTCCCAGCAATATTTAGCAGAAAATGTTCCCCGCTAAATCTAGCGGAAACTTTTTTCCACTATAATTAGGTTTCCCTGTTAAATGTAGCAAAAAATGTTCCTAGCTAGATTTAGCGGAAAATTTTCTCGCGAAGTTTAGCGGAAAATTTTCCCCACTAAATCTAGCGGAAAATTTTCCTCACTAAAACTAGCAGAAAATTTTTCCCACTATAATTAGCTAAATCTAGCAAAAAATTTTCCCAGCTAGATTTAGAGGAAAATTTTCCCTGCTAAGTCTAGCGGACAATTTCCCCCCCTAAATCTAGCGGAAAATATTTCCCACTGTATTTAGGTTTCCCTGCTAAATCTAGCAAAAAATTTCCCAGCTAGATTTAGCGGAAAATGTTCCCCGCTAAATCTAGCGGAAAATTTTCCTCACTAAAACTAGCAGAAAATTTTTCCCACTATAATTAGCTAAATCTAGCAAAAAATTTCCCCGCTACATTTAGCGGAAAATATTCCCAGCTAAATCTAGCGGACAGTTTTTCCCCACTATATTTAAGTTTCCCGGCTAAATCTAGCGGAAAATTTTTCCCGCTGTATTTAGGTTTCCCAGCTTAATTTAGCAGAAAATTTTCCCAGCAATATTTAGCAGAAAATGTTCCCGCTAAATCTAGCGGAAACTTTTTTCCACTATAATTAGGTTTCCTGTTAAATGTAGCAAAAAATGTTCCTAGCTAGATTAGCGGAAAATTTTCTCGCGAAGTTTAGCGGAAAATTTTCCCCACTAAATCTAGCGGAAAATTTTCCTCACTAAAACTAGCAGAAAATTTTTCCCACTATAATTAGCTAAATCTAGCAAAAAATTTCCCAGCTAGATTTAGAGGAAAATTTTTCCCGCTAAGTCTAGCGGACAATTTCCCCCCCTTAGAGGAAAATTTTCCCTGCTATAGTCTAGCGGACAATTTCCCCCCCTTAAATATAGGCGGAAAATATTTTTTCCCCCCCACTGTCATTTACGGTTTCCCTGGCTAATCTAGCCAAAAACATTTCCCAGCTAGATTTAGCGGAAAAATGTTCCCCGCTAAATCTCGCGGAAATATTTTCCCCGCTAAATTTAGCCGAAAAATTTTCCCGAGTAATCTAGCGGAACATTTTTTCGCCTAATATTTATGTTTTCCAGCTAATCTAGCGGAAAATGTTCCCTGGCTAGATTTCGCGGGAAAATCGTCCCGCTTAAATCTAGCGAAAAATTTCCCGCTATTTTAGCGGAGAACTTTTCCCGCTCAATCTAGCGGAAAATTTTTCCCGCTATATTTAGGTTTCCCCGCTAAATTTAGCGGAAGCTTTTTCCTACTATATTTAGCAGAAAAATTTTCCTACTAAATCTAGCGGCAATTTTTCCCCACTATATTTTAGTTTCCCCGCTAAATCTAGCAGAAAATTTTCCCAGCTAGATTTAGCGAAAATGTTTTTGCTAGATTTAGCGGGAAAACTTTATGCTAGATTTAGCGAAAACAATTTTCCGCTAGATTTAGCGGGGAAATTTTTCCGCTAGATTTAGCGGGGAAACTTTTCCGCTAGATTTAGCTGGAAAAATTTCGCGCTAGATTTTGCGAGGAAATTTTTCCGCTAAATTTAGCGAGGAAAATTTCGCGATAAATTTAGCGGGTAAAATTTTCTGCCAGTTTCCCGCTAAATTTAGCGGGGAAATTTTTACGCTTGATTTAGCAGGGAAAATTTTCCGCTAGACTTAGAGCGGCAAATTTTAAGCTAAATCTAGCGGGGAAAATTTTCCGCTAGATTTAGTGAGGAAAACTTTCCGCTAGATTTAGCGGGGAAACTTAAATATAGCGGGAAAAATTTTCCATTACATATAGCAGGAAAATTTTCCGCTAAATTTAGCGGGGAAAATTTTCCGCTAGATTTAGCGGGGAACATTTTCTGCTAAATCTAGCTGGGAAAATTTTTTTGCTAGATTTAGCCGGGAAACTTAAATATAGTGGGAAAAACTGTCCGCTAGATTTAGCTGGGAAAATTTTCCGCTAAATCTAGCGGGGATAATTTTCCCCTAGACTTAGCGGGGCAAATTTTCTGCTAAATCTAGCTGGGAAGATTTTCCGCTAGATTTAGCGGGGGAAATTTTCCGCTAAATATAGCGGGCAAAACTTTCCGCTATATTTAGCGCGGAAAATTTTCCACTAAATTTAGCGGGGAAAATTTTTTGATAGATTTAGCGGGGCAAATGTTTTGCTAGACTTAGCGGGGAAACTTTTCCGCTAACTTTAGCGGGGAAAATTTTCCGCTCGGTTTAGCGGGGAAATTTTTCCGCTAATTTTAGCGGGGGAATTTACCCATCATGCACCGCGTGGTTACGCCGACGGCGGCGGCGACGCCGACGCCACTCAAGCCGGAAACGGGTGCCTAAGACCTGCGCTCTAAAAAGAGTAACCAACATAGTCAATAGTGGGACTAGTAACTCAAAGTAATCACATTAGTAATAAAATTATCAATTGTTCCCTAAAAGTCCTAATTATATAAACAATCGTTCTAAGTTACCAAATGTGTAAGCGAAAACACGACCACTGATCACAATAAGTACATATATATATTGTGGATTAAATTCACTGACCCCGGGATTAAATTGTGTGGCGCTTGGATTAAATTGTATGGCGCTTGGATTAAATTGAGTGACCCCGGGATTAAATTGGTCGTCGGTTGGATTAAAATGAGCGGGAAAACCTGTAGTTGACCAGGGAGAAGAGTGGCATGGTTTCGGTTTCGATCGACATGTCGACAAGAGATTATACAGAGAGCGTGGACAACTAACGGCCGTTATCTCACATTTCTGGTCCCGAGAGCATCTTTTTTGGTCTCTAAACTAACCTAAATGGCCAGACCTCGAAGCTATAGCACAAGCCCGAGACGTATAGCTTGTCTTAACACATGCTTGGTGTATTTTTTGTACACGATTGAGCCTTTTTGTTAGCGTTTCGAGATATATGTGGACGAGCCAGTGCTGGGAATCTCGACGCTGCATAGCTCGGATATCTTGCTTGTGTACGAGTCAACAAGGTCTAACGACCAATAAGTTTGTATACATCAAGCTCGCACCTGGTAAGGAAGTTTGTTTGTTTTGCGCGTCCATAGACGAAATATAATTTTTTTGCAATTACTGTTTTTCTTAATACGCCTGAGTGCGTGAGGTGAAACTCGGAGGCGCCATTGAAAAGCTCAATTTGAACACACTTCTTATCTCTTATCTGTACTGACCCGCAGCACTGCACGAAGCTAAGTCCCCACCCGCCTGCATTCCACTGATATTCAACATCGCATATGCACATAAAGTTATCCTGCAATCATATAGGCACATTCGCACATACAAATCGTTTTAAGAAAGCAAAAGTCGAGCACTTGTGTGAAGAATGCCGCACCGTTCGCCGGAAGTGTGCTGGACGGGCGTGATCGCCCCTATGCGGTGTGCCAAACGAACGAAATTATTCAAAGCGCATTTGACGGTTGCTAATGGCCTTAATATTTGTTCTGCGCTTGATTTCTTCCTGACTGAGTATGCCGAGATAATTTCAGACACACCGTTCAGACACAGATCTTGGGCGTCAGTAAAAGCTCGTCCAAAAAGGCTTAACGAGGAGTAGGGGACGCTTGTTAGAGCCTCCGTCGTAGCTAGCTGATCTCAGCGTTTGCGAAAACCTAATCTCGTATCAGCATAAAATTTGAGTGGGTGATATATGATGATACGAGGAAGACATCATAGTAACTTTTGGGCAGTAGCGAGGTCGTATTTATTGAGTTTACTTAAACGCTCATGCGTCAACGCTGGGCTCAACTTCGATACTCATGTGAGGATGCGGCTTGCTTCTCGCCCAATGAAGTAACAAGAAGCGGACGTTTGGAAACAAAATACGTGTAAGGCTCAAGGCGACCAAATTTCAGTTGTAGTTCACTGGTACTAGACGGGATTATTGAAATTGAGCTCAAAGATGCACCCGTGGGTAAGGTGACTAAGCCACGTCTTACTACGTTTGCATACACACGCACAATATCCGGTGTTTCGGGAACCAAGGAAAGTGCCCCAGTCTTCGTTTTGTATCGCTCGAGAATGAGTGCATTGTACATTTGTGAAAACTCAGATAATCGAAAACGCAAGCGGCGCATTCGGTCACGGCGTGATAGCATGAAATGAAGCTGCTCAATCGAAACCGAAACTGAGTGGCCAACTAGTTCCCAGAGTGCACTGCGTGGTATTTCGCCGCGATGGGGCGCGTCGGTTTTGGAAGAAGTCTATTAGACTCAAGGTATTTGTTTGCCTTTCAAAATCTGCGCTTTGAAAAAACAAAAAGGGGGAAAAGAAATAAAGGTATTAATAAAAATAACAGTCACGCGGGGCTTCATGTACTTCACTTGTTTGCGTTGAAGCAAAGAAGTTAAGTACATGACTTTTTGAAAGCTTTCGGCAACGCGGGGTAATTTTTTAAAAATCTTTCAACGTGTTTTCTTAGAAAAACCTTGACGGTAGCGTATTCGCTCTCTTCATGACCGTCCTGAATACCTTGGCACGTGGAAGACAAAAGAGAACACGATTTGTGCTGTACTGTTATAGCGGCCTCATAAGTTCCACAAAGCTGCTAATAAATATTATTCAACCCCAAAATCGGCATCTATAGCGTACACAATAGAAATTAATAATTCTTCGCTTCCTGAAAAAAAAAAAAAGTTCCGGTCCGTGCCAACCAAAGTTGCCTCGAGTGAGAACCTGAAAAGATTTACTTGAAACAGGGTAGGGCAGAAGTACGTTACAAACTTTTCGAAATGAAAATACTGGTATACAAGGAAGGCGGGAACTAAAATACTAATACCTATATATACTTATAAAAAAGGTATCGCCATACATATTGAAAATACACTTAGAAGAAATACAAATGAAAGTATACATTTTGCTGGGACAGAAATACTGACGCTGAAATATAATTTAAAGCATCTATTCGCGATGTTCTTGTACCCCGTAGAACTCGTTCGGTGTACCTGCGAGTGTATACGGATAACAGAAAGAAAAAAAGCCTGTGTTATAAGTTACTCTAAACTATCTAATCTATAAAATACCTTCCTTGAAACCGACAAATGGTCACTCACCGCAAGATGAGGCCAGCATTTATATTGAATGTTAATTCTGCGAAATGCATTTCCTGTGGAATTAATATTTCCAGTTCTGTGTAGTGGTAAGGTCATTAAACGAGTCTTCAGTAGGTAAAAAAAAAACAAAAAAACAACTCCGTACCAGGGTTAGAGCGCATTTTTTCAGCATCTCTGATCCTTTTGAAGCGAAATCATTGAATCATGCGATAAATCACATCCGTTTTGTGTCCGCACAAGAAAACTTCAAGACATCGCCATCGTCTTGTCCAATCCGGGCGCCTCTTGCCGCACTGATTTGACGACGTCGCATTAAAGTAAACCGTTTTTTTTTTGTTTTTTTTTGTTGTGCGTGGATGGGCGTTCCGAGACTACACCATCTAGAATAATCCAAGCCTGTGCACTAGAATTTTGACGTCATCAGAGTGACATCGAGCGGAGATAGAGATTGGATACGAGTGGTGCGTCAGTGCTCGGCTGAACCTCCTGTCCAATCAACGCGTCGAAGGACGCTCGGCATCGGGCTCGCGTCCAATCGCTGAGTTCGTGCCGTCCGACTGTGATGACGTTCCGAGTCGGGCGTTCGGAGGCTTTCGTTATTCTAGATGGTGTTGACTAAGAACGCCTTGAATCTTTAAAATCTACGAGATAGGGGACCATCTGAAGTCCGCAAAAATATTTGTTTTCTTGGCAAAAGAATAAAAAAAGGGAGGGGGCGGGGGTAACGTATATGTTCGAAGACAAAGCGTCCCGAACGACCTTTGGGCGGCTCAAAAGCAATGCTATAGAGGGTGGTCCGATAAGTACTTAGCCTCCAAAAGAAAAACGAAAATTTTGAAAAAGTGGCGATTTATGTTTTCATATAGTCTCCTTTTAGTTCGATTTATTTGACCCAGCGATGCTCCAACTTCTTCAACCCATCTGAAAAAAATGAAAGCCGTTTACAACTCCCTGTAACGCCGAATTAGAGCGCAGCCCTTGAGGAGGAGGGGAAGGCACGGGGGGGGGGGGGGGGTGTCACGTGACCTCGAGGGGTGGGGGCGGAGAAAATTTTCCGCTAAATTTAGCGGGGAAAATTTTCCGCTAAATTTAGAGGGGAAAAATTTTCCGCTAGATTTAGCGGGGAAAATTTTCCCCGCAAGATTTAGCGAGGAAAATTTTCCGCTAGGATTAGCGGGAAAATTTTTCCGCTAAATTTAGCGGGGAAAATTTTCCGCTAAATTTAGCGGGGAAATTTACCCATCATGCAACGCGCGGTTACACCGACGGCGACGCCGACGCCGCTCAAGCCGGAAACGGGCGCCTAAGAGCTGCGCTCTAAAATACGTTTTCTCGAGGTCTGCAAAGTAGGCTTCCGTGGCGGCGATGACCTCCTCATTCGACTCAAATTTCTGCCCGGCGAGTGACTTTTTCAAGTTTGGAAACAAAAAGAAGTCACACGGGGCCAAACCTGGAGAATACGGTGGATGGGGCAGCAGTTCGTAGCCCAATTCGACGAATTTGGCCGTGGCGAGGGCGGAGGTGTAAGCCAATGCCTCTCTTAAAAAAAAAAAAATATATATATATATATATATATATATATATATACAACTTTTTTGTTTAGCCTCGCACCCAGCCACGTCGTCCCCATATCCGTTATGCGTTCTGAAAAAAGAAAAGCAAGAGATTACAACCCCGAACAAGTAAAAAAGTATAGAAGGGTCATAACAAGAACGACTGACGGTTGCAATTAAAATGTTAACACATTCTACTGTCGAGGGGAGAAGAAAGCGACTTTTTCACGCATACCGGAAGTGCCAGAATTGAAGATGGCGGCGCCCACGTAGAAAAGGTGTATATATAAAGAGAGAGAGAGAACTTTGATTGTGCTGAGAAAGGCTGGTAAGCACAGAACGTGCGATAAGCCTTTCAGGGAAGAAGGGCGTGTGAACGGCACCGCCTCGAGGATTCGCTTTCATTTCTGACACACGCCGTGAGGTAGCGCTACATGACTGGAAAGGCCGCGAAGTGCGCGAACTCATTCCGAATGAGCTCGCACTTGCGTGGTCAGTAACACCAAGCCTGGATAGCTTAGTCGGCGAAGCACTTGGCTCACAATATCAAGGTGGTGACCTCAAGTTATATCTCCACGGGCGTGACCCTTTCTGTGTCCGTATTTCACTACAATCGGCATCTACAGCCGGCCGTAACAGCCGGCCGTTATAGCCGGCTCCTACATCTGTCCTTTGCAGCTGACTGTCACAGCCAAACGTTACAGAACTCCATAAAAATCAACCGACAAAACACATTCCCAGTTAAAAGGGAAGTTTGAACGATTCCTTAAAAATTGTAACGAGATACATTGAACCCTAATAGTATTGCCATACCAGGAACACACCCGAAAATGCATTTCGATAAAGAAACACGAAACCCAATTGAAAAATTATATTGCAATGCAGAAATGCAAGTACTAAATGTATTCCTGAACTACTATCGCAATATATTCGTATCGCGATAGCCCATCCCTGACATGGAGACATAAAAAAAAAAGCGTCACGAGGCGCATTCAACGCTAATGTTTTTCGCTCGTCCGCCTGTAATTTCGCGGGTGGGGCAGGCCGGGATATTTTTGATGAACAATGAAATCGCTTATTACAATTTTTCACTTCCAGCAACGTATGCGGAGAGCAAGTCGTCTGCTTCTTGCGCAGGAGTTGTGGTGACGTCAGAACGACGCTACGTTTTTATTGGACGATTAAAAAAAAACAAAAAAAAAAAACTAGTGGTTAGACCTCAATGCTAGATGCTTGAGGTCTGCCCACTATTTTTTTTTTTCCAATCAGCCAATAAGAGCTCGACGTTCTGACATCATCGCAACCCCTGCGCAAGAAGCAGACGACTTGCTCTTTGCGTATACGTTGCGCCCCGTCATGAATTCCGAGCAACCTCATTCTACGAGTCCTGACGGGGACAGGCGTCTCGGTGCAACGAACTTGTCTGATTTGGTCTGTGGAGATAGTACGTGTCTGGATGGTCAGACCGTCGAAAGAGAGTCGCTACTTAAAGCCACTAAATAAGGTGCACTTAGAGTATTGACACTCCGTTCCGATAGTCAGGTGGGCGCCGCCATAATGTTACCTGTGAAGAAATTCCACTTCCTGAGCATTAGATACGTTGTCAAGAAGCTTAAACTATACAAGCTTGATCATGTTGGCAAAGACTAGTCAGAACAGAATGTGCGATAGGCCTTCCAGGGAAGGAGAGAAGGGCGTGTGAACGGCGCCGCCTCGGCGATTCGCTTTCATTTCTGATACACGCTGTGAGGCGGCGCTTGAAGCTGTTGACGACCAGGCCTCTTGAATCAGTCCTGATTGACTCTCTTCCACTGGTGTGAAAGGTGGGATATGCGAATCCATTTCAATAAAACTACTGTCCTAAGTGCAAAAAAAAAAAGAGAAAAAGTACTACGTAGACTCTAACCAATTTCTTCAATGTGCCCGACGTTTCGAAGCCAGCTCGGCTCCTTGTTCACGGGTGACTGTATGTTTACATTTAAAAAAAAAAAAAAAGAGAGAGAAAACGTCTTTTGTTGTTTTTGTACGAAAGAAATGGAATAGCCTCGCAACATTCTAACAACGTTCTTGGTGTCACAATATCATGTTATCACAGCTGGAAGGCGCATGTCCAAAATGTATGTAACTCTGCATATAGAAAGCTTGCCTTCATGAGAACAACTCTAAGAGGAACGAATTCCGATGTCAGAACTAATGTTTATAAAGCTTTACTGCACCCAACGCTAGATTACGCATCAAGACCCCCGTACACAATCTCAAATTAATAAAATCGAGCGAATACAAAAGTTTGCAGCCAGGCTTATTTTTTCTAGGTACAGTATATAGCACGAGAGTTTTGGCATTGATGATAGAAGCTGCAGTTGTCCTCCTTAGCGTCAAGGCGTGAAATCGCGCTACTGAAGTTGTTTTTATGTATTTTTTATGTGCCGTATCTTAATTATATTAATGGTGAGACGCAAAGTTATATGAGATACCCTGAAAGGCGGTCTTGACGTTTGAACAATAAATAATCAGTTAACACATATCTAGCCAATATATATATACATATATATTATTTTCTTGTGAAGACCACCGAAGTCAGCAATAGATTACTCCCGAATGTTTTCATTGATGTCACTTCCGTCCATGCTTTTAAAGAAAAATTATTTGATTGGTTTTCTAATAAATAATTGAAGTTAGTTTTTTTTTTGCAGTTCGGTGTTATTAAAATTATTCAAAATACAACTTCTTGTGTTGTATATTTTTGTAAATGTTCAAGTCCTGTCTTTGGGCTGAAGTCGTTTTATATGGTTTCCTGTGGGCGTAACGCGTTTTGGTGTCGGCTTTTCTTAAAACTGGCGGTTATAGCCGGCCGTTACAGGACTCCGCGGAAATCGTTTGATAAAACATACTTTGAGTTAAAATGGCCTAAGTGAAGCGTAGCATATTTAGCGGTTTTAGAGCCACTAGTATGTAAGGATCTGTAAGACGCTGCCTTCTATGTACAGCAGCCACCTTGATTTCAGTGGAACCGTAATTCATCTTTGAAAAAAAACCTTTTCACCCGTCGTTTCCGGTTTTTAAAAAAATGACGACCTAAACCAGATTATTTGCCTGCTCACTCTGTACTCGATCATGTGTTCCTCCTCTTTACATCTAACTATCATTCCCAGATTCACAACTATACTTCGTTTCACCTTCGGTCCGAGCGCGGACGATGGTATGAACCGAAGGGCCAATCAAACAGCACAAAAAGTGCAACGTCATGGCGTGCTCTCTGTGCTTGATAGGACTAGCCGGCGTTGGAGCACGCACAGACATACGGCGAATACCCGCTGGTCCTATCAACTGCAGAGAGCACGCCATGACGTTGCGATTTTTGCGCTGTTTGATTGGCCCTCCGGTTCATACCATCGTCCGCGCTCGGACCGAAGGTGAAACGAAGTATAGAATTTTGCAGAAATGCCGGGCCGGTCAGAACAGATGCAATCCGAGTTTCGACGCCTGTTTTTTCGTCTACAAAGAGGCGCTTAATGGACCTTTTCCACATACCGACGGCACCAGGCGGTGGCTGCACGAACTAAAATTCGAGGAAGTGACCTACCTGCACTACCAATGGATAATGGGAGCTACGCTACCAGTTTCTTCGCTCTCTGAGCTGCGGCGCGTGCCTAAAGCGACTTTAAAGTGGGGAAAGAAAAACACGACCCAAACGTCGTGTTTTTCTTTCCGTCCACTTTCTTTTTTTGTGTAACACAATTATATATATGCGGAAATTACGTGCTCTACTCGCTAATTCACAGCCTCCTTCCGAATTTCCTCGATTTTTAGTGCCGACTTCCGCCGCTTGGCATCGGGCGCTCGTGCGTGCGCAGAACGCTTCTCGGAAAAGGTCCATTACGTCGAGCAAAAACATCCCCTGTAGCCGCTGGAAAGAACGAATACGCCTCGCAAGTGGGCTCATTTTCGTCTTCTGCGCATGAGAAAGGAAGTAGCGGTGACGTCAGAACGCCGAGCCCTGATTGGCTGATCGCGACCCCCCTATCTGAGCGTCGTCTGCTCCTTTGCAACGTCGTCTGCTCGCAACGTCGTCTGCGTCTGTCTTACCTTTCCTGCGACTTTCGGAAGTGCAGGTCTTTACGAGCGAGCTCGACTTCGCCTTTCAGTGAGGGCAGACGAAATAAATCGAGCGGTACGTTGTTTTTAACAACTAGCAGACGCGCATCAATGAGAGAAGTCAAAGGACTCACTGGCGAGGTGTCCCGAGGCGCCGAGGTTTGTTTGCTAAGAACCGAGAGTGAGCGTGTTAGTGTCCGCAAGTTACCTCCCAAATACTTTTTCCCTCCTTTCGTGCGCGGCGAGACTCCTCACTCTTTAACGGCGTCGGCGGGTCGGCGCAGTTAACATCGTCTGCTTTACGTCTGCTAGTCAATGCGATGGCTGCTTTACCTTTCCTGCGTCTGTCGGAGATTCACCGCTTTTTCACCGGCGAGAGTCACCGCTGCCTCGGAAAACAAGGAGATGACAAGAGGAAGAGATTGAAGTGTTCACAAGGGTCGCGCGGGCATATTCCATCCAGCACGCCAGCCGGTCGTGGGCAGACGGTCTTGGCCAAGGACCGTCGGAGCACCGCTATGCCTGCTAGGCCTATCTGCCGAGCTCGCTTACTCGGGGTCGGTGCAATCGTGGCCGTTGGAGCATTTCCCGGGTGTTTGTGGATCCATCGTTCTTGTTCCTCGTGGTTTATTTCAAGTACTTGTTACTTTTTTTCTTGCTGCTTGCAGTCGGGACGCGTTAGAAGAGAACGTACAAAAATAAACGTCCGTTGATCGTCGCGACCAAGTAACTGAGCGACGCTGTCGGCCATGCTGAGTTGATTGACGTAGGATTCCGTCGTAACCTGAGCAAAACTTACGATAATTTTGTTTCGTGAATACGAATTTGTTCTCACGTTTTGTCTGACGCACTCTTTTGGCGTAAGATGGTTTTGTGAATCTGGCCTCTGCCCTTCCGAAAGTCACAGGAAAGGTAAGACAGACGCAGACAACGTTCCGAGCAGACGACGTTGCAAAGGTGCAGACGACGCTCAGATAGGGGGGTCGCGATCAGCCAATCAGGGCACGGCGTTCTGACGTCACCGCTACCCCTGCGCAACAAGCAGACGAACTTGCCCTCCGCATAGAGAATTCCTACAAAGTGCTTCTAATAGATACTATTTTCAGTGTTATCTGCTTTCCCACTGAGCTTTCACTCAGTTGAGAGTGTGTGTATACTAAGGACTAAAATTCCGCACACGGACCCTGGACCACGTCTTTTGCAATAAGGGAATCATTCATTAAGAACATTTCAACAAAGAGCCCGTGGCCTGTAATATCTTTTGTGTACTAAAGTGGCTTGGCAGTTAGGTAATTCCACTCGCACTGCCTTGGTTATTAAAGCTAAGGCCGCTCACACTGATGACTACTGATTGAATATATTTTGGACGCGGACTCAAAACCGCAGTGTATGCGAATAGTAATATCGTTCATTGATTGTTTTTTTTTTTTTTTTCAGAAACTATATACACATTTCCAAAAACCGCTTCTAGGCCGCCGCCATGTTGCTGATGATGATGCAACATAGTACGACTCTAACGACCTCTAGTGGCTAGAAAGTGTCCGCATGCCACCTTTATGGGCTGTTGAAACCTACTCCGTGAGCAGCAAAACGACCTGTGTAGTACATTGCGAGTCTTCCGGTCTTTCCTGGAAGCTGCCACTTTATTTTATTTATTCATGCTGCATGCCCATTTTGCGTTATCTTTCACTGTGAGAACCACTCCTCATAGCAGTGCTTCCTAATCAAGCGTTTCGACTCGAAATTGCAGGGAAACAATAAAAGGGAACAACGTCGCACGGCCCGCGACGCGCGACGTTGCGTACAATAAGAACTGTATCCTCTAGTGGAATGATCCGAGAAAACGCGAGCATTTAGTTGCCAGCGGTGTCTGAAATTTCCCCTATACGCAGGCTGCGCCTGTCGAAATCAACGGTTCAATCGGTTAGGGTTAGCAGGGACGCCGGTGAGGGACCAGCCTCAAACCCAGTGAGTGTGCGCGGAAAAGGCTCTCTTGTCCCTGAAGTCGAGTGTTTTTTTTTTTTTTTCTTTGTTGTAAAGATGTATACGCGTGACCGATACCGAATTACGTGTGTAATAGACCCTTTCCAAAGGTCCGCGCCAACCCCAGTACGACATTCCTTGATCACGTACTCTGAGCATGGGTTCGACACGAGTGCTGACGCCAGCGTTCAGCGAGGACTCGGATCCAGTCACGCGTTTTGTGTTCAAACAATGGCGACGGCCAATGTTGCTTGATGAACTTTTGAAAAGTGTCTATTATATCAAAGGTTAATTTTCCTAAATAGACCCTCGGGCAAAGATCAATAAGAAATATACAATTTTCTGTTCGATGCGTACTCTTCTCAGGGGCGATCTGGCTCGGATTCCGTTTTGTTACTATATATATGACGTATCATAATGGCTTCCCCGATTCTTTGACGTAAGCACTGATCGAGGAGGCCCCCACCTGTTAGAACGATAAAAAAAAGCTACAAAATGTAGAAGAGAAAAGACATTAGGAAGTTATCTGATTGAAGTAGTAGATTCATATAAATACCTTAATGTGACATAAAAAAAAAAAAAAAAAAACCTTCCGTGGTGTAATCACACAAAAATTGTTACAGCCAAAGCCTCTCGAACTCTTGAATACATTGGACGAAACCCGGAATCAGCTCCATCTCATATAAAGAAATTGGCATATGAAACTTATGTTAGGTCTAAACTGCAGTATGCGGCATCAGTCTGGAGCCCTCATCAAATCAACCTTATTAACAACCTGGAATCAGTTCAGAGCCGGGCTACAAGAATCATGCTCACTGACTACGACCACACCTTCAGCGTCTTTACCCTAAAATCGAAAAATCCACCAAAATCTTTCCTCATCGCAAATTTGCAGCAAACTTGCTCGCCTTTTAGTTTTTCACAAAATCTACTACTATCATCCTAAGCTCCGCATCACACTACTACGTCCTCCCTTCAGGTCATCTGCCTGACTCAGAAATTCCCGAACAATCGCCCGTTTATCTGGTAGCACTACAAATTCAACAGCCCCTTTCCCCAGACGATTGTTGACTCGAATGATCTGCCCCACTCCACCTTTTCGCTTGAAGATGTCTTTCGCTCAACACTAAGAGCTTATTTTCTTTAAACCAGGAGGTGAAATCTCTCTTATGCGGATACTGTTTTCTAACCTTTTCATAGTTACTGGCTTTGTCTGAGTGTTGTTGCGTAAAAATTTTGCTATGTGTATTTTTACTCACCTCAAGAGTGTTGTGTTGCCTGTATAGCCCAGTGTTGGTCAAGATACTCGACACAAGTGTTTAAGATAAGTTACTAAATACCCGCTTTAAAAAGTATCTGAAGTAATGCTCAAGCTACTTTCACTTCAAAATAAATTGAAGAGAGCACACGTGCTTACTAATGTAATTAACTTTTGCAGATGCTTCTTCATTCACAAATAGGGAGTATTCACTGGATGCCATATTTGTGGGTGCTGTTTAGAGCGCATGCTCAGAACGAGCTCACATCGATAGGCTGCTAAGACCGGAATTTTGGATGGTGCGGGATGCACGTTGCAAAAGAACTGTGAAAGCTCGCCATCAGCACGCGCTCAACATTCGCGCACACAGCAATGGCCGCCAGTGAATACTCCCTATATCATGGAGGTAGGAAGCTTCTGGAGTCAACATGACGCTACCAGGAGTGAAGCCGGGGGAGACTTCCGGTTTGGAGGGACACACACCCAACAATGTCCAAACCAGACGCTATTGGACGGACTTGGGCGCCCTTGGGAGCGTGGCCACCGACAGCGACCTCTACTTCCGGCTTCACTTGGGATTTTTCTCGTTCGACTGGTTTGAGCCTGTGTGTCGCCTCCTGTTATTCCTACCTCTATGCGTAACATTGTTTCAATAACAATGTTACGCATTGTCTCAACAAAGGCAAAGAAAACAAAATCGCAGAGCTCTCTTCTGCAGTGCCGGTGCCATGAGTAATATCAAACTAATATATGGTACAAAAAAAGAAGAAGAAAATAACATCTTGTTGTGGTTCTATCAAGCTCACCCAATTGCACGCATTGATTTACTCAGCGCCGAAGTCGATGTATATCCGTAGTTTACATTGAACGAATACGCAAGTAGATTACCAAAACACTGCATACGGAGATGACTGAACTTAAGAAAGGAAGGCACAAGGAGACACGAAGAAGCCCTTTTATCTTTCTCGTGGTTGTCGATTTCTTTACTTTTCTTTTCTGTACTAAGAAGCGCGTTCAGAAAGGTCACAACTTTGGAAGAGCTCTTTGTTTGCATTTTGAGGGCTCATTCTGCTCCTATTTAGTTTCCTGTCTTGCTGTTATAATGTTTGCCTTTATGAAAAAATGGGGTAATCCCCGTTACCTCCACAGTGTTCCCGAGAGTGCCAGGCTGACAAATGAAGCTAAAAAAAAAAAAAAACTTTTTTGGTGGCTTCTTTTTATTTCTTTCAATTTGCTTTTTTTTTTTTTTTTTTGGGGGGGGGGGGCGTTTTGAGCCTGTATTTTTGCTCCTGGCTTGTTTCCTGTTTTATATTCGGTCACTTTGGCTAGAAGTTTGTAGTCGCTCAACTTGGCGCTGGGGTGTTCTGATTTCTATTCCCGTGAAAAAATTGACCATTTTAGAAACTCGGGTAGCCCCTCGAGCAAGAAAGCAAGCTGGCTCTATTGAGCTGCAGCAACCTAGATTAAGCTCCCTCCAAGTTTCTTTTTGTTCTATTGTGGCTCCCCCTTCCTCCCTCCCTCCCCTCCCCCCCCCCCCCCCCCCCCCCCCCCTCAAGTTTGTTTCAAGCCGTTTCTTACATTTCCTAAGCCGAGCATCATTTTATTCTCGGAATCCCCAAACCCCGTTTTCTGCCAGGTGGCTCCAATGATTTCTAAAATGGTGGATCCAGCAAACAATTTTTTTTGTGAACGTTAAAAAGATATGTATTTGAGATAACGAGTACAAGCTACTGAGAAATGTAATTAAGATAGAGTACCAAATACTTTCGATCAAATGTATTTTGCAGGATTCCAAAGTACTACCAAAAGTATTTAAAAACAAAAGTACCTTGAGTATAATATTTGCGATAGGCGCAAGTTTATAGCCGCATCATGCAGCCCCCCCCCCCCCCCCCCCCTTTTATGTAACGCCCTTCTGAGGGCCTTTAAGGATAAAACGATTAAATGAACGAATGAATAAAAACAACCCCAAAAAACAACAGCATCTTACCAGACAAGATCGTGAGGACCAAATCGTCGCGCAGAAGAAAAACCGACGTACTTCGAAGTTCCATGGCCGTACGTACTTTGTCGACGGTGCGGCGACGCAGCAGGAGTCAAAGGAACCGGGTAGCGGCGCAAGCACCGCGGGGCTCTAGATCTTCGTGCGCGCGCTGTCTGCTGGGCGGAAGAAGAAAGCCCCGCGTGAGTTCCGGCAGAGCCATGCCTCTTGTCGGCGACTGGTAAAAGCGATTGACCACCGCCGAAGAGGACCGACCGCTTCGGCTGCCCGATGGAGTCGGTACGCGGCGGTTACGGAGACGGCGTGTTTGATCGAAGGGAAGTTTATTGACGCCGGAAAACCTTTCCGGCTTGGGCTATCATGCGCGTGTCACGAACGGTTACGCCGGGCGAAGGTGGGGGAAGGTCCAAGTTTGGAGCGTGCGGCTTTGGGAATGAGGTATCTACTAGCCGAAAGAATGGAAAACAACGATTTTTTTTTTTCTTTCAATGTTTGAAAACAAGTAGTGATGCTGGCAAGAATAACGACTTGGCTCGTTAGTCCTAAGCATAAAATAAGACGTCGTTGGGAATGAGGTATCTAATAACCGAAAAACACGAAAAACAAATATATATATCGTTTTTTTAGAAACAAGTAGTGATGCTGGCGAGAACAACGACTTGACTGGCTATTCCTAAGAATAAAATAAACGTGGTGTACTTTCTGATATTACGAGGGTAAGGAAAGTCGCATCGTGATACAGAGTGCCGGTGCGGGTCCCTAATGATGCTTCAAGGCCCGCGAGCGGGATCCAAAGGTTGACGTTGACTGCAAGAGAGTCTCGAACTGTTCATCTTGAAACTCGTCCAACGCAGTGAGTCTCCTGCGCAAAAATGATGGTGCATTGGCAAATCAGACACTCCGCGCACGTTTAAGCTAAATTTAGCAAATGCGACCGGTGAAACTCGCATTTGCTAAAAACTTTAGAATTAAATTTATTAAAAAAAAAAAACAACAACAAAATATATCTTGTCACTTTCTGATTTTACAAATTCTAAAACTCATTCCTTCGAAGAAAAAACAACAACAACAACACATCATGCAAGATTGGGTGAGTTGGTACGCATTTATATTGAAACGGTGCGACTGGACCCGGATGAAGCGAGAAACAGGAGGAAACAAACACCGAGTTTCTTTTCTAAATTTGACGGAAAAACTGATGTCGCGTGACGTAAGCACCGAGTCAGTTTCCCGGCTAAATTGATAAAATACAGGTGGCTCTTCACTCCTTGAAACGACTGTTTAATGTCTTCTAATGAAATTAAAACGATCGGTCCTAAAATGCTGCATTTCACGCATTATATGTAGGACTTTGGAGATAAGGGTCGGTGCTAGTTCGTTCTCTTCGAAGCTTAGAACAACTACTTATCGCTGAAATCGACGATTGTATATTCCGTCTCATTTTAAAGGGACACTGACAGGGTATTTATGCTCGCTGACGTTTGTATTCGAAAGTGGCCTAGAAGAGTCCAACTACCCAGAACTTAATTTGCGGCTCGAAATTAGTTTTGTTTATGCCCGAAAACAGCCCGTCGAGAACTGGCCGGTTTCAGTCACGCTTACTCTCTTTTCCATGGTCACGTGGCGTTCAAACCATGTGTATTAAATATATTCGTATACGTTGATCGAAAAGAAAACGTTGCACAGATCACGGGAAGTACCTGTAGTACACGTCATTCTCAATATGGCAACGTACCGCGGGCTGGACGACGCGATGACGGCGCACGACGGAAAAACGTTGCGTTGAACGTGGGACCAGCTACTTCGGACCGGCCAATCGATCTTAAAGCGCAGAACACCGAGTGGGAAGGATCTAAGTGCGAAGCAATCGCACGACAAACGGTTCACGCAACTTCGTCGTGGTCGTTGTTTGCTTAATTCACACGCCGGAGAAGCGGAGGAAAAAAAAAAAACGCGGTCGGGTGTAGCGACGTGACTTCCGGCCGTGAGCTTCTGTGCTCATGTTTCGGTGTTGGTTTCGAGCAGTTTAGTTTTTTTGGCTTTGTTCAAACTGTATGTGGCTCTGCAGGAAAATGCTGATTTGGGTATAGTCTCCTGGCAGTATATTATATCGTGTAACAAAGAATAAAAAAGTTAAACATTTTTTTGGGGGGTTTAGGTTTGACCGCAGCCAACGCTACGAAACGATGGCGCGAATCAAACAACGCCAAGAGTGAATCGTCACGTGCGCGCTTTCTATCACTATGAACCAATCACGCACAGTGAATGCGTCGGAATCCTGCCTTTCTCTATGTGCGTGATTGGTTCATCCGGTGATAACAAACGCACAAATACGACGAGAACCGTGTTGATGCACTTTTGGCGTTGCATGATTGGCTTAATCGGATGATAGCTCTGGCTCCGCTCGGAAACGAAGGGATTCTGAAATGTGCGTCTATTTAAGGTTGACGTGCCGAAATATGCAATCGCTCTCTACTCGAAATGTGTCTCCTGACGCAAATAGACCCTTTTGAAAAGTCAGCGTCACCTTGTGGCACTCCCGAAAGCTCCAATATCGCCGCTCTAATAGGTGTGATAGGAGATCATGCTCGGCTAAATCAAGCACCCTCTATTTCGTGAATCGAAGGTAACGTAAAATGACCGTCATCATTTCCCCTTTCTTCTCTATGCTTTCAAAGACGTTCGCCTTTTCTGGTGTGGAGAAGCTGCGAACGCCAGCATTAGAGCGTCGGATATGGCTCTGCATAGGGTGGGTAGGGAAGACTGACTTTCGGAAAGGTTTTATAGGGAGTATTCACTGGCCGCCATATTTGAGGTCACTGTTTAGAGCGCATGCTCAGAACGAGCTCGCATTAATAGGCTGCCAAGACCGGCAATCTTGGTGGTGCGGAATGCACGTGGCGAAAGAACTGTGGAAGCTCGCGTTCAGCACGCGCTCCGCAGCCGAGCACACAGCTATGGCCGCCAGTGAATACTCCCTATTGTTGCGCTTAAACAGGCCTAAAGTTTTTTGTTTTTTTTTTTTATGGGGGGGGGGGGGGGGGGTTCAGTGTCACTTTAACGTCGCGGTCGGAGTCGATATCCACTGTAAAACTTCGAAGCGTTATAACGCATTCTATTTCGTTTCGCTTCTTTCACTTTATAGTCGATGGGAACTTAAAAGAAAAAAAGGCCGGACGTGGATAGTCCAGAGGAACTTCTTATCGCAGCGCAGCCGAGGAGACCGCGAGACTAGCCGATAAGAAAGTCCAGGAACGAATCAGAAAGCAAGAAGCGCCAAGATTTCCGAAAGCAGTCGCCAGAGGATGCGAGCCTGACCTCGATCGGCCTTTTTGCTGAGCAGGTGCAAGACCGGTGCACGCGCAGGCCGGAGTGGCCAGAGAAGAGCCTATCCTCGGGTGACGGGAGAACACGAGTCCCAGCCAGACCCTGGCACAGCGCTCGGCTGTACGTCAGCCGAGTACTACGTTAATAGGGAGTTTGAGTAGACCGTTTCCGCAGCCCGCTAAGCACCCGCATAGCGCTCCGTAATCTGCCACACGATCTTGGACTAAGCAGACAAGGCTGGCGGCGCGCACGCGCAGCTGCGGCGTTTTCTTTACGGATACCGTAGCGGAGGAGAAAAACGACCTACTACAACTCCCTGTTGTTGTCGTTGTTTTTCCGCGGGTGTAGTTCTCCATCGTGCGCTCGTCGCCTTTTCGTCGTGAGTTGGTCGCGCGTGCATGGTCGAAGCTCACGAGGAGCGCCGTAGCGTTATCGAAGGCAGGAAGCTCGCGCTGGAGGTGGTATGACCAAAATACTTCTCTGCCGTTCTCGCTTTCTTTGTAAAAACAGAGCTGGGCGTTCTGACATCACCTCAACCCCTGCAAAAGAAGCAGACGAACCTGCGCTCCACATAATTCAAATAATAAACCGAACTTTTTTTGTTTTTCTTTGTGCGGGCGACTACGAAGAAGGTTAGGGGAACGGGCACAGTTTGCCTGTTTTTGTTACCTGCCCCTTTACCGCGCACTCCGTTGCCTTTCGTGTTTTGACAGTGTGTATCAGTTCAACAACACGTTCCCCTTATTCTCTATCTCGATCGCCACGCGAGTTTCGGTGCAAACCAAACACTTAACGCCGGTGACCTACACGAAAGAGAAACAATGGGGCTACAAAGCGGTGTGTATACATGCACCGACGAAGGAAACAACAACAACGCAAGTTGGGTATCCTCCAGGGACGCAGCGGGTACTCCAATTGCGAGTGCAGGTTACGACAGTTGGAATTTCGAACGCCTCCGAGGTCCCCTCCTTTCTGCTCGTAAGTATATAGACCAACACGCGTCGCTGACGTCACTCCACTGCGGTGGCGCTGCTGTCGGCGGTGCGCATGCTCAGACGGTCCACTTGACGTGGTTCGCGCGCACGCGCACTGGCCACGTGCGTAAACTGCGCGTTCGCCCACACCTCGTGAGGCCTTGTTGGTAATAACAGAGCGTTGGTCTATACTCGATGATCTCGCTACTGTTTAGGTTGGACAAACTCGCAACTACCAGAGCCTTGGCGACTACAAAGTTTCAGACAGATAGACTGTGACGATGAAAGCGCTGCACCATTTGTTCCAAAACTGCGCCGGGAGCGTAAAGGCTGGTTCAAACACTCCGGGCTCCTTAGGACCAAAGAGGCTTAAAGACCGGCTTTAAAAGCCTCTCGTGACTGATTATGGCGGTTGCGGCGGTTGCGGCGGTTGCGGTGCAGCGTGGCCGGTTGTAAGCATTCGGAAGAGGCTTAACACCGGTCGTGTCGAGTCGCGGTTGGTCGTAGTCAATACCAGTTTTCCGAAAAATTGCGTCACACTTGTGCCAAAATAAGCTTTGACCGAAAAAAAAAAAATCCATAAACTTTGACGTATATAGGAGCGTGCGCGGTACCGCACGCGCTGCGACTGTAATCGAACATTAAAATGTCTCCCTTCGGCTTCTACCCCTGTCATACCCCTGTCAGACGGGCACGTTAAATGACATTACAGCTCGGTCAATCCGCGTGTTTAATACGCCACGCTGCGCGTGCACGTGCCACGTGCAGAACCAGGATCACGAGCTGATTAGCCGAGCGGTAAATGACATTCGATCAAAAGGACATTTACTTCCCCGTCTATAGACCTTTCCAAAAAAGAACACTTGGCAGGTTCCATTTTCAGTGTTCGTGCGTATGGCGCGTGATTTGCTCGCTTTCCGAAGCGACGAACGTGCGCGTTCTGGACTGTGATTTAACACGTGTGGACTGTGCTTTTTGTAAACAGTGGAAACGTCTATAGACCTTTCCAATGTTTACAAAATCACAGTCCAGCGTGCGATCTTCACAGTCCAGCACGTGCGTGTTCGTCGCTTCGGAAAGCGAGCGAAGCACGCGCCATTCGCACGAACGCTCAAAATGGCACCGGCCACAAGCTCGTTTTTGGAAAGGTCTATACTTCGTCTCACCCTATCATGGACTAACCGCGAAGGCTGTGTTAGCGCGAGCGGCCAGCCTTGACTGCCTTGACAGGAGCACTTGCTGCACGAGCGCTCGTGCAGCCGCCGCGGCTTCATTCAAAGCGACTAGCTCGCGCTTTGAGCACGCGCGGCTAACAATAGTCCATACTAAGGTGAGACGAAGTATAGTCTGAAAGTGAGCAGATCGCCCGAATCAAACCAGTGGCACGTGCGGGTGTTGAGGACGTTTTGGGAAAAACTCTCGCCGTGGCGCTAAAGTCAAGTTTCGCTGCTTCGCACCGGAGCACGCGGATTGAGCTTCACTGCTTAGTACCGGCATGGAGCAGCAGTTGATGCGAGAGAGCATCTCCTTTATCTTAATGGGCTCTGAAATGCTTGCTAGTAATATACCGGTTTTCTTTTTTTTTTATTCTTACAGATCTGTAAAAAAAAAAAAAAGCCATGAAAGCTACACTTATGCGGTTTGTGCCAGTGATTTATACGCCCTGGGGGACATTATGTTGGTGGCTAATCTTTGCGATTAGTCGGCTATTTAATGAAAATTCTCTAATTAACTTTTTAATTAGTGAAAATAGACATATGGTTCCAATTAGAAACTTGCTGAGCGTTATCGAAAACCACTAAATCAGTCATTTTCAGAAAGACTTTCAGCGCGTGAGAAGCGTAGTAGTGCATTAAAGTTACCACTTGTGGAGCACGTACAAGGCTAGCGGTTGCAGTAAGGCGCCCGCACGATTTTTTCATCTCTTATCTAGCCCCAGCCTTGTACCTGCTCCACGAGTGGTAACTTCAGCGCACTGTTGCGCTTTCACGCGCTCAAAATTTTTCTGAAAATTACTGATTTAGAGGTTTTGGACGACGCTCAGCAAATTTCTAATTGGAACCATTTGACTATTTTCACCAATTAAAAAGTTAATTAACCAATTTTAACTAATTAGCCGCCTTATCGCGAAGATTAGCCACCCCATAATGTTCCCCTGGGCGTATAACTCACTCGCACAAACCGCATAAGTGTAGCTTTCATGGCGTTTTTTTTAAACAAATCTCTAATAAAAAAAAAAACAAAAAACACCCGGTATATATGTCGACTGGTAGCTGGAAGACTTTAAATAGGATAGTCAACTTAGTTCCCACGCATCAGTGAATCGACAGGCCACGGAATTCCGACTTAACTCGGCTCCAACACTGCTAATGGTGCAGAGTAATGCGCAATGTTGGTTTCGAAGCACATATGTAAGCTTTCGCACCTTTTGAGGGTCGGTATTCTTGCAGTATTCACATTAAATAGGCGCATGTATGTGCATGAAGCAGCCTTTTAGGGAATATGCAGGTTATTCGCTGAAGCTATACAGGAATGATTGGAGGGAAGGGGCAGATGCTCCATTTAAACCCAAATGTTCCGCATAAAAATTTTTTTTTTTTTGTTTTGGTATACGGAGCGGACATTTTAGCCATTTGTTTCTTATAACTCTTGTAAGCACAGCCAATTTTGATTTGAGCCTTCTCTAAAAATATTTTTCTCTTTTTATTACTATTTGTATGTATTCTTTTTTTCAGAAAGAAATAAGTAATATGCTTTCGGTTTCAAAAAGTGGAGTTATCATGTTTTCAGGATTACCAAACTCAATATCTTCAACCGAGTGTCTTTTTTTTTTGTGTGTGTGTGTTTTCCAGTATCATGGTTTTGGTCAAAATAAACACCCAGTTAACTAAATGAGACACTGACTCTCCCGAAGATAGTTATTTTTCTAATTTTTGAGGCAAAGGGCCGGCCCGTCATATAATTCTTATCAGATCGTAATATGTGTAATTGGCCTCCGAAATTCCTGGTATCCCAAAGGTGCACGGGCAATTTAATATTTTTCAACGCGTCGGTTATTTGGTTGTGCACATGTCTCGCCTTTAGCTTAGGACGATTTGCGCGTTTTTTTTTTTTGACCAGATTTGCTGGAGCATAGCCTCCCATATACTGACAAAACCTGGCAGATCGCCACGAGAAGCGGCCGTCAAAATTGAAAAGGAGAGCCACGTGACCGGCGCCCCGCTGCGTCGAGTCGCCGAAACACACTTTTCCCGAGCGATGGAATGTCCGCTCGTGCTCCTGGCGTTCCTCGCGCTACCACTTTTTTTTCTCGTCGGGTTAGAAAACCATGTTTCGGGTCCTCGCCGCTGCAAAAGCTGTGCGCTGACGTCCAGGTTCCCCGAGAAACGCTCTGTGCTACCAGATCTTCGCGCTCCGAATCTGCGACCGGGCACTCTATGGCTCCGTCGTCGAACTGCCAGGCTTTGTGAGTATTGGCGATGTGCGCGATTGAAAGCGTCGCTATGGTCGGCCTGCCACGATTGGCCGAATGCTGACTATCCCGTCAACAAAGGATTTCTCATCGACAGAGATAACAGTAATGTAAGAACTTCATCTTTCACGCTGTTGGCAGTATTGGTTTAAGAGCACCATGATTTTGAGCTTCCACCACGCTCTTTACAAACACCATCGACCTTGTTGTCCGGGAGGTAATGACGTCGCGAGAGGGAACCACAGGGGGGCGCCACCAAAATATCTCGCCGCTAATAGTGGAGGCTATGGCAAAAGCAAATTGTTGTGTGTATGTTTATACAGCCGGAAGTTAGTCAGCCTCAGTGGGCGTCTGGTGTCTCAGCTGTAGATGAGCAATTTAGCCAGTGCGGTACAACCGCTAACCTGGGGTCTTTAACGTGCACCACGCAGTAGTGATACACGACCGCACGCCGGTACAATGCTCATCCAGATCGAAACGGGCAGGGGTGGGGATTGAACCCAGGATGCCATGGGTTCTGCAGCGCGAGCTTTCGCTCCACGTGCTCCGAGCTGGTGTGCGCTAGCCCACTCGGCCACCGATCTTTTTTTTTTCTTTATTACATGGAAGAAGAAACGATAGGATCACAACGTCGTCGTTCAGGGTTCACTCTACACAATCATAGTACACATGTTAAAACTCTTTGATGTCTTGAAGACTGTTAAACAGAGGCAGCCAGTCAGGAACTACTGTTTGAATATCATACACGCTTTTGACGCGGATTACAAGTTCAATGAAATGTAGGCGTACAGTTTATGGGTGCAAATTCTCATTCCTTATGTCGAGGCGGGACTTCCACATGCTATACAATGCTAGGAGCATTACAATGTCATACGGGAAGTTATCTCTAGATGATACAGGTAGGAAACGAATTGAATAGGGTGTAATATCGATATCCTTTTTTAGAGTGCTCTGCAGAACATTCCAGAAGAAAATGGCATCCCAACAGTGAATAAAAATATGTTCAATGGTTTCAGGCGTCTTACATAATGTACAGTTTGTTGACCACGGGACGAATCCCCCGAGGCTATGGCAGGAGACGTGAGACCGGAGCGCAGGCAACTGGCCCCCTTGCATGAGAACTGATGCAGCCGTGCACGCTCCAAAGAAAGCTCGCGCAAAGAAAAACGAGCGAAGCACCAGGAATGTCAATTTCAGGATATAGAAAAATACCACACTGTATCGAAGCGCCACCAGACACGAATTCTCGCATTGATGTACAGATAGGGAGGGCGATCCGACCGCCATCTGTTGGTTCAGAATCACACTAACCAAGGGTGGGGTTGCAACCAACGTTACTAAAACACTCAGTTGGGAAACTCACACTTGAAACCTAGACCACTTGCGTCCACCGAGACCAAACCAAATGCGATAAATGCGCCACCCTTTAGCGACGAGTCAAAATATAAAAGTTGATTTATATAGCTACTGCAAAATGGCACTGCGAGATGGCGCCACCGGCTTTTGCGCGACTTTGCCTGAACCAATACGCGCAGCCATGCTGTTCCCGGAGTGGTCGCTGCTGGAGAAATGGTGGTGTTGCGATTGCCTTTAGTTCAGTTTTCGAGAACGGAACGGAGCCACAATTTTTAAAGCAGGCTCTATGGCAGTTTCCTAACCGAGTTGAAGACTGCAGCCAATGACACAAGCACGAGAGCACGAGGTCGCTGCTTCCTATAAGGAGTATTCACTGGGCGCCATATTTGTGGGTGCTGTCTAGAGCGCATGCTCAGAACGAGCCCACATTAATAGGCTGCTAAGACCGGCAATCTTGAGGGTGCGGAATGCACGTTACAAAAGAACTGTGGAAGCTCGCCATCAGCACGCGCTCAGCAGTCGCGCACACAGCTATGGCCGCCAGTGAATACTTCCTATACTTCGTCTCACGTTAGTACGGACTATTGTTAGCCGCGCGTGCTAAAAGCGCGAGCTTATTGCTTTGAATGAAGCCTCGGCGGCTGCACGAGTGCTCGTGCAGCGAGTGCTCTCGTCAAGGCAGTCAAGGCTAGCCGCTCGCGTTAGCGCGGCCTTCGCGGTTAGTCCATGCTAAGGTGAGACGAAGTATAGAAATGCACGTCTCAAAGCCAGAAAGGCGGGCTAGCTCGTGCTTGTAACTTTGACTGTAGTCTCAGCTTAAGGGTGAACAGAGTATACAACTAGCTTGCTCGTGCTTTCATTGTTTTCTTTTCTTTTTTCTATATATTTTCCAACGCTGCGTTGAAGCTATTATGCGGCCTGCCGATTTTTTCCGAAAACAAAAGAGCGCGCGTGAGAGGAGAACTTCTCCCATCTGCCGTGGAGGCGCTGCACATCGGCGAGTGGCAGAGCCGTTTATTGAGAGAGTTTGGCCATACATTGGTTTGAATAGGCGAGCATCTCGGGCCAACCACAGGCCGCGAAACAGCCCCTAGCGGTGGTCGCGTGCTCTAAATTTGTGCCACGACTATACTTCGTTTCACCTTATGTGCGAGCGAAGGCAAAACTGGAAGCGCGAGCACGGAAGCTCCGTGCGTTCAGGCTTTGCTCGAGCGCGCGAGCTGGGGAGAAATGCAAAAAGCGCTGGTCTCGCGCTTCTAGCTTTGGCTTCGCTCGCAGGTAAAGTGAAACGAAGTATAATTTGAGCCGTGCCGAGCGGAACTCCGCGTCTCAAGACGCTCGCGCACCCCACCCTTTGCACTGCTTTCTTTCAGCCAGTCTCAGGACGCTGTTCTAGCAGTGCAGACAAAGGCATGGGCACGAGCGCGTGGCTTTGGAAAGTGCCTCCTATGCACGAGGTCTCGTACAAACAATAGCGTTTCGCTGAGCTAGGCTCACGCGCCTGTGCCTTTGTCTTCACTGTCGACATTTGTGAGATGGAGTAGAGGTCTCCTGATTGGTCGACGCTGTGTCACAAATTTAGTTTACGCTCTAAGCGTGGGGGGAATATTCGGCGCTGGCGGCGGCCTTTGCTCCGCCTATTGTCCAAACTCTCCTAATATACGGCTCTGGCGAGTGGTCTCGTGAGCTGAAAGCTATACTCCGTTTCACCTTATGTTGTACCGCAGACAAGGCTAGAAGCGCGAGCTCATAGCGTTGGGAGCTACTCTTAACGCACGAGAGCTTGTGCCGCCGAGATGTGCCTTATAGAGCAAGGAGCCTCGCGCTTGTAGCCTTTCCTGCGGTACATCATAAGGTGAAAAAGAGTATAGAAAAGGCGCCCAACGCGCTCTTGCTTCGCGACCCAGAGAAAATATCTGCCCGTCATTGGCTTCGCCGATACCGAGGCGCTGTCGCGGTTGCAAAAGGCCGCAAAAATCGCTTGTCCCCCACCTTTGCACCACTTTGCGCGGAGAAAATATCGCAGTTTTACCCTGTGCTCGCATGCGTGGTTTGTGTTTTCGATCGTTTTTTTTGCTCGTTTCTATAGTTTCATGGCGATAACCACTGATGGATGAGAAAGAAGAGACGTAGACAGCCGCCTTTTGTCTGTCTCTGCACAGTTTTAAAGTGTGCAGATGGGTTACGGAGCACGCGATGCCTAAAAACTGTTGCGTGCCGCGTTGTAAGTCAAATGCTGCGAGAGATCCGGAACTCTGCTATCACGAGCTTCCGTCTAGAGAGAAATTTTGGGATGCCTGGTTGAAGAACATTTCGCGAGAAGGCAGCGCGAAGGGCAGCCAGTGGCAACCAAGTTCCAGGAGCGTCGTGCGCTCCCTTCATTTTAAAGGCCGACGTACACTTCGCGCTTTCCACTTTTGCCCGTCACCTCCTTTCCTATATCCTCTACGAGGCAATAAAGCTACGTTTAACCTGAACTGCACAATTTCGTTTCGGAGATTTGGGGCTCGGGACCAAATGTAAAGGATAAACCTTTAGTCCCAGAAGTCTAAATCCAAGGGCGCAACGTTTAGACCCAGGGGTCCAAGTGCAAGGGCCTAACAGTTGGTCCTCGGGGTTCATTTGAATCGGTGTAACAGTTAGTCCCAGGGGTCCAAGCGCAAAGGCCTAACAGTTCGTCCTCGAGGTTCAATTGAAACGGTGTAACAGTTGGTCCCAACGGTGCTAGTGCGAGGGACTAACGGATGGGGCGCAACAGTTGCTCCCGTTACCGTTGCTCCCCTAGGGGACTAATGGTAGTGGCAGCGCATTTGGTCCCCCGAGGGACTAAGTCGCGCTCCCTTTTTTCTTAGAGTGATGCATTTAAGGCGGAGGACTACAAGGTAGGGATGAAGCGGAAGGTACTGCGACCGACAGCGGTGCCAACTCAATTCCCATTGTATTCGTTGTACATGCAACCAGCAGGTTCAAAAAAACGCAGACCGCTTGTTCGTGTGCCACCTAACGCGTCCACGTCGCATGCGAGCGGTAGAAGCCGACAACGCAAAATGCAGTCCCCTGCAGAAAGAAGACGAGCTGTTGATGAGTGCGTGGCTATTGAACCTTGCCTGCAAAAGAGTTTGAAGTGGAAGAATGTCAGACGTTATTCAATTTGACAGCCATAGGCTTCATGGAAGATGCCAAGAAAAACGCGCACCGCCTTCAAATGCAAGCCAAACGACTGAACGAGCGAATTAAAAAACTGCGACAAACCTGCGACGAATTTCAAGACAGATTTAAGCAAGGAAGGCTAATGTGTAGAACCCGCTCAACTTTGCAGGTGACGTGTCCTGAATGCAAGCTGTAACTTAAGGGAAATGAATCTCGTGACGGAGAAAATCAGTTCGTAGTTTAGCCTTGACCAAAGAGGACTCAGCTATCCACGACCTGAAGCTGTCTGGCCGTGCAAGCTCGTCTGCACCTTTGTCGAGAGGGCTCTAAGTTGGCAGAGATTCGTCGTTCTGGACGGATTGGCAAGGTTCTCTCGAGCGCTGAGCTTCCACACCTTATGGACTGCCCGCTGATGTGGTGTACTAACTGCAGAGACCGGTACTACAGCTAAGAACTCTGCGAGCTTTTTCTCGGGAAGCTCGTCAGGCCTCTTCTGGCTAACTCGGCTGGTGACCTAAACAGCCCTCTAGAGAATATATTGAGACTTTCGCGGAAGCCTCTTTCACGAAAGGTATTCCGCTTGCAAACTATATGACTCCCTTGATCTGTTCGTGAACAATGAAGTTTATATTGCAGAAGTTATGCACGAGGAATCCCTTTCTTATTGTCCCTCACAGATAAATAAAAGGCACAGCTCGAGCGTGCTCGAGCATCGGTTAAAATCGGAAATCATACGGCCTAGCTATATCCAACTATAACTCATTACAGTGGTAATAGAAGCGGGGACGGGAACAAGAAAACGACAATTCGCTCATACTGCCAGCTGAATGCGGCTCTAACGCGCAGCCTGCAACGGAGTGAGCTCCTCGCAGAAAGAATTATGTGCTTCTATTCGACACAGATTTGTCACATCATTCATGCAATCTGGCACTCGTTTCAAATGAGACTTGCCGCTTCACTAAAAACAATCTAAATAGCCACACCTAGGGTGCCTACATGTTTCCGCCGCTCCGGAAGCGGAGCGGAAACATGTAGGCACCCTAGCCACACCGGGCCGCGCCGGGCGGACTGCGCCTCTCTCGCCAATAACGAGCGCCACGGCTGGCGCTGCGGGGTAAAGTAGAACTATCGCTCTCATCGGCGGCGCGAGACATACGGCAGGCCGCTCCCAAGGGGAGTCCCTTATCAAGCGGCCGTGGCCAGAGACTGAGGCTCACAGATGTAATTCAGTAGAGCTTTATTTAGATGTCAGTTAGAACGAATACAACAAAAGAGTTCAAGAACATATTTATAGTCCCTTGTTATCGGCGACGTGGGCACTAGTAGTTATTTTTAGAAACTTAGAAATAATGTTTACTCATACAACCCTATTACCTACTCAAACAAAAACTGCAAGATAGCTTTTATTAGTTAAGCACTGTCAAATTTAATGCAGTCTTGACCTAGGATGCAAGCAAGTTCGACCAACGCAACTAAGGATCAAGAACTTTCTCAGAAAATGTTGACTTCACCGCAAAGTTCTTGTTGGACTCAAGAATAACAGATGTAGCAATAAACTTATTTACCGTGATGTATCTTCCTACTATATTTTTCTCACGATATCAGGTGTTACCCCAAAACATCATCCCTAAAAAAAAAAATAATGAAGCATTTTGTTTATTTAGGTTGCCTCTAATCAGACCATAGCGAGTCAGTGTTCATAGTTCAAGCTAGGGTAGAAGGGTATTTTATTTATTATAATGATTTCCGAAATATTGCTTGACGATGAGAAATCCATATAAGAAACAAGACAAAACGCTAATAAAACGCCCTTGCAGCGGGTTACTTTGCGCGTTGTTCTTTTGCGGTACTTACGTGATGCAGTCGCGTAAATCCGTATGACAACCTGGGTTGTGATATAAATAACATCAGCTTTAAATATCATTAGGTATAACGGTATAATATATACTGTAAAGGACTTAATTTTCGAGGGCTCAATTTTTCGTGAATCGGGCCAAAGCTGAAAATTTGAAATTATTCGCGGGTTCTAATTTTCGCGAATCCATATTGCCCGAATTGTTCGAGGGACGTATTTTTCGCGAATTGTAGGCGATTCGCGAAATTCGCGAAAATTTAGACGTTTACAGTATATATATATATATATATAGGTGAAGTAAGGTAAATATAAAAACAATGGACCGGGAAAAGTTAATAAGTCAAAGATGCGTACTGTCGGAGTTACTAATTCGAAGTTTATTACGACGTTTCGAGCGGGGACCGCTCGAAACGACGACGATTACCTGATGAAGAGCGGTCCCCGCTCGAAACGTCGTAATAAACTTCGAATTAGTAACTCCGACAGTACGCATCTTTGACTTATATATATATATATATTGTGATGAAGACCCTCATCGTCGTCATCGAGCATCATCATATCTCCACCATCATCGCCATCACCGATAGCTCGCGTGGTCCGTGCTCGCCACCGCGGGCCAGTTCGAATATAATCATCACTGAGACCGGTCGTTGAGCTTCTGTCTTCCTGACATTATTGGTGGAGGTGCGGGGTACCGATCCCAGTAACGACGTTCCCATCACTCTGGAGCTTCGTCCCAGAAGGCGAATAGTGACAATGACCAGCAGTGGCCAATCCTCCTCCGGTGCCTCTGCAGCTGCAGTCAGCCCTGCCCCAAGCCAGCTCCGACATCCCAAAACCTTTGCCGGACTCCGAGAGGACGACGTGGAGGACTGGCTGGACGTCTACGAGCGAGTGAGTCTTTATAACAAGTGGGACGACCAGGCGAAACTGCGGAATGCTATTTTTTATCTCTCCGATGTGGCCAAGATCTGGTTTACCAACCATGAAGATGAAATCGTGACATGGCTGCTATTCAAAACCCAGCTAGCCGAAATCTTCGGCAAACCCGCCAATCGTAAAGCTGTAGCAGAACGAAAGTTGGCAGCACGAATTCAATCTTCTGGCGAGACGTATACTTCCTATATCGAGGATGTCCTCGCACTTTGCCGCCGTTTCGACAAGGACATGTCGGAGGCGGACCGAGTCCGCCATGTGATGAAAGGGATTTCTGAAGAGGCATTTAACGTCCTTCTTGTGCAAAATCCCACGACTGTTAAGGACATCACCACGCATTGTCAAAGGCTAGATGAGGCCCGCAACTCCCGTCTTCAAGTTCGAGCACGGACCACGCGAGCTATCGGTGATGGCGATGATGGTGGAGATATGATGATGCTCGATGACGACGATGAGGGTCTTCATCACATTACCCCCCCGCGTGGTGATCGGTCGCGTGGTGACCGATCACCACGCGTTATGTTGGCTTTCCTCCTTGAAAGATCTCACTGGCAGACTTGGTCGATGGACGCTTGCCCTTCAGGAATACAATTATACAGTAGTATACAAATCTGGGCGCAAACATACAGACGCTGACAGCCTCTCTCGATGTCCAGTAGACGAACCAGATGAACGGCTTGAAAACATGGATGACGTTTTTGATGTCTCAGCACTCAATTTCGACTCTATTACACATGAGCAACCCAAAGACCCATGGATCAAAGGCATCATCGACCATCTTAATAAACCGAATAACTTCGTTCACAAAAAGTTGCGAAAAGAGTTACAGAACTTTTCTCTCCAAGATGGTATACTCTACCGGCATAACTTTTCCCCTTCAGGAAACCGCTGGCTCCTCGTAGTTCCTCGCCATATGCGGACTGACATTCTTCGATCATTTCATGATGACCCGACTTCAGGACACATGGGGTTTAACAAAACGTACGCTCGCATTAGGCAACGCTACTTCTGGCCGCAGCTTCAGACAACTGCTTTTAAATATGTTCAGTCCTGCTTGAAATGCCAGCGTAGAAAACGTCCAACCACTGCTCCTGCTGGTTTGCTGCAACCATTAGTTTGCCCCAGTGCGCCTTTCGAACGAGTAGGAATCGATTTGTTCGGTCCGTTCCCCGTTTCTTCTCATGGTCATCGCTGGATAGTTACGGCCGTTGACCACTTAACCAGATACGCCGAGACTGCCGCGCTGACCTCTGCGACATCTGAAGAAATTGCTCAATTCTTCGTACACACCATACTTCTACGTCATGGTGCGCCACAAGTCCTCTTAAGCGACCGAGGACGGCAGTTTCTTTCGAGTACACTTACAGCTATTCTGAAAGCCTGTAACGTAATTCATAAAACAACATCCTCATATCATCCACAGACAAAACGGTTTAACCGAACGTTTTCACAAGACCCTTGCAGACATGATATCCATGTATGTTTCCCCCGACCATACGAACTGGGACACGTACTCCCAGTACTTAGCCTATACTACTGCCATCCCTAAAAAAAAATGAAGCATTTTGTTTATTTAGGTTGCCTCTAATCAGACCATAGCGAGTCAGTGTTCATAGTTCAAGCTAGGGTAGAAGGGTATTTTATTTATTATAATGATTTCCGAAATATTGCTTGACGATGAGAAATCCATATAAGAAACAAGACAAAACGCTAATAAACGCCCTTGCAGCGGGTACTTTGCGCGTTGTTCTTTTGCGGTACTTACGTGATGCAGTCGCGTAAATCAGTATGACAACCTGGGTTGTGATATAAATAACATCAGGTTTAAATATCATTAGGTATAACGGTATAATATATACTGTAAACGACTTAATTTTCGAGGGCTCAATTTTTCGTGAATCGGGCCAAAGCTGAAAATCTGAAATTATTCGCGGGTTCTAATTTTCGCGAATCGCGTGTATACCTTCCTTAGCGTTCACATATTGCCCACATTGTTCGCGGGACGTATTTTTCGCGAATTGTAGGCGATTCGCGAAATTCGCGAAACTTTAGTCGTTGACAGTATATATATATATATATATATAGTAAGTAAGGTAAATATAAAAACAATGAACCGGGAAAAGTTAATAAGTCAAAGATGCGTACTGTCGGAGTTACTAATTCGAAGTTTATTACGACGTTTCGAGCGGGGACCGCTCGAAACGACGACGATTACCTGATGAAGAGCGGTCCCCGCTCGATATATATATATATATTGTGAGGCAATGATGTGCAGGTTTAATGAGATATTCGGGGGATTGTAGATGATGGTATAACTAGGGTTGTGTGGATATTTATACAGCGAGTCGTTGGTCAGCCATTTTTAATGTTGCGACGAGTCACTCAGTGTCGCAGCGCAGCCAGGCGAAGTCAGTCCGAATCGAATCGCGCGGGCACTCAGCGGCCGACACTTGAGCGCGCCACTGGCGCCACGTCGTCGTCTTTCCTAACAATTACCCTCCCGGTGAGGAAAGTGCTGGACCGCCGGCACGTGTGTTTATGGTGCTTGGCGATAGTAGGGCTTGATGCGTGCGACGTGAACTATGTCGGTTGATCTTGAACGCTGATCACGAGGGGCCGAAACTGGAGCAACTTCGTAGTCGGTGGACGAGAGGCGTCGTAAGATCCTGAAGGAGGCCAATGAAGCGTTTTTGAAGTTTCTCGCTCTTCTCAGGAGACGGTAGAGCTGTCCAGAGAAGAACTTCGTCACCTACTTGGTACGCGACATCCATGTGGGTTTCGGCATGACGAAGGGTTTGATGTTGCTGCGTCTGTATTGTATGAATCCTGGACAGTTGTCTTGCTTCCTCTGCGCGGTAGAGAACTTCGTCGGTGTGATCGTCATGTGCAGTGTCATCAACATAGGGCAAAACGGTATCCAAGGTTGAGAGTGGCTCTCTTGCGTATAAGAGGTAGAAAGGCGAGTATTCTGTGGTGGCTTGGCGGCTGGTGTTATAGGCGTACGTGACGTATTAGAGAATGACGTCCCAATTTATGCGATCGTCTGCGACTTACATGGAGATCATGCGAGCTAGAGTCTGATTGAAACGTTCGGTGAGGCCATTTGTTTGTGGATGATACGCACTCGTGATGTTGTGCACGGGCTTAGTGAGACGGAGGAGTTCTTGAAGCAAGTGAGCTAAGAATAGAGTACCGCGGTCTGTGATATTCAGGGGCACCGTGATGAAGCACGATGGAGTACCGGAAGAAGGTAGCTACTTCGCAGGCTGTGGCGGCTGGCACGGCTTTTGTTTCGGCAGCGTGTGAAGTAGTCGACGACGACGATTACCCAGCGGTTATTTGAGGTCGAGAGTGGAAATGGGCCAAGAAAGTCAATACCAATGCGTTCGAACGGGTGGTTAGGGGGAGGGATGGGCCGGAGTGCTCCTGCCAGTTTTGTTGTAGGCTTTTTCTTGGTCTGGCATTGGTAACACGCGCGAACATATCGCGTGATGGTGCATTGCATTCCGTTCCAGAAGTATTTTCTGCGAATTTTGAAGTATGTTTTGGAAAACCCGAGGTGTCCGGCTGTCGGGTCGTCGTGGTGGATTCGAATGAGTTCTTTCTGAAGATGACGTGGCACCACGAGCAGCCACGGTCGTCCTTGGGGATCATAGTTCCGTCTGTAAAGAACACCCTCAGGAAGGGTGAACAGGCGGGCGCGGCGCTCTGTACGATGGGTTGGAAACCGCAGGGTGCCGTGGAGGGTGTCAATGATAAGTTTCAAGAAGGCATCGGACAGCTGTGCCGACCGTATGTCGACGTCGTCGAGGACTGCTGCTGGGTCTGCTGTGCCGACATGTGCTGGGAGTATAGGGTCGGTGGGAAGTGGACATCGGGACAAACCGTCAGCGTCGAGATGGCGTTTACCTGATTTTTAGACAACCGTGAAAGTGTAGTGTTGAAGCTTTAATGACCACCGTCCAAGACGGCCCATTGGATCTTTGAGGCTTGTTAGCCACCAGACGGCATGGGGGTCAGTGACAATGCGGAATGGTGAACCATAGGTAGTGGCGGAACTTTGTAATGGCCCATATAGCTGCTAAACATTTTTTTTTCAGTCGTTGAGAAATTTTGTTCAGAGCTAGTCCAAGTTCTACTGGCATATGCTATTAATCGCTACTCATTCCGAATGTTCTGGGCCAAAACTGCTCCCACACCGTGACCGCTGGCGTCAGTTCTTATTTTTGTATCTGCGCCTTCGACGAAATGTCCAAGGATGGGGGCGGACTCAACGCTGTTTTTAAGGACTCGAACGAGTCCTGCTGCTCCTTGGTCCATTGAAAGCGCACACCGTTCCTTAGTAAATTATTGAGAGGCTCCGCGATGTCAGAGAAACCACAAATAAATTTTCGAAAATAAGTGCATAATCCTAGGAAGACCCAGACATCTTTCACTTTCAGTGGTACAGGAAATTCAGCAACAGCTCGAAGTTTGTTGGAGGTCTGGGCTGATGCTGGAAGCGGGCTATATATATATATATATATATATATATATATATATATATATATATATATATATATATATATATATATATGGTATATCGTACAATAGTTATATATATATATATATATATATATATCGTACTACACTGATTTTGTATTTTATGGGCAATCCTAAAAAACAGTTAGAAGACAATAACTATTGAACTTATTTAAAAAAATCGAAGACAAATAGCTAGAAACGTTAGGATATTTACAGGTTGGCAAAAAAAAAAAAGTTTTCCCTCCCCTCCAGTACCGTTGCGTAGTGTGGGGCCCATAGCAGGCTCACCTATAGTCGACAGCTTCGAGAGCGTACAGCGGCGTGCCACTCGGGCCTTCTTCACCCGCCAGAACGAACATTGTCTGACACAGGAGGGTCGGCTGAAGCGCCTCCGATGATAGCCCTTGTCGCAACGGAGGAGAATCGCCAGACTTGACTTGCCGTCTCCTTGACGACTCTCTCAGAGGGAAGATATAGCTGGCGTCCCTTCCAAGACAAGCGAGAGATCAGCCCCAGCCAATCCGCGTCGCCCAGCCAATCCGCGTCGCCACATGCTGCTCGCCGATCTTGTCAGGGATCGAAGACTTTCTTATGGCCCCATTTACTTTACGTTCACTTACGACCCACGACCGAACTGACTCTACACGGTTCTGCTGTGCGTTTGCTAGGAGTCTGCGACTTCAGCAGCCGTAGTGTTGAATTTGGACACCCCTCTGTATTTCGTATTCAGTCCTTTTTGTACGTGAGTGTGTGTTTGTGCGTGTGTGCGAATGAGCGAGTGTGAGAGTGAGTGCGCGTTTTTTTTAATTTTATTTAGCATCTTGGGTTGCTGGCTGCCAGGTGCACTTGCGTACGGGTTTTTGCCTTTCTGTACAGCCTTGCACACCGCTAATGGATGTCCTTTTTATGTGCAAATAAACATTATAATAATAATAATAATAATAATAATAATAATAATAATAATAATAATAATAATAATAATTATATATTATTATTATTATTATTATTATTATTATTATTATTATTATTATTATTATTATTATTATTGAACTAATGTTCTCAAGATTACGAGAAAAAAAAGTCCATCAATATTTACATTTGGTGAATGTTATATCATGGGCGACCGACACAAATATTCAAAATGATATAAAAATGAAAGAGTTGAATTGTCCTTATAAATATTCTTTTTATTTTAACAATTGTGAAGAAAGGTGCAATTAATTTCATCAAACTCAACTACAGTTACATGCTGATGGTTATTTCGTGTGATACTTATTAACGGTAGAGTTACTATTTCCATCTGAAATTAAGGCGAAATTGTTCAGTTGCACACTTGCGATTTTGTAAAGCAAAAACAAAAACAAACATAAAATTCACTAACAAGTTTTTATTTTTTTTTTTTCAAAATAGTTTGTAATAGTTTTTAAAGGTTAAAATATTAGCAATAAAAAAAAAAAAAACACTTAACAGTTAGTAAACAACGGCTAAATTTTGCCGAAAAATCGAGACCTGTCTTGGACACATTTCACCAGGCGGAATGCTTCAAAAACTGCTTGCTTATTAAAATAAAGTACTAACAACCGAAAACACAAAACCCGACTTATAAATCGCTGAATACCGCTTGTTCGCAGCCATACCGATATATAAATCCAGAGGATCGAAAAAAGTGTGAGAATATTGCCCTTAAGTTATTCTTGTTGACAACAAGTCTAACTTTGCAAATAAAACGAAAAAAAAGAACCCAGATTGCTATTGCGTTATCTCTAATTACTCCGCGTTTCTAAGTACGTAAAATAGATAAGTGATGGAATCCGCATTTTACCTTCTTTATAACAGCTTTTATACCAGGTAAAATGTTAGCTTGAAGAAGGGCTAATATACAGGGTGTCACAAAAAAAAAATTTAAACGGTCTTTTTTACCGCAAAAATAAACTGGGCACCGCCGAACGCTCATTCTCCGCCCAAAGGTAGAGCTAGAGGTCACAACCAGATGTAAAGTTTCAGCCCAATCCGATAACTTAATCAAAAGTTATAAGTGATTTTCTGAAAATATCAATGGGAAAATGGAGCCCATTTTTTCCCGTTTTCGGTTTCTGGTGCCATAGAGCCCCATGTGTTTGAAAACTCCGTCGGCCGCCATTTTCCTATTGAAATATTCAGAAAATCAGTTATAACTTTTGATTAAGTTATCGGATCGGGCTGAAACTTTGGCATCTGGTTGTGACCTCTAGCGCTACCTTTGGGCGGAGAATGAGCGTTCGGCGATGCCTAGTTTATTTTTGCGGTAAAAAAGACCGTGTAAAGTTTCTTTTGTGACACCCTGTATATGTTAGCACGGTACCTGTATACACTCGTGTGGGAGTCATAATAGAGTAATGCCAAGGTTAAAAATTTAAACGCAGGAATAAATGATAAGAATTAAGTTTAATACGAGTTCAGAGATAAATGCAGTGACTGGCAAGGCAAAGATTCTGGGTCTGTGGATAGCTTTTGCACCGAGTTTAAGCAATGTACCCGTCTTAATTTGGTGATTTATGCGTGCAAGTGGTGGTGTGCAAAAATAAAAAAAAGATGCAAACGGGTAGAGTTTGACGTTGTATAAAATATAGTGTAAGCACGCTTATGGTAAGCTGATTAAGACTGAAAGAGCGCTACATTTTACACTAGCGTTGAGCGTATCGAAAGTTAAGGGTGCATCGATAGCTAAACCTTGTACACATCTACTGCTCAGGCCGTTATGTTTGAATGTTCATAGTACTTTATTACCCTCAGTTTTGGTGTAAGTTGTCTCCTGATTGCTTACAGCAGCCTGCTGCTGACAGCTACCAATCATCTCGGCGCCGATTATGAGTATTCACTGCATGCCAACGGTCGCGTGCTTAGAACGAGTCTTTCCCACGTGATTTCATACAATCGCAATTGTTCTTGACAAACTTGACTGTTTACGCAAGCAAGTGAAAACATGTGAAGTTTAGAATATTTTGTATCGATTTTGGTACACGTGGCAAGTAGCATAAGTGTTTCGCAATCCGCGAAATAGAATGCTGCTGGGTTACTTTGGTCTCTAATGCATGTCGCACACAAAAGAGCACGAGTTGACTCGCAGTGGAAAACAAAAACAATAATGATAAACAAGTGTGTGGTCACGTGAAAACTGAGGGCATTGCACATTTGCAAAAGTTAAGCTTTGTTTCACTAAATACATTACCAGTAAAGTTTTTGGTTTTATCGTGCGAGCGAAGCGGAGCCTACAAGCGCGAGAAAGCTGCCCTGAACTACTCTTCCAGTGAGCAGGCGCACCGTACGAAGCATGGAGCTCGCTTTTATAGCTTTTGGTGCGCTCAAACCTTTTAAGAGACAATTATATAAATTCTATTGTTTTCTTTTATAAAGTGTGCCAATGTTTTTTTTTTTATTATTATTTTGCGGTAACGTGTTATTTTCTTAGTTATATAGTATTTGTTTCCAGAAGTCCGACAACTATACAGTCATCTCTCGTTAATATGAACCCTTTTAATATGAATATCCCGCTATATGAACACCATTTTCGGGGGCAAACTCGAAAAATACATTAATCGTTAACATGGACAACTCACATTATGGACGATTTTTGGTGGGAACGGAGGCATCCATATTAACGAGACATCACTGTACTCTGTTTCATCATAAGAGCCGCATAATCAAGGATGTAGACAAAAAAAAAAACGCGAACACGCAACTACACATTAAAATTGCAATGTCATGGCGCATTCAAAATTAGTCGTTAGTCTTTTCAGAGAGCAGAAGTTTCGTACGGCGACATTGTTACCCGTTGTAGATTATAAATTTAGCCAGTGCAATGCAACTGTTAGCTCGGGGCCTTTAGCGTGCATCACGCAGTATAGTGATACACGATTGCACAACGGTACGTTGCAGATTGGCGATTGAACTCAGCACGGAGCTCACACTGCAGGTTCTGCAGTGTGAGCTCCGTGCTTTGAACGGAGCTCGAGCTCGCGCATTTCGCCACGTGCTCTGATCTATGGTGCCACTGCCACAACACACTCAGCTCAGAGACTCAGCTAACGAACCCCCACCGCACTTGGTTTAGCCTAGAGTCACGAAATGAGCTACGCTTAGAGTATCCGCACTCTTTCTCCTGATATTGTAGTGGGCGCCGCCATCTTGGTACAAAGCAGACGCAACCGCCGATTGTCATGATTCAAAAGTGCAACTTCATCAGCATTATTTCTGCCGTCGCGGCGCTCGTGCCGCTCAACCGCTGGTGCTGGCCAGAGCGCCGCGACGGCAAAATCGCGCCGCTCTAGGGCCAAAATCGCTGCATGTGAAACCCGCTTTAGGAAGCTCATGTAAAATATTGCTTTGTTTTGTCGCGAACTGTTTAAACATTTGTGAAGTAAGGAAAAGCGTTTCCTGTGATTTCAGATACAGCTTCAGGTAATGGACAACCATGAATTTAAGCACCAAGATGGGTAAGTGTAGTTACTCTGAAGCGTATCTTATTTAGTGGCTCAGTTTAGCCCGACCGCACAGGTACAGAAAGAGAACGAGCTGCATGTCCTCGCTCTCTTGGAGCTGCTTCAGTGGCTTCATCAACCCGTCGCGTTGGCTGCGCTGTGAACTAAGGTAAAGCGAAGCAACTATTCAAATCTTAAAGTTTTACAAGCCAAAAAAAACAAACAAAAAACGAAGGTCATCTGGCACGCCTTAGCGAGAAAACTGAGGGTTCATTTCGAACAGCTGGAGATCTTTTGACATGCAACCAAAATCTCGGATTGGGCTCCGTCAGATTGCGGCCACATCGGCCGGTATTCGAACCCGCCAAAGAGGAGTTCATAAACCAGCGTGTTGGCTGAGAGCCACTGAGGCGTTTTAATGTTTTGTGTGTTTGTTTTAATATCATTTCCACTTAGAAGCCACCACTGTGGTTGTGAAACAAAATATAGTTGAAGCATTCCGAGAAGCATATAGTTCGCTCGCGAAAATGGTTTCTGCAATCGATAAAAACATTCAATTGTCTATTCATACGTGGCGAAATCCCAACTGGCGGAATCCCTTTCATGGCGCACATTTCATTTGGATCGCGTAAGGCATGTGTACCGACGCACAGTAAAACGCGCACAAAAGCAGCTCTGCTGCCGGGGCGGATCCAAGGGGGGGGGGGGGGGGCGACAGGGGCTGCCCCCCCCCCCCCCCCCCCCCCAGATCAAGTCGCCCCCCTCTCCCCCCTTTTCGGAGAGCAATTTGACATGGGTGAACCCCCCCGGTGCACAAGAAAGAATGGGAAAATAGTATCCTTACTAATTTTCCCACCTCCCCCCCCCCCCAAAAAAAAAAAAGAAAAAAAAAGAGAAACGGAGTTTTGGAAGTTGCCCTCTGGTGCACCCGCGGCCTCGCGCTTGTTGTTCTGATATCTCTGGCTCGCTCATTGCGGGAATTCAGGCATCTGACACCCTGACATCTGGCGCTTTCTCTGTCTTTCACGTGGCGTTCCAAGCGGCACACTGTACTCCGTTTCACCATGTTGTACCGCAGACAAGGCTGTACTCCGTTCCACCTTCAGTCCGAGCGCAGTGGACGCCACGAGCTATTCCAGCCGATCCAGCGCCGGGAGAAAATCGCGTGCCCTGTCGGTCGGGCAGAGCGACGCAGGGAGCTCAAGGTCACACGACACTCTCTCCACGCTGGATTGGCTGGGATGGCTCCTGGCGTCCGCTGCGCTCGGACTGAAGGTGAAACGGAGTATAGAAGCGCGAGCTCATAGCGTGGGAGCTACTCTTAGCGCACGAGAGCTTGTGCCGCCGGGATGTGCTCTAGAGCAAGGAGCTCGCGCTTGTAGCCTTTCCTGCGGTACATCATAAGGTGAAACAGTAGGTCTGTTCGATTCGGTCAGAAAGTTCTGAACTAGTTCTGTCCGAGTTCAGACGAGTGCAGGAGTCGTGCAGCGGCGGCGCAGAAACAGTGCAGCCGCCGCGGTAGGACTGGCGCTGTGATCGGCTTTCCGAGCGGAAGCGCATGGTGTCGTCTGCATTGTTGCTCTTGTTTCTCCACTCCACGTGTATGCTACATTTAATTAGTCGCAGTTTGATGAGACCATTCGTGTTTCCTTAGTTTCAAAGTATAATAACGGAATCTTTTCTGTGAACATTTTTTATTCGAGTGTACTAAAAACGTTTTCGGCACGAAATGTGTTTCTGTCTGCATTTTTAACTGCCGCTCGGTTCCCGTCGTTTCCATAAGCGTTCGTGTCCTTCACATTCATTTAGCAATAGCAGATTAATTACAAGTCTCTCGAGTTTCGCATTTCGACGGTAGGTTCGCGGCATCAGGATGATTTTGCGTCGGGAGTCACTGGCGGCAGCGCGCGGTCGGTACAGGTCACCTCGAACACGAAGGCCTGACGCTAGCGTTTTAACCAAGACAGTTATCGACCGTAACTTTGGCGTCAAGCTGAAGCGTTTTCTGATTCTCAAGAAAGACTTGCGTGGAACTACCAAGCCAATGCCTATTCTCGGCGTCTTTCCCAGGCCCGTTAGTGAACGCCCACAGATACCAGCGGACAAAGCATGCAGTATTATGCTCAGCTACGGGGCATGCGAGGGCCAATGTACTAAATCCCAGACCTTTGCAACGTATCGGAGTCGTCAGTATGCATCCAAGAGCAACTGAAGGCGGGGACTATCAAGAGTGCAATACCTTTCCCGTGTCTGTAAGGAAGAATATCAACACTGTGGATCCCCACATAGCATCAAAAAGAAACAATTTACGTGAGCCAATATTTCAAAACATACCACAAGGAGACAAACCTACACGAGCATTTCAGAATATCATAATCAAGCAAATTGCTACCCTCAGTTATGATCTCAATTCCGCGTCCACCGCGGGTACGTTTTTATCATAAATGTGAGGAAACGCAACCTCCGTATCGGCGTTATTGTTAAACATCGCAGACATTTGAGCAAGAACTGCGAAAAATGGCACCGCGAGCAGAGATGGGCGAGGAGTGTCGTCTGCTGTCGCCGTCTGCTCTTGTCGTCTGCTTCTGCACGGACGCTGAACTGACTCCGGAGCCGGTGCAAGATTTTGAGGAACTGGGTCTGAACTCGTTTAGAACTGGGATGAATCGAACGCGCCAGTGCAGCGGTCGTGCAATTTCCGGTTGAATCGAATGCGCCAGTTCTTGCACTGCTGAACTAGTTCAGCCAGTTCAGGCGAATCGAACAGACCTAGAGTATAGTGCAGCTAAATAAGCTACGCTTCAGAGTAACGACACTTGGCCATGTTTTGGCTTAAAATCATGGTTTCCAGCTATCTGAAGCTTTATCTCAAATCACAGGAAACGTTTTTCCACTCTCCATAAATGTCTAAACAGTTCGCAACAGAGAAAAGCAATATTACATGGGCTTCCTAACACCGAATCTAATGCTGAGGAAGTCGCACTTTTGAATCATGACGATTGACAGTTGCGTCTGCTCTGCACAAGCCCCAAAATGGCGGCGCCCACAACAATGTCGGGGAACGAAGTGCCGATACTCAAAGCGCAGCTCATTTAGTGGCTCTACGGCACACGACGGCAAATGCACATCAAGCTATTCTTGAACACGTGTCGCCATCTGTATTTCATATAAAGAACTGCAATTTGCCGTTAGTGAGCGGGAAACGTTTGAGGTCTAATAACATTCTTCGCGCGTAATACATATATCGACATGGAAGTTCTAGAAAATGTAATATTGAAGGAAATTTAATGCCTCGTAATTTTGATTTAGTTGACGTGATTCCGTTTTTATAGCTCGGTAAAATAATACCATTTTAAACTTTCTATTTTTATTTTAAAATCTTCATTATCTGTACAGTTCGTTGTTTACTTTTTAAATTCATTATATACAACCGACCGTTCACGTAAAATATCGTTGTCGATGGAACGTTATAAATCGAGAAATCGTTTTTTTTATATTTTTTTTTCAATATTAGAGACTGGTCTATTAAAAGCTGAATAATTAACCAACAACTAAAAATAATCTTAATATCGAGACGTGTCGTTCGTCGTTGTCGTGGAATAACACTTCTTCAATTTGGCCTTAATTTTATCTCTGTAGGATACACAGAAAGTTATAAACCATTTAAAAAGAACCAAATCGTCATACATTATATCATATGTCGTTTAATTTAGCTTTACTTTTTGCATCAGTTCGAAAGAGTACCGCAAAACCTCTTTCTGCGTGTGGTTCACTCAAATCCTGGACCTCGTAGGGAAAACAATATGTCCTCTTAATTATTTATCGTCCCTCCACTCCACTATCGTTGAATGTTTCTTATAGAACGTTTCGTAGCTAAAGGTCCTCCAGCGTGGAACCTTATAACTTAAAAAAAAAAAAAAAATTAAAAATCTCCAAAAAAGCAAAAATCGAAGAAAAGCTTTTTGGTGGAAAGCTCATCACCCTTTTAAACCTGAAGAAAATCTCGGAATAGAAACGTCAAACTGACCACGAAGATCTATAGTTGAAAATAACGTTGGGAAAAGGGGGGACGCGTCAGGGCCATGGTAGCTAAACTTGGAACTACAAATATACGCGTTACTATTATTGACAGTGGCCACTATACAGTATATATAGGAGGTATTCATTGGCCGCCATATTTGAGGTCACTGTTTAGAGCGCATGCTCAGAACGAGCTCGCATTAATAGGCTGCCAAGACCGGCAATCTTGATGGTGCGGGGTGCACATCGCAAAATAACTGTGGAGGCTCGCCATCAGCATGTGCTCAGCATTAGCGCACACAGATATGGCCGCCAGTGAATACACCCTATTGTGGAGACTCAAGAACAGACAACCGTTTCGCTGGTGTCCACGACCGTTCTAACCCGCGCTCGTCCTGAGCGCGCGCTAGCTTCCCCCCCTCACGAGCCATCTTTATTCTCTTCCTCTTTAAATCCCCACATCATTCCCCCTCTCGGGGGGGGGGGGGGGGGGGGGGGAGTTTCTTAATCAGGTGGTCTTCGTTCGTCCCCTCCCAGAGCAGACGCCCTGTGAAGCCACTTCTAAGCTTGTCTTCGGGGCCACCCCCTCAACGCCGCTTTTGGACGATCCGGAGAGACTTGCTGCTTCTTGGTCATCGAGCAGATGACGGAAGGGGAATAGAAGTCAATCAGCGTCGAGAAAGAGTGTCTTGATACAGAGATGACGTTGCCTTGCGTAGTTGTCAGACCATCAGAGAACTGCTAGAGAACCATCGAAGCATCCTGACGGAACCATCACTGGTTCCACGAGGCCGTCATTGCTTTCGGCACAAAGTAACAGTCGAACTGGTCGACCCAACTGCTGCGGCTCTTTCTCTTTTGCAGCGCCCTTGGAAAATGAGCCTTCAGGAGGAGCGGACAAGCAGAGCCCTGTGAAGTCACGTCTAAGCTCGTCTTCGGAGCCACCGCCTCAACGTTCCGTTAGGAAGATCCGGAGAGACTTGCTACTTCTTCGTCGTCGAGCAGATGACGGAAGGAGATGCACATCGATGAGTGTCGAGAGAGTGTATAGTAATACAGAGTTTATGGTGCATTTGCAAGTGATGCCAGGGTGGCCAGGACAGACGTACTTTCTTGGTCATGACTTGCCGGTGGGGGGTGGTCGGTGAGGCCTTGGTGATGGGCGGTGTCCGCCCCTCGTCTTCAGAATGGTCTATTGTCGCGCCGGAATTTGATGATGGCTTCTTGTGGACGTAGCGGAACGGTTTGAGTATTATTTTTGCTTAAGAGGGTACAGAGTCCAATGTGGTGAATTACATCTCGTCGTCGCTAAGTCTGACGTTCGCCAGTTCTGGTGGTAAGGTTAGTGTTGGGCGCAGGCGTTCGGGGCAGGCACGGCCAACAATAAGGAGGGCGGCCTCGATGTCGGCAGGTGTGAGGGCCCGTGATCCAGCCCGCACCAGCGCCCGCTGGCGGTCTTCTCGGTCGTGGTGAAGTGCTCCTTGATGATGTTGTTCGCATGAAATGAGTGGGACGCGGCAAAGTTCACAGATGTCGGCGTATTCTTCATCGTCGTAGGCGGCGGGCAGATCTGCAGCATAGCGCTCCGTCAGTGTCCGTCGCCGGCTAGCTCAGTCGGTAGACTGAGCTAGCCGGCGACGGACACTGACGGCTAGCTCAGTCGGTAGAGCATGAGACTCTTAATCTCAGGGTCGTGGGTTCGGGCCCCACGTTGGGCGCCAATGTCGAGACTCAAGAACAGACAACCGTTTCGCTGGTGTCCACGACCGTTCTAACCCGCGCTCGTCCTGAGCGCGCGCTAGCTTCCCCCCCTCACGAGCCATCTTTATTCTCTTCCTCTTTAAATCCCCACATCATTCCCCCTCTCGGGGGGGGGGGGGGGGGGAGTTTCTTAATCAGGTGGTCTTCGTTCGTCCCCTCCCAGAGCAGACGCCCTGTGAAGCCACTTCTAAGCTTGTCTTCGGGGCCACCCCCTCAACGCCGCTTTTGGACGATCCGGAGAGACTTGCTGCTTCTTGGTCATCGAGCAGATGACGGAAGGGGATAGAAGTCAATGAGCGTCGAGAAAGAGTGTCTTGATACAGAGATGACGTTGCCTTGCGTAGTTGTCAGACCATCAGAGAACTGCTAGAGAACCATCGAAGCATCCTGACGGAACCATCACTGGTTCCACGAGGCCGTCATTGCTTTCGGCACCAAGTAACAGTCGAACTGGTCGACCCAACTGCTGCGGCTCTTTCTCTTTTGCAGCGCCCTTGGAAAATGAGCCTTCAGGAGGAGCGGACAAGCAGAGCCCTGTGAAGTCACGTCTAAGCTCGTCTTCGGAGCCACCGCCTCAACGTTCCGTTAGGAAGATCCGGAGAGACTTGCTACTTCTTCGTCGTCGAGCAGATGACGGAAGGAGATGCACATCGATGAGTGTCGAGAGAGTGTATAGTAATACAGAGTTTATGGTGCCTTTGCAAGTGATGCCAGGGTGGCCAGGACAGACGTACTTTCTTGGTCATGACTTGCCGGTGGGGGGTGGTCGGTGAGGCCTTGGTGATGGGCGGTGTCCGCCCCTCGTCTTCAGAATGGTCTATTGTCGCGCCGGAATTTGATGATGGCTTCTATGTGGACGTAGCGGAACGGTTTGAGTATTATTTTTGCTTAAGAGGGTACAGAGTCCAATGTGGTGATTACATCTCGTCGTCGCTAAGTCTGACGTTCGCCAGTTCTGGTGGTAAGGTTAGTGTTGGGCGCAGGCGTTCGGGGCAGGCACGGCCAACAATAAGGAGGGCGGCCTCGATGTCGGCAGGTGTGAGGGCCCGTGATCCAGCCCGCACCAGCGCCCGCTGGCGGTCTTCTCGGTCGTGGTGAAGTGCTCCTTGATGATGTTGTTCGCATGAAATGAGTGGGACGCGGCAAAGTTCACAGATGTCGGCGTATTCTTCATCGTCGTAGGCGGCGGGCAGATCTGCAGCATAGCGCTCCGTCAGTGTCCGTCGCCGGCTAGCTCAGTCGGTAGACTGAGCTAGCCGGCGACGGACACTGACGGCTAGCTCAGTCGGTAGAGCATGAGACTCTTAATCTCAGGGTCGTGGGTTCGGGCCCCACGTTGGGCGCCAATGTGGAGACTCAAGAACAGACAACCGTTTCGCTGGTGTCCACGACCGTTCTAACCCGCGCTCGTCCTGAGCGCGCGCTAGCTTCACCCCCTCACGAGCCATCTTTATTCTCTTCCTTTTTAAATCCCCACAATATATATATATATATATATATATATATATATATATATATATATATATATATATATATATATATATATATATATATATATATATATATATGGGCGGTTTCATTTGGATTCAGGCAACGAGTGGCAGTCGTATTTTTTATTTTGCTTCAAACTTTTATATTTTGTGGAGCATGTTCCAAGAAGAACAATCCTTTTTATTTTAATATCCTGACATGGTTAGTTCCTGAGAAAAAAAATCTCGAAGAAGCGGGAAAGAACTACGAGGTTTTGACGATTGTCGTGTGTGGCGTTTTTGAATCACTCTCAATCTAAAAGTATTCAAACGAGAGCGTCTATATTTTTTTAGTGTGATATATATGCAAGTAGGCAAGACGACATTATAACTTCTATTTATTATTCGTTGCTCCAAATTTTGTAAAAAAAACCCAAACATGCCTCCGCGAACAACTGTGACCTAAATTGCGGATTTTATTTTGAGTCTACTATGTTAAGTATCGCTTTTAAAATAATACCACGTGTAAAACCTTTCATTGCCTTCCAAATTAAGCAAAGTTTGTGTTTTTATCATGTACGAGTACTGAGAAATAAATTATGAAACAGAGAGGATTTTCACTTTTCGTTCAACTTCAGCACGCTGTATAAAAAAAAAAAAACTCATTTTTAATTTTTTTTTTTTTCTCGCGTCGCGTTCTCTTCACACCCTTCTTTTAGCCAGAGTACATTCCGTTAGAGGAATTTGTCTTGGTTTTGAGTTTTAAGCATCTAAATATGCTAAAAAAGAGCAAATGCCTATGGTGGGTTTTGACGATTTTCGTGTGTGGCGTTTTTGAACCACTCCCAATCTCAAAGTATTCAAAAGAGAACTTCTATATTTTTTTATTGTGATATATATGCAAATCGGTAAAACGACATTCCAACTACTATTTATTATTCGTCGATACAATTTTCCTAAAAATCCCCAAACATGCCTCCGCGAACAACTGTGACCTAAATTGCGGATTTTATTTTGAGTCGACTATGTTTAGTATCGCTTTTGAAATAATAATACGTTTAGAACCTTTCATTGCCTTCCACATTATGTAAAGTTTGTGTCTTAATCACGTACGAGTACTGAGAAATAAATTATAAAACAGAGAAGGTTTTCACTTTTCGTTCAATTTCAGCACGCTGTATAAAAAAAAAAAAAATTTCTTTTTTTTTTTGCTTCGCGTTTTTTTTTTTTAGATCCTTATTTTACCCAGAATACATTCTGCTAGAGGTATATGCACTGGTTTTGAGTTTTAAGCCTCTAAATATGCTGAAAAATGATTCGGTTCTGTTGTCAACATGAATTTCGCATTAAAAATATTAAATTTGGCATTTAAAAATCTAGGTTTCCAATAGGAAGTGTATTTTTACTCTAATGTTTTACAATTTCATACTTTGATATTTTTAACGTAGTATAGATTATGTAGCGCATAGGGTTTAGGCTTGAGGACTCTCCAATCATGGCACCGGCGGAAATTGTCTGAAAACCCGCTTTCGGCAGTTGCGATTTTATAGTGTTTAGACGTTTGGAATTGCAAACTTGTTATTATACGCCTAACGACATTCATGTTTTATATGAGTATTTATTCAACGTCCCTTAGATTATTATAATAAAGAATAAAATATACAGCTATAACCCATAAACCCACCATCCGGTTTTGCTCTTTTTTAGCATATTTAGAGGCTTAAAACTCACAACTAGTGCATACACCTCTAACAGAATGTATTCTGGCTTAAAGAAAAGTTAAAAAAAAAACGAGACGGAAAAAAAAATAAAAAGAAGTTTTGTTTTTTAATTTTTTTACAGCGTGCTGAAATTGAACAAAAAGTGAAAACCTTCTCTCTTTCATAATTTATTTCTCAGTACTCGTACGTGATTAAGACACAAACTTTACATAATGTGGAAGGCAATGAAAGGTTCTACACGTGGTATTATTTTAAAAACAAAACTAAACATAGTCGACAAAAAAAAAAAAAAATCCGCAGTTTAGGTCACAGCTGTTCGCGGAGGCATGTTTGGGGATTTTTACAAAGATTGGATCGACGAATAATAAATAGCAGTTGGAATGTCGTTTTACCGACTTGCATATATATCACAATAAAAAAAATATCGAAACTTTCTTTTGAATACTTTGAAATTAAGAGTGGTTCAAAAACGCTACACACGAAAATCGTCAAATCCCACCATAGGCATTTGCTCTTTTTTAGCATATTTAGAGGCTTAAAACTCACAACTAGTGCATACACCTCTAACAGAATGTATTCTGGCTTAAAGAAAAGTTAAAAAAAAAACGAGACGGAAAAAAAAATAAAAAGAAGTTTTGTTTTTAATTTTTTTACAGCGTGCTGAAATTGAACAAAAAGTGAAAACCTTCTCTCTTTCATAATTTATTTCTCAGTACTCGTACGTGATTAAGACACAAACTTTACATAATGTGGAAGGCAATGAAAGGTTCTACACGTGGTATTATTTTAAAAACAAAACTAAACATAGTCGACAAAAAAAAAAAAAAAATCCGCAGTTTAGGTCACAGCTGTTCGCGGAGGCATGTTTGGGGATTTTTACAAAGATTGGATCGACGAATAATAAATAGCAGTTGGAATGTCGTTTTACCGACTTGCATATATATCACAATAAAAAAAATATCGAAACTTTCTTTTGAATACTTTGAAATTAAGAGTGGTTCAAAAACGCTACACACGAAAATCGTCAAATCCCACCATAGGCATTTGCTCTTTTTTAGCATATTTAGAGGCTTAAAACTCAAAACCAAGGCAAATACCTCTAACGGAATGTACTCTGGCTAAAAGAAGGGTGCGAAGAGAACGCGACGCGAGAAAAAGAAAAAAAATTAAAAATGTTTTTTTTTTTTTTTTTTTATACAGCGTGCTGAAGTTGAACAAAAAGTGAAAACCCTCTCTGTTTCATAATTTATTTCTCAGTACTCGTACATGATAAAAACACAAACTTTGCTTAATTTGGAAGGCAATGAAAGGTTCTACACGTGGTAATATTTTAAAAGCGATACTAAACATAGTCAACTCAAAATAAAATCCGCAATTTAGGTCACAGTTGTTCGCGGAGGCATGTTTGGGGATTTTTAGCAAAATTGGAGCGACGAATAATAAATAGCAATTATAATGTCGTTTTACCTACTTGCATATATATCATACTAAAACATATAGACGCTCTCTTTTGAATACTTTGGGATTGAGAGTAATTCAAAATCGCCACACACGACAATCGTCAAAACCTCGTCGTTCTTTCCCGCTTCTTTGAGATTTTTTTTCTCAGGAACTAATCATGTCAGGACATTAAAATAAAAAGGATCGTTCTTCTTGGAACATGCTACACAAAACATAAAAATTTGAAGCAAAATAAAAAATACGACTGCCACTCGTTGCCTGAATCCAAATGAAACCGCCCATATATATATATATATATATATATATATTATATATATATATATATATATATATATATATATATATATATATATATATATATATATATATATATAACGAATAACTGACACGGCGCTTATGAGCTCACTGCAGTGGCGTCTAAACACGTTCAAGAAACCGGTAAGCGTATTGGTGGGAGTCATGAAACTAACGAAATAATGAATACGTAATATAAGGAACGAAACTGACACATGTTTGAAAGATGTGCCAGTGTCGTTCCTTGTCTTATGTGCTTATTTCTTTTTATTTGTTATAAAGCTGTTTAGTGGGCTGCACGACGCAACTCGGAAAGAGTGAGCGAGATGCTGATTTTCTCAGCTTCGTTTATTGCTCGTGGGTTAGCAAGCGGACGGCTATCACGGCGTATATGACTTGCTGGCAGATAAAAACTGTCTACAAAATTGGGTGGTTTTTCTTTTTTGTCGCAAAGTCTGGAAGAGGTTATCTTAAGCAATTTATTCACAGAAATCGACGATTTTTGTTTAGTGACGTATTGTTTCCTTATTTTGCCACTTCTTTCAAAAAAAATATTTCGGCGAATTGTAGTTAGAATTGGTCCTACGCCCAAACGCTAGGTAATTATTATGTATGGTATCACTCTCACTGAGTGTTGTTGTCGTTCGACGAATTTATTTTTAAGTAAATGGACGTAGCTTCGTCAACCCTCCTTGTACGGATTAGACTAGTACGGATTGTCAAATCCGCTTGTTGTTCGACTAGTTTCTGGTCGAAGGGCGTGGTTTTTCACGCTCCAGAGTTTCGGCTGCAGGAGGATCAGCCTTGTGTTATTTTTTTTCATTTATTTTGTAATTGTTGGATAGGTAGCGGACGCAGGAAAAAGGGCGTAGTCGTACAATTATTTTAGAATACAAATGGAGCATGTAGCCTACGGTTCGGCCATGCGCGTCGTAGGCGGAAGTAAAAGTGTGAAAAGTGACGGGACTCTAAAGGTATCTGTGTTCGGATGCTCAAGTTAAATGCAGTGTTGAAAAATAAGTGGCCTCTTCCACGAACTGCCATTAGACGAGTTTTCCGGTTACAGATTGGTCTGCTTAACAAGTTGCCCTTCGAAGAATCGCTCTTCGACGAATTGGCTTTTAACGAGTTGGCCTACACCTGGTGTAAGTCACTCACATCATTCAGACCTCACCCTTTTAGGCTTTGAGAAATATTTAAATCTTCCGCGTTGTGAGGCAGTTTTCGTTCCTGGAGATAGATGGCGCCAACCACCCAGGAATATTTTTATCTCAAAGTAATTCTCACTATTTCATGGTGATTAGAACCGTAATTAGCATTATTTTATGGATACTCCTAGAGATTATATCAAGGTTCTGTTGATAAAGAAAAGAATTAGGGGTTCACGTGCCGGTCAAGAAAGGGCATCTTTGTTCGCAAACATTAAGAAAGGAAATATAAAAAAAAGTGACAAAAAAAAAAAGAGCGGAGAAGGTAGAAATAAATTAATGGGATCGTTTTCGTTATTTACTTTTAGTAAGCTTTTCCGCTTTAATAAATAAATGCTGATAGGCTCCGTGTCGTCTCGACTGCTGCTTAGTGAAAGGTAGTACACGCGGAGACAAGGCTGGGTTAATTTTATAGGACTATGATAAGGCGCCGCATGCACCGAACTCTATCCTAGACGGAACCTGTTGTTTCTGCCTGTATGTACGATGGTTTTACAAATAAGCGTTTCCGGGGTTTCCGGGGCCTTGCAATTCACCGCACACGGTGCTTCGGCTGCAAGAGTTACCAGTGCTCAATGTGTGGGCGCAGAGGTGTAGTTTTTCTTCTTCTTCTATTTCTTTTTGTATTTTTGCTCGTGAGCATGCACACTTCTTTGGGGGGCGTATGCAAAGCTTAAAGAAAATTAGACCCGTCGAGGAGATGGCGGAAGATGTTCAGCCATGTTAAATCATTTACGTGTTTCTGAAAGCGGTCACTTGAGTGGTTCCGTTCCTTCCTTTCCTTGCTACCCTTCGCGATGCTACTGCCTCAAAGTTGTCCGAGTCATTAATAATTGACCAACATTGATGTTCCCAATTTTCTTTGTTTACTGATAAAATAAATTCATGAACGTTCGTTTGAAGGATAATTCTAATAAAAATGAACAAAATACAATGGACGCGCAAAGATGTGGCGGAGAATCTGATATTGTTACCGGAGTCATCCGAACGATCTAGTAAAACTCCCTGGTATTACGTGAATTTCAATCGAATTTGACTACGACGAAGCTTCTGTACGTCCTCGCTATCCACACTCACTCATTCGACAATTGTGCGGAATATCTACGGTTACGTCAATTTACATAAGAATCCATCATTTTTGACACCGGGCTCTTTAAACGATACGTCGGGTAAGTCTGAGAAACGCACGAATAATCTCCAGTAAAAGCTTTTACTATTTGAAGAATCCTTGAATTTTGGACTCCTAGTCCGAAACGGCGCAGCTTACATTTTCCCTTCATTCGTGAATTCTTTGTCGATAGTCTTGCAATTTTAAAATACAATCCTCTCTGAAACTCCACTTCCCCCACCCAAAAACACACACAAAAAACTGACTTTTTTTAGAAAAATTTTGTTTAATGAGTGATTATTTAAAAACAAAAAGACGTCACCACACGGGGGTCTACCTACAAAGTCTGATGTGATTACGATTGTGAAAGAGCTGCTTAAGAGTCCTCTAAGTTACAAGTAATTTAGTTTGAGGACTTCCAGCCCCGGATCTGCAGTGGAACGTTTCGCAGACAGCTTCTCGCATCCCCAGAAAGTATTTCGGAGCACTGGAAGATCTAATCGACACGCGAAAGGACGCCAAGTAATACCAAACTTAATGATACTAATGGCGACATGAAGTGAATTTGCCTCCTGTGGATCAGGTTTTTACCTTGAAATAAAACAGCACAGTGTAATGATTCAATCGACAGACGAAATTCGTGCTTGTTTATTTGTTATTTTACTTTCTCGAGTTATCCATTCATGATTTCTGTGATGTTTCTAAACTATGGCAGAGCGAAAGAGGTTAGGAAATACCGTATTCTAACAAGCTCATTGTTTTATCTTAAAGGCCCGTTCACACTCTTGCGACCGAGTAAGACCGAGAGAGACCAGACCGGTTTTTAAGCCTCTTGCGATCTCTTAGGACCAGCTCCGCTGCAACGCATCCGGTCCTAAGAAGTCGCAAAAGGCTTAAAAACTGGTCTGGTCTCTCTCGGTCTTAGTCGGTTGCAAGAGTGTGAACGGCGCTTAACGCAACACACTTTAAAAATAAAAAAAAAAACTGTAAAATAAATAAAATAAAAAATTACGTTTTAAATTAACTTGAAAAAAAAAAACATACAATTCTATACATGTTAACTCTGGGCAAAAGAGGTTCAAATAGGTTTCCCGCGTGATACCTGACCGCTACACAATTCCTGGTGTCAAACACATTCGTTGATCACAAGAGTGAACCAAACACCATATTATTCTTCACTCCATTTTAAGACAGAGTGGGAAGAAAGTGCATGGCTTAGTAAACACACCCACACACACACACACACACACACATATTCAGCATTGTCATTAGCTACTTAGAGAAACGCGCCAGAAAGCGTATGAGCTCCAACGCTCACCGAGACAAAACAAGAAGTCATCGTTGCATAATTGACAATGAAGCCTCCCCAAATCCGAGTAAGCATCAGATCAAAACTATCAAACAGTTGAACATAAAACATAGGTTATTTCTTACACCAACAGTTACAAGTGATCTCTACTATTAAAAATAAATATTGTCAACAGAACACAGTAACAAGTAGCAAGGAATAACACTCCAAAGTTCTTTTGCAGCCATCATATCCAGCCCTAAAGACCCCACGTGGAAATGGTCTAACAAGAGACGTCGTGAAAGAGCCTCAAATCACGTGGACAACGATGACAAAGCACAAAACAGAGACACACGATCAAGAAGACGGTGGCCCAGGTGAGACAACGCTGAGAGCGGAGCCCAACATCAACAACCAACCAGCCAGCCAGCAGACGAGCGAGGTGCGCACAACACACGCATCTCACCTGTCCTGGCGTTCCCAAGCTTTCTCCTCTCCCCTCGCCAGGGTAGCGAAGGGAAAGCCTACGCTGCTCCCCTCCTTCCCCCCTCCTCCTCCTCGAACCGGTCTCCGATTTCTTTGTGACGGCATTCCTTTGCCGAAACAAGATGGACGCCGGCCGCGTACAGGAAGCCGGCCGACCTCGTAACGCCCCACTCCATTGGTCGCAAACGGGTTGCTCGCGTTCGGAGGACCAATCGTGAGGCGCGTTACATTCCTCCGCTCCCCCTCCGCTCACTCAGGGAGTCCCCTCTCCAAGCGGTACCACGCACAGCCAGCGGTCACGAACCAAGTTCCCGACGGCGCTCCGACCGGCGACGAGGAAGACCAGCGGACGCCAAACTCGGCGTCGACATCGTATTTTCGGGCGGGAACAGAACGGAGTGCTTGTTTCTGTATTCTTTTACCGCGTGACGGATTCCTGTGACACCGAACGAGCCATCGCCAGTGGTGCTCCGTCAAGCCGTGCTGGATGCTTTCACCGAGTGCTGTGTCCATGGAGTGTATCTGCCGCGTCCGCCGACGTGCTCTAGTGTGACTGCCCCGTCCACAAACCGGACGGTAGGGTGTTGTCCCCCGTCAGGATGAGCACCACACCGATCTGCCGCTGCCGGGTCCTTTATTTGGGCTCGGCGGTGCCGCACATCACGAAGGACGGCCTGCAGGGCATACAAGAGCCGCTCAGGGAGCTCTATCCCGAACAGGGGCCCCTGTCCGCCCGCGGCATCGACTCCTGGCTCAGCGTGTGGAGTAACGGCCTGCTCCTGGAGAACGTGGACGAGTCGAGGCGTCAGCACGTCCGCTTCTTCCCCATCGAAACCCTGCACTACTGCGCTGCCGTGCGCTACGTCGTGGTGCCCGGCTCGAGTGGCACTGAGCGCGTCGAAAAGTTCCTGCCCCTGGATAGCCCGTTCGCGAGGCACGCCGGCCCCCAGCAGCCGCCACTGTTCGCCTGCATTCTTCGTCGGACGACCGGGATTAAGGTGCTCGAGTGTCACGCTTTCATCTGCAAGAAGGAGCCCGCCGCCAATGCGCTAGTGCGGTGCTGCTTCCACGCCTACGCTGACTGCACCTACGCCAAGCAGCTCGAGGAGAACCCCTACACCCTGGACGGGCCTCCAAGAAGAGCTCAGTCTGTGGTCGGCTTGGATACTGTACAGAAAGTCGAAGCCTGGAGGCATCAGCAGTCGGAACCATCCACGAGCAACGGAGTGGCCCACGCCAACGGCGGCTCCATTCTTCTGGACGATGAAACCGAAGACGAAGAGGGCAACTACAAGGTGTGGACTGGCCCTGCCCCCAGAGAGCTGGTCTACATGGATACGACGGGCACGCTACGTAGCGTCCACTCAACCACAGGGGGGACATCGAGGATGTCTCGACCCAGGCAGTTGGCGATACCTTCCCGGCCACCGCCGCCACCGCTGCCCCCGCTTCCTCCTCCCGGCTCGAACAAGACGAACGGCCATCATAAGGACACGTCCAAGTCAAAGAAGAAGTCTAAATCTAAGTCGGGATCGCCGCAACAACACAATGGCTACAGCGTCATCTCGGGCTACAGCGGCAACCACCCTCCACCGCCCATGATGGTCCACTCCGAGAGGGCGCGAAGGCCTCCCGAAAGGCCCATGTTGTACAGCGCGGAGGAACCATCTTACATTCCAGCGGTGCGTGCCATGAGCCCGACGGCATCGTACCAGCCCGGCATGTTTCCGCACGACCAGTACTTCATGCAGAACTACGGCACGTCATCGCGACCGCACAGCAACGGCAAATCCAGATCGGACCACGCTTCCAAGAAGGACCCGCATCACCACTCCCGTCGTAGCAACGGGGCCGCCGAAGCCCCCGGCGACGGCGACGACTCCGACTCACCCTTCAACACGGGCATCTACAAGAAGAAGGGCCACCTCAACGAACGCGCCTTCTCCTACTCCATCAGGCAGGAGCACCGCTCGCGGTCCAACAGCCTGGCAAACCTCCACTTTCTCAACGGTGGTGGAGAGGCCGAACCCGGGCCGAACGGCCTGGACAAGAAGGATAGGGAACTCGCGCAGCTGGTGAACGACCTGGACTTGAGGGACAACGGAGGATACCCGGGGCCCGTGCACAGGGCCGTGACTCCGGACTCAAACTTCATTCGGAAGAAGCCGTCTTCCAAGGGCTACCTGAGATGAACGAGGTGAGGGGCCCCGATCGGAACTCTCTTCCCAAGGGTCGCTGGTAACCGGCTGTCGCTCCTGTTGTCGCGGTATGCGGAAAGATGGGGGAGACCCCGAGGGGGTTTTGCACGCTTTGCAAACGGCAAAGCAGGCTAGGTCGTGACCCAGCGTTGCCAGACTCAAATGTATACCGCGCGTGTACAGAAGTGTCGTCGTTGTCTTTTGTTAATCTTTGTGTGTGCGTTAGTTGTGCGTGCCTTCAGCGGGATTTAGACAGACTGAGCATCTTTAAAGAAATGTTCAGATCTTCCTCACGATTGAATGTTCTTAGTCCGAAATCACAGCAACGAGCCAGTTTGCTCTGGATAGCTTTCTTCAGCTGCATTTTGCATGGCGGTGTCATATGGGATTCAATCAGTGCTCTAGCTCGGTGCGTGCACAAACTCAGTCACTCCCTAGCACCCTGGTCACTACCATAATCCTTCTTCCCTCGCCAAGTGTTCTTCTATAACAACGCGAATCACGAGAGTTGAGCCCTTTTATCTCAAGAGTAAAATTGTGGACATAGTAATTGAACGTAACTCATGGCTCCTACCCCGTGTAATCAAAATACTCCCGTTCCGAAAGGGTGCAATAGTCATGCCCTTTCTTGCGTTGATTTCTCCATGAAACGGTTAATTTTGCGAGGAGCATAGCAATTAATAAGTTAGCGGATGGCGCCTCCGCTCCAAATACCGCGAGAGGGCCCGGAGGAAAGATTACAGCGTGTCTTTAATGGCTTGCCTTCCACATTGAGTAGGGGCAGAGAAAGGCACTCGACATGCGGGGCAGTTACTAAGGGCATTCCTGTGCATCTCCGACGTAAGTGACGCTGCCAACACTGACGCGAGTTCCTGTGGAATGTGGACAGAAGCGGCCAGTGACGTGCTTGCCAGAGACAGAACAATCGTAGAAACCAGTTTCCAGAGGCGGCACTTTGAGGGGATGTCTGCCTTCGTGGGTCGTGTGGCTGTAGGGATTCGCACTGCTCCCTCTGTAAGTGCTTGCAAATTAATAGATAGGTCTTTGGGTTATACGGATGAGGAATGGTCCATGCTGAAGGGACAAATGCTGCCATGTGTCGGGACGGACACGCACGTACATATATATGTATATTATGTTTGCATTGTCTCGTTGCTGTGACCAAATGACGAGAAAATGTGCGAGCGACCGCTCTGTGTCCTAACAAAAAGGTGTAACAAGCTTAACAAAAATTTTGTCCTGTAGGGCTATAGAATTGATGATGTCGTAATCGCTAAACAAGTGTTTTATTTTTTTTTAATCGTGCATTGTTGTTGTTCTTTTGAAAATCGCGAGTGTTATGAGCGGACGATCGTAGCAAGGACTACAACGCCTCACTTGAATGTTACCGATAAATAAAAGGCTTCTTGGCAAAACGAGAAATGAGTCAATTTTCATTTACGTAATGTTAGGTCTTCTATGCTGCAAGGCTGTTCGAATGAAGAAGTTTAAGTGGGTTGATTGCATTAGTCAGCTCACTGAAAATTCTGCGGGAGCGAATGGATAGTAATTTACGTTATATCTTAGGCGTTCGTTATAACACGTATTAATGTACGATATTCCTGATTAAGTTAGAAGAAACAAATAGAGATAAGGAATTAAAATAAAATTTACACAAAAATACAGAACTCAGTATTTGTATAGTAACAGCAAAACACGTCGCTATTAAAGTGTTAGTTTTGTTAGTATTTGAACTCAATGAGGAATAAGTTACTGAGATACGATCATTTTTTATTTAGTATTAAAATGTACATAACTCCTGTTGTTGCGGACCATACAAGGAATATGGTAAAGGCTCAACATTTTGCTAGGGCATTTCAGATTTATTGTTTAAGGCTCCTCGTCTCACAGCGGAAATGATGACGGGAGTCTTCACACGACACATTGTTGAACATTAGAAGATCAACAAGCCCGACAGCGGAAGGCTCGAATGTCGTTACGTATTTTTAGAGGGATCTCAGCAGAGGCACGAAATGGACACACGGAACACCGAGGGAACAAAAGGCCCGTTTATCTCGTGTCCTATTTCGTCGTCTTTCTAATAGAAAGCCGAGCCTTCATTAATTCTTTATCGATGTTCCGTATACGATGGAGCAGTGTCATGCTCACTCTCTAAATCCTGTTGTCGATAGAAGCAAAGAACATCTCCTACAGACATGTCATTTTGTTTGTAACATGTTTACCGAACGTGCGTAACCATCTCGCACGTAGTGCGCACGTTTGTGAACATACGACGCCGTGGAACACGAGTTCTGAAACCTTTCAATATCCAGGAACCACCATATCTTTCTCGACCGACGGCCGAGGAGCACTTTTTTGGTCTTGGTAAGGATAGAATGCAGCAGTGTACACAATGATTTTCATACTCGGCTTAGAGGTATGCATCACTGGATGGATCAAATCTTTAAAAAATGATGCTCATACGAGCAAAAACGCTTTACGCAGAGGCGGAGCTGGTCGATACAATCTAGTTAGGAGATCGGGAAGTTTCTTATGTCAGCGATCACACCGCAAAATACGTCCTACCAAAAGAGAGTCTCTAGACACTGTCCGAGGCATGTTTCTTCCCCGTAAGGTGCTCCTGTCACTCGGTTCGTATACAAGCACTGTCTGCACACATGTTAGAAGCATACATGCTTGGAACATGCTTGAGCCATGTCCTGGGATAATGTGACGCATGGGCAGTGGGACTGCGGCTTTAGGGATGACACTCTGGTGAACCCTTCAGTGAAACCCAGTTTGAAAACCCATGCTGTGGAAGGTTGTGTGGGCGGGCCGCCAAAAAATCGGTGTCTTTTGCGCTCGGGAGATTATTCCCATGAAAGGAGTCGAAGACTTCGAACGACGATCGCTATACACTGACGCATTATTAATGCTGCAGAGGGAACACTGTGATATATATATATATATATATATATATATATATATATATATATATATTATATATAATACGGTACAGTTACGTCGTTAATATGGACACCTCCGTTCCTCCCCCCCCCCCCCCCCCCTTCCAAAAGAAATAAAGCGTCCATAGTGTGAGGTGCCCATAATAACGAGAAAAAAATGCGTGTATTTTACCCAGTTCGTGCCCGTAAATGTTATCTATATAGTGCGGTACCATGTATTTCCGTGGTTCATGTTATGCCCGCGTCCCACTAGAGCGACAGACAGGAACAAACGACAGCGACAAGCCTCAAACCAGAGTCTTTCGCGATTTCAGAGGCTTTGTAGAATAAAGAAGGCTATGCTCAGACACGAGCATCATGCACGCGCGGGTATCTTTGGCAGGCTTGCAATCGCTCGTGCTTACTTCACGAGCACCGAACGACTAAACGCCTGCCAAAGGTACCATCGCGAGCATGCTGCATGGGTTTGAGGCTTGTCGCTGTCTTTTGTTTCTGTCTGTCGCTGTAGTGGGACACGGCATTAGAGACACGAGTGTAGTTCATTTTTGAACTTCACAAAATGAATACCAATGTTTGTGCAATATAAAAGCAAACAGAAAATCTTTTAATAATTTAGTTCGTTTGTAACCCCGTGTTCCGCCACGAAGCTTCTGCCGAACGTGCGTCAAACTTTTGCGCTAGAAACTCTAAAAAGTCGAACCTGGTCGAACTTGACCACTGAAATGGTTCGCGACATCCCTACTGCGGAGTGGCTTGGATAGAACCCATCTCTTGACACCATTACATATGATCTGGTTTTCGAGACTGAAGCATCCGCGCAAAGACTATTATTGAGTGCCTTGATGTACGGCTCCGCACGAAAACACATTTCTTGCCTGGGAATGCGAACGGACGACGAAAAAGAAAAAAAGAAAAAAGGGGCGACATAAGCGGAAAACAGAAGAAAAAAGGACACACAAACTCGACACTCGAGTTCTCTGACATCTGTCTGCTCTTGCTCGTGCTTTTACCGTGTCGTCCTTCCGGAATGGTGGGCTGGCCGAAAATCTCTCCGCCGTTCTAATACGCGGCGCCGACCGTTCTCGTAAAGTGGCACATCCCAGCAAATAAAACCGGTCTCCGGTTTCCAGAAAGTGGCCCGCGGATCCCACTAGACGGCGTGCGCGTAGCGTGGCCACCGACGTCGCATGATTCAGCACGCTTCCTGCCAGACGGGTCGAGTGCGCATGCGTGATGCCCTCCCTACCGCCTTTGTTGTTGTCGTTGTTGTTGTTGCCGGTGCTGTTGATGTTCTTTGTGTTTGTGTTTCTTTTGCGGCTTCTGTCGTTGTTGTTGTTGTTACACCTCCCGCCGCCGGCGAAGGGAACTTCCCAGGGTCCGACTTTTTGTTGGATGGAAAGCAACGTAAAATGACAAAGTTCGAGCAAGCACTTCCCAATGGCTGGGATCTGGCCGTTAGACTTGGGGCCAGTGCTGCCAGAGTTCGCGTCTTCGTGCCTGTCTGAGATGGTATCGTGTGGACAAGATGTGGAAAATATTTCCTTTTTCATTCGAATAGGTTGGATTTCTGACTGTCGCTGAAACGTTACAAACGGCCTGGAGCAATTTTTTTTCTCTCCTTTGTCTCGCGTGAGCAATCCTGCATCGCGTGATCGTGCACGCGAAGAAAAGCGCTATTGAAGACTTGTGGGGTCACGAAATCACTTCAAGTTGGTCGACTCCCGGTGCACCGGCTGTTTAGTGGCCACCTGAACCCCCATTTTCAGCTACTTATTCAGTCACTCGTTACAATCACGCGAACCAAAATCCCCCCCCCCCCCCCCCCGGTCCGCCATTAGCGGAGATCAGACACACGAAGGAGGTGCTTCGGCGAAAACGTACAAAGTCAGTTACAACTTCAAAAATTACCCGCGATCGAGAGATTTACTTATATAACTTCCCACGCTCGAATACATCCGAAGATTTCTTATTACTTTTGCGTGTCACACGGGTAGTAATAAGTAGTTCTCTTTGTTCGCACTTATACATTCTGCTTTTACAGCTCGCCGGAAGAGGTTTTGCGCAGGTATTGGCGAATATCTTCTGTCCTCGTTTTCACCTTTCTATACGTTATTAGAAAAAACAAATGTTAATTTTGTTGTCCAGTTGTTTATGCGGAGAGCAAGTCGTCTGCTTCTTGCGAAGGAGTTGCGGTTACGTCAAAACAACGCCGAGTTCTGATTGGCTTTGATTGGAAGGATAGTGGGTAGACCTCAAAGCTAGATGCCTTGAGGTCTAGCCACTATTCTTCCAATCGGAACCAATCAGAGCTTGGCGTTCTGAGGTCACCGCAACCCCTGCGCAAGAAGTAGACAAATTTGCGCTCCGCGTACACTGGCAGGTTACTCTGCTTTTGAGTATAACAGTTTGTTAGTATGACAGTTTGTTATTACACACAACGGAACTGGACACCTTCGTGTATTAGGGTTATAAAAATGTACGTCTGTTGACATCACAACTGGCCTGACTAGTCGTAAAACATTATACTTTTTTATGCTAAAGTGTTAGATTTCGCTTTTCTTGTCTCTTTGTCGGCTCGTACACCTTCATCTCGCCCCTCATGATTCGAGAAATTATAAACAATCCTTCACTGTGTTTTAAACATTACCTACATTAGTTTAAAGTTTTTTAACTTACTACACTGCCTCAAAACAAAACCACACTATTCGCATGAATGCTACTTAAGGGACGTGGCATGATAAGCTAAAATTGCTCGATGTATTATTTGTTACGAGTAATTTAATAATTTGGCACACGTTTCGTACTGCTGAGTCCATTCATTTGAACACGGCAGAGTGGTTTCACGAATTTCATTTCGTCGAAGCAGATGTATAAAGAAAAATAGATTTTTGATTCGATGTAATCTCTCTTTTATAGTGATTGCAGGGTTTAATATTGACTTTCCTCTACTTTCCTAAGCTTTAAAGACAGTTCAGAGAGCACCAGGAGAGCGGTTCTGTTCTGGGGGAGGCAACGTTCTGTTCGACTAATAACGACAATTACGGGCACCGAATCAGTAATTTCCTCAAACGTTCTTAGAGTAGGGATGTCTCTTCGCGCACTACACCTGAATCGTAATCGCCGAGATTGTATTATAGGTTTTGTTAGAATCGTCATGAGCACGCACTCTGGAAGATCTGAAGCCGAAACCCCATAAAGCAGGAACCGAATAAAATAAAACTGACCATGTAATTTTTACGTTACAACTTCACTGGCCTTGTCGTCCCAGGCGTAGTTGCTCAATGTGCGACACAAATTGGCTGAGCGCTTGATTGTTTGTTTCTTATTTTTCTCACACGGCATAGATTCCAGCCCCAAACTGTCGGTGTTGTGAAATTCGCGTATACAAAGCCCAAAGGCTACAATTTATCCTTTAAAGTTTGACTTTCAACCGATAACCGAGAGGCGTAATGGAAGGAAGCTCCAACATTCCGTTCAGGCTAACTGTGTCAAAGATCTTCACATGCTAACTGACGCGCAATGCGGTTCATGACGTGTTTATAGTTAAGGGGTTGCTTATCGCGTCAAAGTTTACTGAAAACGGTAAGGCTAAAAGTCACAAGTATTGAAGGACAATTGTTGAAAACAAAGAACCGTGTTTCCGTTCTCTCCAGGCATAATCTATTTCGTTATTGCAGAACTCGAAATACCCTCGTGGAAAACATTAAACTTTTTTATATTATTCATTTAAGGCACAAGAGCTCCTTTCAAAATAAATATTCGTTGTCAAAGTAAAATTTACCAAACGTACCCTCCTTTTCTTTGCTTTTTATCGACGATGTAGCGCGAGCGTATGCTAGCAGCACTTCTGGCACAGCGCCTCGTAGTAATTATACTGCTCGTATAACAACGTGATTTCGCCAATGGGATAATGACAATCATAAACAAAGCAATGTATGACTTCCAACTCCTACGGGAGTGTACGCACGACCCTGTTTACTCGGGCGGGGTTGCCTTCGAAGTGGCGGAACGGAAATTAGAGTTTGCGTTGGTCGGAATGTTCTAGATTAAATGCCGCAATGAGACCATTGCGGCATCCTGTTAAAAACAAAAATTGATATTTGCAGGTTTTATTGTTTAAAAGCTATACAGGGGGTAATTATGCCCCAACCCTAGTTTTTTTTTTTTTTTTTTTATTTTGAGGCCTTGATGTTGCGTATTTCCTGAAGTCAAAATTTACACCAACAAAAAGGTTTTTTCTAATCAAGAACAACTAGGTATGACCACCAGCATCGTACAATGACGTTACTTAAGAGTCATGTATAATACAATGGCCACATTACGTCAAACTATAGTCTGTTCTGAACAAGCTGATCATTTCAGCCTTCAGAACCGAACGTGACAGTGAGACGCTCGTCATTGTTATCGTGAATTTCTCATCTAGATTGTTTACCATTAAGTAAGAGTACGAAGTCAGCAGACTCTTTTATCAAGACGTGGACAATAAAACGTTCTTAGGAGCTCCATTGTGGTTGCCGACTCTTCTCCCAGAGACTGAGCTTGTTTATGGCCTCACAGAGCGAAGTCTCCGAGCGATAGACATCGGCTGCCACTGTGAAACTCATTAGATTAAATTTAGAATCGTTCATAACTGCTTCACTGCTATTGCAGGGAGGGGGAAGGGGGCTGTCGCCTTGCCAGGCTTGTCATTGCCTTTCATGACGGCCTCCCCAGGCAAATGCACTATACTCGTGGTTTGTCTGAGTAAAGCATTTAACTAACTTAACTCGTTAATTGTGCTTATCAGCAGCAGCATTTACTTAGATACCGCAATATAAAACACGCTACGGATACTCACGCTAACTTAGAGTTTTTGTTTTTTACATGATTAGGTAGGCGAAATGTTTGGATTGCGAGAATGAGTAAATTCGTCATACGTAACCTAACTATAAGAGATTGAGGGCATGATGCTTGGTGCTCTCGGTCATTTAATCTTCTCAGTTAAAAAATAAAACACCCAATATTCTTGAATGATACGGGTCTGTAAATTAATAAGCAAGCTATAGATGGTAGATCCGCGGTCGACGTCAAGACCGTGAGAGGGACGATGGGACAAAGATGAGATAAAAAAAGAACAAAACTTCGCCGCTTGCGTATCTAACCCTATTCGTTTTCTTTTCTTTTTTTTTCGGACTTTTAATCAGTCATAAAATCACTAACAAGAACACTTTTACTCGAGGCAAACTTGTCACGGGGAAAATGACTAAAGGCAATGGTTGGCTGACGAGTTCATGCGATGCCTTCGACCACAGTGGCACGACAATAATGTAAAGTAAATTAAATTTAACCGCTTAGCGTGGGCTTTCTTTTTTTTCTTTAAGCCTTAAAAAATGTATCGGTTACTTAATTGTCAGCTGCTTTGAAACTATTCTGCTTGTCTGCGATTTCGGTAGAAGTGAATGTGTTTTTGCTAACTTTGTTTTATGAAGCCGAGAACACTAAAAAGGGACGGGTGAAGCTGAACCTGATTCTTTGCCCTACTCGTCATCATTATAGACCGGCGGACATATTTGCCCTGTAGAATCTCAACTACAGCATATATTATTGCCTAACTGAGGGGGGGGGGGGAGGGGTGATGATGTTACGACATGCCTGGGTATACATATGAGTACGAGGCTTACTGTAATAAATGCAATAGAAAAAAGAAAACACGAGAGCTTTGGCATTCGGTAATGGGACCGTCAGGGTCATCATAACCTTAAGCGGAAGTCGTCGTGTCGTTTAAAAACAAGATAATTTGCGAGGTTATTGTTGACATTTCCTCACCCTATTACAAAGCCTTCTCTAAACGAAGAGCTTTTCATAAACACGCTCGAGGGAAACATTTTGAATGCGTTACTCCAACGACCTTCCCATCGGCTTTTGATGGAGTGAACGTTGAGAAAGAAAGAAAAAAAAATGGTTTCTACCTTGTCTTGTGCTCTAAAATGTGCCGTCCTGAATATGAGAGCGGCTACTCTGGAAAAAGAAATTGTAAGAAGCGAGAAAAAAAAATAAAGAAAATAATTATGTAAAGTTTTGACGAGAGTCGGTAAAGCTTCAGTTCCGCGAAGCCTTTAAAAACAGGGTGGCCAAACAGATATATGCGAAGAACTATAAAAAAATAACAATTTTAAGTGAAGCCTTGCACTGAATAGGGGGGCGGAGGATTTTTTTTTTTTTTAAATCTCATTTGGTGACCACAGTAAATTCTACTTATAAAGCGATTGCTCGATAAATATGCTTTCTTATCGCGCGTCACGATTCGCGAAACAAGCTCCGTGAAGTTTAAATCGAAGGACGGAGTTGCAGTAGTAAGCAGTTCAGTTACGTGTTTCTCCGTCAGGGTCGTACGCTGTTTAGACTTTACTGCCCTCATTGCTGAGAAGAGTGCCTTACAGCAGTGCGTTGATCCGTATATTGACAGAAGTTTCTAGTCCTACTGCCGGGGGGGGACTTCATTTACTAACTGACTGCGAGCCTCACTTGGAGTTGCGAATTTGGCTAGCCCTGGTTTAAACGAGGACTTAAAACGGGTACATATATGGTCACAATCGCACATGGAAAGGAGCCGCTTCGTTCAGCAACGCTGCGCAGTGGTTCCCAAGTATATGTGATGAGCACGCGGTCAACCTGAAAACATGTGGCACAAAGAAAACAAAAGGTGATTATTTTGAAACACCCATAAGGAACGTTAGTACTATCTCCATACTTGAGCATGCATGCGCGCAACCTTTTCGGCCAATAATTTGTTGGCGGACAAGCGTTTTTGCTCTGGCGTTCCAGTGCGTTGAATTCTCGTTCTGGTCCCCGCGGGCTACATTTTTTTGCTGGATGTCGACCATCCGTTATCAGAGCCCAATCATTTTCGTTCTTCGCTTCGTTTCTTTTTTTTCTTTCCTCCCGTTTTCTCGGAGAACGCGTAGAGCGAGAAATGAGGTCGCGGGCGTAATTTATAGATTTCGCAATCAGCCATAGGCGTTGTGTGCGCGCGTGTGTGTCTGTGTGTGTGTCACGTGCGCACTTTCGTGTGTGTGAGTGCGTCCGTTTATGTGCAACAGAAACAAAAAAAAAATGGGACCCGCATTTCTAATTCGGCTTGTACTCGCGCCATGTTGTCCCTGAGGAGATCTGGTTCTGAACGTCAAGGATGACCGCCCAATGTTGCCAATGTCCCACTCTCTCAATCTCTCGTGGGCCCACGCCGGGCTTGGTGAGCTGGCGAGAAAACAAAAACGGGCTTGAAGCCGCCTTGCTGAAAGGGAATAACATTTTTTTTTTTTTTATCGCTTTACGGTTTGCGCAGTCCAAACACGTTTATGCTTCTGGTGCGGATAATACCAGCTATCCTCTCCTCTGTTTTTGTTTTTGCTGGCCGTTACCCTTACCAGTGTTTTCCTTTTTAGGGCGCATGTTTATCTTTCCGTAAACGACAGTTTTCTTTTTTTTGGCGTTTATATTAGCGCGGTTTCTTGTCAAAAAACCTTCTAACAACTTCTAAATGTGAAGGAATCCATCTATATACAAAGCGCCGTTTCGAAAACAACAACAAAAACATGTTGAACGAGAGTCGCGTCGTCGACTAATAGGCAGCAATATAAAGAGTGAAGTAGTCGATCTCTTTACCACTTAATAGTCGCGCTTTCTTAGAGAATAGTGATGAACCTGATTCTATTTTTGAACGAAAGTTGTTTACGTGCAACGAGAGTATGAGGATAATCGTCGTGGCGATGAAAAGGTAGTCGACTCTGGCATTCAATAAACTATAATCGCTCAAACGGGAAAGAGTGCCTGCATTCCAGTCATTCTTTCGAAGTGGATATCAAAGACATTTAAAACAAAACGTATACGGTAAATCAAACGTACAACTTAATTTCTTAGTCGCATTGAAGCTCTTGCTGCGAACGCCAATCCTCCCTAAAGCGGAAGGACATATACGGCTGTCAATGCGCCAACACCTTTGCACGTGGCACTCACTACATGAAAGGTGTTTTGCGCACTGACATCCGGCTTTGTGAGCCTGGCTAGGGCTCACAGCTCACGTGAAAGAATGTGACTGCGTGCAAACAAGGGGCCAGGTATTAGGTGATCTAACCGTGCATGTACGCGGAAAAATGTATTTAAATTTTCCCCAACTGGCCTGTTCGCGTAGTCAATTTGAAAAGCAGCCAGATTGTCGAAATTTAGCCGTATCCTTTTTGTCGGTGCGTCTTGCTAACAAAGAAGGGGCTCCTTATTTGTTTGTAGGCCATTGACATTTTAATTTCTGCTCGCATTTGATTTCGATTTCGCAACAATGCACTTTCTCGCGGAAATGGGCAAGAGTGAATACTTAGAACCCGGCATAACCAAACAGGGACGCCATGCTCTCCGCGTAGAGACGTAAATGCTGCGAACCTTTTCTATAATTATTTTTTTTTCTAGAATAAGCACGAGGAGCATAGCATTTTACTTTTCAGAAGGGGAAAAAAAAAAAGCTGTCTTCACCATTCTGATGAACCCGGGAAGCACATATTGTGTCGTGCTTGCATTATGAGTGCATTGCGGTTTGTTATGCATGATTATAGAAAGCTCTGGGTGGTTGCGGGTGCGTTGCACACACGACGCACTCAAGCCCCCTTGACGTGACGTCATGAGATCACGAAGGAAGCCACGCTATGCCATTCGGAAGCCAGCTGCGTGCGCCGACAGTCTCCTACTGCCGCAGGATCTCCTGAATACTACTTATTTCAACTGCTTGATCTCCCCTTTGTCTCCCTCTAGTGGCGCCAAGCAAAGGCGTCAGGCTGCGAATCGCTCAGCCCAGGGGAATTCGATTGCGGCTGCGTCGCTTGGCGGATCATTCTGATTAGGATTAAGTGTGATTAATTACGATTAAGTATTCGTCTATGTGCTCCGCAATCTATACTTCCTGCTAGAGGCTATGCTTTTTTTTTTTTTTTTTGCCTGCGTGTAACGACATTTTGTTTCACTAGAGCGTAACGCTTTTCGCATGAAATTCAGCACATAAACACATCTTATGTTAAAATTTGTTTTTGTTCACCTGTTATTCACGGATTTAACGCCCCTCTTGTTTTGAAATTTTTACCGTACATAAAACTGAGTTATGACCTGTTGAAGGTTGCTACCACCTGCAAATTTCAGCATAAACGAATATTGATTTAAAAAGAAAAATACGCGAGAAAACATTCTTGGTTTTTTCTTTGCGAAACTAGGACTCTCCTGTAGGCGCCTCGCAACCCTCCGACCCCGACTCTTCGTACGAAGCATTTATAGTACAAGGACATCTTGAGCTGCAATCAGGTTTTCGGAGCGGGTTTGATATGTTATTCGAGTGCGAAAAAATATACTCCATCATTTTGAATTCCGGACATGAACGAGCCGCTTGATCCTCGTAAAGGACAGCTTGTTTTTCGTTGGTAGGCTGTTGACAACTTCATCTTGTGGCTCTGTGTTTTGAAAACGAAGCGTTACCTAAGTTTAAATTAGGACGTCGTTCGCTCGAACCAGCCACGTAACCAGAGGCTTTGGCTTGCCCCACGTAACTACTATGTTCGTGTGCATAGAGGCACTGATATGTCTTAAAAGCATAATTAAACTTGGTATCCGCTTAAGTCATTTGGTGAACCTTGTACGTCCGTCAAGACCGCACAAGCGATCTCTGCATATCTTCTGGAATGCGACACATTTTCCACCGAGTATAGAGATTGATTTGTCTAAAAATCAACATGATATACGCTATCAAGGGAATGTGACCATTTCTACTAAACTGAATCTGAATTTAGATAGTTGTGAATGTGAAATGGAATATTTATGGTTATATTATCACCAGTGAGTGATCTGAAATCCGGAAAGCCCAGTCTCTTTTTCATCGAAATGCTTGCGTTGTGGAACGGAGACTGGCATCCTTTTTTTTCTCGCGTGTATACTTTAATGTCAGGAATAAGAAAGTGCGCCATTCGAAATTTAAAATTCGCCTGTCGCTCTAAAACACAACTTAGCTAGCATAACGTGCAATGCGCGTAGCTTCGACAACACGATCGGTCTTAAGACGGTAGTTGCCGGGTAGATATAACTTGTTATTTTATTAATGTTAGATGTAACTTTCTTTAAACGCTTTAATTTCAATGTTACACGGGTGATTTCTGATTTGTCTTCAGTAGCATTGTTCTTTGGGCCAAATTTTGTTTTTTGTCTGGAAATTTAGGGCATCGAAAGTCCCAACAAGCGAAATCATAACCAAATTTCACATTAGTGCTCCAGAGTCCAGGTATTTTGGCCCTAAATGGCCAAACAAGTGTCAGAGTTAAGCTCCACTACCTGATTGTTAACTTTTTTGTCTCACTCGTTTGGGCCTCAAATCTCGTGCAAATGCCAGAATAAGGCTTTACTGCTGGTAGCTTTGTGGTCACGTGACATTTTTTGGCTCGTTCCTGGCACTTTGGCAATTCTTTGGCTAACCAGAGAAAAACCAGACTTAAGGTTTCACTGGCTAGTTAAAACCAAAGAAAAGTACGTTAGCCCTAAGAGACTCCTTGGAGCAAAGCTTTAGTAGACCCAAGTTAGGCCCCTATTATTTCCCAAATTAGGCCAAGTTAGGCGTTCCTCTGGCGCGCTATCTGTGGTGTTGTACTTCGGTATACGTGTGTCTGATGTGCAAGTTGGTACCACCATAAGGGAGATACGGATGATAACAAAACTTCTCATAGCTGACACTTGCTCCTAATCATGAAGTCGATAGAAGAGGTTTGCTGACCAGAACTAGTGACACTCCAAACTATTCAAGTATCAATAAACGCCGACAAAACGCCACGAACGAAAAAAAAAAATAATAATACACGGTGTCACTGGGAGCATCTTGCGTGTACGCGCTGCAAAGAGTGCTTCGTTTCTATTTATTTACTACTTTTTCCTAGTTTTTTTTTTTTTTTAATCTTCTAGACAACGCAAGATTGGCAGTCTTACGATTCGTAAGACTGCCAATCTTGAGTGAATTCTGCGTCCGTCTTTCGCAATTATTTCCGAAGTATCAGTCATTTCTCATGCTCTTCATGATCACGACCGGTTAATTTCGTGTTGGCCTCATCCAATCACCCTTTGCGGGCTGCCATCTTTGTCTAGAAACCATATCTCCGTTTACAAACGCAAGCCGTCTCATGGGTCCCAAGAAACTTCCATCCGTTCCGTTTCGGCAGGCTTTCCGAGCCTGTTGATGTCAAAATTCCTGCGACGATGAAGTTCTACAGAAATCACACATTTGGGGATTTAGCGAGGTCGTTATATTCTGCTATAAAACGTATAAAAATGGATCGGTTGCCTTACAGGACTGATAAGAAAATCTCCACAAATCTCTCGCTAGCCGTTCCTTGAGCTAACCACCTGGAGAACTGGTCCTCAAATATTTCATAATTGTTACAAAGAAGCGGTGCTAGGGTGGAAATTGTGTGCCCTTTCATTTGACTGGAAGTTTGCGGGGACGTTTCGAGGATGCACAATGGTTTTCTTCCGAGTAGTTTCAGACAGCGCACATGCGTCTACAGCCCAGTGACTCGGCATTTTCCACCTCGGTGATGATAATCAATGAAAAGGTGTATAACTAATGTTCCACGTTTCGCTAAATACCAATAAACCCCGAAAAATAACAACCCAGCTCTTTTTCTCCAAATCAGGGACAACTAAAAAAGCCCAAAATATACTGTTTCTAAAAACAAAAGAGAAAAAAAAAACGCTTTACGGGAATAATATTTTAACCGCAGCCTAATGGCGCGTGTTCACGGCGATCCGAACTGTCCGCGAGGTGAATTATTCCTTGGGGAGTCGCACCCCTTATTTTATTCGTTTCTCTTATCGGTATACACAGAAACGTGTTCCAAATCTTCGGGTTACATGTATGTTCCCTCGAGGTTGGGGAGTCGCATGACTATGTCCTGCTTTCCCCGGCATAAGCTTCGACAAACACCAATTTCTTTTTTGACCGACACCGACAATTGACACCTATAAACACCGAATTCGTTGGAAAATAAACGCCACAAAAAAGAACGCCTCCGAATTCGAAGAAATACCAACTCCGAAAATACGGAACCATATGCGTAGGACCAAGGAACCGAAGCGACTTAGTTTTCTAGTTTCCTAATTTCCTCTGCCAACAATTACCGGATGAACCTAGGTCCCCTTCTCTTTATGTGTCTATTATTTTGAACAATCCACGAGCGTAACGAGAAGTGTTACGTTAGAGGAAGCGGCAAAGAGGTGCAAAGCCCAGCCGATGAAGGTCGACGACCCAGGCAGCCCGCATTTTATGCAACTCCGCCCCTAAGCGCATAAAACAATATATATATATATATATATATATATATATATATATATATATATATATATATATTGTTTGCATTTTACAGCCATTAAAAATATTAAGTAAAATAAAATTAAAGAATGGACCTACAGTTTAATAATGAGTTAAAAACACCACACAGTACTCGCAGGGATGTGGGACACACTCTGCTAACAACACTTCTTTTTAATGCGAAAGCATTAACTGATCCTATGGAGCGAACCGGCATTATCAGCTTTTGAAGCCGCGCCAGACGGCACCTAGAATTCCCCCGTCTTATGGAGCGAAGCCTGTAATCTGTAGGAGCGAATTGACGGATAACCTCACCTTGGCTCGCGCGCGGCATAGTTCCAAGGAACGCCACTCCACGCTCCTTGGCGCCGCAGCCCCCGTCGAGAGGGTCAGAAGCGGCCGCGGCTCGAAGAACGACGTTCATGCCTTCGCATTCACAACTCGTAAGAAGTGCTTAGGTGTCCTCGGAATTTTATTTTTACATTGAGAGTTACCAACTGACTACAAAAGAATATGTGTGCTTGTGAGCAAGTAGTATATAGCTACTAAGAGCTTAATAAGAAACGCGGGGCTAGGTTAATTATGTTCAGGCTCCTTGCTTCTTGATCCGTTGTTCGTCGTCCCGATCGACTAATGCCGCCATCTGATTGTGTGTGAAATGACTATAAGATAGTCGAAACTCACCATACCCTGCACTTCTTAAGCAAACAGTGACTGCAGTGCCGACTAATTTCCGGGCCGCCATAAAGCTGATGTTGTTTCACCAGCACAAGAACAAAGTTTTTTTGTCCCGCCAGTGGGAATATATACTCCCCCCTTCACCGCTAAGCTGAAAGGGCGGTGTGGAGACTGCGTGGTCGACAGTCTGATCAGTGACCAGCCTTTCATCGTCTGACCCCGCTCCTGCGCGTGCGTATTCAGAGAGAGAGAGCTTGATCACGTGTTGCCGTAGGACCAACGGTTGACTGATCCGACGTACGTGTATAGCTTTCACCGCTCTGTCAGCCTGGCGCTTGCTGAGGTTTGTGGCGACCCGGGTAGACGTCCTCGGTGTCTTTTGGGAGCACATTTTTTCTCATTTATTGACTCTCCTTTCTTCAATCCTAACAGTACCAGACCAACATGGTAAGCAAGGGTGACTTCTTGGTTTATCATCTTCCACTTTGATCAATCCCTCTATCTATTATTCCATCATCGCCAGCGAAACGCCAGATCTAAAAAAAAGAAAAGATTCAAGGTTGTGCAGGTATGCCTGTGATAAGAAGTGTTTGCTAAATGCTTATCTACTTAGAAATAGGGGGTGAACTGGGTACACCCCTTGTCCCATATATAACGTCCCAAAACTACATTTCGATGTTCTGTCCACTGACGTCGAGCTGGTGATACCAACAACTTTTACGAGCGGCTTGATAGCTGTTGGATATAACGTACTAAATAGCTATTGTGCGTATCAAGGACTGCAAAAGAAAACACTGAGGTTTTCCAGCGGGGCCAAAAGAACCTTGCTTGTCTTACTGCAGCCTTTAATGCGTACATTAGCTATTTTAATATGTTGTATCGCTCGACTAGCAAGCCGCTCGTGAAAGTTGGGATTGTCGGTTCGACGTCGGTGGACTGAACGTCGAATGGTTGTTTTGGGGTGTTACATATATACGGGACAAGAAGAGTGTACCCCCCTACGCCTCCTTGTTCTGAGAGTATCGCACCAAGTGGTAACTATCTCCAATCTACGAGCCTTCGGAATGCTTGCGGCGCATTGGAAATAGTGGCAGCACTACTATAATAAACATCGCAAGAACAACAGACTGGAAATGGTGAGTGCAGTATGTACGCGTGAGCAGGGGGAGAACGAATGCTTGAAACTGTGGCAGAATTATCGTTGTTTTCACACTGTCTCGGGTTTGTTGCTAGTGTCGTATTCATGCACACTCTATGACCGCCACGAAGACACAATATCATAACGTGGGCTTTGTCTCACAGTCATACTTAACAAGTGTACTGCGCGGCACTCTTAGCGCTAACACGACTTCGGCGCTTTTCCGCGTTTTACTCCGTAAGAATACTGACGGACATCAAAATGTACCACTTAGGTTAGTGCCCCAACTGAACATTTTCCACCTCTATAGTAGTTCTAAAGGCAATCGTTCGGTACTAAAAAAAAAAAGAAAAAAAATGGCGATAGTTTGTTTGCGCTAACAAAGTCCCGAAGTGTGCATGTTTTCACTTTATTAGTTGGGCTCAATTGCGAAAAATTGGGGGGGTTGTGTGTATGTTTATACAGCCTAGAACTTGGTCTGCCTCAACGGGCGACGAGTCTCCCAGCTGTAGATGAGCAATTTAGCCAGTGCTGTACAACCGCTAGCCTGGGGTCTTTAACATGCACCACGCAGTAGTGATACACGACTGCACGCCGGTACGATACTCATCCAGATCGAAACGGGCAGGGGTGGGGATTGAGCCCAGGATCCCTGGGTTCTGCAGCGCGAGCTTTCGCTCCATGTGCTCCGAGCTGGTGTGCGCTAGACCACTCGGCCACCGATCCCCCGGCTCAATAGACTACTTCCATAAATACCTGCATGCAACACGGCGCGCGTTGCACTCTGGGAACTAGTTGGAGAGTGGCGTGGTTTCGGTTTCGATCGACACGTCGACAAGAGATCATATACTGAGCGTGGACTATTAACGGCCGTTATCTCATGCTTTCTGGTCCCGAGAGTGTCATTTGTGGTCTCTAAACTAACCTAAATGGCCAGATTTCGAAGCTTTAGCACAAGCCCGAGACGTATAGCTTGTCTTATTGTTGTATTTTTGTATTTGAGCCTTTCTGTTAGCGTTTCGAGGTATGTGGACGAGCCAGTGCTGGGAATCTCGACGCTGCGGAGCTAGGGGATCTTGCTTGTGTACGAATCAGCAAGCTGTAGCAACCAGGGGCGGATGCAGGAATTTCCTGAGGGAGGGGGGGGGGGGGGGGTTAGGTGTTGGTCAGCGTATCATTTGTTTAGGAACACCCTTCCCCTCTCCCTCGTTTCACGCCCTAAATTTTACACATGCAGAAATCAAGAGGGGGGTCAGGACATCTGGACTTCCCTCTAAATCCGCCCCTGGTAGCAACCAATAAGTATGCATAGATCGAGCTCGCGCGTTTACATTAGTGTTGTTGATCAGGAAGTTTGTTGCATGCGTCCATAGACGATATATAACTTTTTTTCAATTACTGTTTTTCTTAATACGCCTCAGTACGCGAGGTAAAACTCGGAGGCGCCATTGAAAAGCTGCATTTGAATACACTTCTCATCTCTTATCTGTAGTATCTGTACTGCCCCGCAGCACTGCACGAAGTGAAGTCCCCACCCGCTTGCATTCCACTAATATTCAACATCGCGTATGCGCATAAAGTTATCCAGCAATCATATAGGCACATTCGCACATACAAGCCGTTTTAAGAAAGCAAAAGTCGAGCACTTGTGTGAAGAATGTCGCCGTTCGCCGGAAGTGCGCCGGACGGGCATGAACCCCTATGCGGTGCGCCAAACGAAGGAAATTATTCAAAGCGCATTTGACGGTTGCTAATGGCCATAATACTTGTTATGTGTTTGCTTTCTTTCTGACTAAGTATGCCGAGATAATTTCAGACACACTGTTCAGGCACAGATCTTGGGCGTCAGGAAAAGCTCGTCCAAAAAGGCTTAGCGAGGAGTAGGGGACTCTTGTTAGGGCCTCCGTCGTAGCTAGCCGATCTCAGCATTTGCGAAAACTTAATCTTCTATCAGCATACAATTTGAGTGTGAGATATGTGATGACACGAGGAAGACATCATAGTAACTTTTGTGCAGTAGTGAGGTCGAATTTATTGCGTTTCCTTAACAGTTCATGCGCCAACGCTGGGCTCAAATTTGATAATCCTGTGAGGATGCGGCTTGTTTTTCGCCCAATGAAGTAACAAGAAGCGGACGTTTGGCAAACAAAATACGTGTAGGGCTCAAGGTGACCAAACTTCAGTTGTAGTTCACTGGTACTAGATGGGATTACTGACATTGAGCTCAAAGATGCACTCGTGGGGTGAGGTGACTAAGCCACGACTTGCTACGTTTGCATACGCACGCACAATATCCGGTGTTTCGGGAACCAAGGAAAGTGCCCCGGTCTTCGCTTTGTATCGCTCGAGAATGAGTATATTCTACATTCGTAAAGAGTCAGATAATCGAAAACGCAGGCAGCGCGTTCGGTCGCGGCGTGATAGCATGAGATGGAGCTGCTCAGTCGAAACCGAAACCGAGTGGCCAACTAGTTCCCAGAGTGCACTGCGTGGTATTTCGCCGCGATGGGGCGCGTCGGTTTTGGAAGAAGTCTATTGCGAAACGCTAGGTTGTGCTCCAATACTGTGGGCGCAGTCCTTTTTATTCACGTCGCTTTCAGATAAGTACCTGGAGAGTGTAACATCGTCACACCAACATTATAATGAGGCCTGGACAGGGCGCAAAACTTTTGGCGAGACGGTGGCCCCAATTGGTTTTTAGTTTAACGTCCTATAGCTGGTATCCACGTTCAGAGCCTGCATTATCGCAGTATACCAAACCGCGAAACAATAAAGTTTTCTCGTATCACGGCTCAGTTTAAATTCCGAAACCGCCTTTAAGCGACTTCGATGGCGCCGCGATAATACAACTTCCGTTCCAAGTCTCGTACGCCTAACAAGAACGGATTCCAGGACACGAGTTCCGCGCCATTTTCTTCGCGCCGTCGCGCTACAAAATTTGAGGGCGTGCGTGCGCAATTTCCCCAATTCGGCAGTTTGGTTTCCGCCCATTATGACGCCGCATGGTTTTTTTATAGACGCTCTACCAAAAGTTGGAACCTTTTTTTTTTTTTTTTTTCTCGCAGTCTCGTGCAATCTACGAAAACTGAAGCGTCGACTTCGCTGCAAAGAACGTGGGAGAGCATATTTCGCTTCAATCTACGGAGGAAGTCGGTGAATGACGAGGCTCATATGCTTTGACTTAAGAAATCAATCTGCGCTCTGCCAATGAGTACGGTCAAACGTATTGCTAAGTGCAACAACGCGAACTCTTTTTTTTTTATGTCTGCACATATTTTTTGTTTCGTCATTGCCCTAGTTCTTTCCGTAGACTACAGTGATTGGCACGGATCCCGATTGCTTTGCGGGAAAGCAGAGCTTCCAGATTTCTTAGAGTGTAGACCGTATTTCATCTTACTTGCCCGTATTCTACGATCTTGGCGCTGTAATAAAATAAAATAAAAAAAAAAAAGCCGGTGAAAGATCAACGAGGAGTGAGGCCGGGATCCACGAAAAAACGCGAATCGTGGCCAACGGTGGCCCGCAACAAACCGTTCGCTCATGCTCCCCTGTCTGACTCGACGACGAAAGATGACGCCGGCCTTTGGACAACAAAAGGAGAGCGTTTGCAGGACACCAGCAGCAGCAGCAGCAGCCATTTTCGCCCCGCAATTTTCCTTTTAGGACGCTTCCAACTTCCTGCATTCCAACGGACGGGGGTCTCCGTTTTCACCCCCGAATGCGTCCCTGCGCAGAGCCCGAAACGGAGAAGATGGCGGAGGAAGGAGGAAGACTGCGCGTGGCGCGCGCACACACACAGACCGACGGAGCAGCAGCGATGCCGCAGCACCGGTTGTGGAGCCTGCACTAGACGTCGTGTCGTACGCAAGAGGGAAAAAGCAAACGATCGACGAGTTGGTCTCTCTCTCTTTCTGGCTCTCTATGTCCGTCTGTGTGTTGTAGGCGTTGTAGAAGTAGATGAGGGGGGAGGAGAGGGCCAATCGAGTACACGTATGTCCGTCTCGACACCGATGGGTGGACAAATGAAGGAAGAGCTTCATAGGGCCGGTAGCTTTCAAGTTTGAGCGGCAAAAGTCGAATATTTTTATTTCGTGTTCCGGTTGTGCATCATCACCCTCGCCCACGTTCTTCACGCACGCTACGATGGCAAACTCACATTGGCCAAATTAACCTGCAAAGAAAAATCATTAAAAAGTATGTTTTTTGTGTTGATTCTACTCTTTTTTTTTTTTTTTAATAACGTACGTTAACGTGCGTGGTCAGATGCTGACGATAGCTCCGGTGCCATCTTGAGCGCTCGTGCGTATGGCGCGTGCCTTGCTCGCTTTCCGAAGCGACGGACACGCAAGTACTGGGCTGTGAAGATCGCACACTGGACTGTGATTTTGTAAACAAACCCTTAAGCTGAGACTATTAGCGGCGAGATGTTTGGGTGGCGCCCTCGTATGGTTACCTCTCGTGACGTCATTACCTTCTGAACAAGTTCGATGGTGTTTGTAATTAGCATGGTGGAAGCTGGAGATTAATGCGCTTTTAAACTAACACTGACAACACCGTCAAAATCAAGGTTCTTAGATTACTCTTATTTCCGTCGATGAGAAATCGTCAAAGTCAGCATTCGGTCAATCGTGGAAGGCCGACCAATGCGACACTTTCGGTCGGTCACGTCGCCAATAGAAGCTCCGCCTTCAGCGCAAGCTTGCATAGTCCGTTTTTTTATTCAAAATTTATAAGCGATTTTCTAAACTTTTCCTCGATAAAATGTGGCTGACAAAAACCCACGAACACATGAAGCTGAGTGGCGCAAACTACCAAGGACGCGGACCAAGTTTCCCATTGAAGGTTTCCGAAAACCGCTTATAGCTTTTCTCTAATATAAGGATTAGTTCTTAAACTCTGGCATCTGGTTCGTACCGCTAGCGCAACGCTTGGGCGGAGGCTGAGTGTTCAGTGTATCATACTTTGTTTTTGCGGTAAAAAATACAACATTTAGAGAGGTCGGGGGGAGGGGGGGGGGGGGGGGGGTCGATATAGGCAGGAGAAAACCTTCACCGTTAAAATTGGTATATTTTCTGTTTTATGTAATAAATGTAGAAGCGCATCCAGGCCGACGCAATCAACGTGGCGAGTGTTCGAGGAGTAAGTCAGCACGTGCCCGCCTCTTCCTTCCCTTGTAGCCTTGCGCATGCCTTAAATCAGAGCATGAGGGTGGTTCATTAGAATTCATGTCCAGTTGATAGTTTCCAGCTCAGACTTGGTAAGTGATGCATCGATTTAGGGCATGATTGCTTGTCGTTAATCGCTTATGCCGTTATGTGGCATAAAGCAATACCTTCAGATATATCAAATTGACTTTTTCGTGTTTCATTTTCTTATTCTCAATCCAATTTTGTTTCTCGAGGAAGGGCGGGGTCGAGTGTGTTTACCCCCCGCCGTCCAGAGCACGCGGAGCGAAAGTTTCCCGCAATCCGCATCCGCTGCCCGCTTCGACCTATCGACCTTTTTCGCAGAACCTCATTGCAGCGCGTAACTGACGTACCCTCGACCAGGTGCATTTTTGGATTGCCTGGTGACACAGGGTATGCCACCGCCGTGTGTATGAGCAAAAAGGCTTAGAAACGAACGTCGCGCGTGAGTTAGTAGAGAGTGCTTATTTTTATTGTTACAATTCCCCAAAACTACGGTTGTCTGGCTATCTCTGCGTTATCGTCGTGTGTACAAATAATTTTAAGAAGAATAAGAGCAATCGCGGAAAAGGTGCGATGAGCACACGAAGCTGCAGCGCGAGTGTGGCAAGAATATTATTGAGCTTTACACGTTCCGCAAGGATCGTTATTTATGAAGTCAGTCGATGGCGAGCGTGACTCGCGAGGGCTTTGTATCATACTCATCGTTCACGTTTATGCTCATGACTACTTCGTCTACGGCAAGAGGACCGATTCTAACGCGGTGCAGGTGATCCGATTAAGTTATCACGGCAAGGTACGCTATGGCTCCATGGCATGTGGAGGGTAGGAAAATATCTACGTGCCCTTACTCAAGATTCGTCTGTAAAATGGTGAAAGCTTACCTGCATAGACTACATTAAAGTGCTTATATATACCTTTCTTTGTTGAAACTCAATCAAAGCACTTTACCGTCGTCGTCCTCGTTCTTTTCGAAATGTATGGCGATGGCTTGTCATTAGCCAGGTCGATTCAACTAAAGCCCCTCTATCCTGGGAAAAATGGCGCCATTCATTGTTGTAGAAATGCTCGAGGCACGTGCCGCGTGCCACTTCTGGGAAATTCATGGCGTCTGAAATCTAGCTCAGTGCCACGTTGTGCCGCCATCATCTTCCCAAGGGTTGCACGTTGCACGTTGCACGTTGCACCTGCCTCGTGCATCGACGCACCTTGCGCTACTTTTGATTCAACCGGTCAAGTTCCGGCCAAGCTATTGGCCGGAACTTGATTCAACCGGCCAAGCCAAATCTAGCCAAGTTCACCGTCGTCAAGTTACCCCTCCATACCCACAGCGTTGCCTACCCAGATTGCTGTGCTGCCAGAACCATGCCGGTATTTCAAACTTTGAGCCGCTAAAACGGCATCGTCGGAGCCACAATTCTCAAGGTGGTTGCGCCCTTAGAAAAAAAGGGTTTATAGATGAGTATCGTGCCGGCGTGCGGTCGTGTATCACTACACTCTTAGAAAAAAGCTAGTAAAAAGCAGCAACTGCAGCAGTTACTACCTTCTCCTGACCGTTACCGCCTTTTACTAACTATTTACCAGCTCAAACACGCGATAGATTGTAAAAAGTTAGTAAATGCAGGTTACAACATTTTTATGACCGTCACTACCTTTTTACTAGCTATTTATTACCTCAAACGCGCGACAGGTAGGTAGTAACTGCAGCTGCTATGCGGGGAAGCAAGAACATGGCTGCTGGGAACCTATATGAACGCTGTCTTATAGACTGTCGCTAATACTTACTGCGTGTGCCGTTATTTCTTAGTAAGTGATACATTCCTTGGAATGTTTATCAACAATATAGGATACCAATATTGATGCGAAAGCAGCACCATAATTGAAATATCCTTCACGAACGAGGGGGTCACTGACCAACCGTTTTCTTTCAAATGATCAGTATAAAAGACGCATGGGTAGCCATTGGGGTCAGCAATTAGAGTGTTGTGCGTGTGTGTCATCTGTGTTCTAATTACTTGTCGGTGTTAAATGTATAATACGTGTGCAAATGTGCATGTAAGCAGCGTGGAAAAGAACTATCCCAGCGGTAATAACGTTTTTCTGCCAATTTTGAATTTGACGTTGACTAGCGCCACCTGAGTCTTGTGAGAGTTAGTGCCAGTTACTAGCCAAAAATAGTGAAAGATGCTAGGTCGGTTAGTAACCGTTACTAGTTTCTTGACCTAGTAATCGCTACTAGTTTGACCGTTACTACATTCGGTTACTATTGGTACTTAGTCAAATATCTTGACAAGCAATTAGTAGCTTTTACCCAATAAATACTACTAGCTTTTTTTGTTAATGAAAGTGTTGCAGGATGCACGCTAAAGACTCTAGGCTGACAGTCGCACCGCACTCGCTAAATTTCTGATATGCAGTAAAAACATCAAACGCCCCTTGGGGCTGAATAACTTCCCATACAAACAACAAAATTACTTTTTACGGGTGATCTTAAAGAAATATAAATTGGCAAATTTATAATAAAACATAGCAATGCCGTTATGTGTTCATTTTTGAAAAAAAAGTTAAAATCCAAGTTATGTATTATCATCACTTATGCAACACTCTCTTTGGCTCTTTTCGGAATAAAATAAATAAGAAAAAAAAACTGTTCTCGGTTCTGACTACTACTGTGCAGGCACCATTCCGCGCGGTGTAATTAGTTTATTTATGGGTGAACGGGAAGACAATATGGTTCATACAATATCCCCATCGAATTTCCTTTCCACTTAATCGCTGAATCGGTAATGTAAGAGCGGCCGTCAAAATATCGCTTCACGCCGTTTATAAGGAGCCACTTCCCTACAGGAAACCATGGTGCATATCACGAACGAACCTCTTTGCTTGTTCCGCAAGTTGCGTTTTTGGAAAGGTATACTTGCCTGAATTGCGGAGCATTATCTAGGAACGGGTAGAGATTTGACAGTTGATTAGGCGTCCGAAGTGCAATCTTGGAGGCTCCAATTTCTCGTATCGAAGAACGACGTGACTGCAAACGCGCCAACGGCTCGAATATTTCTTTCTTCTTTTGCATAGAAAGTTGCATCGAGGAAATGCTCTTTTTTCACCTGTTAGTTCTATTCTTTTTTTTTTTTTTAGAGGAAGATGATGGAAAGGAAGAAGTATTATAAAGGAATTGGAGGCAGTAAATGCTGATTAAGAGGTATCAGATTCCCATTTTTTTCCCCTAGGAGTAGGCGGAATGGTATTTTTGTAGTCGTACCAGCCACAAACAATTTTTCTTTGTTTAATTTGTAATGATCGAAAATCAGAAAAGTAAACCAGACCCCTATCCCAAAGTCCTATAGTTGCGGCTACATTGTATTAGGGAAAGGGATGAAAGAATTCGCTTTTACATTTTTTTGTTTGATCGTGCGGGCTTCACTGTTGTTAAAGTAGGTTACACATTTATGCTACAAACGCACGTGCGTTTGATCCATTGGTGGATTCTTAGGGAATGCATTAGCCTGACCCTTGGGAAAAGCCTCACACGTTCCTCTTCAAAAATCGCCAACGCATACCCCTTCACTTTTCTGTTTTGGCTTTCTCTTTTGCTTGCTCTTTTTTTTTCTGCGTTTTCTTTTGCCTCGTTACGGGGTAAGTCTTAGCATTTCCCAGAGGGGGACGTGTGTGGCGTTTCCTAAGGGTCATGCCAACGCATTCCCTAAGAAAAACCAATGGATCTTCCTGTAATATTTTCACCCTTTTTCTATACTTTGACTGTGAGAGTTCGTTGACGTCCTTGGATACGATCATTCATATCACGCGCGGAAAGAACCACATCCATACCACTCGCGGAAGGAACGGCATCCATACCACTCGTGGAGGGAACCGCATCCATTGTTTCAACTACACACGCACATCACAGCCCACGCACCGCTAGTACGGAAACCCAGAGCGAAGAACAACCGGCGACGGCAGAGCGGCAACTGAGGACGCCCGCATTCCACTGCGCCGCGGAGCGTCCTCCTCTTTGGCTCTGCGCCAGCTGTGCGCGTGACTTTGACGAAAAGGGCTCGTTTTACGAAAACCCGACGGTGTCTGTCACTTTGTCAGAGCCGGGGAGAGAGGGAAAGGTTGACGCGTGCTGACGTCAGTGCTTACGACCAATGGGAGCGTCGCACGCGTCACCCCCTCCCCCTCCCTCTCTCTCTCTCCCCGGCGCTGACAAACGAAAGACACCGCCGGGTTTTCGTGAAGACGAGCGTTCTAATGCTAACGCATTAAAAAAGGTTTTAGAGACACTACGGTGTCAGACGCCTTACACTGAAGAACTATGGTCGCTGACAACTTAAGAAGCGCAGAGCGTGGCGAGTCTCTCTATTCTATCGTTCCACAGCCAATCAGATTGCAACATTTGCCGATAAGATCGCCGAAGAACCAATCAGGCTGCCAGAAGCATGAACATGTATGTGCCATACCCTGCGTCTCTTACGCTGTCAGTGACCATGCGCCGAAAAAGTGAGGGAGAGGAGGGGGCGAGAGCGCGCGGGGAGGCCAGAACGCCGAGTAAAGTATTTGACCGAGCTCTGGTTCAAATGATTAAAGGGTAGTCCTAAAGCTAGCTGCCTTTGTCTACACTTCTCTCGATGGTAAACAGAAATACATACACTTATATTATTCTAAGTTCTTGATATTATATAGAAAACGTACACAATTATTGGCAGTTCAAAAGTCCGAAGCGAGGGTCGACAGGTTGTGACGCTCATGTTTCGAATTTCTTTACTACATAGGTCGGCAACTTGTTCACGCTTCAGCCGTCGGGTCGGTCGAAAGGTCAGGTACCTTTTCGTTGAGCGAACGAGGAATGACGGAATAAGCGGGAACCCATGGACCAAGGAATAAACGGGGCGTTGAAAGGAGCGCCCCAAAGAAAATCATCGGGGTACCGAAATGCAGCGGCGAACTCTCAACAGTATATTACCCCAGCTCCTTGTGGGCGGGCGGGCGGGCAAGCGTAATTGCCAGCGCAAATATCGAATGGCAGGGCTGCCATTGTGAGGTGGCAGCGCCGCCTCGCCGGTCCGGACTGGTCCGCTGCAGGTGGGAGCGATGCCGGAGTCCGATAACCTTTTCTCGAAGGGAAACTGACCGGTGCATGGGGGTCTCTTTTCTTCTGCAAGCCGGCCCGCGCTGGACAAAGAAACCCGACTCCCAGAAGCTGAGGCTATTTCTGCGGACGGCACGACCTTTTTGCGGCGTTCCCTCGTTTCGGGTGCCGAGTTGCCGAGAAGAACTGAAGAACGAACGGGAAATGGCGAGTGCGGCAGGTTGATTTGGACAGCGGCGCCGTGTCTTTGATGAATCTGTGAATTCAGTGCCGCGGCACTTGGGCTCACACAGGGCCATTGAATTAGCTACGCTTCGATAAAAACGGCATTTCGGCCATCTTGATGCTCCGAATCATGGCTACCGGTTATCTGAAGCTTTTACCTGAAATCGCAGGAAACGTTTCTCCGTACTCCGGAGACGTCAGACGATTTCACGACAGAGCCCCGTTTATTTCTCGGTCTGGGTTCCCGCTTAATCTGGAATTCCTCGTTCGCTCGATGAAAGGGTGCTTGACCTGTCAACCCGACGGCTGAAGCGTGAACAAGTTGCGGGCCCCTACGGAAGAAACTCAGGACACGAGCGTCGGAACGTATCGGCACTCACTTCTGATTTTGAACTGTTGAAAACTGTGATGCTTCACTTTACCACGACCTACGGAAAAGTTTTGGGACGCATGGCCGTCCGGAGTGATGGTTTTCCAATATAGATTACCGGAAATGTCTCTAGTTTAGTAAACAATGCGGCTACGGCAAACCACTAAGGATTACTGGCCAACTCATATATCGGTCGTCACACCAGGTTGCGACGCTCTCTGCAAAACGTTGCACTTCAAAAACCTTTTTTTTTTTTTTTTTTTTTTTTAAGCGGCCCGTTTTGAGCGGGGACAGCCCTCGCAGTTCGATTCTGCAGAAAAACAGGCTGGTTTGTAAATATCATGTAAGCGAGTAGAGCCACAAGCTATTGGACATTCAGCTAGAGAGTACCCGTTTGACACTCATTAGTACAGGGTTGTATTCACTCCCAATTGTCCCTGTGTGTTTTTGTAATACAATGTAATACAATTTGTAACACAATAGGAGAAGTTGACAATGAAAACCAAGTGTTCGCAGCTGACAACAGATAATGCTTCGAATTGAAGTGAAAGTACCAAAAATACCTCTCCTTTATACGATAATGTATACGAATGGTAAGTGTTCGTGAAAAAAAACCTCCAGCTTCGGATTGTTCAAACACCATTAATATACGCCACACGGAGCCAATCAAAGGTCTTTAAATGCTTTCACAGCAGGCACTTGGGAGTGCTTGGCAATGTTTATAGCCAGTGACCTCCTTTGCTTAGATGCGACAGTAGCGGTTCGAATTTAAAGGGAACCAACCACACGCGTCACTCTGCTTCTTCTACCCAATCACAATCGTCATATCACTATTCGATGCGCAAGTGTCACATCCATGTATCCGCGGCTACTGACAACTTAAAAAAAAATTCAGAACGTGGAGAGTCCTGGGCACCTTATTATCGTTTCGTAGTCAATTAGATTGCCGTATTAGTCGATGAGAACGCAGACGAACGAATCACCCAGAGTCATCAAAGACATCAAAGAGACAAAATGATTGGTTTTTATGCAAAACTGTCCGCCCAGAGTCACAAAAATATTAAAAAAAAAACAAAGACAAAAACCAAAAAGGATGAACGAGGTGTACGCAAAAGGCGTAAACAGCCTAGCACTCGTGACCCCGATATATGTCCATCGTGTGCCCGCGTGCTTCGGACCCATTACGTCGTCGTGGGTAGGAAACAAACGAAGCAATGAGTGTATACCCGGGGCGGTTATATGCCAACAGCGATGCCCTGAAACTAGGGTTACGCTTCTTAAATCATAGCCATGCCGGATTCGAGACGAGGCCCCTTTTTATAACCCGCATCTGACAAGCAGGTCGAGTGTGCAAAGTGATCAAAAGAGCTACACGCCCGCTGTTTGCGCAACTCTTTAGCACGGAGGCAGTCGCGGTCCGGCGAGTTACGACGACGAGAGGGACGAGCAGGGCTATACCGCCTACGGAACCGAAGGCACGAAACTTTGTAGAGTGTGTGTGCGTGCGTGCGTGCGTGTGTGTGTGTGTGCGTGTGTGTGTGTGTGTGTGTGTGTGTGTGTGTGTGTGTGTGTGTGTGTGTGTGTGTGTGTGTGTGTGTGTGTGTGTGTGTGTGTGTGTGTGTCGTGAGCTGAAAAGGCGCGCTACTTGGCGAGCGCTGATGAGCTCGCGCCGCGTGTGCTTACGTAACCTGAATTCGTGGTCGTCTCTACTCGGCGTATCTGTAGAAGTATTTGCCTCCTTCTCTCCTTCACATTCCGTTTGGGATGTGACGTGCCGCGGCGGCGTCGACCGAATCGCGCGGCGTAGATGCGGTGCGGTGATACGGGCAATGGGAGAGAAGCGCTCTGTTATTTTTATTGAGCGTATAATACGACACAAAATCTTAAGCAGGCCTTTCTTTGGGATTAAGCTCTCGGGTAGTTTAGCTTAAAGTAACTGTATATAGCTCTGCTCGCCTCCGGTACAGCCAAGCCTTCTTCGAGGTCCTCGTTGTTGACGTTGTGATGAGTGTGGCTGCTAGTTCTACACCTTATACGCATAGAAACAGAGAGAAAGAGGGAGCGAGAGGGACGGCAGAGCACCGAGCTCTGTGTTGGTGGAATAAGTGGTAGACGCTAAGCTAGCTCCCTTTGTTTCTATTGACTGTTGGACCGCGTTCAAACACTATAAGGAGAAACAAAGGCAGCTATCTTTGCGCCCACTCACTTATGAGTCCAACTAAAAAAGCTCGGTGCTCCGCGGTCCCCGCGCACGATCATTTGTTCCTTGTTAGGTTCTTCTCTTCCTATTCGGCCAACGAAGATACTTGGTTGGCTTCTACGTCAACGCGAGCATTCCGCACGTTCTATATGTTGTCCGGTGATCGACGTGTCCCCTCTTTTCATGGTCAAGACTCAAGACACATTTTGATGTTTGTTGGGCGAGAGATGGGTTTCTTACGACGGTACCAACATTTTGAAGCGCAGACTAAAGACTATACATGACGGTGAAGGTTTAAAGGAATAAAGGTGCACAGCAGCAGAATTAACCAAAAGACTCAATTTCGGTCCCACAAAACGGGCTTCGTCATGAGTAATGGTTGTCGCTGCTTGTAAAAGCAAAACAAATTATAGCGAGACTTAAGAAAATTAAGTTTTTTTAGTTTATTCTGCCGCTATATGCGCCGCCATTTGCTTCCTCAAAAGCTACACCATCACGTGGTCGGCGCTTCAAATAATGTCGGTAGTTTCAAGAGGCAAAGGTTGTATCTAGCAACTTTAGAGGTCCTGAGAGAGGGGCACCCCCCGTGCTCCCACCAGAAGGATCGGAAAGACTGAGAAACAGCGTGCAGCCAGTGGCACTGTCAGCGGATTCCGCCCACCACTGCGCGCATTCTGGAGATTCCTTTGACGGGGAGGGCTTGCGCTCGTCTCTTCCGTCCTCCCTTGTCCTCTTTGCCTCCTCTCTCCCCGCGTCACCTTTTTCCTCGCTGCTCTTGTCTGCCGCGCTGTTCTCGTTTTTCGCGAACGTCGCGGAATTCTTTGTTCCGCAGACAACCAAAGAGAAACCTGGCGAAAGGAGGAACTGTAAGAAAGAAACGCTTTCACCCCCGCTCGCACGGCCAGCCACGGCAACGTGAGACAGTCAACCGGTGCTGCCGCCACCTGTGACGTTTGTGACATCAAGGTCTTACGCGTCATCGAGACCCTATTAGGTTACGGCATATGTAAACACGTTTATTGCATGTGAACGGTTCGCTTGTCTTCGATTCCTCCCTTTCTAATAAGTTCGTTATTTTCAACTGTCTCGCCCTCTCTTACTTGTCAAGTTTGCAACCTGCCCCCCCCCCCCTCCCCCCCCCTCCCCCCCCCCCCCCAGCTCAGTGGCACGCAGCGCACGCCACTGACATAAAAAAAAAAGAAAAAGAAAAGTACTCTTCTGTCGGGTCTCTTCTGCCCTTCTGGTACGACGTCAATCACAAACAAAAACCCGGTAACACTGATTTTTGTTTTTTTTTAGGTTTATTAGCATTCTGTTAAGAATGTTAAAAAGATCTTTACTTCACACAGACTGAAGCGACTGGTATAATTATTGTATAAATAGGTGGTCCTCCTCCGCACATAGAACAATACAAAACAGTAGAAAATAGTATAACAGCGCAAGACAATAAGGTCCGGGTTCCTTTAGCAACTTCGTTCGGCATGCCACTGATGATGACCTCAACTCTCGTTTTATTTATGTAGTTTCTTGTAGCTTAAAAAGCGCAGGGAATGGCGAATCGAAAGCATAATATTATCACTCCTCAGCGACTGAGATTGACGCGTCCGATATCAACGCGCAAGAAGACACGATAAAGCAAGAACCGCGAGCAAGATAAGCTATACCCTTAGGAGTTTTCAATGACTATTGTCACCTCGTTCCAGTAGCAGGACAAACATTCATTTTTGTTCGTCAAGAAACCAAAATGATTTTTTCATATAAGCAATCTTCCGCAACAACGAGCCAACGTTAATTAACCGGCGAGCTGGTTAACGTCACACATGATTCTAACGGGAAACGACGGACGACAAAGGGGACAGGGGACAAACGCGCACGTCTCAATTTGAGACGTGTATGTCCTCTTTGTCGTCTTTCGTCTCAGATCGGAATCACGTGTTCCGTAATAACGCTCTTTATTTTTATTTTCTCATCAGTTAACGACGTTCGAGCGTAGAAAGGTTGATAAAAAGGCAGGTTTGATGCATGCGTAAACAGTGTTTGTTATCTCCTTCTAAAATGACGAGGCCTTAACCAACATGGTGAAAGTTACTTGTTCTTTATGAGGGGTTCTTTCTTTCAACGTTTTTCTAAGATCTTGCACCTGTGAGTTGTGCTTGCCGCGTTATCGTCTGGGAATGTCCACGCAATAACAAATCGCACGTGCCTCACGAAGCGCAACTCGGGGTGTTGCGCAAAGTCCAAGGCCGCCAAAGACGTTACCAAAGTGGCGTCAACACATCGGATCAAACATCTAATCCGCGATTTTACGCAGCAACCAGTTTTGCGTCACCTACCTTGCTTTGCAAGTTTCACTGTAACGCTATATTTCATTTTAGCAAGCAGAGAACGTGCTTTTAAGATTAAACGTTAAGGTTGGACTCTTACACCCGTATTCACAAAGCGCCGCTAGCTTTTTAAACTCACTAATAACTATGCAACACACTGAAGGGGTCACCTTGAGCATAGGTACGGCAGGCCTCGTTGCAATGTTTTGCTAATCACACGATCACTATTAGGGGGTGGCGATTTATAACCTGCTAAACGGGCGCTATTGGAACCTGGTAAATATTTGTTTTAATGTATATGTTGTTACTAAAATCCAGCTTGAGCCACAGGCCGTCGAATGAGCCTTGTGTCTTTATGAATGTTCCTTTAAACGGGTTCCCATTTATCTTTATTTTTGTTGTACTTTCTATTATTAACTTTACAAACATGTGACATGGAATTTGGTTTCCTTGTGTATGGTTCAAAAAAATCAAATGAACAAGAATCATATCCTTATTAATGTCGAGTTTAGATCAAGTACAGTGGCGTCGGAAGTGTTTTGGATGTGTTTGTGTGTGTATGGGGGGGGGGGGGGGACGGAAATAGGGGGGTGGGATGAAAGAGTCAGTACAATATGGAATTATAAAAACGAAACACTCACAAACGTTTATACAGAACGAATACACATGTCCTTCCGTTTTTGGGCTGTGGTGAAATCATTTTTTCCCATGTTGATGTCTTCAAGCAGCGTGAAATAAGGAGGAGCTTAATGGTGCCCAACAACGGTTCGTCGGTCGGCCGTCCTCACGAACTGTCTCATGTTAGAGTTGAGATCAAGTTTTACTGCTCGCTCACTATTTACGTGCAGGAGCATAACCTGAGTCAGTCGCTTTTGTGACATGGTAGCTCTGAGGTAACTCTTGATACACCCGAGTGCGCTGAAACTTCGTTCAGTCGATGCCGCTGACACTGTCATTGCAAGTGCCGCAAGGCGCATCACTTTTATAATCATCCTCTTGACCTCTGGAACTTGTCTGCCCAGAGCACGGCACAAATCGGCGTATGTCGAAGATTGCTTTGTCGATTGACTCACTTTCCTACAAAACGACTAGATCCACTTGTTTTCCGAAATATTGTTTGGGCAGTGAATGGATCTGTTTCTCTATCTCTCTTTGCGCTAGTCGAATAGAGAGAGTAGAGCGCTTCTTTTTGGTAACCCCAAAACAAAAAAGATTCCACAAAACAAAAAAACACTTTCGGGATGTTATTATTGAGGTCACCGCAAATCAATAAGTTCACAGCATGTCGCTGACGTGCTACTTGCGGCCGAAAAGCGCTCGTTTTCTAGCCATGTATTATCAAGCCAAAAATTATGAAAAGCGTCAATTACCGCGAGGACCTAATTTTGGCGAATTTCGAGAGTTTAAAATAACTGCAAATAATTGAGGTTTTGAATAATTAATTTCATCGTGATGGATATTTAGCATGTCACTCGGAATCTCGTAAAATTCGTGCCTTCGAAATCTTGAAAACAGAAACTTAGAGAAATTTGCTAACTCTGGAACTCGCGAGCCTCCATTGCCAAAAAAAAAATGTCTTGGGGAAGGGGGGGGGGGGGGAGGGGAGGGGGGGGGGGATCCCCTTGTTTCTACGCCACTGTGTACAATGGTTAATAAACTTATATGATGTTGCATTTGAAAATTTTATTGGCTAGATGGCATAGGACCTCAAAGCGGTTGACACTGACTGTAAAAAAAAAAAAAAAAAATACACAGCACAAAAAAAAAGAAACAAACAGCGTTACTGTGGCAGTGCGTTTTAAGTGTCGACCTCACGCAGTACTACAAATGGCATCCAATTTTATTTAATGTCCCCTATTCCGAGGCGTGTGGAGCGGACTTTTATAAGCTACCTGTTCTGAAGTCATATTATTATATCATAGCGCAAACGCAGAACCTGAACTAGCTAGCTCAAACTGGGTTCGATACAACCATTTCCTTCGAGCGCAATTTTAAATCCTCGGAGTAGCTCGTAAATTCTCTAGGCACGAATTAGACTTTTACACGACTCACTTCCGCCGCGAGTATTTTTACTCACCGAGACTTTGGATTTCAAAAGAACGAGATCGTTTTGTTCGCTTCCTACCTCAACAAAAGAGAAAAAAAAAATAGTGTCGAAATAAAAAAATAAATTATGGTAAAGGAGCAGGAAAAGGAGAGTCAACGAATCTGGTCTCTCCCACCGCGAAAGAAAGTAGGCCTCCCCTCGTTTGAGTTTCTTTTTCGTTGACATTTCTGTTTTCCTCTCATGCCATTCTTAGTTCGATTCGTCTCGTCTTCGTTTCGCGGTGCCGACGCATGCGCACGAGAGAGCGCGTAGGCCTCTTTGGCTGGCGCGAGCAGCGCTGAATCAGGAAGTCCGTCTGACTATACGGCGAGAAAAAAGGACACTGCAAATAAAACTTTAGAAAAGGAAAAAACAAAAGCGTAGACGTTGTCGATTTTGGCAGCTCTCGCGCGCCTCATGGAGCGTGACCAGGAAGTGTAAAAGGTCCGTGTCGAAGGTCGCGCCGTGCACGCCACCAGCCACACACATACACACACAAGAAAACTCGTTTCGTCTCGTCGGAGAACGCGAGCTCACCACCGTACATAATCTTCTTTCAACAACAACAACGAAGAAACAACGCGACACGTACTTCCAGACGACGATACGTGTGCGTGTGTGTGTGTGCACGCCCGTATCGTCTTCTTCGCTGACTAAAACAACGACGGCCACGTAAAATGACGAGCAGACACAAGCAGAGGGAAAGTTGTCCGCGTTTTCGCGTGCTCGCGAGCCGCCGCGCCGTCTGTAGTGCGTCGCTTGCTCGCGTACGCACGCGTAAGTAAGGCAGAGTATGCTGGGAAGGTGTACCGAAGAAACTGAAACGCTGCTCTGACGTCATGCAGCTGCGGCAGACTTCAACGTTAGCAGACTTGTACCGTACGCATTACAAGTAATCAAATTACTTGTAATCGATTGCTTTTTGGAGTAATTTTGTAATCAGTTGATTACTGTTATTAGGCAGTAATTATAAGAGTAATCTGATTACTTTTGGAAGTAATAAAAATTACCTCTAACCGTTACTATTTTTCCACGGGACACCCCCCCCCCCCCCCACCCCCCACACACACACACACCACACACCTTTTTTTTTTTCCTGAAATGACAAAAATACAATTTGCATCTGTTTTCGAACGGAAAAAAAAGTAAGATTTTTGTGGAGCTGTAGGAAACGAGGATCAACCCCTTTGTATATACAGTTTCTGTGGAATGTCCGGTTTTTTTTCGAGCTGGGACTGGGAGTGGGAAGCCCCAGGAAAGCCCCAGTGCCTGAAAAAGGCCATTCAGGGCGAAGTTTGAGGGAGCAGGATGTAGCTTTGTAAGTCCTTCGTTCAAACTAGCCCCCTCACGCACACACGCACAGAAAAAAAAAATCCTGCTTACGGTACCTACTCACAGCCCGTAGGAGAACCAGAACCCAACAATATCTAAAGCGGATGCAAAATCTAACAAAGCCAGTTGAAATACACGTCAAGATCCCGTATTTCGCCTGCGTGTTCTTTGTGACAAGCAAGGTTTCGAGTTGAGAAGTGGTCGGGGCGATCTCTTCCGCTGATAGATACTACACATGATCCGTTACAAACTTTTGTATAACATGCGAGTTCATCCACATGTGAATAATATCTCGAGAAGGGCGTGCGTGTGCGAAACAGAGTAAGGGCCTCTTGGTTGCCAGTACAAGATATATAGAGCAAGAAAACAAAATACCTTTTATTCGTAACCAAAGATTTTAAGAAGGAGCAACGACCACGAAGAGGGAACCCGTTTTTTCTTCAATACTTGTGAAAATGTGAAATATTGGTTGGAAGTAGTTCATTGTTATGAGCGCTAAAGATGTTGGTCTTCACACAATAAAGTAATCGGAAAAGTAACGGTTACTTCTTAAAGTAATGTCCACTTACTTTTGTTGTCGAGTAATCAAGTAATCTAATCGAATACTTTTTAGCCAAGAGTAATAGTAATTGTAATCGATTACTTTTTTTTAGTAACGTGTACAAGACTGAGCTGCGGTGGCGCTGCTGTCAGGTGCGCTTCACCTTCCGCGAATCTGGTTTCTGCGCACGCGCAGTGCCCACACCTGATGCGGGCGAAGGCGGGCTTGTTTGTAAACAGCGCCGTTTTTTCCTTAGAATGGACCGCAGCCTATGCTATACGACTGCCAGCAGTACCAGCCAGTCGATCCATGCGCTGCAAACTTATCGCGTACAACTATAACTATATACGCGTCGGTGCACCCCTCCCAAACGTCACGTGACTCCGATGGCTCGCATAGAGTCCGACGAGTTTCAATCGTAAGGTGGACCGGTGTATAGATGAGGAACATCAAAGTTGATCTGCGTAAAAAATAAATGAAAAATAAATAAGAAAAACGAGATGGAGAGACAGGGGAAGAAGATTAAGGAAGAGGGGGAGCACGGGGGTTGCGTGGGGTTACAACAAAAGTCACGCTTCGTGTATCGACGAGGAGGAACGTACAAGAGAGAACGACACAGAAGACATGCAGCGTGAGTGGCGAAGGCAAACCATAATACACGCTTATACGCCTCATTTTTTTTTTTTTTTTTTCTTAGGAGAAGATAAAGGCGTGTCTACCAACCGGATTTCTTACGAGGGAAGTTTGCCGTCGGTTCGTGATCGTTTTGAGAAGGGGAGCGGTTGCAACCGGGAGAGATTGAAAATTAATGCGGGCTCTGAGCGGTATCCTCGTTTCTTCGATTACGTGAGATAGCGGTTGACTGACTGGGTGCTGTCAAGATCATGCTAGGCTTAGAATCTGCAGGTACAGTGCTTGGAACGCGTCTCCGATTGGTGTATTCAGCGTTCTATGTTCCACCCATGTATCGAAAGTGGTCCCCACTTGTCGAGAAATGACGTAAAAATAATCCGGAGTGTCATGCTGTTGTCGGATGTCGTGATCTTGGTGGTTGTGCGTAAAAGTTCTAAGAAAAAAAAAAGAAAAAAGAAAAAAAAAACACGCAAGGGCGCAAGTGTCGCTTTCGTCGCGGCGTCCGTATTCGCAACTCCAACAGCTATAGGTGGCGCCACTCGTTTTTCAAAATGGCGGTTATAGTGAGGGTCGGAGATGCGTGCCGCTGCTGAACCTGTCTACTTTGCTGGCTTCACTGAGCGACACAAATTATTTCTGGTAATACGAGGAAGTAAGGGTGCTATGAGCGCAAATCACCTCTTTATCGTGAAAAAAAAAAAAAAAAAAAAAACTGTGTTTACCGTAATGTTTACTTCAGGCGGCACGTTTTAATTCTGGAGCGAAAGCGAAACTAACTCCTATTTTGGATTTAATTTCTCGATACAGGTCTTAATTTCAAATTCTTTCATAACTCAAGATATGTCTCACATCGTAATTATTTAGTTAAAGAAGTTGTTCGCGTAAACTTTATTTTGTGACATACAGGCACATCAAAATATTTTGGAGATTTCAGTGTCCCTTTAATGTAACATAGGATATATATTTATTTGTTGAAAAAAGTCAATGCTTATATTTGTGTGCCATGTGAGTTAATTGCCATGTGAAATAATGAACAGCAGACCTTTTTATTTTGTTTTGGGTATTTAGATGATTAATTGCTTTAACATTATTTCCAGCACAAGAATAACAGAATCAATCAAGTTTGCACAAAATGTTCACAAAACGTATAAATTAAGAGACGCTGTTCTCACTGAAAAAACCGAAGACGGAATCCAAATCAGACAGCTGAACTGTGTGTTTCATAGCAACGCGTGACGCATAGGACTTTATATTGCATCCATTATTTGTCTATCTTGATAACGATGTCGGAGTTTTTCATATGCTAAAAATAAAAATAAAAAATGATACCTTTCTGGAAAGGCTATTATTGTTAAACGGCGTATTTTTGTGATCGTGGCGTTAATTGGGGGCATACATTACCGTGATTTGTATTCTTAATAATAATATTAAATTTCAGATATTTTAATACGCAATGTTTCAAGCTCTAATATATTTTGTTGCTTATAATCTAATACCAAACTCGCAAACAAGTACGACAATCAAAAGTGTGCTAATTATCATAACTGGTGCCAAATGCAGCATTTTTAACTGCCATCTTATAAACTTAAAATAGTCTCAAATCAATCAAAACATTCTCGCTAATGTGAGAAATCCATGTAAAATTACATTAATTGTGGGTAAAGCTTATTTTGCTATAGTAAGTTACAGGTCAAGAAGGTAGCGGCAAATGCTCCTCAAAGGGATTGATATATCCCCCCGCCACCTCCGCATCCAATAGCGTCCCATCGTTTCAGTGACGTCACGGGCAACGCGCGAGGAGGGTCTTGCCTTTCTGTACATAATTGCCTTATCTTTCGACTTTGACTTAGCATTATGGAAGCCCCGAGAGGGAGATTAGAGTTTTCCCCCTCCCGATGGAAACAAATACGACTTTCGGGGATTAAGTTCCCCCTCCGATGGATACAAAGGCTGCATTCAGGGGCTCGGTTCCCCCTCCAATGAGTACAAAGGTCGCTTTCTTAAAAAGTGGGATTGGAATCCGTTGAAGCGGAACAAGGAGCGTTTCCAGTGAACTCTTCTTCGACTGCGGAGAGATTTGAAACGGGCGCATCACGCTTGTGGGAGGAGCCTCTCCTACCTTCTTGACTTGTAACCGACTATATCAAAGTCGCGACTTTTGACTTACTGCAAGAGTTACAAAGTCGCCGTCAAAATCCTTCCAGACCAAATGCCCCAAAACAAAAACTAAATATTTTTTTTATTATTTATTTTATATAACATTTAGTTACTTTCATTTTTACGCGCCGTCGTTCTGCCAATCTCAGCCTTTCCAGTTCGAAGGAACGCCTACCTGCTTGCACGTCTGCTCACTGCAGCACGATGGGTTAGCGTTGGAAACCAGTGAAACAGTTGTGAGTTTTAGTATTGCGTATACGAGCGACCGCAAGCGCTTGGCGTTTGCGTTAGCGCGTGCGCGGAGCCCAAAATTGCGGTCTTCGATTGGCGCACGGCGATGAGGCGCACGCACAACGTGGGGCACGCAACTCTAACGCTAACGCACACGCTTTCGTTTGCTTTCATACGCAATACTAAAACTCTGTAATAAGGTACAATCCCATACCGGCTGCAGCCCTAGGTTGGGACAGTGAAGTGTGTTGTTTGCGTTCGGAAATGACATTTGGCGAGCCATGATCGCGAGCAGTTCCGCCGTGCCCGCTGAGCAGGAGAATCGGGGGACCCTCAGAGCGCTTCCCGTTCCACCGCTGGAGGGCGAGCAACGAGCTGGAGACGCGAATACTCCTGGCTGTCGAAGCTTCAGTGGACTGTGTAGTTGGACAGCGACCTGCGGTAGAACAGGCGCCTGCCATATGTATCCACCACTTTTTCTGCGACACCGCCGGGATAGTGAAGGGCTACAACATGACATTTCTCTAACGTCTTCAGGTGCCGATCGAGGGACCAGTTTTTAGCACGCGGTAAACACATGAGTCAGAATCGTGTTGCGGGCACCATAGTTCAGGATTTGAGGACAAAGGGACCTAGAAGCTGATACATCGTGTGTTTGGCACTTTTTTCTTACAACTTTCCAGAACATGCCACCTCATTATTAAGCGCCTTAACAGCTAAACGCCTGATCGATCGAAGCGGAGAGCTTTGAAATGGAAGAGACACTAAAGCGTTTAAATAGATGGAGGCTTCAGCGAAGGACCGGTATTTGGGGAATGGTAGCAGTGTAAATTTCCGACAATAATAGAAGGCCGTAGGAAAGTTTACTTTGTGTCGCAGATAAAGCGCGTGTTAAGTATAATGCCATTGAAACGCCCGCTCTCAGCTTTTTTTTTTCTAATTTTTATCGCTTTTTTTTTATTTCCAGCTCTCTCGCTGTCTCTTACTTCCTTCGTCAGTTGCTCTTGCTATGACGTGGTTTCCGACAGAGAGGAGGTGGACAAATTGAGGCCCGAGAGTTTGTGCGGTACTTTACCTGTATCACTATATCTGATTAAAGGTGAAGCCAAAATCACGCACTTTGGCTGGAGATATCCAAGATAGATAGCTGGGACACATTTTAACGTTCTTGAAACTGGAGTTCCAAGATATACACCCTCAGCTCATGAGCCTTCCAAGTAGCGTTTCCTTGTCAGTTTTTTTAATATTTTATATTCGAAATTGTTATATTGCCTCGTTTCGAGCTTGCAACTGCTCATATTCTTGACGTCGCTAAGGGGCAGTAAGGATTTTTTTTTTTCTACGCATTTTGGACATAGCTCTTTGATTTTGTTTAAAATTCTGCGCGTGAAAAAAAGAGATGTCATGGACGCATTATTGTTTCTACATTGACTCGGAATGTCAGGGTCGACACCGTGGACATGGGTTTTAGTTTGACGCCATTTCCTATCGACCATCGGCCGATTCTCTTCTGATAAAATGAGCAAGATCAGGTATTTCACAATATTAAATTCCACACATTAAAAGACTGGAAACTCAAACTCTTAGCTTCAGAAGCTGCTTTCATCGCACGAACTGCCACGTAAAATGAGTGTCTCCGATTACCTGATACGAAAATGGCCAAATTATATACTTTCGTTCTTTTCTAATAAAATGATCTTACCTACCTTTCTTTGATCGCCACAAAAGCTAATTGGATTATAGTATAATAAATGCTCTTACAGACGAAAGTAATTTAGTTAAAGCCTGACTAATAATGCACTGAGATTACTTTTGAATCACTCTGCATACGTCCAACAGTAATGAGGCGTAACCTTTTACCCAGAAAAAGGTAGCTCATTTCCTAAAAGAATAGAAGCTATACTGATTCGTATTCTTGGGTTGCTAAGGCTTCCTTTTTGTGAAAATGGCAGTGAGAACTACACTCTATCAGAGGAAAAAGTAGTGAAGCAAAGTCAGTAAACACATCGTCCCAACCTAATTATTTACATTACTAGATTAATTTTCCTCCAAAGTAATAAATGCTTTTACTCGGTACGCCCAACATTATTACACTTACAGTACTCCTGTCATGCTAAACCATTAATGTCACCTGTTTTTAATGTCGTTAGAACGCAGTATCTGAATCTCCTTTTCGGGCTTCTTTACCGCCTTGTTAAAGAGGTACTGCAGCGATTTTAGCGTTTAAAGAATTGGCAATTTGTATTTTTTTATATTGTTTATTCCAGCACAAGTGACCAAAACGCGTCACTTGCCCCGAAAACTGCTATTCCAGTGCGTAATTGCAAAGAAGAAAATGAAATATTTTCCAATCTGCAGCCGCTTGTGGTGGTTAACGGAACTGATCTGTGACGTACTCTGGGGGATATGCGGAAGTGAACAATACCTGTCCCCCTCCGCTGCTACACACGCCGTCACCCCCGTGGCGAACCATCCTTTGTGTTGATCGCTCGCCGTGACCTTCGACGATGTTAATCCTTTAAAAGTCGATAATCGCGGAGGAAGCGGCTGGGAACTCTGAAGAGGGAACCCAAGGGGAAACCCCGTGATGTCCCAGAGTACGTCACTCGAAAGGCGACGGGGAGAGTTGAGAGGCACTTGGACCTTCGATTTGTTTCATTTTTTGGCATAAAAACTAGCGCTCGCAACAAAATACGGTTTTCTGTTCTTCGTTTCGTGGGTGACACAGATTAATTTCCGCAGTTAATTGGCCAAAGTCTGGAAATCGTTGCACCGCCTCTTTAATTTCAAATCTTCCGTCGCATTTCCAAAGCGCTTAGCTCTCAGCATCTCTAAGCACTTATCCCTTATTGAAAAAATATTTCTTGAATAAGCGAGAGGGAGAACCCTCGAACGTGAGTACAGCTTAAAGAAATACTGAACCTAGGAAAAAAATCAATTCTTTTCTACCTGGTTACGACAGGCATGTCTCAACATGAATGTTCGTCGAAAAAAACAAATGTTTTTGCCCAGTATTTTTGTTACAATACAAATTTTTCGATTTGCGGGCCAAACCAAAATTGTACTTTTGTGGGATGACGATGGGGATCCGGCCAACTCGTCGAAAGCCAACTCGTCGACGGCCAACTCGTCGACGGCCCATTCGTCGAAGAGGGCAATTCGTATTAGGGCAATTCGTCGAAGGGCAACTTGTTAAAAGGGACAATTGGTCGAAGGGCGATTCGTCGAATGGGTTGAATGACGGTCCAAGGTGAAAGTTCGTGGTTCCTTTTTATCTTTTGACTTAAATTTCTATTTGTGTTTGGACTAGGGTCAGCGCCTTTGTTAAGTTACAAGATTGAAAGAAAAATTACGAGAAGGCAAAGATAGGAGAGAACCTTTAGACAAGTTGAAAAATGTGTCATCTCAGGATCGTTCCTTTTTTACCTTTTTTTATTACTTATTTTGTAATGAGCCGCCACAGACTGTCGCCGCGAATGGCGTGAACAGGTGGGCCAGGTGGGTTGACAATTTTGTAATGAGCCGCCGCAAACTGTCGCCGCGAAGCGGCGTCAACTGATGGGCCGGGTAGGTTAACACGCGCCCCAGTGATACATGAGCGACGTAGTGACCCTGCCCCACTGCACCGTGAAAGTGGCGAAAGCGGCAAGTTGTTACGTTCGACAAGAAAGAGCAGACTGGAAGTAAGTTTTTTAAGGAGAGCGCCAATTGTACACATTTTTTTACGAAAGACTTACACATAAAAGAGAGAACACGGATTATTATAGCGCAATATTTGCTTTAAAATTTAAAGAAAAAAATTATATATTTGGCTTTAAAAAAGCGGCGACCAGTTGGCCTCTTTGACGAGTTTTCCTTCGACGAGTCGCCCTATGACGAATGGGCCTATTCGACGAATGGGCCGCCGACCGCAGCGCCCTTTCCATACATCCAGGAAATTCAGCGGGTTCGGCGGGGTAAAACGAGTTAGAGGGCACGCGCCCAACTCCGCTAGCAGACGACAAACCGGGAGGTTGCCGTTCTCCATCTTTGAGCTGTATCGGCGGGCTGTACGGAACATCGAACTCTCGCTCGTGGCTGCCGTTGTGAAGTGGTTCGTGTTCTTAGAATAGTTATGTATACTCCAAAATCATCCCATAGCTCTCTGTTGTTCTATTTCTGTAAATGATCAACTAGCATATCTTTTTTCCGTTACTTAAATAGCAGTTGAGTCAGCCGGCAGTACTACCCTCAACTACTGCGTGGCGTGTATTGCGGCAGGAGAGCACGTTTTTATTTATTATTTCAGACTTCCACTCATGCTCGCTAAAGGCCTACACCAGTACGAACTTTGTATAGTAAAAAAGGTACAGCAACCGGATATACTTTTCGCCAGAGAGATCGGCCAATCTGACACAGTTATCCTTTTTTTTATTTGCACGCAGGTAACAGCGCAATTGAACCCTGTGAGTCTTTTTAACTAGCATAGTATTACACGACAACTGGCATACCAAAATCTGCTCATCTGCGCTTAAAAGTTCCAAAATGACGCGATTTTAAACAAAGTTTGCACGCCAGCCGGACGCTACCTACAGCCCACTCAGCGGAGCAGACGACATGCGGGTGAGAGGGGGAGTGCATTTTTTTCTCTTTTACCCTCTCTGCTATGACCCTAATGCAACGGTCTATAGTAAGTTACAGCTCAAGAAGGTAGGGTGAAGGAAAGGAAGGCGGGGGAGGAAGAGGCAGAGGGAACGCTGCAGAGGAGAGGGGGAAACCTCCTCCTCTCTCCAGCGTTCCGTCTGCTTTCTCCTCCCCGATCTTCCTTTTCCTCGCTCTACCTTCTGGAGTTGCACCGGACTATAGCTCAGTACCAGCGCTATCATCATCATCCGACAGGAGTAAAATTTCGGTTTCGCCCACAAATAGAACAACTCGTATCGTAGCATAAATATCGGGCAGCACATGCCTGTCTTACCAGGTAGAAAAAAAAATGTATTTCCTAAGAGTAATGTTTCTAAAAAAAAAAAAAGATGTTAGTTTTGGAATAGCTTTTAAGAGCATCAACCTTCCTTCACTGAAATCGGCCAAGGCAACCGGCTTTTTGGCTGGATGCCTACGGGTCACTTTGTTTTTTATTTTTGTTTTATGTGCGTCACCGCTTGTGTTTACCGTTCGCCGCTGAGCAGTCGTTTACTACCGTGCACCTGAGGGACCAGCACTCTGCGTGGCCTTGGCGGTCGTAAAGCTCCGCCTACGTTTTAATCGCACCTACTCTTCCGAACCTTGACCCCACAGTGATGTGCTTGTTCGAGTGGTACTTTGTTCGTTCCTATAATGAGAACACGTTTTATTTCTGTGTTCTGGGGTGTGCTCAACCTATAACGGGGATGCTATATATATATTTTTTTTCCTTTGAAGGTGTTATATAACAATGCTTTGCCAGATCTGTGTGTTACAACTGGGGTTCAGAGTTTTCGGTTTAAACCGATAGAAACCGATAAACGTACGCCGAATTCATTTTCGAAAATTCGGTTTTAACCGAAAAAGGTCCGTTTTTAGGTTCGGCGTTTTCAGTTTAAACCGATAAAAACAGATAAAATAGCCGGAATTCATTTTCTAAAATTTTGTTTTAACCGCAAATAGTCAGTTTTTTAGGGCCGCGTCGAGATGGGCGGGGGAAGGTAGGAAAGGGGGGAGCGGAAAGAGGGCGTTGCAAGGTTCGACAGATGTGTGACCTCTTCATGACTGCCCTCTACCAAGGTTCAACATGCAACAAAAAGGTCTTGGGTTGTCCTTCGCGGGACTTCTGTGTCCTTTCTGTGATCGGGCTTAGTGTGTCAAGTTCCTGGTCCTAAAAAAAAGTTTGGGTGTGGGCTAGGTTTTTCGCTTCATGCAAGACCCTACAGACGGAGTTTAGTGAGTACACGAAATACGTTGTGCTTCAAAACGTCGCACCGTGTCTCTTTTGGTAGTCACGTTTGGTTGATTGGCCGATTTTGGCTCAGGCAGCGCTTCATCTTCTCAGCCTGCAGTGTCCAGTGCTAACCTTGAGAGGGCATTCTTGAAGCCCAGGTTCATTAACTGAACAGAAGGAGCTTGGATAAACGAGGAGGACCTGGGAAGGTACATGTGTGTTTACTATAATAAGATCACGTAATCCTGATCCACAGAAGGTGAAGTTCCATGTTTTTTGGGCACTGACTTGTTTGTACTTCTCTGTTTTTTTTTTTGTTTTTTTTTTACAGTTGCACACATTTTTCAAATAAAGTGTTCATGTTTTTTCTCAATGTATCTGTGCCGTTATTCTTTGAGTGATCACAAATATCAAAGCTACAAGGATCATCTGATCCGGTTTCCGATGGTGTTTCTTTCATATTCACCGAAAAACACCGGTAAACTTTTGAGGGCATAGATATACACCGAAGAAAACTGAAAATTAAATTTTAAAATAAACACCGAAAAAAGTACGCCGAATTTTGAAAAAATAAAACCGAAAACGCGAAACCCTAGTTATAACTTTGCAGGGGTGATCGCAGGATAATATTACAAACCAATAAAAAAAGTTTACTTTTGCATTTCAGGCTCTTTCTTTGTCCCAAATAACAAATAAAAAAAATCGAACGTAATTTATATATATATATATATATATTCTTTCTTTGCAAAGTGCTCTGATTTAGAGTTTTTCGATGATGCACAAAACGTTTCAATCCTTCGTCGTTGCCGCTATAAGTCCAGGCGCAGCCGACGCTACGGGGTAAGGGAACCAGTCAAGCAGCGTGAAAAGCACGAGTCGTAATAGACCTTTGCTGTTTGTGATAGGTTCAGCGATGACAGAACACGTACAGGAACATGACAAATACACATGAAGGGAGAAAAATCCCACGTCGGGCAAACACCACCACCACCACCATGATGATACGCTTTTGACGCGTTCTGATTGGTCCATTTAGCTCGTAGCGTCGGGTGCGTCTGGACTTAAGGTGAAACGAAAACAAATATATATATATATATATATTTGTTTTTAGAAAAATATTTTAAGATGCAGTTGATAGACCCCTGCAGTGCCGTAAATGTATATTAGAAAGATGTAAAGTTGAAGCTACTCGCCTTAAAGTATAATTAGTTTACAAATACACTGACACGCTTACAAATTTATCTACTAAACTGCATGTTTGATTTTAATTCAAACAGAATATAAAAAAAAAGGTGCACAAGATAGCCGAGTGCCGTCTTCAACGTGTATTTATCATGCTCGGCGGACATTAGATGGGGGGATAATCGTCTTGGTAAGTTGACTAATTAACTGAAATCTATTAATTAACTATTTACTGATTGCTTTTAGAGGTCATGATGCAATTGCAGTATTGATGTCAATCATATAGACGAGACAAATAAAAATAATTTGCAGAAATGTAATGATTTTTTATATATTAATTGACACGATTAACCGTTTCTAGCCCATTTAAAAATTGCGCTCCAAAAGCGAGCCGCATGCCCTGCTCACAATGACGCTTTGAACACTGACGTAGTCGTTTTAGTCACATCGCCATCTGTGTCGTCCGCGTACCCACCAAGGACACGCTGCCGAGGAAGGGGCGACATCAATTGAAAATACCATGCTAATCATCTAACCGTTATTGTGGGCAGGGCTTGCCGCACGCTCTTTGCACGCAGTTCCTAAATCGGTTTAAAAAAAAAAAACGTAAAATGTTTTTGAAAAAAATTAAAAACATTACATTTTGCTAATTTTATTCATTGTTCAGGCCTCTAATAGTAATTTCCGCCAATGCTGCAATTGCAACATAACCCCTAAAACCAATAATTGCAAAGTTAATTAATGGATGTTTGTTAATTTGCCTTCTTACCATCACGATAATCCCCTCATCTAATGTTTGCCGAGACACGGTAAAAAATGAAAGCCATTTATAACTCCCTGTAACGCCGAATTAGAGCGCAGCTCTTGAGGAGGAGCAGGGAAGGGTACTGAAGGAGGGGGGTCATGTGACCTCGGGGAGGTCACGCGACCTCGCGGGGTCACGTGACCTTGACGATGACGATCCGATGACGTCATCGGTGACGTCACTGATGACGCCATCAGTGACGTCACTGATGACGTCATCAGTGATGATGACGATGACGATGCGGATGCCAATGACGTCATCAGTGACGTCACTGATGACGTCATCAATGATGATGATGACGATGCGAATGCCGATGACGTCATCAGTGACGTCACTGATGACGTCATCAGTGATGATGACGATGACGATGCGGATGCCGATGACGTCATCAGTGATGTCACTGATGACGTCATCAGTAATGAGGACGATGACGATGCGGATGCCGAAGACGTCACCAGGTTGCCTGCAACCTGGATTGCATGCAACAGGTTGCATACAACTCGTTGCATGCCAGTTGCATGCAACAGGTTGCATGCAACCCAGGTTTCATGCCAGTTGCATGCAACAAGTTACAAGCAACACGTTGCATGCAACCTGTTGTATGCAACTCCCGAAGGAACCCGAGGTCCTCCCGAGGTCCTCCCGAAGGAACCCAAAGTCCTCCCGAGGTCCTCCCGAAGAAACCCGAGGTCCTCCCGAGGTCCTCCCGAAGGGACCCGAGGTCCTCCCGAAGGACCTCGGGTTCCTTCGGGACGACCTCGGGTTCCTTCGGGAGGACCTCGGGTCCCTTCGGAAAAATTTACCCATAATGCACCGCGCGGTTACGCCGACGGCGATGGCGACGGCGACGCCGCTCAAGGCGGAAACGGGCTCCTAAGAGATGCGCTCTAAAACAAAAAGCGTCAAGCTCTCAGCTCATAAAAAAAAAGTCTGTTTGAAGTAACATTAAGCACCTTGTATAAGTAGTTACCACTACATATGCTCATAAATAATAACTTAGTTTCAGCGTTATTTCGCAAAGCTACAATAATGTAACCAATTAAAGGTGGCTCGAGAAATGCAAATACTCATTTATCACGTGGCGAGTTTTCTTATAGTAAATTGCCAAGTATTTCTTTACTAAACTAGTAACTAATTATAGCTTATAAAAGCTTGTAGCATTTCTACAAAAACACAAAAAAGCCAAATCTGGTAAAAAAAACAACACTCGAATCAATTTTTTTTTTTTACATTCTTTTATAAAGGTCTACAACGGCAACCTGCTGTGAGTGGTTCACTAAATCCGCGGTCACACTGCCAATGCATCGTGTAAACGATGGTTTGCAGACATGTTTGAAGTATTTATGTCTGCCAAGAAACACCGTGTTTTTTTTTTTTTTTTATGATGTGTAATCAGTGTGACAGCGGCTTAAGAGTCTCGCTTTTTCCCAAAGAAGCCAACATCCTCGGCTATAAACGTTGGCTGCTATTTTAATGCTCGGCATAGAAGAACTGTTTCCGCAAAGTTTGAAGTTAGACAGTTGATTACACATTTTCCACGTGTAGGTATCTTGTCTTTTTATCACTAAATATTCTCATAATGGTAAAAACACGGGCCCTTCCTTTTCATCTGTCTACGGTCCGCATATAGACACAAAAACAGGCCTTTGGAGCCGTTTCATCTAAGGATCGCTCTACGTTCATCCGTCAAATACGACGAACTATAGCCTTGACAGCCGGCCACGCACCAGAAACCAAGGCCGTATCTTCTCTGACATAACCATGAGGCAAATCCGACGGGGATTCCCAGACTCTGATGTCAAGAACGACATTACCATTTACGAGGCAGCGCCCTGTTAGAAGTACATTTGACTGAAAGCTCTATCTGGGGAACATGACGTGATCCTCTCAGCCTGTCTTAATCGGTAGTGGGTAGAAGAAAAAAAAAAAAGTTGTAAGAGCTCCTCTCTCGCACCCCGCAAAAAGCAAGGAGAGTGGCGATGATTTTTCACCAACATTCGTTTTTCGAAGATTGGCTTTGACGATGGGATGCTAAATTCTTCTCGGTTGCCCGATGATGTTTGAATATGACTCAAACCATGAAAAACGGGCGAAGTTGTACAGTGACGTGTTACTTAATAGCAGTGTAAGCAAAGCGGGTTACGGTGCTCCGCGACTGCTTTCTTCGTATCATCCCAGTGACGATGGGAGTGAGACTGAGAATATCGGGTGTATCCATACCCCAATTCCTTCCGTTGTAAGGGTATGATTTAGTCATATTTTTCTATCGTTGGATTTTTAATAATGTAATTATTGGTAGGGTGATGCCTCTGGCCATGATCGGGTCTCATCATCAGGGCCTACCTGCCTTTAGTATTGTAATCCAGATCGTGTGTGTATATATAAATAAAATGTATTAAAAAAGAAGGACTGCTACGTCGATGGTGATGTTTCATATGAAGGAAGGAAAATCATTAAGCATGCAATACGTGCTTCGCGAATTATGCAATATGCCCTACTCCACCGTGGAGGCTTGCACCGCAGCTGTGCTTCTGTTAGCTGTTACAGTCTGTCTGAGGCAAAGCGCTTGCCCACCGGGATCCCGAGTTTGTGGGTTAAACTCCCGGGCGCGAGGTGCCCGCAATGTGACGCTGCTTATTGTGGAGAAGGCGCCGTGTAATTGATATTTCGAACGCACGTTAAAGGATCCCCTGATGGCTGAAATTAAACCTCAGACCTTCATTTCTTATGCCCTTCGTCAGTTCGCCATGTGAAACAGCCAAGTTTGACTTTTTACTGCGCTTTTGTTAAGCTATTAGATGACCTTGCGTCTTTAATAAAATATTTGCCCCAAGTAGTAGCTTTATACGGCTGATGAACGAATAGATAAATCTCCACAGTGCAAAGTTTTTAGGGCACACAGGGTATGGCCTCTCTTTGATAAATAAGATCTCCAACACACTCAGGCCTGTGCACACATACACACACGCATCACAAACATGTGTACAGAAAAAACAAATACCCCTCACACAGAGATACACCCACCCGCAAGCACGCTTGCGTTCATAGTGACATGTATGCACCGAAGCTGGGGCTACGAGTGGCGTCAATCGGAAAGGAATCTATATCTGCAGGAAGGCTTCCTGGTATGACACCGCCGACGCAACCAGGCGGCACGTCGTCTCCGAGTGCATAATACGCGGCGCATGAGACCTTAGCCGTAATGACTGGTGAACCGAGGCGGAACCTCCGCCCCTGCTGATACACGTCCTTCGGGAGGTTCGGTCATGGATAAAAAACGCTTACGGCCACCAGGCTGTCTCTTTGTCTCGCGCGTGTCTGACCTTGCCCAGAGGTCACCGGGTCTTCGAGGCGATGTTCTCGAGCCCCCGACGCGTGTCTCGTGGCTAGAGGGGAGGAATGGCGCAACAAAGGCTTCGCAGCGATTGACATCGTGTGTCGTCCGGAACGATCCGCGAACAAACGGCGCCCCCCACCAACTGATATTCGATTGCGTGTGCAGTGCTGCTTGACGTTTTATGACGTGGTTTTCCCACTAAATGATCATTAGACAAGCTGTGCTTGTGGACATGCTGAATATACTTTGTGGGCGACAGTTTATACGATTGTGCATCTCTAACCGGCGACTGTAGAATAACTATGTCAACACGTGTTACGCGATAATTTCCAACTGTCAAAAGCTGATTTCGTCATGTCGGCTAGAACTTAAAGTGAATTGGTTCTCTTGTTCGTTTAGTGGGGCATAGGCCACTGTAGGAAACCTTCTGGCCAGGCACGTATCCAGGGGGGGGGGGGGCCCATGGGGCCCGGCCCCCCCCCCCCCCCGAAATCTTCCATTTTGCTGGGACCTCCTCTCCCCTCTCCCCTCATACAGCATTTTGCCATGGGCGCCCCCCCCCCCCCCCCCCCCCCCGAAACAAAGTCCTGGCTACGTGCCTGCTTCCAGCCTATGTGACATGTTCATTGTTCGTATGCGTGGCACATGATTTGCTTGCCTCGTAATGGGATGAACTCACGAGCGCTGTCTCTGAAGTTTGCACGCTGGGTTGGCCATTGTGTGACGTCGTGAACATTGACAGGATATATGTACTGTAATTTTGGTGCCCGCTGTTGTGCCCCTTTTCAGGCGTAATTCAGTGGTTAGGGTTTAAGTAGATGAATACGTGACGTCAGATCACGCGACACCATGACGCCACGTGCCACGATAACGTTACATGAAATAGACCCAGGGATTGGCTGCTAAACCTCGCCTATAACTGCTGTCGCCGTAAAAAGAGCCATACATGTCCATGTGGCTTAAAAGCCACGTTGGATTATGAAGAACTACATATCTTACAATGTCGCAGTAACAACCCTAACAACCTCGATTATTCTTTGACGGTGGTTGATGACGCTTCGTGACGCGGTAATATAACAAGCGTGAAACGTCATTTGGCAAAAGAATTAGAAGACACGCCCTACATGCTGTCCTAGACCTGTCAGTGACAAATTACCCGTTTGTGCTCACGGACTCCAAAGGCAGAACTTCGACGAGAAAAGGTCGCAAAAACCGGAATTGTTTCTTCGGCCAAGGTTAGCTCGACTTAATGTATACAAGCCCGAACGATGGACGTCATATAGGCTGGGTCCTGTATATTCACGAAGAAGACAAACATTAACAGTAACACGTACAGACGGGTTTTGAAAAGAGTTCGGCACTTGCGTAGCCAATGTAAATTTTAAAAGAGCGAAAACCGCCACTTCCCTGCTTGTTCACCCGCAGGACCAGGATGTGCGCCGCCATTAGTTATCGCCACCGGTCAGTGGCGATAATCTAATGACAGCACGCATCCTGGTATCGGGCCGCAGGCGGTGAAAAAATGGCGACCGCAACCAGTCGTAATTCTCTCGGGGGAAGACGTCCCGGCAGCAAATGCAGGTCATCTTTCAGAACGCTTACTTTAATGAAGCGCACTTTAGCAACCGTCGTTTTTTACTCGCCGGCACCTCGTCCGGAAAGTCCAGTTGCGTATCAGTTCTATTCGCGACTCGAGAGTAGGCGACGCCAGCCAGCGGGGAAGACGTAAATTTGAGAACCGTGCACGCCTGTCGAAGTGTGCAGCGAAAACTTCCGCGGCCTGGAGGGAAATATGTGAAACAGAGAAGCGGGAAATAAATATGCAGCGTCGGCGGAGTCGCGAATGAGGTGTATTCGATCCACTAAACAAGCTTCGCTGGGAGTACGGGCACTTTATTCTCCCATTTTCTTGTGTGCGCCGTAATCTTGGTGCTTAGGGTGACGTGGGAGCAATATATCTTGTGCAAAATCGAAGCGAACTTAGCGGCGTAGTGCCACGCAAAGCATATTGAAAACCCTTTAACTCTAAGTTTTGGTTTTAATTTGCCAACCTCACTTCACGATATCCTTTCATGACCAAATACAGTGCGTGCATTTTTTTTATTGTATTACTTTTCTTAAATTTATATTACTGTAGGTGTTGTCTACCAAAACAAATAGAGCGCTGAGGAACGTTTTTATTTTTATGTGTGTGTAAAAGGGGGGGGGGGGGGGTTCGACGGGCCAGAGTTTGTAAAGCCGGTAAACACAGGATTACGATAGTGCACGGAAGAAGAAGTATGTATACAGGGCCGAACATCCTGTTCCGTCATCTCCTCAATGCCTTCGGCTTCTTAAATGATCCGCAAACCGTGAGGTCAACGTTGCACTCTGGAGTGGTAGTATATGGACGGCCAGGCCGCCACAAAAGTATGGGACGCGGCCGGCCGTACTCGTATACCTCTCGCTAAGTCTAATCAGGTCCATACGGCCGCCGGAGGTCCGTGTTTCGACGAGAACTCTCACGAAGATGAATAGGCGGAATGCGAGCGAGCGCTGACTCCTCTTTTCACGCAGTTCTGAGATGCGCTACTTTGTCGACGAATCAGTGAGAACCGAAAGCATGCCACTCCTCTCCATAGCCAAATAGGTCCCATCATGCAACGCGCGCAGTGTTGCATTCAGGGATTTTTGGCAGTAGTTTATTGGTGACGAATCGGTTACGATAAAGGATGCGACTCCCTGAGCTTTGAAGACGGTGTCAGACTGTTTTAGCATTCCTGGAAGACAGACAACCGTTTGCTGCGATTTCAAATTGAGCTTTATACATTACTGGCAACCAGGATATTCATCGCCAAGATGGCTGAAGTGTTGCTACTCTAGGGTGTGGCTTATTCATACCTCCTTTCAGCGAAGTCCCGACACAGCCGACGCTTCGAGCTAATGGAAGCAATCAAGCACTGCAGCATCAAAAGTGCAAGTCACTGGGCCTTTTGTGTTTATGATTGGTTCAGCGATGATAGAACAAGTACAGAAATATGAAGAACACCGGGATGGTGCCCTTTTGGCGCGGTCTGATTGGTCCGATCAGCTCGTGGCGTAGCTACGTCTGGACTTAAGCTGAAACCAAGTGTAATCACTAACAACTTCAGACACGCGGGACGTATTATGTTCACGCTTCCTGGCTTCGTGATTGGTTCTTTGGCTTTCTTATCATCAAATGCCGCAATTTCATTGGCTGCGATAAAAACACGCTCGAGGCTTGTCACGCTCAGCGACGTGTTGCTCTAAGAGTTACTAGAGAGTCGCAAATCAAGAAGCGTGGACATAATCATCAACTTCTCGCGGATTTTTTCTTTCTTAACTTGTCAGTCGTGGAGCAGAGGACTATCCAGAGGAGTTAGCAAGTTGTTTATCTTTTTTTTTTTCTTTTCGGTGCTTAACTCGTGCCATATCCCTGTCTCTTTGAAGCTGCGCAAAGCTGTGCGATCTTCGCAGGCGGGTATCTCCCCGCGGGCAGTTAGCGCTCGAAGCGACACGCTATTTGGAACAAGAGCCCTCCGAGAGGCCGAAGGCAACAACGCATCGAGGGGCCGTTGGGAAACGGAGGAAGTCGGCCGAAGGGGTGGCGGCGGCAAACGAGCGCGGGGCTCTCCGTTCCACGGTGTGACGTAATCGCCTTGTCATGCAGAGCGTCCCGGAGCGCTTCTTCCCGCCCGGGCGATTGCATCATCACGGCGGACTCTCGGCCCGATCGAACGCCCGATAGCCGGCACCGACTCGAGAAAACCGGATTCTCTATCCGCGCGCAGCTTCGTGAACGAAAAACCCGACGCTGGCGTAATAAAGAGGAGCGACGCCGCAGCACGGACAGTGCTCCGGAAACCTGTATGCGCAGGAAACAGAAACGAACGACGCGGAGAAGGGGACACGGACGAGCGCTGTTTGCGCATACAACCTTCCTTGGCACCATGTCCCTTAACGATACTTAAATTCACCTTACGTAGCCGACGCTAAGCGAGCTAATGGAATCAATCAAACAGCGTCAAAGGAGCAAGTCAATGGGCCTCCCAAGAACACGACGAACATCGTGCTGTTGCGCTTTCGATGCTCTTTGATTGTTCCCATCAGCTCATTGCGTCGGTTGCGAAATCAAGGTGAAACAAAGTTAGAACCCAATTGCGACGAGTCTCGTTAAATTACGGACTGTGGTTTCGGACGCTTCTACGCCGAGGAACGCACTATGAACCTGTCGAGCGGTCGTCTGTCAGTTTTAGTCACCTGGGACCGAAAACAGCCAAAATAATATGCCGAACCTGCGAACAGCCTCTTCCACCTCCACGTATATATCGACATCGCGCGAGGATGGCGACAACTCGGCAAATATATGGTCCCGCTCGAGCCCGACGCCGAGCAGCGTCCTTCGACGCATTGACTGGATAAGAAGTCCAGATGAACGTATGGGTCAGCACTCGTGTCCAATCTGTGTCTGTGCTCGATCTCACTGCCGTCACTTCGAAATCCTGCTGCACGGGCCTGGAAGATTCTAGGTGATGTTTCCTGGACATGCGGTGGAACTGGTCGGATCGGATGCATGCACTGCGGAGCCGTCACCGGTAAAAAAAACAAAAAAAAAAAACTACCTCGTTACACCGAAATAAAAGCGCGGCCGATGCTACGAGCCATTCGGGACGATCAAGGAGCCCGTGAATACGCTTTGACCTTTCGGGTTAACTCTGCGTGTCTGTGCTTATATGTCATCGATCCTTTGGCGTTGTTGCTCATGAGGAAACAAAGTCTAGTACGTGTGTGTTTCATTTTCTTACTTTGGTCTTTCATCTTCGCAGAAAGTTCACGTCCGGTGTAGGGTGGTGTAATCATTCCGGCGTGCGTTACGAAATCGGCTGCACACCTCAACACTATGAAGCGATGTAGCGTCGGTGACTCGGTGGCAAAATGATATGGCACAACCGAAACCCAGCCGGAGGGGTAAGATGCGACATGGGGTGCCTCGGACGTGCGAAGTGATAAATTGGAATGCCGTAATTGGATAAAAGAAAAATGGACAGCCTATTCCAACCTCTTTCCCAAACGCATGACACAGCACATAAAAAGTTTACTGCTCCGGCCCAGCACAGTTGGGTCTGGTGATATTGCCGCCGACTGTACACCGGTGCTTGGTTATGTATAGGCGAACTGCACGCACGTATTGTCAACGTGGTGTGTTCCATGCTGGTTATCGTAATAACATTGAAGAGAAGCAACTGGGCAGAGTGCAGACAAAGGTACGTATAGGCATGCACATGCACGTGTTATATTTACATTTGTATGGGGGATCGAGAGCAGCGCAACTGGTGGAGTATGTGGAGCAAAGGGTAGCTTGGGGTGAAGTGGTAAGCACAGAAAAAACTCGCTGAGGCCCAGAAAGTAGATGGGTTTTTAGAGCGCAGCTCTTAGGCGCCCGTTTCCGGCTTGACCGGAGTCGGCGTCGGCGTCGCCGTCGGCGTCGGCGTAACCGCGCGGTGCATTATGGGAAATGTCCCATAATGCACCGCGCGAGCCCCCCCCCCCCCCCCCCCCCGGGGTCACGTGACACCCCCCCCCCCCCCGGAGGGCATTGAAGAATGAGGGGGGGAGGAGGAGGAGGAGGGGTATACCCTCCCCTGAGTACCCTTCCCTCCTCCTCCTCAAGAGCTGCGCTCCGATTCGGCGTTACAGGGAGTTGTAAACGGCTTTCATTTTTTGAACTCTAAATAAGAAATGAAAGAAATGAAAGGTGATTTGTTTTTTTTTTTTTTTCAACGGGTGTTGGGAAAACTTGCGGAAATTGCAGTTAACACCGGGAACGCTGGCGGACAAGTTAATGCATGAGCACTTGAATTCATATCTGCTGGGCGAAGATGGCTTGTTGCTTCGCTACATCCGAACCAACGATCGATGAAGAAGAGAGTTATAGTGGTGGGTTCAAAGACCTCTTGGTAAGTGTCTTGTGTTTCGTTTGTTTTTGGACAGGGTCAAAGCAAAGCGGGTTTCGTAATGTTTACGACCGTGGATGTCGCACGCGGGGCCGTCTGCCGCTTATGGCTTTGGGAGTAAGTTGAGTCTCTGGCAGGGCAGTTCAGAACCGAGGAATTTACGCATTTTCCAACCGAGCCGGAACGGGCGAGATGAGGGGAAGGGAACCACCGAGCGAGGTGTCTGGTGACACTTCCCGTACGCGTCGGGGAATTCGAAGACGGTGGAGGATTCCGGGGAACTTGGCAGCGCGCGGAAAGGAAAGGGAATCCACGCTAAGCATCGGAGGGGGCAGGATGTGTCCAGGACTCTGAGAGATCTTGCGTGGCTCTTTAATCCTGTAGTTCAGTTTGCATATAGTTTGTAAATAAACAGCATGTACAATATATACTCGTAAGGTTCACCGGGGGTGTCCCTGTGCTTCTCTGTGATCTCCGACGGCCAAGGCGCAATCCGGGGTTGCCATCATTCCATCTGCGGCAACCACTACAACAATAACTTCACTAATAGTCTCTCTTCTTGGTCCTGATTTTCTACGGACGAGGTTTATCGGGTACTTCCATGACACGGCTCTGGCTGGTCATAGCAGTGGCAGCAAGACTTTTTTATAAGTTACGTCGGGAATGACGCTTGCCAGAAAGCTGGCCGGGGATGAGGCTGGACTATTTTCGGTACACTCGTGGATGCTCGGCTTGCCAGAAAGCAAAGCCGAGAGGCGAGAAACCTCCAAATTTGATGCACCCGATGTTGAGTCGCTACCCATGGGAGGTGGTCGTCTGCAATATCGTAGCCCCGTGTCTCAAGCTGTCGATTGAGCAAATCTCGAGCAGACGGCGCCTGGCAGTAAGTCATTGTCACGTGAAAAGCAATGCCGGGGACTTGGTCTTACGAAAAACCACCCACTGATCAGCGCAGCTTGCGGTTTCGCTGCTCGCTATGGCTCCGAAGTGGGAAGGGCCCTACGGGGTAACGACGCAAGTGTCGCGTCTTTCCTATGGACCCGCTCGGCTCAGTACGAACGAGCAATCTGGACGCGTTCCCGTCGCCGATTCGAAGGGGTATTATTTCCTTCCCGACCAGGAGATGGGGAGCGCGGACCTCTTGCGCGCGGCCACGAGCGCGGACCAGGCGCGGTGGTCATCCGGTTCGTGAGAATGTTAACAGCAGCTCGGGCCTTCACAAGAGCAGGTGGCGCAGAGTGTAATGATTGTGCACGCCTTTAACGGTACTCTGTTACAGAAAATGCCCGCCTGGAATGACCGCTGGGGAAAAGCTTGACATGGCGCCGCTTATGGACGACCCCACAGGGGGAGCCCACATAGTCAGAGCGTTGACGCCTCGGTCTTCCGGTCAGCCAAGGTGGCCATCCTGGATTCCGGTGGTCCGACTGGTAGGGCACCCAATCCTGGAGGCAGCCACCTTGGGGGAGGCACGGTAGTGAAGCCGGTCGTTATCGACAGAGCCCACTACCAAGCCCGGCGGGAGCAGCTCGATTTCTCCCCGCCGTAGCGAACCTTCCTCGGAACGGGTCCACCCTGTCTGCGGCTGGGGGACCAGCTTGGAGCAGGCCCCCTACCACGAGGTGGTCACGAAGACGGCGTCCGAGGGACTGGGTGCAGTCCATTTCGGCTCTCGACGACGGTGGAAATACCAACCGAGGCCAGAGGCAGGGCAGACCGGTGACACCATCCAGCCGTCCTTCCGAGGGCATAGGCTACCCCCTCTGGCCCCGCCCCCTTGACCGAGGCAACAGCTGCTGGTTGTGCGGCGTCCCCCTTTTACACTCGCAGACACACGAGGACCAGAAGTGGCTGAAGACGCTCCACTGCCAACGTGGAGGCGGCAGTTCTGCTGCTTCGGTGAGAAAGGCCCGACCTGCTCACACCCGAGGCCGGGGCCTCATTCAGCCTCCTGGGGGCCACGCCGTCACCGCACAGACCCCGTCAACGTCCGCCTGCCCCACGCCCGTCGCTGCGCCAGTGGCCGTTGAGGACGCGCCCGTGTCCGAACACAACAGGCTAACTGGCAAACAACAACAAGAGAATAATGAGTGAATGAAATGAACAGCCGACGCGCAATTACCAACTGCATTGAATTATAGCTTGTTCAAAAAACCGACGCCATTTTTTTATTTTTTTACTTTCGGCTTGCTTTTGGTTTTGGGATAATCCTCGTAGTTCCAACGAAGTCTTGTAATAACGATCCTTGGCGAAAACACGGCGTCCCGCCATCAACATCCTGTAGCGAGGTGCGGAGGTGCTGCTCGGGCACGTGGGACGTGAGGGCTGTCACCGAGGCCTGTTTGATTGAAGGCAGACGTCAGCACCTCGAAACAGCGCCCCTCCGTGGGTTTCGCTCCGACCCATTCTGCCGCTGGATGCGGCGCCTACCCCAACACATTTGTCTTGTTTCCAGGGCCCTTGAATTATTAACTCCCGTGCCATGGAGAAGCATCGAGACGAAGCCAGGAATCGCTTTTTCTCTTTCGTTTTTTTTTTTCTCTTTTCTATAAAGGCTGAAATGCATGTAGAGAAATCAGCCGAAAGTTGAACGAAAATTGAAAAACGGATAAATCGTTCCACTCTGCGCTAAAACAAACAAACAAAAACATGGTGTTTACTGCGCGTACGTATTTGCTTGTAGATGTTGTTTTGCTAAAACCATTTTAGCGATTGCTGTTCAATACAAACCCGGCCGTGGATCATTTCCCCAAAAAATTAATGTGAAACGTATTTTTAAAGCCGGCTTTAAGAAATAAAACGAACTAATGTTCGTATAATTTTGGCTTTAATTACACTTAGCACAGAGGTTCGCCAAGTATTTCTTTTCAGAACTTTGTATGGAAAACTCCTAAGCAGCTTGAATACAGTCACACACCCGACTCCGCAACTGATGTTAATAAAACCAGAAATCATCATTTACACCCCCCCCCCCCCCCCAAAAAAAAAAAAAAAAAAAAAAATTATCGGTCATTGTATGAATATATGTAGGACAGGCTGCACTGGCAACATACACGAACAATACATCAGTGTGTTCAATGGAGATGTCATATAGAGCAGGTATTGAGACAACCAACCTCCATACCCCGATAATATTTGTTTTCTTTGCTCGAAGCATTTATTCTTGAGTTGAGGATGCCCACCAACAGCTAAACGCCTTACCAGTGGTGCACCATAATACATTCACAACGAAACAAGTAATGCGAACACTGCAATAATAAAAGTACAAAGACAACATTGAAATGCAGATGCCCTATGTCATTTTCCCTACCACTACGTTTTTAAAATCACAAAACTTCATAAAGACCTCTTTTGCAGGTGACACAAAATAGTTATACAAGGCCATCATTCTTGTGAGAGGCGAAAGGTAATTATGGAACAGGTCGTTTTTGGTTTTATCCTTCTCGTTCAGTTTGAACACTTGAAAATTTAGAGGGTCTCTTATGTTATCCCTAAGACGACTTGAAGGCGAAAACCCAAGCACCGATGTAAACGTGATAGCGAACCTCCGAAAACAGCGCGCTCTCTGACGACGCACTTCTGGCGCCGTTTCATTGGTACCTTTCGTGTCGTCGACCTGCTTTCGCTCAAGGACTTTGAAGGTTAAGTGAACGAGGAGACATATAAGGCTTTCGCCTTAATAACCCAGACAACCAGCTAACGTCACCAGGCGTTTTCAGCAGCGCTATACTTCGTACATGCGGCAACTTTATGGATTTTCGACTCGAAACTCATCTCCTATAGCTGTTTACATCGATCTATCGCGATATATGTATTTTTTTCCCCAACACCTCAAACTGCGTAACGTCTGCGCGAGACATTGAGTAAGCATCATTGGCAAAGAAAGCCTCGACGATCAAGATCCTGTCACGCCGCTGGCATGCATACGCTGCGTGGCAGTTTGCTCACTCAATTCGTGTCCTCCTTTGTTTCTGTGTGCTCTCGAAACGCAAAGAAAGTGGAGCGCTTCGTCGCCGTTAAAAACGAAAAAGGGATTTTGACTCAAGACCGCGCAATTCTCGGTCCTGGATAACCTCGTTTAGAGATGTCACAACGGTTATCTGGGGCAAGCGGAGATCGCAATTATAAGCATTCCTCTCGAAGCGATGCTCGCGGTGTTGACTGTAATGAGTTCTGGGCTAATTTTGAGCAGTTGGCCGCGCGCAGACCGCGCAGCCCCCACTTTTGCATTGTGCCGCAAGTGGCCTAACTGTTGACAGCACGTCATTGTTCTTGACGTATCCCGAAGACAACAATGGCACGCGGTAAAAGTAACAAAAAAAAAAAAATGAGTGAAATGCGCGAACGTGTGGCTGTGTCTTAATTAATATTCAAGCACGGGCGCGCATTAAGAAATTTTATTTTATTTCATTTTCTCGAACATTCCGAAAACATCAACCGATTAAGGAGGCGGAGAAAGAAACGTATGATACGCGTAGATAAACGTGTGACGGAAAGGGTTAAAGACAGCACAAAACGGTTTTATTGCTTTTCTCGAATACTGTTTAAACGTAATCCCTGGTGCCCACATTTCTTATACGCACGGCTACATTTTCGCCGCACGCAACTAAGTGTCGCAGAAAACACAATTGAACGAGGTGTTGCATAAAAAATCTTCCGTTATAGAGGCAGAATGATATCTTAAATTAAAACGAATGGCTTTATTTTGCAGGGGTTAAAACTTGTATGTACCTTAAATACGTTTGCCACGATTATCAAACCATAACGAATTTGACTTGGTTTTAATAATTGCGGGACGGACGTGAGGAACGTTGCTTATTTAAGTTAACAAACTTTATTTAAGCTTATTTAAGTTAACAGAATAGCTTGCGCTATTTTTGTACCGTTCATATTACCGTGTGACATATTTATTTAAAAATGGATATGTGATGTATAAAAGTCTTTGCCCCGTATTGATCTTCCAAAAATAATTCATGCGAGTAAAAAAAAAAAAAGGAACACGCATGCGAACGACAATTAAAAAAAGTTGATAACTTGTTTTAAACTCCACAACACCGGAGTTCAACTAGCCCCACTGAAACACACCCATCTTCATAAAGAAGTCGTCAAATTCGCCTCTTTTTCCGCCATTTCGAGTGGCAGACAGCGTCACATCATGAGGTCCTTTTTCGGCAGCCAAATTTAGGCACTCGCGTTCCACATTCAGAAACACGAAGTTAGAGTGCTACGTAGGAAGACACTCCCTACTATACGGAGCGCAAGTTTGTCCGCTTCTCGCGCGGGGGTTTCGGTGACGTCGGAACACCGAGCTCCGATCGGCTCCGATTGAAGGATAGGGGGTAGGCTTGGAGGCAGCTAGCATCGGCGCCTACCCACTATCCTTCCAATCAGAGCCAATCGAAGCTCGGCGTTCTGACGTCACTGCAACACCAGCGCAAGAAGAAGACGCGGGGCGTGCCGAGTCCCGGCCATCTTACGATCCCTCCGCAGCCAATCACATTGCGGCGTTAGCCAACGAGAAAGCCAAAGAACCAATCGCGAAGCTAGAAGCGGGAACATACTGAGCCCATTCCTGCGGTTCTTGGGCCTACCAGGGAATATATAGATGCAAACCTATGCTCGCGCAAACAATGAACTTTAAAAAAAAAAAAAAAAAAAAAAAACGGATTTTTTAGTTTATTTTTTTTTTTTTTTTGAGAAACTTGAGACAACGAACCACGGCGAGCAATCAAAATATCCCAGGGAATGACGAAACTCAAAACACGACTAATAGACCTGAAAAAAAAAAAAGAAAAGAAAAAAGAAATGCTATGTGCGCAGTGAGAATGCGTGAGTGAAACGTCAAGTTTAGGTCACACTGCTTACGCATCGATCCCATCACATTGGTCGCACAAACACTACCTGCAGACAAGTACGAAGCAAACATCATTCCAACATGCTCAAAGCGCGTCCGCAGGTAATTCGTGCCTGCTGCGAACACAGTGTGTCTGTTGCATCGTGCCTGCGGCTTCAGGCTACTTGCGCATACCGCATGATTTGGACGAATCGTATTCCAAGCTTCGTCATTCGCCGGGATCCTTCTAGATTTCGTCGTGATTCGTCGTCTCGTGTTCTGCAAAAAAAGTGTACATACGCGTGCGTTCGGAGGCAATCTCACACCGCTCCGTCTCGGCGCCGCTTGTCGAAGAGGAAGTCGAATTGCAGGTTTGGTTACGCAGCGGCAATCTTCACAACGGCTCCGATGATCAACAGGCCTCGTTCGAACCCGGCAACAAAACGAGCGCAGTCCCGAAAGGTCATCGGGTTTCGCCTTCCTGACCCTGTCCACGATCGTTCTCCTTGCTAGACACGGTGACCCCCGGTGGGTATCTCCTCCTTGGACACGCTTGGAAGATTCCTGCGCTTCGTCGGCTGCAGCCCCGGCTGCGGGATGTCACGAACTTTTGACGAACCTCAGTTTCGGCTGGTTCGGCAAACCTTTGAACCTTCGGCCGAATTGGGCGAAGTTCGACTCGTGAACAGTGTTGCCCTGTACAAAAAGGTTTCGAATTTCGAGGAAACAAATAAACATTTATAGACCAATTCACGCTGTTTACAAACAAGACTGCGTCGTCTGTTTATCAACGCGCGTGCGCAGAAACCAGACTCTCGTGAAGTGACGTTTCTGCGCATGCGCAGCGCTGAGAGCAGCGCCCCCGCAGCGGCGTGACGTCATAGCCGCGCATTGTTGTAAAAAGAAGTTTATTTTATGTAATGATTACCGACGTTCAGACCATTTGTAGGCAAACGTACGCCCTTTTAACGTTTGAGTTCGCTTAGTAACGTGAAACCATAAAACACTTACTACACTCTCCAGATGTTGATTCGCACCACCGCCAGGTCGTGTCACCTCGTCCCTAATTTCCGCGCATGCGCATGATAGTCGCAATTCGTTGTCAAACTTTTGTCGAACTTCGCGTTAAAAAAAAGTTAGAAAAAATCGAACCTGGTCGAACTCGAGCGTCGGCAGGTTCGCGACAGTCCCTACCCGTATAACTGTGACCACTGGAAGCAACAAAGTTAAGAGTAAAACTCTGGCAGAAGCCGAGTGAAAGAAGACACGTACAAATGAACACGCGCGAACCGGAAAACCGCGTGGATGAGAAAAACAGAAACAAACAACAGCAAAAATAAAAAAGAAGTCTGGAGTCGCGAGTTCGTAGGACCGGGTCACTTCCTGGAAATCAAAAGTCAACGACAAGCAGGTTTCTGGAAAGGTGCCCCCGAAGTGCCTCAAGGCCCCAAGGGCGGTAACGGAGGACAAGATTTCTTTCTTTACTTTGGGGTAGCCTATTTCGTTTTTCTTTTTTTTTTTCTACTTTTCTTTGAGGTGGTGATAAGCTTGTCGTGAAACGAGGGTTGTGGTGGCGCGCTGCCGTCGTGGAGGTCATGTGTATACACACCTTAAGGTGCTGTTTTCTGACCCGACTGTCTGGCTCACCTGTCTTGTAGCGTTGACGTTTTCCTCGCCATTCTTTTGACGCGCACTGGCCTTGGAATCAAAATGCCGAGAGCGAGCACATGAGTTGTCATATCAACACCTTACCTTTAAGAAAAGCTTTCTTTTGTAGCAGATTTTTTTTTTTAGCTCGTAATTGCTCCAGTCATACACGCACGAGCAGATTCGTTATAGGTCTCAAGAACTGATTGAGCCTGCCACTAAAATAACAAAAGTGCCGCAACCAAAGGCTGCTCGCATTCTGGTTCAGTTTATTTTAGGCCGTGTGAATGCAATATTCTTTCTAAAACTAACTTTCAAGTATTAGCGTACACAATTGCTAAAACAAATGTCCTGCTGTTTTTAACCTCACAGCGAAAGATGTTCCACCACAGACATAGGCTGTGGGCGAAAGGCTCAACTTCTGTTCTTTCTACTTTTTTACAACTACTAATTTTACGATAAAGACGAGGGAAAATATTTCCAAATTCCCTCTGTGATGCGCACGAACAAAAATAAATCTCTAATTTTGCCCCAACTTTTAGAAACAATGCCATAAAGTATGACGGCTTGTTAGAGAAATGTGGCCAGCGCGGTACGACTATTGACTTCTAGAGTATCGAGGGTGAAACAGAGAGTCGTTATACCAGAGTCATGCTGTGTTTAAAGGGTAATTTAGACCGTGGACAACGACCTTCAACCTAGAGTCTTGAGAGTGTGAGTCAGTCGTTATATCACTGTCAAGCTTCGCTTTAAGAGCAATTTGGAAACTGAATACTGATTTTTAACCTCGATTCTTGTGAGTTTATAAATAAGACAGTCGGTTTACCACAGTCGAGTTCTATCTAGTGAGCGATTTGGACAACAGAGTACGACTTTCAACCTAGAGTCCTAAATAGTGTATAAGACAGCCGTTAAGCCGCGCTCAAGTCGCGTGCCCGATAAACACAGTGGCTCCGCTGAGTCACTCGCCGCGTCCTTGCGTCGACTCTGCTCCCTCCCGCCCTCTGCTCCAGTTGACTCCAGCAACACGTGCGGCAGGTAAGCTGTCGAGTTGTTGGTTTTTCCGAGGGCGACTTCCTCTTTCGATTAGGATCTATCCGAGGCCTGACTCGGTTTCTCCGCAAAAACTGCGCCGAAGCGCCGCATCAGATAACCAGCGAAGAGCCACGCTCCCCATCGAAGCTGTCCGTGAAGAAGCCGCGAAAGTGTTTCTGGGCCTCGAAGTGCGGGCGGAGGGATCAGGGCACAAGCGGCCCGGATGTGGGGCACCTGCCGCCATTCCTCCTATCTGGACGCATTCATCGCGGCAGCCAGTGAGAGAGAGAGCGAAGCGAACCAGTTAGCAGGGCGTAAACTGAACGCCTATTAACCGGTAACGCTCCCATTCTACGTGGTTAATGGGGCACTTTGGCGCACTTGCCTATCTCGTGCGCCGCTATACGTGGCGTTTATCGTTGGGCGTCAGTTACTGCTCCCTGGTGAATTAGATAATGCCTCAGAACGCGCAAGTCCATATTCACAGCTTAGGAAAGACAGTACGAGGCGAGTCCCGCGCATTAACGCTCTCAACCTATAAAATTTGTTGACGTGAACGCCGAAGAACGTATTATGAGCAAAAATCATGACCATAATAGTACATATGTCCTATGTTTCTTAAGTTGTTTATAGGGTGTCTTAGTGCGCCTCTTTTTACGTCTGTCTGCCCACAGGTAGTGGGTTCGAGTACATATAAGAGAATATATTTCTAGACGCAGACATTGTTTTACGACAGTGAGCCCTCTGCTGCGGTACGTGCTCTGTTCGGATTGGCCTCTCGGAAACGTAAATCTCCTGGGGAGCAGGCGAGGTAACGTAGATTCGGGGGTTTCACGTCTCGCACCAATGAACGATACCCGGCCCGTCTCAGCGGAGGACTGAGGCTTCCATGGGACCCCCTGGGGACCTTTTGACGTGCAATCGAGGACGTTCTTGACGTGCAGCTCCGTAATAAGCCTCCGTCAAGTCGTGGACACCTAGACCGAGACACCCGGGAAGCTTCAGAATGAAAAATGACATTTCGTTAAGCCCGTGCCTTGACTTCTCTTTCTTGTTCCGAAACGCTGGCCGCAACTCTGGGGGGCTCCCCAGCTTCTACTAAGCTCACGCTTTTATGGGCCTAAAATACCTCATAATCTTAGCTTGTAGATTCTATCATGGGGCGTTAAATTGATGGGTGACATGGTCCATGTAATATGCCAAGCTAAGCTCTCTCAAAAAAAAAAAACGAAATAAAAAATAAACAAGCGCAAAGGGAAACGAATACCCACAAGTTATTGGGTCACCGGAAACTTGGGCTGGCAGGATCGAAGGACAATGTGCCCTCCATGCTATAATCATTAAGAAACGCAAGGCGTGTCATTCTTATCGTTTCGCGGCCAATGAGAGCGCGGCACTAGCAGATAAGAACGCCGAAGGAGGAAAGCAAGAATATAAGAAAAGTCCCGTTTCTTAAGCTATTTGTAACTATAGTACCGCCGGCTTCTGTCAGACGCTATTTTTGACGACAATGGTTGCTGCGATGAGTAGCGCAGGCAAAGTTTCGATTTTGTCATAGCGCAGAACTCTCGAAACATACCAGCGCGAGCTCTGAGCCTCGAAAGGCGCTTACCCTGTCGTACTGGAAGGCACTCACCAAAGCCATCAGGCCTTCCTTGCTCCTCTGCGTGGTACAGGCGCATTTCGTGCGTGCCAGTTTGAATCCACCGTTACCGACCTTCTCTTTTCTCATAGAGATGCCGAGTCACCGAAGCGGGCGAAGAGGAACCCGCGTGAGACCAGCGTTAGCGACGTGGACACTGAGGTGCCTACGAAGGCGATCCCTCGTTGTGGGACCATAGTAACGAAGCGGAGCGAGCGGAGTAGAACGAAATAGAGAGTGAAGGTTAGGGATGGCTGCGGACTGTGTCCAAGCATAGATCTTTAAAAGCAACAAGAACGAAAACTTGAACCACCTGGTCTCGGCGTAGTGGGTGCTCATGGCAGTGATTTGCCCGATAATCCTTAGAAATCCACTTAATCGCGACTCCATGGCCACAATAGGGCAATTAGAAGGGTTTTTTGACGGATCGTGCCGTGTCATATGTGCCAGCTCAACGCACAAAGCTCCAGTTTCATCGGGCAAACAATGGACTTAAAATAGTTTGCCCGATTTTTATTCATTACGTTTCAAACCTGCGGCGATGTGTTCACGTAAAGGGCGGTCAAATGCAACCCGCAAAACTTTACTCTTAACTTGTCACCGTCTATAATGTGCTTTTTTCACTTTCCCGCTCAACCCCCCCCCCCCCCCTCCTCCCTCCCCTCCAGCCGTCGCCGGTGCGCTGGCTCTCTCGTCCACACACATCCGTACACTTTCCAGGCGCAGCGGCCTGTAAAAGTAAAAGACAAAAAAAAAAAAAACAGGTTTCGAATTCTGAATGATTTTGGATCTTTTTCGGGGAAGCGATGGAAGGACTGTGGAGCTAAGGAACGTTGATAAACGCACAATGTCTGGTTCACGAGCGTAAGTTGCGTTTAGAGCGCCCTGGACAACACGTGTATGCGACAGTAACAAAAGAGTCACCGGAACAACTGTTCTATCGCGCCAACCGCCGACAACATGTAATCGAGGAAATCACGAGGGACGAGCAAAAATCGTGCAAGGACCTTTTTTGTGCAGCTCACTGTTCTCCCTCAAGGTGCCGTCTATTTTGCTAGAGTCGCGAATCAGTAAAAGCACGTTTTTGACGCCTCCGAATTCAATTATTTTCGTCGGCAGAATCCCCACGTGACAGCGCCTCACGAGACGCGATGCGTGAAATGTGAGGCAGATTTTTGCTACGGAAAACAGCGCCGAAATAACGCAAGGACCGAGGCATCAGGGACAAGACAAAGCGCCCCAAGGCAAACGCACGGCCGTGGTATTACCCTGGTGCGATATCACTGCCGTTCTCTTGCCTCGGGGCACCTTGTCTTGCCCCTCTTTTTTATCTATGAACCAACTGGCCCAAATCACCACCTTACGGCTGATTGCTGACTCCGCGAAGTTTGATGGATCGAGGATGTTCTCTGCTCGGGACTATCATTTCACCTGAGATCAGCCTGTATGGGGTTCAGGCAGAGTTCTCAAATGTATAGTAGTAGCGACTGGGGCGTATTACAGCGATTCACGAAGATTGACTGCATGCATTCGTTTTTGTTGTTGCGAAAAAAACCAGTTGGCTCGTTGATGGCCATCCACATCAAAAGCTAAAGAAAAACATAGGAATAAATTCGTGGCTGCTTATGGCCTCTCCTTTCTTTGTGTTTATTTCGACCTGTATTCTGAAACGGGGTCTCTTGGTCGTGGAACGTCCGGCGTACAACGCAACAACGCCACTCTAAAAACAAAGACAATAACTACACGCTTTTTTCTTGTTTTAACCAGGCGTTGTCCGAACTTGTTTTCACTGGCGGAATTTCATTTTGAAGGAGCGTGTTTGTTAAACGAAAATGCTCCGAAAGGGTCGTTTCACAATTTGAACAGAGTTTTCTGTTATTTTTCAATACAGATACCTGGTCTCTAAAGATATGACGGTTACGTCATTTGTATTTTATTGAGTGGTACCGGACTTTTACACAAAACAAAACGGGGGAACCGGAAAAACGTCTTTATTTTTGCGAGTTTTGCAAAGCGTGGTCTTGGGGAATATTTTGCTGGAGCAAAATTTCGAGAAGTTCGAGCTATAATCGATGTATTCTTTATCATGGGGGAAATTATTTCCGTGACCAATTTTTCGCAATATTTGTCGGGTCGCAAAATTGGCGACAATTAGGTATTCGCTGAAATTAAGTCGTTTGCATCTTGTTGTCGGTGCGTTTTAAGCCTGATATGCTTGCCCGCCACAGCGAATAAATTTTCAGAGAAGCCAATCAGGCGTAAAATGTTCGGCACACCAGACGTCAAACACCAGACATGCGTCCAGGAATCCACAGTACGCAGAACACCTCAGACTTGTGAGAAATATTAAACAAGCGTGTTCAGCGTTGTCTGCGTAGATTTCTTGAGCGCTTGAGACGCAACAGTCTAAAAATGCCGAATCTCAGAAACGCGATGGAGTCGGCATGCCCTTGTTTTATTAACAAAATATTAACACATCCCAGCTTGAACCTGGTGTATGTTTTTTTCTTTTTTTGTATGGCAAAGTTTAAAGTCGCAGGATTCTGTTCCGCATGGAGCTGGTATAAAAGTTCCCGAGCATGTGTAATAGTTAACTCTCGTACATCCTACTTTATAAGTGGCGTTGGGTCGCCCAGAAAAGCCCCTCCAGCGGTACATTAGAGTTCGTGGTTTTTCTTGAAAGCCGACGTGCCGTTACCAAGGAGAGGCCTGGGTAATTTTCTTTTTTTTTTTTTTTCTGAAGAGACTCAGGCTAGTAAGCCAAATAATAAGACTTTCCATCAAACTCCCATAAACCTTGCTTTTGTAAAACGTGTGATTTATTCGGCCAGTTGTGGTTTGCACAACACGGGATTTTTACTCTTCGATTGGCGTACACAAACGAAAAGAAAGAAATTATTAGCCGTGCCGAGGAAGACTCTGCACGCTGAACTCTAAGAGTCGATGCATTTTTTGTGGCCTCAATGCAACTTAATATTTTGAAGAAAATTATATAATTTAGTACACATTTTTAGACATATGCGTTTTTTGAGCTGTCAGTACCTTTAGAAAAAATGACACCGTTTTCGTTCGCAACTTTGGCGACATGGCACTTGTGGGAACAAAACAGTTATTCGAAAGTCGGCTTTTTAAAGATATTAGAATACTACTCAAATTGCACTAGCCTTTTTTTTTCTCTGCAGCTACAATACTGTGTTACATTAAAATTGGGGTGTCGACAAAATAAAATTGTATGTAGTGCAAGTGGGGTTTGGTTTGGGGATGGATCCTCCTCACATTGTTATTACAGCAACAGGCGACCAGGCAAATTTTCGTTAACACTAGTTAGAAGTGAATTAACGTCGTTCAGTAATTTGGTTAACTGCCATTTACAACAACGTGCACGCAAGCAGTCACCAATACTTTGTTGCGAACCATAAATAAGCAAGTTCCTCGCTGACACAAATAAATAAACAGGTTTGAGGGGGATATTTAGCATGTTTAGCATCTTACTTTGCAGAGTAAATCACCGTGATCATAGCTCGTTTTTTTTTTAGGAAGCTTAGCTTCTTCAAAATAAACTGTTATTTTCTTTTTTTTTAATTTTTTAGTTGATTCGACAGCCATAATATTAAACTTTTGATGTCCGAAAAGTGTTGCACTGTTGAGGCGACGAAGCCTTCGAAAGTTAATTAATTTTTGTTTTTATCTTATGAATCACTGATATCCCTGAACGCTCTTTGAAAAAAAGTTGCTTAATATAAGATTAACGCTGAATATGGTAAACGTGATAGATAGTGAGGCTCTTTAAAAAGAAGGGAGAAATAGAGGGAGAGAGAGAGAGAGAAAGAGAACGATCTGATTTCAATTGTCTTTGCAGGTTTCCCATGGAAGATAGAAAGTTGACATTTATCTGCAATGAAACAACCCTCTGCGATTCAACTGAATTGAATGAACACTTAAAGTCCAAAACTAATCAAGGTAAAATCGATAACTCTTTCCTTTGCATTTAAGAATCAAGTTTCTGTTGTAACTGGCAGAAACCTTTGATGCCCCTAAACTCGTGCAGCATGAGCGCCGAATTAAACGAGACTACAAAGAAAGTGTGCCCGAGTATGGTAGCCCTCGTGTTTTTAATATACACTATCTCTAATAAATTTAATCGATTGACTTCGTTGGTGTGGAGGAGAAAGGAAACAAACCTACACTGTGTATACATAACACATTCCTAATGTAAAAATTACGTCCTTCCTAGTCCATAAACTCATCAAAGCTAAACGAAATCGGGCACAGAAAAGATGCAGCACAATAAAAGTTAACAAATAATAAACCAAAAAATGTAAGGGAGTTCTAGTTTTTTTTTTATTTGCTTACATTAAATTGTTAAAAAAACAGTTGCCTTATCCCCGCACCGGTCACCTTCCCAGAACGTGTCTGTTCACGTGAACTCATTCGTTCGAATTTTACAGCGAGGGCGAATAACTTGAGCGCATTTCAAGGCAACGGGGCAGTAAGGTGGGTAGGATGCCATTCACGGTCATGCCGGCGCTCATCTGCAATTCAGAAGAGGCTCGCCGTGTGACGTGGGCTCATGTTCGAGAAATGCGCCCACTTAGAACGTCTATTCCGGCTCCATATGGCGCCTCCGTCTACGTCACTTTGTATACCATGTGGTAAGTACACCAAAAAGTCACTAAATACGATAGACTTGAGAGATACGACACTTTAACCATAGATGGATGAATGGATGAATGCTAATGACTATACCCTTTATAACAGACGGTAGCTTGCGCCACCTAGCCTAGAAACCAAGAAAAACCAGAAGTATGATTCCTCCCCTCGAACTTCTAAGCCAATTTGCTTCCCCTCTGCAATTCTGTAACTATCACCAGGCAGTGACAGATATCGCCAAGATGACCTATGGTGGATCGGGCAAAATAACCAATAACATCACCCCTGCCTTGTTCCTAAAACTATTTTTTTAAGTTATCGGGAGACTTATTTAAAATTTGAGGACACGTTTTCTTTTTGTTTGTTTTTTCGTCCACTAGAATTGCTTAAATATTTCATGTCCCAGCAAAGGGATATAGCCTGAGCTTCCTGAAATCGTATATAACTAAGGTTTGGTAGTAGCCTTTTCGAACCGTAACTATCGCCATTTGCGCCCTCACTGCCCTAGGCGAAAAAAAAAAAAAAATGGCGGCGTTTGGAAGACAGTCGGGAAAAGGAAGTGTCGCAACTCTAAGCGTAGCATGTATAGTGACTCTTTTGCACAACAAACACGTCGGTACACAAGAGCGATCCTCTAAGAACCCCAGATCCAGCATGTGCGACCTTTCGGGAAATAGCCTTCCCCATGTCTGTGCAGCGCAGCTTATGGGCGCGAGAGTTTCTAACTTAGTCGCAAATGAACCACACGTTGGCGTTCTTTTTTTTTAACGTTAATTTGTTCATGTGAACATGTAGATTCGCGGCCGCTTACGCTTTTTAGAGTGTTGCTCAATTTGGGTTGGTGTGCGGCTGTGCGTACATAACGTGTTTTCCGTCATCCGGACGCGTTTGCTCGTATACTCGTGTGGGATAATGCATGCACATGTCCTCTAGTTTCTTAAATAAATGTGCTATTGCGCGAGCGCTGTCTATAGTTGATTGTAAATGAACAGTATATTAAGCGTGTCGGAATTAAAGGTTAGTTATAATTAGGTGATCTTACCTAAAAGGCTGAGTTTTCGACCGTGGGTCTACTACTTTAGTCGTCGCCGCACCACTAACCAACCCCACCGCCCCTACAATAATTAGAGTTTATTTCGGTGCTCGTGACGTCCCATGCTACTCAACAGCCGAAATGTCATAGAGAAACAAATATGGGATTAAAAGTCAAACATTCAGAACTCTGCATTTCAAGGTACTTAATGGATTGCTTTTATTACAAAACTTAGTAACAACAAATAGTCATTTATTTAACACGAATGGTTCTCATTATATAGTACAAAGTTCATTCAGAGTGTGCTCATTCCTGAAATTATTAAAATTCGCGGCTAATCAGGAGGATATGGTAAGAAAGTTCCTTAATTAAGTTAAGCTGGCAACAATAACTCGGTGTTTTATTGATTACAGTCCCGATTATCTCGAGCAGCTTAACCATACAAGTAAATACTGGGTGATAGGCTTACGCTGCTTAACAATTGTTAAAAGAGAATTCTTTCATGGAGGCGTTCATAAACGTAAAAAAATACCTAATACTCACATTCCTTAACACCTCTGAAAGGGACGCGGTGCAGACGTGCAAATTGCGCACAATTAAGCGAATATGGCGTAGTGTATACAGGTACAATTAATCTCTCGTTTTCTCGTCAGCCTTCGAAGCGGATATTATATTGTGCTGGAGTTACCCGCGCTCGTGCTCGGGATAACAAGCGACCAGTCGAGGCTGCCAACTGAAAGTCTCACACGTCCTTAGCGACCTTGCGTGCTCGTTGGAGCGAATGGCGGTGTTTGCTCAATTGGTTAACTTTGCAACGTAGGCGTTCGGATCGTACGTAGTTACGCAGGATGAGTCAGCACCTTGAAAACTTAGGAGACCTCGAGTTAGGAACAAGTTTATGGGAATGGTCCCGCTGGCGTCCGATAAAATGATGCGCTTCTTCCACACAATGTTAGGCGCCATTGCCCTTACTGCCAGGACAACGCCCACGACTATGGTATACATTCTCGTTGAAGAATCGAGATGGTATTTCTTACATTGCTCATATATTCACAGCCCAAACTGCTTTCTTTTAAGTTGACCTCAAGCTTACAAGGATAGACGCAACTGTAAAATACATTTTTTTAAATGTTTATACAAGATAAGATGTTATGAAAATATAGGAAATAAAATCAATTAGAGTTTCCTATGAAACATCTTTGAGCGCCTGACCCTTTTTTTCAGAAATGTCTTTCATGTGCATAATAGGGAAGCCCGTGAGACACTGTCCTCAACACATTAAAACAAAAGAATTTAGTTTAGGGTGTAGCTGTTCGTTCTTGCTTTTTATTTCGTGCGCCCGATTTATTGTGTGTGTTCAGGCAATTAAGCTACATGTGCTGCACACGTTTTGTGAGCACCGCGTTTTTTTTTTTAATATTCGGGAAAATATTCGTGAAGCTATTTTATGGTCATTAAATGCAATAGCGTTTCTAAGCGAACCCTATGCACTTTTGCGTCCGTGGCTCGGTTAGTAACCAACGAAGCAGGCGGCACACGTCTTTTTCACACCTACTTCAATTATGCATTCAGGGGGTAATGCGCGCAAGCCCAACCAGTGTGACATTATAGTATATTAGCTTCTGAACGAAAAAATGCGAGGTGTGATAAAAATGTTCCGGGACTGATTTTGTAGCGTAAAAAGAGAGGGCAGCACTGTCATGAGCACGCCGCAGTAGAAGGAAGGTATACCTTCGTGTGTCAAAGGGCGTCCCTCGGTGAACATTTAAAGCTGCGCTACGCGATTTGTTTTACCACGTGCACGGGCACAATGGCGATTTCACTACAGACTGCAAACCAGAGCGAGAGCGAACATCAGAACTGCGTCAAACTCGGCATATATAAAACAGATATATTTTAAGAGATGCAGTAGGCTCGTGCCAAAAGACAGTGAATTTCGCCAAGTGTTTTAAGTGCATTCGCGCTTTAGGAACGGCAGAACGTCGCTGGAAGACGAAGAGCGGTATTGTGACCTCATCTGACCGTTCCAATTGACTTCCGTAACGTTCTGCCATTCTTGAGGCGCGAGTGTCACTCAAAACACCTCGCACTCCTCATTGCTTTTTGACGTGAGCCTTCTAAATAATTTCAGAGGTCTCTCTTTTAGATTCTCCTTGTTTGACGGAAAATTGATGTTCGCTCTCGCTTTGGTCTGCAGTGTATGGAGAGATCGCCATTCTGCTCGAGCGCGTGGTTAAATAAGCTCGTGTAGGGAAGCTTCAAATGTTCACAGAGCGACGCCCTTTCGTATAACGAGGCACGAAGGTCCCATCCTTCAACTGTTGCGCGCGCATCACTGTGCTTCCCGTTCCTTTTACGCTACAAAATTAGTCCCGGAACTTTTCGAACACACCTCGTACAGTTACTATTGGCCTTATTAAGTTGATATATTTATTATTTTGATATCGATATAATAAGGAAGAAATATTTGAATATCAGTAGTGCTACAACAAAAGTTGTTTGTCGCGTGATGGCCCGTCCGCGGGAAATGAACATTTAGATGAGAAAAATGTGTGAGTTGATTTTAAGTGTAATAGGAGAAAAAAGAGCCCTAGAATTTGTACATCAGTTCCTCAGCAGTTTAATGGAACAGCGCTTGAACAGTATACAAGACGGTGCAAAAGGCTATCGCATTGCAGCAACAAACTGCGCAACAATTTCAGCAACAATTGTTTTTGACTATAGCGGACTGGACTGTAGTTTGCAGGGACCATATATGTAAAGTCATCATCTCATCATTAACCGACGTTTTATCGGGTCTGGTATGCATCCGTGTAACCAGTACTGCGCGAGGCACGTACAAATATTTACCCGAGGCCTTATGCATACACGGCGGGACCAAGCGGGATCAATTGGGACCGGGACAACGCCGTCTGCTGCGATTGGTCGGTGGCGCGGCGCTGACCAGTCGCAGCAGACGGCGTTGTCCCGGTCCCTTGGTTCTGCTTGGCCCCGCCGTGTAGCATAGGGCCCCAGGTTAACAGTTCTCCTAGAGTGACTGAATGGACCTTTTCCGAGAAGCGTTCTGCGCACGCGCGAGCACTCGATGCCAAGCGGCGGAAGTCGGCACTAGAAATCGAGGAAATTCGGAAGGAGGCTGTCGATCAGCGAGTAGAACACGTAATTGCAACATATATATAATTGTGTTACACAAAAAAAGAAAGCGGACGGAAAGAAAAACATGACGTTTGGGTGGACGCCACAGATCCCCCTCTTTAGAGTCGAGTTGGGCACGCGCCGCTGCTCGGAGGGCGAAGAAACTGGTAGCGTAGCTCCCATTATCGATTGGTAGCGCAGGTAGGTCACTTCCTCGAGTTTTAGTTCGTGCAGCCACCGCCTGGTGCCGTCGGTATGTGAAAAAGGTCCATTTTCCCGGAGAGATAAGTCGACTCGTTCTACGGCAAACTAACTTAGACTTCTCAGCGAATGTGACTGTAGTGCAGGGAGTGCACAGCAAATGCCAGATCAATTACCAGAACACTGCGTTCTGACTGGAAGGAGTAGTGGTTAGACAGCTGCTTTTGTCTTTACCCACCATTCGGACGCATTTGAACGCAAACGCTGATCGCCAGACGCGGGCTTTCGGCGTTCTCGCTGACAGTCGTTGACTGTGGGGCAACAATGCGATTCTCGGGACCGTCGACGCCCTGTCTTTCCCAAGATGGCAGTTGCCATAATGGCGTGCTCCAGAGCAGGGCGGAGAATAAAAATAAAAATGATTTAAATAACAATTTAAATTATCTTGATTTGAATAATGATTTAAATCACACCAGTTTTACTATGGTAATCTACAATAAACCTTTCCCCCAGCAAAAAAAAAAAATAAAAAAAAATATTTTTGATTTATTGTTTGTCGATCATTTGATGTGTTTTTTGTGTATTTGCTGTGTATCTATATAGAAACTCGTTAAGCAAGAAACCGTTTTTTATATTCGCAACTTTCACGACCCATAGGGGGCGTAGTGGTGCCTATCAAAATGGCTGTCATCTGGATGATCGTCGTAGAACAGCGGTACGAGGCTGGGTCTGCGACGCGTAAGTAACTTTAGTTTTACTTTATACAAGCAGTATTAGAGCGGGGACAGAACGAGCGGGTTGGTAGGGATAATTAAACTTGAGGAAGAAAACGAGAAGTTGTCCGTCCCTTCTCGTTTTCTTCCTCAAGTTTAAGTATTAGAGCCTTACGTTATTTTTTCACGCCAGGAAGGTGTAGGCAAGCCCATTTATTACGAGGCCAATCATCCAGGAGCTAGGGTGCGCGATTCTCACAACGCGGTACCACCATCGCTGAAAGTTGCGAATATGTATCGGGCTGAACACGACAAAGCAGTGGCCTTCTGGGCAGACTAGAACGTTGGGCTTTCTAGATTCCACTTCGAGATTTATGCAACGTCATATCGCTAGTGAATAAAAGCGCGAAAGAAACGAAATTGAAAAAAAAATTATTGCAAAAAAATCGGAACGCAAAGAAAAAGCAAATAAAGATTTTACACTAACAAAAACAATCAATCTATTTTTTTTTTACAATGGCGGGGTTTACTTGATAAAAAGTCGTTAAACGAACTGTACATTAATTTTACTGTAATTATTTTTTTCCGCGTGGTTCTCGGCAACTGGACCAATTGATAAATACATTTTTTCATTTTAAAAATACATCTAGTGATTAAGAATCATTCTTTTAGAGCTATAGTGATATAAGTCAAATTAATTTGATCTAAATAAATTTTGTCTGATATGAATAATATAAATCTGACTGGTTTGATTTAAAAAAAAAAACAAATTATGATTCCTTTCCACCCTGCTTCATTAAGGCGGTCTTTTTCTAATGCAGGATTAACGTGTTGTAGCAGACCCAAACAAAATATATCCAGAAAACGCTTGTATAGTGGTGCTTCAGCTTAGCAGCTTGCCTTGCTGATGCGCCCTAACATTCCAATGACCATTCACCACGTTCTGCCTTTTTGATCGTTTGTTTGTTCGGTTATGACAAAAAAACACTCATCGCTTCTCCAAAAAGGCAAAACCCTCTTGGAGTGTTGGTTGGCGTAAGGTAGTTATACGCGTCATCGACGTTTCCAATAGCTAAATATGACAGATCGCTTCACGCTCTGCTCCTGGCCGTTATTGGTGCGACGCTGCGACCTCAAAGATGTCTCCGAGATCGGGGATATGTATAGTCGTTTCTGAAGTTGTTATAGACGCAGGAAACGTCAGAAACGTAGAGCAGGGGCGTTATATTAACGCTTCTAGCTCACCGGTCAGTCCTTCGGCGTTCTTATCGCCCGATGTCGTGATCTCATTGGCGGCGGAAAATGGCCAAAACTTGCCCCGCGTTTCTTTTAAGCATTCAGGCAGAAATGCCTTTTTCCTCTTCCGCCGTGCCGGCCATGGCCAGCAAAATCAATAAAGAAAAGAACGAAAAGAACGAAAGAATGCCCATACACGCTGCGGACCCGAGACTGGGCGCTCCGTACGCGTCGCAGAGAGATGTGCAACCCGTTCCTTTCGAGAACGAAAGCCCTCAAAATCTTGAGCGTCTTTTTTTTTTTTTTTTCGTGCAAAACATTTTTGGGAGCCAACAGCCGTAATCTACGGAAGGACCTTGGCGAATGACACGATTGATTATATGGTAATGCCTAAAAAAAAACAGTGTCCGATGCGACACTGGGCATGACGCTTGATGTGCTCAGTGTCATAACGCAGACTGTTTTTTTTTAGGTCTGAACATACTCGGTCGTTTGCCGAGCTCCGTCCGTGAATTGCGGCTATTTCCTGTGTTTTGTGGGAAAGTATATGCACCAGATTTCTTGTAGTCACTAACAAGCTAAGAAACACACGGTGTGGCGAGCCCCGATCATGTTATTATTGCTGCGCATTAAAAAGTGTTGCTGCATGCGGGTATAGAAACACAACTAACTGGGGAGGGAAGAAGCCCGAACATATTGAACCTAGGGTGCCTACATGTTTCCGCCGCGGAAATATGTAGGCACCCTAATTGAACCGTGCCCCGCATTTCTTAAGTTGTCCGTGCCTATACGTTTTATTTTTTATATGCGCTTCAGATTCCAGCATGGGGGGTGGGGGGCTTGGCGCGCATCGCAAAGAGACACGTACTCCGTTACGTTCGAGAGCGAATGGACGACAAGCGGGAAGGCGCAGTGACGCGTGAGCGCGACCGCCCGCCCAGCGTTTGTGGGTTGCGCGCGCTCGGCAAGGGCGTCTCGTCGGTGTCTGTTCCTGCCGCCGACGTCTCCCCACGAGGACGTCGCCCCGTGCCGATCCAGCGACGCATTTTGCCAGCTCGCCCACGAAGGCGGTTTCCGGAAAAAGGCTGGAGCGCCGCTCGACCGCGCAACGCCCGTGACCCGTGAAGAAGCCGGCAGCGACCATGTTGAATGCATGTGTCTCTCTGGGACATGCCTACTTTAGCCTGGAAGCCGACCGGTCAAGGAGCTTTGCGTGGCGTGGCGCAGCTAGGGGATCCGCTTGCCTGCTTCGCCCTCGAAGGGCGAGAGTGCAAGCGTCTCTTCTAGAGACGCTTGCACTCTTCTTCTAGCGAGTGCGGGCTCCCTCTAGAATGTCTTCTAGCGGCCCTTTCCACGCGAGCGCGAGGGGACGGCACGGCGGACACTGTGAAGGTCGGCGGTACTTCCAGATGTAGCGTATCCGGTTTCTTGTCGATGCTTGGTTCGAAGCGTCCTATTGTACGGAGGGGGGGTACGTCGCAGTCGCTATTCTGTCACGATGATGGTCCAGAGTCTCCTCGCGGTAAGCAGCCTCCAGTGACGCTGAAGTGGCATCGAAGCAGACATGTACAAGTTACTAAAGAAAAGTAATTAAGTAAAGTTACTGAGTATTGACGTCAAAAGTAATTTGAGTAGAGTAGAAATTACTCAAATAGAAAGTAATTGAGAAAATTACTAATTACCGTAAGTATTAGCGAATTACTTTTGAAGTTACTTTTATGTGTTTTTTATGGTAAAAAGAAAGTACAGCGGTTTTGATCCGTTAGCGAAATCATGCTAGCCTAATATGAATCGGCTTGTTTTTTTCAATGAAATGCTTTGATAGATGGTTCTGCTTCTGCGTGCCTACTTGTTCTGTACTTTCTTGTTTGTTTGGTCAATGATGTACTGCGAATGTGTCATTTGTACTTTGAGGTTTAGCACTGTCTGAGTTTGGTTTTTAGACAGTGCTTGCTTGTTTACAGTGTTTCGTAAAGTACATCTAAAAAGTATACTTGAAGTAAACTACAATGTAAATGAGAGGTTATGTACTTCAAGTAAAGTAGTAAGTACACCGGATGCAATATACTTGAAGTAGCGTATATAAATACAATATATTTCAAGGTAAAGTACAAGCAATTTTAACACAATCTTTCATGATGCCCTTTTATTCCCTAAACTGAGTTTTTTTTAACTGGTATGCATTGCTCCAGGGGTAATCGGAGGTGCATCATTTTTTTAACGGAAATGGCGGGAAATATTGTATAAGGTGAAGTCTCCGCAAAGTAGTTGTTTTACTCTGGCTGACGAGTTATTTGACACAATCAACTTAAAGGTACTTATTTCCGTCGGTCTTACAGCCGCCATTACTTCCCTCAGAGAAATGACCAGATGACGTCTCGAAAGAGCGCGTTTTCACACGACGATACCGCCATTTTTTGTTTTCATATCCGGGGAATGTACAGTGAAGTCGGGAGTTTTACTTTCCTCAGAAAATACAAGTACATGTTCAGAGAATTTGCTTCAATTAAAGTACAATGTTTCTAAACAGCAGTAGTTGAAGTACCATGTACTTAGAGTACTTCCCAACACTGCTTGTTTATTATTTTTTATACAAAAACCTTGGGGGAATTACTACAGGTATCTCGAATGATCTATGAATCTTTGATGATCTGCATATTCTAAGTTTTGAAAGAAAAGGCAACGCAAGAAGGTGATCCTTGCGTTGCCCTTTAGCACGCGATTCTTTAGGTACAGCACAAACTACGGGAGCATAAGAGGAGCTTCAGAGAAGGTGCTGCATTTTTTCGCCTCCTTTGAGTGAAGATGCAGTGTGTGCACCACCAGTAGTGGGCGAGAGTTTCTACGTTGGGGAGCAGTGGGGACCAGCCTTTTCTTCAAAAGGGTAAAGTCTCATTGAGCTTCGGGACACAGAGAAACGCCAGTCTTCGGCGCAAATCCCGCAGTTACTCGGCCTCTCTTGCGTCGTGTCTGTTCGCTCCCCGCGCCTCGTAGCAGCGTTGTTGCAGTGGGGGGGTTCAGACTCTTCAAACTATTCTCTGCCCACCCCCCCTTCCTACGCCACATGCTTTCCCCTCTTTGCAAATATCAGCTGATCTTCGAACATCTTATCTTCTTTGTGCAGGAATGTTTGTTGATGTGCAAAACAACCACCAAAATTCGAAAGTAATTTGTAACTTGAGTAGAAGTTACTCAATAAAGTAATTAAAGTAAACTACTAATTACCGAAATAAAAATGTAACTCAAAGTTACTAAACTACTCAAAAAAGTAGTTAAACTACAGTAACTTAAGTAGAGTAGTTGAACTACGTACAGAGCGCGACACTGTTAGCGCGAACAAGCGATCGCCGGTTTTTCCAGTTTTTCTCTTTGAAACCAAGGGATTTTATCCACGTTATTATTGCTACGGAAAGAGCTCATTTAGTTCTATAATGTAAGTGATAAAAAGTTCGTGCTCGCTAATACTATTTAGAAGTAAAATGCGAAAATGCGCAAATGCCGTGTTCGCGCTAACAGTGTCGCGATGTGTACAAGTCTGCATCGAAGCAGAGGCAATGCAAATTGGACTTGCCTATTGTTTATATAGCGGAGCGGGGTCTGTCCCTCAGATGTGGCAACACTTATTCATCGCCGTAGATGTCTAAACTATGCAGTGCTTCGAAGTGGCTCTTGAAACGCAGTTACTTTTTAACAAACAATGCTTCTTTAAAGCTAGTGCGAGTTCCTTAACGTCATATAACCATGGGCGTACCAACCGGGGGGGGGGGGGGGCAAGGGGGGCGCTTGCCCCCCCAGTTCTCAGAGTGGGGGGGCAAGGCATGTGTTTTGCCCCCCCTGAAACAGCCGCCGCTGGGCAGGGCAAACACTGGCCGGTGGCGCCCAAGGGATACCAAGGGCACCGCCCCTTGGCTCTTGGGGGGGGGGGGGTCTGGTTTGCCCCCCCCCCCACTCAAAAACAAGTTGGTACGCCATTGCATATAACGCACTTGCTTTCGGGCTTTCTCACCTTTCTTCGCTGGTGAATCGAGGCAGCTCTACGGACCATAACATTTCCCAAACTATTACCGGTTTTGCGTTGAACTCACCAACTGCAAGCTGTCTAAATATCCACACAACCCAAATTATTTGCACTTCATGGTTGAAGCGCTCTCGATAGATTATCAGTGACACATTTGTTTTTAAAATTAGAATATTAATTTGGGTTTCACTCGGAATGTGGCCTTTCTGCCGCGCACGTGAACTACCTAAACAGGGAAAATAAAAATAAAATACGAAAGCATAGCCTTGGTACATATAAAATATTTTTGAAAATACGAATAACAACGGAGATGTGTGTACTGAGTTCGCAGTGCTGACGACTCCGTGGCAATCATTAACTAGGACAAGAATTCCTCACAGTATGCGGCACTGCACATTCACGTTCATTCATGTACCCCGTGTAGCCATTCGTTCATCCACCTAAACGCACACATACATACACTGTGCACATGCATGAACTAACGCACACGTTAGGGGTTACATAAAAGCTGCTGAATGCACGCGGTTAGATCTTTATAATATTGTTTCCACAATAAAGCCACGAAAGGCACGCGCTGAGCGCTTCCCTTTGAAGTGCCGGAGGCGTCCACGGTCCTATCCTTTTCGAAAGTGTAAAAGGTCGATTTTTGTTTACATATACATAGAAGCCTGAATCCACGATGGTAGGCCAACCGTTCTCGATACCGTATTCCCGCTGGTGCGGTAAAGCTCGTGTTAATATAGCCAGTGACAGATAAGAAGTGCAGGGCGTGCTGATTCCCGAGTGTCTTATTATCGTACCACAGCCAATGAGACTCAGGCACTAACCAAGCAGAACGCCGAAAAACAAATCTCGACGCTTCTTGCGTCGAGATTTCTTAAACTGTCGGTGGCTGTGGATGTGCCGTAACACGGCGAGCTCATGCTAATCACGATCACCGTGCAAGTTGCAGCACCCGTGAGGTAGAGTCACTAAGAGGAAAAGAGTTATTGGGGCTTTACGTCGCAAAGCAACTAAAGTTGCGAGCAAATGGCCAAGACACATCTCGGGTCAATAAACCGTCCGGGTATTTAGGGTTGGAACCAGCCTCCACCTTACGCTCTGGAGGGCGCAACGGAACATTGGCGCCATGGAGGTGATCACTCTAGAACTCTCTATCAAAGTGTGACACGTGCACCCTCGCTCTCTTGTGCGCACTCTTGCAATACACAGCGCATTCAAAACGACGCAATGTTGCACCACACACCATCGTATCATGACGCGCGCAACGTACGCACGTACACTCTTGGCAGAACAAAAACACAGCGCAACACAAAAAAGCACCACACTTGACAAGGCAACAACACAACAGACCCAACCAGATCACACCACACCATCACACATGCCCATAGCATATATAGCCCGATAACACACCCCCAAGGTGCAACATCTAGACCCGAAACGCTTCATGAAATCGCAGCACACGGCAAACACAACTTGAAACCACAATTCATCGAACAAATTCAGTGGGCACGGCAGCACCTGAATGATTCAGGCACGAATGAACATTTTCTTTTTTTCTTCTTTTCATGCAGGTACGTGGATATTGAAACGTATCACCACTTAAAAGCGATTGCGTATTCTTAGTGGTGTTGTCTTGCCCTCAAATGTTGTGCCTTTCTGTCGCGGGATGCTTCAATTCATTACGTGATATGGTTCTACTGCTAAGTGTGGATGTGGAGTCGAATCTCGCCTGACGATAGAACAGTGGCAAGAAATTCTAAAAAAAAGCAGACGTCATATAATCTTTCCTCAATTAAAAAACAAATACCTTTTTATAAGCACTCTTTTGATACGGGAAATAGATTGGTGGCTATAGAACAAAAAGTTAGAGACGTTTTCAAAACATGCCAAAAAGATTGAAAAATGTACCAAAAATTGAATGAGATGAAACAGCAAATGAGACGGTTGACATATAAGATATATGATTTGAAGAACCGCGGCAGATTGAACAGTGTAATTGTGTCCGGTGAGTAAGAAAGTGATGGGAAAACTGTGGAGTCGCTTAAGAATTACGTTCTAGAAGAAATATTTCAAGACAAACTAGGATTTAAAGCGACCAGTGCTGAACGCATTCACGGACAGGAAGACACCCAACAGATTTCGTCCTGTTATACTGCGGTTTCATGACTTACTGAGAAACTTGAAATCTTAAAAAAACGCAAGGGAGCTTAAGGGAACTAGCATTTCTTTATCCCATGACTAGAAACACTGAAAGGGGTACTCCACAGTTTTTTTCATTGTCTCCGATTTGCTTAAAATTTTGCTAAACTCCCCAACAAACATCGCTAAAATAGTATCCCAAATATAAGGTCAAAAGGTTTCTTCGCGAAGTTATTGAATTTACAGTTATGGTCCTCACCGTGTTTTTCAGAGTGAAAGTCTCTACTGGCAACAACGAAAAAGTGACGTCAGTGGAAGGCAGGGGTTCACTCTTTGGACTGTAGAATTTGTTCCTAACTGATTCGAAGCTGTTTCATGCTGTCAAAGGAATGCTTTGGAAGCTCGCTCCAGTACCCGCACTCCTGCAATGAACAAATGATTGGCGTATTCTATTTTTTTAGACTGATTGCTCGACTGGCAAGCCTGCCTGTCACTGATGTCACGGCACTGAAAAGTGCGGGTATATTTGAATGTTGGTTTTTGCATCATTTTCATTTGCCGATTTCTCAATAACTATTATGAATTTGGCGATACTAAATAGCATACCGGAAAGGGTAAAAGCAGAGGAGTCAGATAATATAGTTAGTTGAGGTACCTCAAAAATCCTGTGGAGTACCCCTTTAAAACTGCTTACGTGTGGGAATGCGAAAGCATGACGCACTGACCAGGCACAGCTTTAGCCAAAAGGAATCGTAAAGCCGGTTTAGGTTGTAAATAGCAGAATGTTTTTAAACAAATAAAAACCAAGATGGCAAAAAAAAAAAAAAAAAGCCGTGTGGCGTCGGGGAAGCGTGCTTGTCTCGCACACCGGAGGCCCGGGTTCGATTCCCAACACGAACAGAAATGTACGAAATTTCATTTTCAAAGCCATTAATTTACTTTGTTTACAGGAACCCCTCTGAGAAATCTTTGACGTGTGCAGCAACCGAACTGCTGGCGCTGCGCCGTCAGCATTTCGGCTGGCTCCTTAGCAACAATGTAGCCGTTCCTACGGGGACGTATGACACGTCGCAGCCGATGGTAATTTAGGTGCCATTTTTGGCTGCTGCATACAACGGCTACAAACAACGCCAGCTTCGCTACATGGGACATTTAATGCTTTCGCATAAAAAAATTGCAAATGACCACCCAGAGTGTGTTGCGATTGACAGTAATAGCTGCTGCGTCGTGGAAAGGCCTTCTCAAGCGTGGAAGTCGGGGTCCTGAGCCCTTTTTAACTCTATGCCGTTGCAGACCTTTGCCTACTCTGTTCAGCGCGGCGCGCCTGTCATGCCTGCTCCTCGGACGCAGTGCGACGCTTGCGCGATTTGGCCATATATGTGTTAGAAAGTGAGCGAGGGGCGTCCGTGACCGCGGCTGCGGAGGAAGAAGCGAAAGTATGTGGGCGAGCTCTTTTGTGGAGGCGCGGAGAGCACACGAGAACGGAACCTGGACGGCGGCGGTGGGGAGGCGAGGGAGCGTGTCGCCACAGTGCGACCACGAGGGTATTTTGCAAGGGCGGCTACCGAAGCGGGTGAGGGGAGTCGCCGGAGAATACGTGGATGTAGCAGAAACGATGGATGGGGAAGTGGAGAGCGCTCTCCCCGGGGTCACGTGGTTTTTTTCGGAACAGCTGCAGCTTACAGGGGGAAGGGGGAAAGCGATAGAGCCTTGTCAGTGTGTGAGGAACGACAGGGAGAGGGAGAGCTTTGCCTCTGCTGAAGAGTGGGACTCTGCAGCCGGTCACCCTGCATGGAGTAATATCTGCCATGAAACATTTCAATAATAGCAGTACGTTTTTCGCTGCTGCATACAACAGCTACAAACAACGCCAGCTTCGCTACATGGGACATTTAATGCTTTCGCATAAAACAATTGCAAATGACCACCCAGAGTGTGTTGCGATTGAAAGTAATACGCCTCGCAAGTGGGCTCATTTTCGTCTTCTGCGCATGAGAAAGGAGGTAGCGGTGACATCAGAACGCCGAGCCCTGATTGGCTGATCGCGACCCCCCTATCTGAGCGTCGTCTGCTCCTTTGCAACGTCGTCTGCTCGCAACGTCGTCTGCGACTGTCTTACCTTTCCTGCGACTTTCGGAAGTGCAGGTCTTTACGAGCGAGCTCGACTTCGCCTTTCAGAGAGGGGAGACGAAATAACTCGAGCGGTACGTTGTTTTTGTCGAACAACTAGCAGACGCGCATCAAGGAGGGAAGTCAAGGGACTCGCTGGCGAGGTGTCCCGAGGCGCCGAGGTTTGTCTGCTAAGAAGCGAGAGTGTCCGCAAGTTCCCTCCCAAATACTTTTTCCCTCCTTGCGTGCGCGTGGAGACTCCTCACTCTTAAACGGCGTCGGAGGGTTGGTGCAGTTAACGCCGTCTGCTTTACGTCTGCTAGTCAAAGCGATGGCTGCTTTACCTTTCCTGCGTCTGTCGGAGATTCACCGCTTTTTCACCGGCAAGAGTCGCCGCTGCCTCGGAAAACGAGGCGATGACAAGAGGAAGAGATTGAAGGGTTCACAAGGGTCGCGCGGGCATATTCCATTCAGCACGCCAGCCGGTCGTGGGCAGACGGTCTTGGCCAAGGACCGTCGGTGCACCGCTGCGCCGCTGCTAGGCCTATCTGCCGAGCTCGCTTGGACGGGGTCAGTGGAATCGTGGCCGTTGGAGCATTTCCCGGGTGTTTGTGGATCCAGCGTTCTTGTTCGTCGTGGTTTATTTCAAGTACTTTTTACTTTTTTTCTTGCTGCTTGTAGTCGTAACGCGTGAGAAGAGCACGTACAAAAATAAACGTCCGCTGGTCGTCGTGACCAAGTAACTGAGCGACGCTGTCGGCCATGCTGAGTTGGTCGTCGTAGGATTCCGTCGTAACCTGAGCAAAACTTACGATAATTTCGTTTCGTGAATACGAATTTGTTCTCACGTTTTGTCTTACGCACTCTTTCGGCGTAACATGGTTTTGTGAATCTGGCCTCTGCACTTCCGAAAGTCGCAGGAAAGGTAAGAAAGACGCAGACGACGTTGCAAAGGAGCAGACGACGCTCAGATAGGGGGGCCACGATCAGCCAATCAGGGCACGGCGTTCTGACGTCACCAGTACCCCCTGCGCGAGAAGCAGACAAACTTACCCTCCGCATAGCTGCTGCGTTGTGGAAAGGCCTTCTCAAGCGTGGAAGTCGGGGTCTTGAGCCCTTTTTAGCTCTCGTGCCGTTGCGGACCTTTGCCTACTCTGTTCAGCGCGGCGCGCCTGTCATGCCTGCTCCTCGGATGCAGTGCGACGCTCGCGCGATTTGGCCATGTGTGTGTTAGAAAGTGAGCGAGGGGCGTCCGTGACCGCGGCTGCGGTGGAAGAAGGGAAATTATGTAGGCGAGCTCTTTTGTGGAGGCGCGGAGAGCACACGAGAACGGAACCTGGACGGCGGCGGTGGGGAGGCGAGGGAGCGTGCCGCCACAGTGCGACCACGAGGGTATTTTGCAATGGCGGCTACCGAAGCGGGTAAGGGGAGTCGCCGGAGAATACGTGGATGTAGCAGAAACGATGGATGGGGAAGCGGAGAGCGCTCTCCCCGGGATCACGTGGTTTTTTTTGGAACAGCTGCAGCTTACAGGGGGAAGGGGGAAAGCGAGAGAGCCTTGTCAGTGTGTGAGGAACGACAGGTAGAGGGAGAGCTTTGCCTCTGCTGAAGAGTGGGGCTCTGCAGCCGGTCACCCTGCATGGAGCAGGGTTGGGCAGAAATACTCAAAAAAGTATTTGGAAATACAAATACTGGAATACATTAAAATAGTAGCTAAAATACTGATACTAAAATACATCTGTAAAAATGTATCGCAATACGTATCGGAAATACATTTTAAATAGAGGCAAAAAGTATTTGGAAATACAGATACAGGAATACATTCCAGGGAGGGCAGAAATACAAATACAGAAATACTGATACTGCAATACATTTTCAAATTTGTTTGAGACGAAAACTGAGATGAAGTTTGAAGTGGAAGTTTTTGATCCCGAAATTACTTTCCCGTGGTTTGCCTTGAAAATAGTTGTTTCGGACGACGAGAAGTCTTCAATGGACTCAAGAAAACGTTTCATCAAGGACTGACCGCGGTCCCTTCCCTGACATCTTGTCTTTCTTACGAGGGATTCGAAAATACTTCGACCTCTAAATAAATTATACGTCACCCTAAATCCCATGAATACGTCACCACGCCCCTGTTCAATAAGGACGCCCTTGTCAACATTGATCACATGAGGTCACGGTGGAATGAACTGGTATTTTTCATCTGTAGTTGTGGCCTTGAACATTAAACTTTACCACGCTGCTGTATGAAAGGACAATACATACTTTCGTTGTGAGTTACCTGGTTGAAGATCGTGCAGGCAGTGTCATTTGGAATTTTTGAGAATAGTGGACCACCTGAAGCATCCTGGAACACATATCTTATCTTCTATTACGGTTGAAAAAAACGATATGGTGGCATCTCTGATGTGAAGGTTCCTCCTGCCGACCCTCCGCCACCGGCGCATGGATTGCGGTCCTCAAGTTTCGCATCATCCAAACAGAGACCTCGTGAATTGCGACCTGATATTGCCGGCACAGGTGCGAGCTCTCCGAGAAACAGCGAGTTCGAGACGAGTCGCAGGTGTACGAAGTCTGAGTCGGCACAGCGAGGCCACGTCTGACCTCCTTCCTGGGTGTCGGATCACCAGAGCAGCGGGTCATGTTTACGTCGGCTGATGACGTACCCTTAAGCCGTGCAGTATTACGGGCGCAGCCACTGACGCATTCGAATAAGTGTTGAACTTCACAGCGTGAGTCATCCTACTATTTTAAGTCAACCACCGCCAGGTTCGTGCTGCAACGGACTGTTACTCAGCTTTGCCGGCTGTGTCCGCTAAGGCAAGATAGACGATTAGCAGCGGGCATTGGATGCCAGCAAACAATGACTCAAGAAATCCCTGCCTAAGGACCTGCGGCAGAAGCTGCTCTGACTCCACTCCTGGCACGTCACCTGATTCGAGTTCCCGACTACGCAACACTTCTCAAAAGAGAGAAGAGGACGCATAGAAAAATATTTTGAAGAATCGGAAGGAAATTTGGTGAGCATAGTAACAATGCCCCAGCATCTCCTTGACCCTAGTGCCGTCAAAAGTTTTAAAACAAAATGCGTTCGGAATTGTTTTGTTTTTTTTTCGGGGGGGGGGGGGGGGGGGGGGGGAGTATTTCTCGAAAAATGTAACGAAATACATTTCATCCTGATTGTATCGCGATACAAAGAAACGTTCAAAATGTATTTCGATACAGGAATACAGATACTGGTGAAAAAAATGTATCGCGATACAGAAATACAAATACAAAATGTATTTCTGAAATACTATCGCGATAGATTTGTATCGCGATACTGCCCAACCCTGGCATGGAGTAATATCTGCCATAAAACATCTCAATAATAGCAGTAGCTGTGATATTGATGGCCTCCACTGATACGGCCTTGTGAAGCATGTTGTTGACATTATCGCACCTATTGTCACTGATATATTTAACTCCTTTCTAGTGATAGCCGTTTTCCCCTCACAAATGCAAGTAGCTGGAACTACAGTACTTTACAAAAAGGGAGATAGAAATTTATTTATTTTATTTATTAGAGCGCAGCTCTTAGGCGCCCGTTTCCGGATGAGCGGCGTCGGTCTCACCGTCGGCGTAACCGCGCGCGTTGCATTATGGGGCGTTTCCCCGCTAAATTTAGCGGGTTAAGTTTCCCCGCTAAATTTAGCGGGGAAATTGACGTCACGTGACCTCGACACCAATTCAGTTTCCCCGCTAAAATTAGCGGGGAAAATGACATTACGACTTCGTGTCACGTCACCCATGAACAAATTCAGCGGCAGGAGGGAGGAGGAGGCGGAAAGGAGGACGAGAATAGGAGGGGCATACCCTTCCCTCCGTGCCCACCCCTCCTCCTCCTCAAGAGCTGCGCTCTAGTTACGCCTTAGAGAGATTTGTAAACGTCCGTCTTTTTTTAAATTTATTTTACCCTCAAGGCCAGAGGCATTTGCAGAGGGGAGTGGGGAGAGAACATACAAAATAACAGAGAAAAATACAAAATATTTAAACACAGGGAATACATGGTTTGGAACATTTGAACAAAAAAATGAAAGCCGTTTACAACTCCCTGTAACGCCGAATTAGAGCGCAGCTCTTGAGGAGGGGAAGGCACAAGGGGGGGGGGGGGGGGGTCACGTGGCCTGGGGTCACGTGACCTCGAGGGGTGGAGGCGGAGAAAATTTGCCGCTAAATCTAGCGGGGAAAATTTTCCGCTAGATTTAGCGGGGAAAATTTTCCGCTAAATTTAGCGGGAAAATTTTTCCGCTAGATTTAGCGGAGAAAAGTTTCCCCGCTAAATTTATCGGGGAAAATTTTCCGCTAGATTTAGCGGGGAAAATTTTCCGCTAAATTTAGCGGGGAAAATTTTCCGCTAGGTTTAGCGGGGAAACTTTTCCGCTAGATTTAGCGGGGAAAAGTTTCCGCTAGATTTAGCGGGTAAAATTTTCCGCTAAATTTAGCGGGGAAAATTTTCCGCTAGATTTAGCGGGGAAAATTTTCCGCTAAATTTAGCGGGGAAAATTTTCCGCTAGATTTAGCGGGGAAGGGAAAATTTTCCGCTAAATTTAGCGGGGAAAATTTTCCGCTAGATTTAGCGGGGAAGGGAAAATTTTCCGCTAAATTTAGCGGGGAAATTTACCCATCATGCACCGCGCGGTGACGCCGACGGCGACGGCGACGCCGCTCAAGCCGGAAACGGGCACCTAAGAGCTGCGCTCTAAAAACAACGCAATCAACAATTGATGTAAGTGATGCAGGAATGATTCCATTCTCCGGAAACTCTAGGGATAAAGGAAGAAAAATATTTATTAAAATGGCGAAATGGAACGCCTACTTTGTGATGGGGATCCAAGCGTACAGAAAGAAACAATTGGGGGGGGGGGGGGGGGGTTATCAATTGACTTCTGAGTACAGTGTTGTGATGAAAAATTTTGTGAAAGAGACAAATACTAGAAATGTTTCGGCTATGTGCGAGACTAGGTAGTGATAAAGTATTTTTTTAATTTTAAGTGATAAAGTATTTTTCAACGATATGGGCAATTATAAACCAGTTTCCATTCTGACAGTTTTTCCAAAGACTTGAAAAAGGTTTGCACGCGGGACTTCCGAGAATAATTGATAAGTGTAACTTGTTCACACCACACCACCTTCGATTTTTGTAGGGATGAGTCAAGCGAACTAGCCTTACTTTAACAAAATAATATATTCTTACACAGTTTGAAAACAAACCTATTGTTGTTGGGTGTTTGTAGATTTTTCAAAGGGTTTTGACTTGGTAAATCATAACATTTTGCTAAAAAAACTGAACAACTCTGGTATTAGGAGACATATCTTATTTCACTTAAAACATATTTATCTAATCGAGAACAAGTCGTGCAAATAAATGATACGCGCTCGAAGACTCAAACTCTGCTTTTTTGGTGTGCCACAGGGTAGCATATTAGGGTCACTACTCTTCAGCGTTTATCATAACGATATTAAAAATATTAGCCCTACAGCCCAATTTATTATATATATGCGGATGATACTAATACATTTTTTTTCTGGCAATGACATTTGTGAGCTCATAGGTAAATGTAATTAAGTGATGAAAACACTTGAAATATGGTCAGTATCTAATGCTATGAAGGTAACTGAAGCGAAAACAAAGACAGTTAAAATTCCGATAAAAAAATGAAAGACGTTTACAAATCTTTGTAATGCGAAACTAGAGCGCAGCTCTTGAGGAGGGGGAGGGGAGGGTACGGAGGGGAGGGTATGCCCCTCCTCTTCCTCCGTACCATCCCAACACCTCCTAGAAATAAGGCCGGAGCGCTCCAAGTGGTTACGTCACAATGTCGGAGGAAGGAAGGCCACGGCGCAACTACGTGAGAAAATTTAAGCTATCGACGGATATCGACGTGAAAAAAATGTTTCTTCTCGAGCGGCGCGGTGGTGTTCGTGCGCGTTTATCCGACATTAATATACGTTTTAAAAGCGCAGTCTTGTACAATTTATTTTATATATATAATATAAACGTAATATACAACGCGTTACCAAGCTTGAAAGTACCAATTTTATATTTATGATTATCCCCGTAACCGCGGGACTACGCGCAGTCTCGCAGCTCCCCACACTTTTCGAATGAGCCGGCTACGAATTTCCGATGCGGACATCTTCTTCCCTCGTATGGGATCCGGTTCTGGTAAATTCACGTTGTGTGTGAGCTGTTGACTGTCTGAAAAGGAACGCTGAGACGTTTCAGAAGGGAAAGGAACCGAAAAAAAAAAATCCAGTCATCGACTCATCGCCGCAGGGAACGCACACGAACAAGAGATGTGTCGACAATGTTAAGCGTCTCGTTCCACACTGTTGCTCTTGTGTGTGTCTGTGTGTGTGTGGTTCTTTTGATCCTCCTACCCGTCGTTTTTTGTCGTCACCGCATCTCGGGTAGTTTTTTTTTTTTTTTTTCTGTTCGCTTGATTCTACGGCATTTACGTGGATTTGCGAAACAAGCCCTGCTACGGTGTGAGTGACGTGTGTGGCAACTAGTCAACAATGACACAGGTCGATGACCTCTCTCTCGATAGAGAGAGACTTCTTGAAGTTCGTGTTCAAATGTTTTCGTGATGGATCTTGTGGGATGTATGGATACGATCGACAGGTGAGAAACAACTTATTTACGGGCTTTCTTGGTCATGTAAGACGCAAGTAAAGTGCTGCAGTTGATTTTTGTTTTTGAATCTCGTGATAGAATGGAATTTTGTTCTTCGTCGTTATCCGTTTGCTATTGCGTCGACATTTGTAAATATGCGTGGTAATATTCTAGTTTTTACTGGAAGGTAAATAACAAGTTTGTGTGATTATTGAAAGTGCGGTGTTTGTGCTTATGTGTTTATTTATACTAATGTTATTTTGTTGCCTTTACCGCGTTTATACTACAATCTTAACTGTATTAAGGTAATAGTAATAATAGTAAAAAAGGTTATATTTTGTTCTTGGGCAGCTCGAGCCCATAGGGAGAAGTAAATTAGTTGACTGTAAATAGTAAGTTTAGTACCCTTGCCACACGGAAAAGTTAATATATTTTGATTAAATAATACGGGATTTAACCAGCTGGCTGTTTTTGAGTGATTATACGACCGTCGCAAGCTCATTTGTCGACCCCATATTGTCATTCGATCGAAATTACATCAATTTTAATTCAGTGACTGCACGCGATAACATCGCTTACATGATCGTAAGTGACACTTGTCGAGCCGTGTCCGCGTTCGCTACGTCTTCCTGATTTTTAACTGATCTGTATTGCTGTGTCCAATCACTGCGTGTCTCGCCATTTTTTCGAAATATTTCTGTATAAAATATGCATTCCTACAGCAATAATTGCGTGACTCAATATTTTCTACTTAAAACAATCACACTTTTCTATAGACGTCTTCTACGCATACCTCGTGCCATTTCGTATCGATTGTTTAGCGGTGTAATGTTTTTCCCGTGTTATAAAGTGTTTCTTAGACCCGTTGCAATGTGCAGCTTTCATTTTAGCTAATAAGACACGCGTATATGACGAAAAGCGCGTTACGACGGTCGATCCACGCGTGTTGCCTTCGCTTCGACGCGCGCCCCCGATGACCTTCCTTTGCGACGTCACGAGAAGAGCGCTACGTCCTTATTTCTAGGAGGTGCTGACCATCCCCTCCTCCTCCCCTCTTCCTCCACCTCCTTTTCTCCTCCTCATCCTTTCCACCTCCTCTCCTCCTCCTGCTGAATTTGTTCATGGGTGACGTGACACGAAGTCATGTGACGTCATTCTCCCCGCTAAATTTAGCGGGGAAAATGATGGCACATGACTTCGTGTCACGTCACCCATGAACAAATTCAGTTTCTCCGCTAGATCTAGTGGTAAAATCGACGTCACGTGACCTCAACACCAATTCAATTGCCCGCTAAATTTAGCGGTGCGATTACGCCGACGCCGACGCAGCGAAACGCGGCCTCGGGCGCCTAAGAGCTGCGCTCTAAAAACAAGCCCATTCCCACACACCAGGAAATACTCCTCAATCCACGCCTTTTAGAGGAGGCATAAGATTTCAAGTGCCTGGGTGTTGTATTTTCCACCGACATGTCGTGGGAAAATCACGTTAACCACTTACTAACAAACATAGCTCAAATTACTCGCGTAGTTGGTCGCATTAGACACATTCTTTCCACGCGGATTAAGTTGCTTCTTTATAATTAACTTTTTTAGAGAGTAGCTCATAGGCGCCCGTTTCCGGGTTGAGCGGCGTCGCCGTCGGCGTAACCGCGCGCGTTGTATTATGAGACGTCTTCCCTCTAAAGTTAGCGGGGAAATTTCCCCGCTAAATTTAGCGGGAAAATTGACGTCACGTGACCTCAACACCAATTCAGTTTCCCCGCTAAATTTTGCGGGGAAAATGACATCCCGACTTCGTGTCACGTCACCCAAGGACAAATTCAGTGGCAGAAAGAGAGGAGCAGGAAAGGAGGCGGATGGAAGGAGGAGGGGAGGGTACGGAGGAGGAGGGACATACCCTCCCCTCCTCAAGAGCGGCGTTCTAGTTCCGCATTACAGAGATTTGTAAACGTCTCTCATCTTTTACTTACATTTAGTCTATTGCCAACTAGTGTGGCGGGCAACTACATTTTCAAACCTACAGTGTACCCACTAATTGTAAAATAAATATATACGGCACTACTACAACCCGCCGTATGGTACACCAAGTGCAATTTTATTTCATCGTTCCCTCGTGGGCAGAGTCTACAACCTATACATATATCGTTTGAGTGTCCGTTATAAATCAGAAACACAAAATAAAATCAATGGTACACGCAATCTGACCTTTTTGTAAAGAAAAAACTTTAGCTATTCTACAAGATATAAGAACTGGACAGTACAGACAACTCGACTAAACCACAAAAAATAATCCCTCTGTTATTCATTGTCCTTTCTGTTAAATAGCTATCACCTTGTTAATTTGGATATAAATATATGCGCAGGGAGGTACACTTAATTTCGCACAATGTACTAAAGCGTGAAAACGTTTTTTTGTGTGTGATATTAAGATATATTAAAATAATTTTGATAAGTTTTGTTTGCTTGTCTTAGTGTTCAGCTATCTAATCACTGTGTCTTAGTGTAGGCAAAGGACATTGTTGTCAATTCTTTTTTTTCTGTGGGTTTCTTTGTTTTTGTGGGGGAAGTATTGTACCTTGTAATATTGTATAACTTGTGTTCTTTTACTTGACTTTTCTTACCCCTGCTTGAGTTCTTTTATTAGGGGCGAAGCTCCTTAGGGCCTACCTTGTCCGTCCGTCCGTCCGGCGTCCGTGCTCACAAAAAAATAAAAAAATGTTTGCGCAGTCGGCAGGATTCGAGCCTGTACGGGGAGACCCCAATGGATTTCTAGTCCATCGCCTTAACCACTCGGCCATGACTGCGGGACGAGTAGGGAGCTCTGAGATGTGGTAGTAACTCAAGAGCTGGGGATGTCATGGATGAAACGTTGCATGTAGCGGCTCAACGTCTATAGAGAAGAGGGCGCTGCGGTCAAATGCGTATATAATCGCGTTAAACTTTGCATGCATGGCTCCGCATTTCACCGACCATAAAGCAGTAATAATGAAGTCGAAACGCAACCCGGAACTCAGCACTACCTATGAGCCATAAAAACAAAATCAGCACCATCAGCACTACATATGAACAATAAAATCAGTGTCATCAGCACCATCAGAGCTTCGCCCCAATCAACATCATTCACCACGTGGAGATGCGGTCATTGTTTTTACTTTCTTACGCCTGTTAAGGACCAGTCAAGCAGCTCGGACTGCTTTTATCCTCAGCTCCCACCATACTAACATGGTAATTTAAACTCTTATTATTATTATTATTATTATTACATTTTCATTTTTGGCCGGGAAGGGGAACTAACAGCTACCACTCTAAAAAGTACAAGAGTAAGACGTGAGCTGTATGTGACGGTGAAGGAATTTAGGAGGCCGGATGACAAAGTATCGTTACGATATGATAGGTTGGTAATAAACGGAAGGCACTCACTTGATCGAATGACGTTTGAGCGAACGCCCACGTTTCACCGAATGACACTTTAGCGAATAGTCGCACGCCGCGAAGCGGCGGTTTTGGGTGGGCCAAATGGGTTCACATTTTCGTAATGAGCCGACGCAGACTGTCGCCGCGAAGCGGCGTAAGCGCAGCGCGGCGGACGGGTTAACGCGCGCCTCCGTTATTCGCTAAAACGTCAATTCGCTCAAATGTCGCTGTTCGCTAAAATGTCATTCGCTCATGTGATATGGACCCGTAATAAACAATGATACATATATTTGGGATACGCAACAGATGCGCAGTGGTAAGGTTACCCGTTCACATGGAAGCCAAGATAATTTACGTTAGAGGAAGAATGAAAAAGAATTTAAGTTGACTAATTTGAATGCTAGGGGTGTTGCAAATAGATTTGAAGATATTGAACAAATAACCATTGGTACATACACCTGACGTGATGATTGTAACCTAAACCTCGTTAAACCCGAATACACTATACTCAGGTATATGCTCTTTTGATTACTGTGTGTTAAGAAAATACAGGCAATCAAGAGAGACAAAGTGGCAATCCTTTTCCGATAAAAAATTCCTGTAAGCAGCTGTGCAATATGAACAACTTAAAATCTTAAAGTTCTTGTATGTGGTGTATTGTTTGTTATTTGCGCAATCTACAGACCGTCCAATTTTTCAGGTATCGTCGTCAGAGTATGGGAAAGTATATGACTGCAACGGAAATTTCATATTAGCGGGTGATTTGAACCTTCCAAATATAAATTGATACGATTCGACAGTTGGCAACGTAGATCGTCTGCGGGCGATGTTCTATAGCAGGGGTGGCTACAGTCACATGGGGTCAGAGCCACAGATAAAACTACAAAAGTTAAGAGAGCCGCAGAAAAAAAAAATGAGGGTGGGGGGAGACTACTTTAACAAGAAACAATATAGAGGGCACTGTCCTTTCCAAAGGGGATAAGCATAATTGTCGACCACAACAAATAACACCAGGCAGCAGAGCGTTTCTTCACCCGCTAAGCAAAAATTAATGCATGGTTCGCTAGCCAGCCACTGTCCCTGACATCCGTCATGCGTATACGGTTCGGAATTCGTTCTAGAATAATAAAAAAAGGGTCATTGGACGCATCTATGTGTCAAAAAGCAGCCCAGCTGTATGTACGTAGTATAGTACAAAGCTGCCAAGACTGTGAGCTTTTTTTTTTAAAATCCTAGAAGTTTCTTTGTCTTGGGAGCACAGGAAGAGAAGGGGGGCACGCTTACCAGGGGACCGGGAGTCGCATTTGGACCCACAAAAAGACGTAGTTTGCCATCCCTGCTCTATAGGAAGTTGTGTCTTCTTACAACTTAACGCAAGTCGTTGAAGGGTTTACACGGGGTAACAGTAGCTCCCAATCAGTACTCGATTCTGTATTTTTATATAACAAGTTGAATAACCTTTTTCACATTAGTGATATTCATGAAGGTATATCGGATCACAAAATGGTTGACGTGGTTATTGCTATTAAGAAAACATTTTTAAGGTAAAATATCTTCGCGTACCAGACAGCAAAATATCGGCTGACATTTATGTAGGAGGCTTCTTGCGGTTGTCACTTCAGAGGTTTATTAGTCTGGCGAGTATACATGCGGCGCGGATGTTCATCACTTGTGGTTGTACTTTGTAGACATTGTAGGCACTTGTGTTGGAAGATTTGTGCCTTTTAGTAAAAAAAAGAAAAAGCTATACTAAGAATACTTAAATCGAAAGAATAAAAACATAAAAGACGCACACTGACGACCACACTTTTCAACTATAGACCTTTTCCGCAAGGTCGCCGCCATCTTGAATTGTCGTCACTTCTAGTATGGGCGAAAACATTGTTTTGCCGTCGCCACGCCAATAGAAGACATTTAGGATATAAGCGTAACCGTCACACATTCTCATTTTGCCTCCCCTCTCTTTTTTTACTATTTCCAGGCTGAAATGTTTTATTATTTTTTCGTCGCCCATACCGAATATGCCTATCAGGTGGCTGGGGACGAGATTACAGGGGAAAAGGTCTATACGAAAGAGTGTGGTCGTCCATGTGCGTCTTTTATGTTTTCAGTTTTTCGTTTTTAAGTACTCATTATAGCAACGCACTCGAATTAAGTAATACTAAGAATCCATGGATTCAAATAAATATACTTCATTCGAAACAAAAATTTGCCCGAGTGAAAAAGAATTAGAATTATCATGCTGCAAATTCGCAGGATCAGACAGCTGCAAGTTTAAGTAACAAACTGAAGAGCATGATAGCCGAGTCCAAACGGCATTTTGTAACGTTACGTTGAGGTCTTTTCTATCAAGTGCACTGCAGAAGTTTTGGCGGCATGTCTTCACTACGAAACGGGAAACCACACTACTGCAACCAAATTAATTGAAAATATTTTTCAAGTCAGTCTTTTACGGAGGGTGCTGGAGTTTGACGTTTATAGGCCTAATGGCGCTGGCTACATTGTACTATCAGAGGAAGGAAATTTTCATGTGCTTAATAACGTTGACCCAAAGAAGTGTCATAGCGCTGATTCAATATATAATCAGCTTATAAAACGTAATGCGGAGTAGAATTCGAAGTATTTTTCATATTATTTAGTAAGTATTTACGTCACGGACTGATACCCAGTCAATGAAAAATCGGGAAAATAATCACCATTCACCAGTCAGAAAATAAAAAAAAAGATCCATCAAACTATAGACCAGCATCTTTAACTAGTACCTGTTGTAAGCTTCAAGCGTTAGTGTACATACTGTAAGTTTCCTACTGTTTTTTCGACGAGAAAAAAAAAAAAAAGTAAATGGTTTCATAAGCACTTTTTTATTTTCTTTGAAAGAGTCCCTGAATGTTAGAAATAATCAGGTCAAGTTTTGACCATATTTTTGCTTTTTGCTTCTAAAAAAGGTGTGTCAACGCACTGAAAGAAAACAAGAAGTGGGCCAATATGTAGAGGCAGTTCCTGACGAATAAACCAATTAAATCACTGCTAGAATTATTCACGTTTTAAACACAACGAAAATCATTTCATATACAAGGAACACAAGCCGCTTTTTGATTGATTATATGCCTTTTTTTTCAATTTGACTTATTTTTTATATCTTAAGCAGGAACCAACCGCCCAAAAAGGTCTTACAATGCGACAACAAAACACAGATATATACACAGGAACAGTGTTAAGTAACGAAGGATTTTGTTTGAAATAAGTAAGATTTGTTTTAGAAAAGTCTATCTTTCTACAGTTGCGTCGGCATTGTTTTTTTTTATCTGCCTATGTGTGTGTGTCTGCATTTTTGGGCGTCCTCCGTCCCCACGGGCGGGGGCCTTCGAGCAGCCGCGGGGCTCGGCAAAGACGAGTCGGACCCCGGTCGTTAACAAACGGATTGGGTTTCAGTTGGGGCGCCGGAACATCGTGTCTCGGGGAGAGGTACTTCTGTCCGCACTTGTGGCTTTTAAGCGGGTGTGCTTGTGTCCGGTGTATTTCGCCCCTTAGTGTAAAATTGTCGCTTTTTGCGCGAGGTAATAATTTAGCTGTTGGCGCCAGCTAGACTAGGAAAATTGCAGAGACCAATTCTAGAAAGAATTTGGATTTGGCGGTTGGGGCGTCAGGCTGACAGCTCGCCGACCATTGGGCGACAGTGTACCACGTGGGAGTGGTGAAATTTGAAGTGATTGGTCCGTCTCTGGAAGGAAAGGAGGCCCCTACGAGTCTACAAAAGGGGTGCCGAGAGGATTCTCGGGGGAATTTGGCTCTTGAGACTGGGGACTAAAATATGGGTTTTAATTTTGGAAGTTTTGTATATTACCGTTGACTTGTCGTTTTGTTTTTAAAATAAACGTGGCCACACCGGCCATTATAAACCTACCAACGTTGTAATGTGTCCAGCGGGATCGAACAACGTTTAGTTTTTTTTTTCTTATTCGACTTCCCGGGGGACTTCCATCGGGCGATCATCATCGGTCGTCACCATCCTGACCGGCCCCCTCCCCCCGGAAAGTTGACTAACAGGAAAATCAAAAAAACAAATGCGATGCATCATTATTGATGTATCCTTTTCTTTTATTGATAATTCCCACCAACGGCAACATGCCTTTCCGGTGTTACATCGCAACACGGACAACAAAAAAAAAAAAGTACACAAAACGTTCCAACACTATACAGATAAAAATATTGAACAAAGTATTAAAATCCACATATTCTAAGACCAAAACACACACGATTTCCGCAAACATCCAGAGTATCTTACACCCTACTGCACACAAGGCAGCAACGGGTCGGAGCGGGTACTGACAGGCAAAGTACCATCTGTCCAGCTCTGACACGGAACAACATTGTTGGCGGCGCGGCAACCCCCTCCGAGACTTCTCTTCCCAGGCGATGAGGGTTGGAGGCGAACACAAGACAGGCTCTAGGCAAAAAAAGTAACAACGAAAAAACGACAAGAAAGGCCTAGAAAAGAAGGCAAAGAAGCCCTATTTCGGTGCCGACCAAGGTTTTGTGCTTCTGGTGTTGACTGAAAGGGGCCGGGGGAATCTAGCAACCCGCTATTTCTGACCGTGAGAAAAACGGATCGACGCTCCGGTTCGGCGAGGCGAACTACCACCTGCGATTCGCTCCTAGTGCTTTCAGGTCTGCCGGCTTTGGTTACAAAGGCAGTGCCGCTTTGTGCGGGCAAGGTGTTTGTATATTTGGGACGCCGCGTTTGACGACTGGTTCGCGAACGTTTGAACTTTTGGCAAAATTTGACGAATTTCGACTTTTAACACTGTTACCCGTGTTCTCCACCATTATTTCAGACATCTGGAAAAAAAATAATTAATTTACGTTTATATTTTTACGCTCGTTTAGAAAATACAAAAGCAAGCACGTGTAAATCTTACGATTTAGTTAGCTTGTTAATGGGAAACAATGCACCAGGGAACTGCTACACCCCTTCTCCGCTAGGAGGCTTCAGCTCGTTTTTAATTAGCAGTTTGAAAAAATCCCAAAAGGCCGCGCGCGATGTCCTGTACGCTCCTTGCCCCGGTAGCGTGAGAGAGATAGATAGAGAGAGAGAGAGAGAGAGAGAGATAGAGAGAGAGAGAAACAGGGTAGCTCAGTTGCTTACCGGGCTCCGCAGGCTCCGTTGCCTGCTACACCCGGTTTCTGAAAGGAATACCGTTCCCGGCATTCCTTTCGGCGATGCGAATGGCGCTGCACGTTTTGCAAAAGGTCTATTTCCGCGCTTGAGTATAATAGTCAAACTTCAGTCGAAATTTTAGCCAACCTCGCGTTAAAACGTTTAAAAGGTCGCATCTGGTTCAACTCGATACCCCGGCCCCGCCGATGTGTTCGAAGAGGCTCCAGTAGACCTATCTGAACGAGGTCAGAACTACGATATTACTCATATATTCCCGCGAAGATTGATACAATGTCGTAACATTTTTAACATTACGCAACCCGCTGGTCGAGAAAATGTGGTGGAAAGCGAAAGCGGCCCCTTGGGCAAATGGGCTGACGCCATTCTTGTCAAATAACATTCGGAAATAATTCTTGAGCTCGGAATGCTAAAGCCTAAGGATGCAACGCTACCCTGGCACAGGCCGTGATTCATGATACTCTTATTATGCTTGGAGAGTGTGTGGTTCCCAATACTGTACTGGCACATAATGTCATACGCTTTTCTCTTTTTTTTTTTTTTTTTACAACGAAACCAAAAGTGGGCTGAGGGCTGTTCCAAACCAAGGAAGTACATGTGGCACAGCCCAGCGAGTGGACTGAAGATGAATTCCGACCGCCTGAGATTTTTCTGACGTGAAACTGAAATGCCGGATACACGGCGCCTTCTTCGAAAGACTGCCCTTTGTTGGCAGCTGTGGGATCCATGCACAATGGCAGACTGAAACCGCAACGTCACGGCACACTTCACGCGTTTAGTTGAATTAGCGGGCAAAACCCCACCAACAGAAAAAGGTGATGAGCGCAGTGACGTCGCTCTTTCGACGCTGTCTGGTTGGCTCGTCGGCTCCCCGCGTTGGCCGCGCTGCAACGATCGCTATCTTATGGAATGACTTGCACGTCCCACGATGTCATTTGCTTCGCCATTGTGCAGTGGTTCCGACCTCCTAATAATCGGCACGTGACTTTCGAAAGGGTTCCATAAGCCTCCGTCAGATTCCGGGCACCTTGGCCAAGAACTGTCACTGGCTTTTTAACGCTATCTCCCAATCCCAAAATGCTGTCTGTCTGTCCGCCCACCCGTGTATTTACCGCTAAATTTAACGGGGAAATTGATATCACGAGACCTATACACGAATTTAGTTTCCCCACTAATTTTTGTGGGAAAGTATTGTCACGTGACCTCTAGACCTTAGGAAAATTGGCGGCACGTGACCCATACGTCCACTCAGTTGGCCCCTCTAAATTTAGCGGGAAAATCCGAGTCTTGGGGCCAAAACAATAATTAAGTTTCCCCGCTAAATTTAGTGGGAAATTGACGTCACGTGACCTATACACGAATTCAGTTACCCGCTAAATTTAGCGGCAAAATTCACGTCTTGTGACCTAGGCACCAATCCAGTTTCCCCGCTAAATTTTGTGGGAAAATCGACATCAAGGTGATCTGACGTCACGTGACCTATATAACGACTCAGTCTTCCCGCTATATTTAGCGTGAAAATATACGTCACGTGACAGACCTACTCCCTCACCAATTCCCTATAGTGCATCTCACACATTATAGCAGTTTGAATGTAAAAGTCGCTGACAATTTTTGCAACGTAAATTTGCATCGTCATTTTAATAGGTCATCTTACGTATACGCATGTTTGCATTTCTACACAAGATATAAACTAATTTTATTAATCACCCTCACCAGAACCTCGGGTGGAACACAATGTGATCAACTATATCCCCAGCTCGCCTGCACAGACTCACTGTTACGGGCTTTTTTTTTTTTTGTAATTTTATGAATTGCACGACTATGAGTAACTCCAGTTAATGTGACATTACTCGCTCGCTGTTCGAAGTCACTGCAGAAAAAAAATACGGGATACGAGTTGTACAAGGAAAATAACTCGGTCACCCCTCGCCGCGGTACTTAGCAATGATCCTTTGAGGTTCTTAATAGCCAACGGAAACCACACTTTGCATTCGCTTTCATAAACGTCGTTTTATCTTAGTGTTCCTTTTTTGCTGAATATACGTTGTTGTTTTTTTCCTTCGTCTTCATTGCCTGCGATAACGACAAACAAACTGCCGACCTTCCGACTCCCGCGGAGGAGAAAGGCGCCTGCAAGAACCGCAAAATTAAATCGGGAGAAAGAAAAAAGAAAAAGGAGAGATTTGTCCGGCAGATTCCGTTGTCGGACGAGAAAGCTAATGAAGCAAACGCGCGCTCGCTAGAACAGCGGGAAAAGTGGCGTAGGCAAATTCTTTGTTGCTGCTTTCGCACAAAGCCTCGAACCAGCTAGCCTCTCTCTCTCTGTCGCGATCCTCACGGTTACTGAATCGCGTCGTTAAGTGTGCAATGTTGCGGCAGTGTCGCCTTCCCACAGACGAAGCACACGGTCATACGTAAAGGCCCTGCGCGAACTTGAAGTTTGGTTCGCTTTTAGTTGTAGCTCGTAACCTAATTTCCTCGTTTGCTCGTCGGAGGAGGAACGCCACCCCGCGGAGAAGACAGAAAGTAGGGAAGCGGCGAGCTACCCACCAACCCGAATGGGCAGCAAAATCTGGCGCGGCCTGGCGGTAGAAATGTGAAACGGAAGAAAAGGACTAAATGTACGGGGTGCGAGTCGCGGTTGGTTGTTGCTCGAAGGGAAGTTGCCGCAAAGTTTTTTTGCAAAAGGGACAAAAAACCCGTCTCCTGTGTAAACACAAAAAAAAACCACCTAAAAGCCCGAGTAATTACAAAGATCGCACACAAACAACAAAACAAAGAAGGACGCGTGGGAAAGAGAACTGTAAAGAATCATATACAAAGTCGGGTGAAAATGAATTAAGGCTAATGATCGCTTTGCGCCATCCTGTGTACAGAACATTTTGGCTGGGTGGGTGAGTTAATTATTCCTGTCCTCTTTTCGATTTATTGTTTTTTTTTAATTAGCGTTTTGCTCACAGGGACACATTTCCGCATTCAGAGGACATTCGAGAGCGACTCCTCCCTATTTCCGTTGTGCGCGAGTGTCGTCGCGCTGCAAACAAGAGAGCAACTATTCACGCTTGTTTGTTTGCTTCAATATTTTTTTTTTAAAAAAGGTAATTATACGCCCCTATCACACGCTAATCAGATGCGCACGCGACTCCCAACGTCATGTGCACCGTGGTGGAAGTTACGCAGAGTGTAGTTGGCGCCAACTAAATCTGCGCTCATGCCGCTAATATGCGTCGCACCAAAGACAGTCTGCAGGCAGTGGTTGAGGCGGGTTTTTTTCCTTAAATATGACGGTCACATTGGTCATATTAAAACTGTCTGGAGACATGTTCGAAGTACACATATGTATGGAGCGATCATACACCTCAGCTCTGCATCAAGTTTTAATAAAAAAAAAGAACGGAAATGTTAATGTCTGCATAGGTTCCACGCACAACAAAGTTCATGAGTGCACCCATGAATCAGGGGGTTTCGAAATGCCACGCATCCCCCGGACGGGGTAACATTCGCCCGCTTTCGGAATTTTGGCACGCTGTTTGCGTATCACGAATTGCATTAGTCGCGTATACTTCGTGCCAGGGAATGGATGCCTGGCGGGCGCTTCCGTTGGAGGATCGCATAAAATTCTCGTTAGCGTCGCGATGGTTAACATTCGTTTCGATTCCGTCACGACGACAGTAAAGCATATACATGAAAATGAGACGCGGAGAAAAAAGAAGGAGAGAAAGAGAGGAAAAGAGAAAGAAAGAAAGAAAAGAGAGAGAATATCACAGGAAAGGTGGTGAAAGTTCTTCCAAATACTTTACTAGGGGGAACAGAGGCCACTCCGCTAATTTGCATTAGACAGAGCGGTGGTAGCGCCAAAGCCTCCCCTCGTGGCTTGGCTGCTCCAGCCTCTCCGGCCGCCGACTTCTCGCCACCCTTTCTGACCGCACCCTCTCTCAACATTTCTCTCTCTCTTTCCAGATCACGTGGGAGCCCAGCAACCCGTATTTGAGAACGCCGGTGAATGCCGACACGAGCAGCATCCGCGATGCGATGCACAACGCGCCGACGTAAACGGAAAGCCATGACACGAGTGTAACCAGATAATGACTCGATCATTTTTCTGACCATTGGGTGCTATGGCGACTGTCACATTACCAAGTACCTAAATGTTTACTTGCCTACTAAAGCACCGATGTAAAACGCGATTACGGCTAATCAAACTCATCGACAGCCTCGCAATAACTAACGTGCCCGGCTGCTTCAAAGCTGCTCGATGAAATTTCGAAAATTATCATATAATTTCGAAAAAAATCACCGAAACATTCGTGTCTCGCATGTCGCCCGCCAAACTACTTCCTTGAACTGGTTGCCAAAGGTTCAAAGGTTCAAAGGAGTTTACTGGCTTTACTTCCATATAGCCGAGAGCCTGAGGCAGCCAAAAGGCAGAAGCCCGTGAAACCGAGTGCTGGCTGCCTCCTCAGCTGTATGTTAACAAGTAGAGAATACATGAGAATGAAACATTAATGTACGGGTGAGGTGGGTTGTCTATGAAGTGCTGCTGGTCACAGGATTTACACATCCCTGTACAGCACCAAGTCTTTGAACTTGACGACACTTTGGGCCCTTCTAGCGTCAATTGGCAAGGAGTTCTATAGCTTGGGGGCTTGGATAAAGAGGGAGGAGGAGGCACTAGTGATGCGTGCAAGGCGCTGCTCAAGTCTCAGTGGGTCCCGCCTTGACCGCCGCAGGTAACCTTCCAGGATGGGGCAGTCACCATGCAGAAACTGGTACAGGAGTACCCGTCTGGAGAAGAGTTTATGTCTGTCAAGTCTAGACCACCAAAGAGTCTGTAACCGCCTCTCGTAGGGAAGTTTGATTGCCCCATCCTGTATGTGTAGAGCAGTCTTGAATGCTTTTTTTTTGTATGAAATTGAGCCGCTTTTGGAGGTCGGTCTGGTGGAGGCTCCAGATGGTGGCACAGTATTCCAGGACTGGCAGTAGGAGGGCTGAGTACAGCGTAAAGAAGGCCTGGTGCGGCATGGCCCTAGACGTTCGGGTTATGAACCCTCTTAGCCTGTTTGCTCTTTTGCAGACGTAGTCGACGGGTGGTCTGAAAGACAGGCATTGGTCAAAACAGACTCCGAAAAGCTTAGTCTCGGGGACCTCTTGTAGGCGTGTGCCGTGGGCCATGTAGGTCACGTCGGTCGGTATCTGTTTTCGTGAAATTCGTAGATTTAGTGACTTACCTATAGATTGAGGAACAGGCCATTAGGGTCAGACCATCTGGAAATCTTGAGGAGGTCGGACTGCAAGATCCGCCGGCCATTAGTGGAGTGAATGGTGCGGTATAGTACGTGGTCGTCGGCGTATCGTAGGATGTTCAATTCAATGCCGGACGCTAGATCGTTAATGTACAGGTTAAACAGCAGTGGCCCAATCAAGGATCCCTGTGGCACGCCCGCTTTCACATCGTGCCACTGACCAGAGGCACCCTGGTAGCGGACTCTCTGACGGCGATTTTGCAGGAAGTCTGTTATCCATTTTAGGGTCGTCCCAGATATACCAAAGCCTGAGAGCTTGGAGATGAGGAGGTTGTGGTCAATACTGTCGAATGCCCTAGAAAATCCAGGGAAAGGACGTCGGCTTCTTTGGAGCTGACGAGGGCGCCAGTCAGGTCATGGTGCAGGATGGAGAGCAAAGTTTCACAACTCCGTTCATTCCTGAAACCGTGTTGGGTATTGCAGAAGAGATTGTTCGTTTTGAGGTGCTCAGAAGTTTTGCTGCAGATGAGACTTTCAAAAATTTTGCAAAGGATGGATGTGAGGCTAACTGGACGGTACTTTTCAAGAGCGTTCAAAGGTTTACCTGACCCTTTATGAACTGGGATCACGTGTGCCAGTTTCCACACCTGAGGGATGAGGGCCCGGGAAAACGTGTAGTTTTACAGAATGGCCAGAGGAAGGGAGAGAGCAAGAGGACGGGCCTTGAGTAGTGGTGGGGGTGTGCCATGTGGCCCGGGTGAGGCACTGCTCTTCAGCTGGGAGATGGCAGATTCAGCCTCATCTGCCCTCACCAAGGGAGGATCAAACTTAGGAGCGGCCTGCGTTTGAGTGAGCTGGTCTGCCGAGTGGCTGCACCCATGCAGAGTGGGGCAGGGGATGTTGAAAGTGGGCACGACCTTGCTGAAGTATTCGCCAAAGGAGTTCGCAATGTCCTGTGGATTGTCAGAGAGGCCACGTTCAAGGTGGAGCTGGGTAGCGGTACTATTTCTCTGCTGGGAGCCAAAGAGCTACCAGAACCGCTTGGGGCACGTTCTGGCCTGGCTGGCGATGTCACAAAGTTATCTCTGGTAGGACACTCGTATCTCCTTTTTTAGCGATCGGTGGAGGTCGTTGTATGCTGACCAATGTTTTGGGTCTTGACTTTTCAATGCCTTTCTGAAGAGGCGCTTTGTCTTGGTCGATAATTTTCTGATGGGACCTGTTATCCACGGTTTAACTTTCTTGATTTTTTAGGTGAGCTTTGAGTATGTAAAGTCCTTGCAGGCTGCCCAGAACATGTCGTAAAACAAGTCCCAAGGATTGTAGTCGGTCAAAAAGTCCATGCATAGGAACCAGCGACCTGCGGCCACCGAGTGTTCCAGTGTTTCACGTCCGTCCCTGTCGAACAGAAGAACCTGCTTCAAGACGAAACGTTTGCCTGTACAACGAAGGTGCCACGCAGATGAGATCCCGATGTGGTCGGAGTTTGATCAAGGTGGTGCGTCCGATTTCGATTGTAGTTGAGCCGGGTTCCGGCAAAGCACAAGATCCAGGTTGTGACTGAGGTTGTCGCCAAGAATGTGTGTTGGGAAGCGGACATCCTGCGTCAGGTTGTCCGGTTTCCACGCCACGCTAATACGAAGCACAAATGTCCCCGTGACCGTGTTGGGAAGCGGACAACCTGCGTCAGGCTGTCCGCTTCCCACTGCCACGCTAATACGAAGCACAGATGTCCCCGTGACTTTTGTTGTGGCGTAAGCAGACGGGGCCTTCCGTAACTGTGTGAATCAGCCTTTAAATGCCGGTTCACACAGACCCGTTTTCTTACGTTAAAATTGCGTTACGTTACGGGAGCTCACGTCTGCTTACGACGAAAATAATCGGGACAAATGTACTTCGTATGAAGCATGGCAACTAATTTATAAAAAAGCAACTTTGCACGCGACATCCGAAGCACGAATGCTCCTGCGATTCGTAATGTAAGAAAACGCAAGCAAACGCGCCGGTGAGAATAGGTCTTTACGTAGGACAACGTGAGCAAACGCTCCTGTCTGAATGGGCCTTTAGGGCCCAATTTTTTTCGGGGGCTATGTAGACTTCTAGCGAGCAATCTTCAGAGGCGTTGCTTGTTCGCGAATACGCTTTCTAGTGGCGACTTGGAGACCTTCAAAACAGCCCTTGATTTTGTTTTTATTTCTTTTTTTCGGGATATAACAATTCTGTGGCAAGTGTCTGTTTTGGTTGCTTCTTGCTCTCGCTCGTGGCACTTGATGCAACAATTATATTTCTCCACAGCGACACGAAAGAACGGGGAAAATAAAAAGCATCAGCGCACCCTGTAACGTGACGAGGAAAGTGTTTACGGTTTAGGCAGATAAGACTTTCCCGTATGCCGCCGGAGGTCGACAATTTAGTCAGCCGGCCTTCGTCTTTACGTCATTTGTACTCGCGAGGCAGGTAGGTAAAACCCGAAGTTTTCCTAATTGAATCGTGCTACGAGCGAACGAAGGATGATTTGTAGTGCATTATCCAAGCGCATATCGAAACAGTGGGCGGGCAGCGAACGCGATTGATTATTTACTTCGGGAAAATTAAAGTATATGATTCTTAAAAAATAAATAAGGATCTGATCGAAATTTCAGTTTCAAGTATATGTTAATTAAATTTTTTTATTCTTTAATATTTTGTTTAATTATACGATTCAATGGCTCAATAATAAGGAATTTGAGTAGACCGTAAACTAGAGCTTCGCTTTGCTAGCGGGAGCTCGTGCCGTCGCCACGAGGAATGAATTAAGGCGCCTCCGCTGGACCCGCTTTCCGCAGAATACTATCTACCGAAGCTCTCTGTTATCGTGTTTACAATGTCCCCTTTTTCATCGAAACAGCACGCGAAAAGCTGGTGCGCTAGCTACAACTGTTCGACGCGTTTCTTGGAACTTAAATACAGTACCGAAATTTTAATGTACAAAACAGAAGCGAAGAATCGTTTCAATCATCAGTGGAGCAACAAACAAAGAACTAAAAAAATATATATACGCTCGAAGGAGAGCAACAAATTCCTTCTAAAAACGCACCGCAACGTCACGCGTCAAAAAAAAAAAAACTGCTATTAATTGTGTTTATTCATTATTTTAGTATTTATTTATGAAATTAATTCGCGAATAGATAGTAAAATAATAAATGAAGCGCCAAAGCGCGGCACACTCTTCAGCGCGCTCCGCCGCACACGTTGCGGCACGCCCTGCCACATACACGACACAATCACACTTGCACACTGGTATGTTCTCGATAAATCTAGCCGAGAAAAGTCCCCAACTAACGTCAGAATACGTGTCACGTGACGTCAAGAGACATGATGACGTCACGTACAACTGTGACACGTCGTGGCAGCATGAAGTCACGCGAGGCTTCGACGTCACGGGCCGCAAGCCTACAAGAAATACATCCGGGAATCCGGATATAGACCGACACGCGGAGCGGCTCTGTTTACCAACACGGCCGGAAGGCCGCGCATGCGCGGTAGCTATGTGGGCAAAAGCGGCCCGGCTCTACGTGTTTTCGCCATTGCGTTGTGTGGCGTGCGCTCGTTGTTCACGTTGTAGGGACGCTTCTAGCTTTATTTGTGAGTCGTATTTCCTAACAACGTATGTCGTATGCTATGCCTGACTATTTGAGCTCGCTACCCGAGCCTGAACGGCAGCGGTATCGAAACAAACTGTGCGTGGACAGCGTTGCCTACGAGGAACCGTACGCCGTAAACAAAGCCTGCTGGACTTCCGACGTGAAGTTGCTGCCACCGAAGTCAACGGCTCACGTCATCGTTTATTTAGTTTTTTCGCCAAGCCAGTTCACGGCCGGCACGGTGCAGGCGTACAAGTCTCTCGAGGCCTCCGATTACTTCGAGTCGGTTTCCGCACTGCAGGCGGGATCAGCAAACTGTGGGTCTGCGGAAGTGAATTTATTAATTAAATAAATACACACAGCGTCTTGAAGTCAAGGTATGACATTTTTCCTACCCTCATGACCACGAGGCATGACAAGTAGTAACGCTTTGTCCGTTCTGCAGTCTTGGCGGTATAACACGTTACAAGTAACGGCGTTATCAGAAACGCGTTACTTTTTTCAGTAACGTAGTAATTTACTCGTTACTTTTTCGACACAGTAACGGGTAACATACTTACGTTACTATTTCAAGTAACGTGGTTACGTTACTCGTTACTACTTCCCAAGTCTTAAAAAAATTACTCTTCAATTTTTTTCGTGTTTTTAGGCGTCGAGCCATGTTTGTCTTTGCGTTTTTTCTCGTGAGTATTTAGGTGAAACCGTGAAAAGAGATAAAGTGATTATGTTCAGTTTCTGCATGACCATAATGTTTCTTGATATATCAGCTTATGCATACCTGTATCGTCAAAACCGTAACATGTGTTAAGTCATCATTTAAAAAGTAACGCTCGTGCGTTACTTTTTATCGGTAGCGGTAACGCGTTCCTTTTATTTTTAGGTAACGTAGCTCAGTAACGCGTACATTTTATTTGCAAGTAACGAATAACGTATTTCGTTACTTTTTTTCGGTAACGCCTACTACACTGCCGTTCTGTCGCCGATCCCCTTCTGCTGGGTAGCACGGGCGTAGCGAGCCTCCGTCGAGCGCTTGGCCGGTGCTTTGTGCGCGAACACCGTGGGAACAAAATCCGGGTGGTTTCGATCAGACAACAGTTTCCCTGCGCATAAGCAAGCCTCGGGACGGAGATTGAAATGGAAGCCGCACTTGCAGCACAAACGGTCGTTCGCGCGAGGCGACCATTTTTTTCGATCCATATATATTATCCACCACCTTCTATGCCTTTCAGAGTCTGCCGGGAACTTGTGGAAACTTTTTGTACCTTTCGGTGCAATGAACGGCAACACAGCTTCGCGGCATGCTGAAATGCTATGACGCCCATGCGAAACGCGCGCCGTTCTGCCCACACACCCCGGTTCCGGCGCGATCGCAGCGCCGCCGCAGCTCCGTGACGTCAAGCCCGCGTGTCCGTCTATAACGACTGCCGCCGTAAAGGAAAAAAAAAAAAAAAAACAAAAAAAAAAAAACGCAATTTTATATAGTTGGAATGCGTTCTAAATTTGCCCGTTACCAAAGCGCTTCGCAATGCCGAGAGGAGAACACCCGCTCGAAGACCGCGATGGATACAGAGGGAGAAATCGGTGTACCGCTGGCATAATTGAAGCTGGAACGGAACAAGTTTCACATACTGCTGTTGGCAATGGTTCGGAACCTTTTAGCGAGCGCGTGCATAGCGGCAAATATTTTTATCGCCTGCCCTCGGGGCTGGTTTATTCTTGGCACCCGGCAATACCCTCCAGACGAGTTTGATGTGCAGCGGCGATGGCGCTACTATGCGCGTGGGGTTACTCGGGGGAGCGCGGTTTATGGCAGCTGGTGTATACACCGCGCGGCCCCCCAATATCAAGAAACGCTTACATTTCACGTTTCCCGGGTTTCGGAATATTACCCAGCCCTGCCATAAATCAGTCGCCGTTGCCAGAGTACCCGGAAAAAATCTCTCTCTACCTTCGTCTTCGTAACGCGCCAGACGCTGAAGGATGAAATATCTATGTGCGGAGAACCAACCAAGGTAGAGAGGATGATTAGGAGGCAGAGATGTTAAGCCGCGCGCATGGCCCTACCAGGCTCCTCCACATGGGGAAGGGGGTTGGGTGGAAAAAGAATTGGCAAGATGAAATAAGACGAGGAAGGACATACGAACGAAGACGAGGTGTTTATAGAGCAGCATTGTCTTACACCTCAGAGGGTCAGTGCCAGCCCTGTGTCTCGCAAAACGGTAATCGATGCCCGAAAATTGTAGCTCCGACCAAAACTCGAAAAGAAACCCGACGTTTCGAAACCAACTCGGTTTCTTCTTCGAGGGTGACTGAAAGCACGCGGAGCAGCAGCAGCTCCGACTTTCATTCTCACCCAATCAGGCAGATTTCTGCCGAATATGTTTACATTCAAGGTAATCAATGCGTTTGTTGCTTGTATGGAGCACCTCCTCATTGTCTGTACTCTTCACGCCAACGAGACATATAGTTGAAATGATATTGTCAAGCATGAATGACAGAGCATTTACCGTCGAGAAGGAAGCAACCGGATAATGCACGAAAGGCATCACTTGAAAAAAAAAATAGTCCCAAATTGTTGAAAAACATACAATAAGCACGTGCGTATTTCCGGTACTGAAATTTCGAATATGCTTAGAACCAAATCATATTTAATGCTCGCGTATAATAAAAACGGTCCATTTTTTTTTTTATAAGCGCGAAACAGTTTTGATTTTTGTACGATGTTTGGTTGAGTTTTTACATAGGTGCACCATCAGCATTATTCGGAACTCAGTTTAATAAAATTAAGTAAACCGACCGGTTACAAGTTTGCTTAATATCCTGAATTATACATTTTGCAATATATTAGGTGTTTTGCATGTTCTCCTTGCGTATTTGTCCCCTATATACCAGATGGTATCAGCATGCACTCATAACATTTGTTTGTGCTAGAATAAAAACATTTTACACGATCGAGTAAATAACTTTAAAAATTTAATTTGTGTAGGAATGTAAAGATGTCGTGTCCTTTAAGTTTATGCGAATTTCAGAAAAAAATATGGAAATCTCCGCAACGTCCTAAAAACCACCTATTTCGGTTAGAGCGACGTTGTAGGCACGTTACCTTATTTACAACATTCATCTAGTAGTAGTAAGCGTTTTATTGAAAAGGAAAACCTGAACAGTTGGCCACTCCTAAAAATGGGGGCGAGTCAGTTCATGGTTGGGGAATGGGTTAGAGGAGGGACAGATTAAAAGAAAAGAAAGAGAGAGAGAGAGATAAACTGCTTACATCTGACGATGGCAAAAAGGCAACTCGTGTATCCACGAAAGACTTATTCACACAGAAACGTTTGTCCTTCGTCTACGCTGCGGTGTAGTAGATACTACTACCGCGACTAAATGGAACGGCTTGGCAGGCGGCATGCAAAGCACGGATGTCCCAGTAACGGCTCGCTCACAAACTTGCGTAAGCAGTTGCAAGCGTGTGAACCAGCCTTAACTTGCCGTCGTAGCTCGGCTTAACGTATGTCGAACACCGCGTTGCGAACGAGCCTTACAGGTCCAAACGCCGGAGTCGAACTACCAGACCACGCAGCGCCATAAAGAACGGCGTCACGCTCGAGTGGCGTCGGCATGTTCGGTAGGCGGCAGTCCTTTGACGTCCAGTACGCGGGTTCTCCGAGGGCATCGATCTAAAAGCAGTCCGCTATGAACGCCAGCTAATTTCGCAGCCTTGAGAATTGCATCCCCTCCATCATTCCCACGTCACACGAAGCCTCGGGCTTCCCACACTACGGCGAAAAGTCGGGGTGGTGTACGCGCGGAAATTGACGAAACGCTGCTCCTCGAAACATATTACGAAAAACTAATTTTCGGGGGCCTACTAACGTACCTCATTCTGGATGGACTTCATGCCATCGCTCCTCCCTTGATCACACACCCACAAAAAATATTGCGTATGTGTTGTATATATTATGGTGAGGCGAAAGTGAAACACAGCTCAAAGCTGCAAGCTAGCGGCGGAGTGCTATACACCTTTGCAAGTGGGATCCCGACTTCACCTCGAACCGCGCGCCGAAATGAGGCGGACCTTCTCTCCAAAACAATTGGGTTGTGTGTATGTTTATACAGGTTAGAACTTGGTCTGCCTCAACGGGCGACGAGTCTCCCAGCCGTAGATGATAAATTTAGCCAGTGCAGTACAACCGCTAGCCTGGGCTCTTTAACGTGTATCACGCCGTAGGGATACACGACCGCACGCCGGTACGATGCTCATCCAGGTCGAAACGGGCAGTAATGGGGATTGAGCCCAGGATCCTGGGTTCTGCAGCGCGAGCTTTCGCTCCACGTGCTCCGAGCTGGTGTGCGCTAGTCAACTCGGCCACCGAACCCGCCGACCTACTTTCCAGCCAGGACGTTCGCCGCTTTTCGTACAATGTTGCCAAGCGTCTCTTGCTGAATCATACACTAATGAGCGCAGAAAAAAAATTAAAAGAAATATTTTAAAACATACAGGTGTTGTCTTTGACAGCGAAAGAGCACAAATAAATAAATAAAATACCTAAACCAATAAAAAAAGTAGAAAAATTTGAAAAAAATATCTAAAGTCTAAAGTCTCAAAGCGCTGATCAGAATGCGCCAGAAGCCGCATGGCCATTGCATCAGCGATGGCTGCGCTCGCGGCAGCTCTGGTTTCCACGACGTGCTGGAACAGAGGCTGCGATCGTTATAAATTCAGCTCCAAACATTTAAGATGCCCCGTCCTACAATATTTGATGCTGCGATTCCGTGTGGGTACCTCCTCCTGCGTTCCGAAACAGTAAGTGTGTCGCTGACGCTGGCCGTCGGCGATACACTAGACGCCGCCGTCTTGTCATCGCGCACCCCAATGACATGCCCCTGGCAGGCCCCAGCATGGCGGAAACGTTAGGCGGCGCCAGCATCGCTCAAAATGGCAGCGCACAGGAGCCTTTCTTGCAAACGTCTCTACTCTGTTCACCCATTAGCTAAGGCTGCAGCCAAAGCTAAAAGCGCGAACTCCTGGCTTTGAGACGTGCTCGTTCTGCGGAAGAACGCTTCAAAGCAGCGACCTCAAGCTCTCGTGCTTGTGGCATTGGCTGCAGTCTCAGATTAAGGGTGAGGGGAGTATAGCTAACCTGCATTCTTGGCCATTGTATATGTATATTGTATGCTGTATGTTGTAGATGCTTATTGCTTAGAATGTTCAAGTATACTACCTTAACGTAGGCACTAGTGGTGCAAAAGTATCGATAGTACTACCGATAGTATCGATAGTCGCTAGAAATCTGACTATCGATAGTTTTTCGATAGTCGACTTCGATAGTACTATCGATGGTACTATCGAAAAACTATCGATAGTACTATCGATAGTCGACTATCGATAGTTCTTCGACACTATCGATAGTTTTGGAAAAACTATCGATAGTATCGATAGTCAATTTATCGATAGTTTTGCATCACTAGTAGGCACACGACAGAACTGAAATATGTACCCATACATACGAACGCCGCTCCAAAACACAGCATTTACTATTAATGTTCCGCCACGATTTCAGACTAACTGATGGGCGCTTGAAACAGACCTCTTTTTTAAGCTGTTCTTTTCAGACTTATAAATTAAATCGATATTCTACCCTCGTCAAACTGTCCTATGAGTAAGTTTGTCAAAAAAATGTAGTGGGTGAATTAAGGGTCATCAGGCGCAGAAGGAGGAGGGTGCCTGAAAGCAAATGTTCCAAGAAGGGGTCTCTAAAAATCAAACCAGACCAGAACCGCGTAGGCAGGGCACCGCCTGCCTAATAACGATGATAGCGAGCTTAACAAAATCTTCGTTAAATGACGTGCGCGACTTGACGTGCATAATGTAGCAAAGGTCGCAGCTGCGAAGTTTATGCCAACCTCACTTTGCTCTCTTTGTGGAGTTTTCGCGCTGTCTGATTTCGGGAGGCCAGCATAATTTAACCATCTTTCAACGTGTCCTATACTATTACGTCGACGCATATAAAGCCCTTTCTGGTTCGGGCACTGTCCAAGTTAAAAATCAGCAAAGTGTTCACCATGAGAGTTTTCATTGTGGCTTCATTCTGGTCATATGCTGTATCAGTCTCTCCCTCACAAAGTCAGAAGCAGACTTTTATACTCCGTTTCACTTTAAGTCCGACCATTCTGATCATGGCGGTCAAAAGTGAAAATCAACGTAGTCCACTTGCCATTTCACCTGCCAGAAGGACAAGAAGAGACAATGATTCGCTGTCAGGCAAACTTCATACAAAAAAAGAGGAGCCCGAAATGTTATAACTTTCTTATTCAGTTTGAGTCCACGCACTGGACGCATGATGTGCGTCTAATCAGTACAAACCCGTTTCACTGCAGGAGCGAACGCACGTGAGCCTGCGTGAAGAGGAGACGTCGGGGCTCTCCGCGGGGCTGAGGAAGGCTCCGCGATAGAGCGTGGTCCCACACCCTAGTTTCGGGCAGGACCCTTTTCGTCGGCCCCTTGCCATGAAAACGGCTTGTTGCCGCATGGCGTGTGTCAAAACACGACTCGGCGTGCTCGATCTTACGACATTATGCTCCTTGGTCACGGGGGTTGAGAGTTTTGAAATTCAACGCGAAGTTTTCGCGGCGCATCTCTACACTCGGAAATGATCCTGTTAATAAAGTCGCCGTCTCACGCTCGACGTAGAATATATCGTGTGCGTGCAGGATCTCTAATGGCGTTGCATTGCCCTCCCTCCTCGGTTGAAACAATTCACGAAGGTCACGAATCGTGTAAATAACTTGAAATTAAACTTTCTGAAAGTCTTATTGTGGCGGTTGATGTTTTGCTAAGGGACTGTCTCAAAGCTTTCTCATAAGTCATAACTGACTCAAAAACAAAACAAATGAATTGTGCGAAAGGTATGTTGAAGAAGAGGATGCGGGCTCTGCAGCAAAGAAACCGCAATGGCAGCTAATCTGATATCAATGGAAGCAAATACTTGTAACGTGAGTAATGAACGCGCAGCGTCATGCACAAGCGCTACCGTGTTATACGCAGTCGTTCTGCGCATCTTATCATCAGCGCATCTGATCGTTGCTGCGTATATATACTTGCGTTCTGTTGAATAAACGGTCGTTCGTCACATGAACTCACAACCGTGTACGTGGTGTCAGGACTCAGAAGTGCGTGAGGCTGGGACTGCCGGCATACGTCGAGCAGGCTCGGACCTTTGCCATCAGCGTCAATAGTACGCCAGGCACTGCAGGAACGGATACGTCCTGTGGCCACGTCCAGCACTGCAACGCCGCACGGATTTATGGCGTCGCTACTGCCACCCCCCAAGCCCTTGGACGTGACTGAAGACGCCTAGCAGTGCTGGTAGGTCTGGAGGTCGAATTTTTCTCTACGGCGACCCTGCTCACAACGCAGCCAAGAGAAGTGCAAGCAGCGACTTTGCTTAGGACGATCGCAGAAGAGGCGCGGAAAACGTATTGCACCTTTACGTTCAACAACGAAGGAGAAAGGTACGGCGCGCGAAATCACTGATAGCAAAGGTCGAGGAAAGTTACAAACCAGCGTCGAACCTCGCGAACGACTGCCCATCACGAACTCCAGTTTGGAACACGAGATAAAAAAGAAGGAGAAGGCTTCAACGTGTGGCTAACAAAACTACGAGCCCTAGCGAAGCGTTGCAAATTTTAAGAGATGGAAGAGAGGATGCTCCGAAGCAGAATAATACTTCGAGACCTGAAACTCCAGGAAAAACTTATCCGAGAAAATGCGACGTACAGAAAAACAGTGGGTATCAGCAAATCTCGCGAGCACGGTAAGGAGCAGTGCCAAGAAGTCCAAGCAGCCTCGAAGTCGAAGGAAGTTAACACCTTGGTAAAGGTGAAGGAACAACAGTGCCCGAGATGTAAGTTCCGGCATCGCGATGAAAGATGTCCAGCGCTAGGAAACGACTGCTTGAATGGCGGCAAGCCGAACCGTTTTGACAGAGCATGTAAAAGGAAGAAGCAGCTAAGGAAAAGGACCGACCCGAAAGTGCACCAGATAACCGAAGAACCGGAGAATTTTTGGTTAGAATCATTATCAGTGAATAACGACTGCGGAAGCGAGCAAATGGACAGTCACGGTCGACATTAAAGGGACACCAACAGAGTGCAAGTTAGACACCGGAGTGACCTGTTCAGTCATCACAGCGAGCAGACTTGGCAAGGTCACCAAAAAGCCCTGTCAAAAGTGCAATGTTGTACTGAAAGCTTTTTATTTTTATTTTCGAAAGAACGTTTCGGCGATGATTTGTCTTCGTGTGTCTGAAAAGGGAAATACGATAAGGACAGACTTTCTTTTGGTGGACGACGACGTGACAGCCACACTCAGCGGAGAGGTTTCCGAACGTCTGGGCTTCGTTGTGCGAGTAGCAGCGGTAGAAGAACAACTGTATGAAGCGGCTGAGCCTTACAGTTATGTTTTTTTTAGGTCTAGGTGAGGTGAAAGACGTCATCTTTCCCCTCAGCTAAAGCCAGATGCCCAAAGGACCATGAAGCCGGCAAGACGTGTTACTATGGCGCTGCTGGAAAAAGTCAAAGCAGAGCTCGAGCGAATGGAAGCGAGCCAATTAATCGAAAAGTTAACGGAGCTAACGGAATGGTCAAGCTACATGGTTTTCGTCGCCAAAAAAGACAAAGTACTGTTATGTTTAGATCCGTCACACCTGAACAAAGCTCTGTTGAGAGAAAAATACCCAATGAGAACATTAAAAGATGTCGCGCCAAACCTGAGTGGGGGCCAAACACTTCTCAACACTAGACGATGTCTGGTTACCGGCAGATTACATTAGAAGATGAAAGCTCAAGGATTTGTACCACAAGAACACCTTACGGGAGGTAAAGGTTTTTGAGAATGCCATTTGGGATCTCAACAGCGCCACAAATGTTTCAGAGAGTCATGCGCCAAATTTTGAAATGTCTAGCAGGGGTGTGCGTGGTGATGGAGTATCTTCTCGTATAGGCACGAAGTAAACCACGAAAGACGAAAATTTAAAACATGTTTTGGAGAGATTTCGAAGCTATAATTTAAAGTTGAACACACGTCCAAATGCCGCTCGTTGCAGGAAAGTTTTCGCTACTTAGATCACATTGTGACTAACAAGATACTGACGCTGGACCCAAGAAGGCTGCAACACATCCTGGCCATCAGGGAGCAAAACGATATTTAAAAAAACCTTTAAGTCTTCCTCGGCATGGTCAACTTTGCATCCCGGTTTGTTCCAAGCATGTGGACAGTCTCCGCGCCGTTAAGAAACCAAAGAAAAAAGTTGCCTAGGTGTGGTATGAACGGCAGCAATCACGTTTTGAGACTTTGCGCAAATTCCTGACAAAAACCCCAGTGCTAACTTGATATCATGAGGACAGATCGATTACCCTCTCGCTTGACGCAAGTCAGTTGGGCGTAGGAGTTGTAATCATTTAAGACGGCCACCCGCTGGCATACTTATCCCGCTCGCTAACAGAAACACTGCAGAAGTACGCACATATAGAGAAACAAGTGCTCGCCGCCATTGTCCACGGATGCGAAACATTCCATAACATTCTTGGCCAGCCCTAAATGACCGTCGAATCTGACCACAAGCCGTTAGAAATGATATTAAAAAAAAAAAAAAAACACTGCACCAGCCCCGCAACGACTATAGCGCATGAGGCTGAATTTACAGAAGTATGCAATCGTGGTCAAGTACAGGCTTGTTATAGTACTGCTCCTTGCGGATACCTTGTTCAGGTTTCAAAATGTCTCACCGTTGAAAGAGGAAACAGAAAATTTAACTTGAACCTAATCGAATACCTGCCTATTTCAGACAAACGACTGAGCGATTTGTTGCAAGAAACCAACCGGGATCCGGACATGACCATGCTGCAAGACTACGCCCGTCGAGCATGGCCTGAAACCAAGAGCGAGGTTCCGGCGGGTATCGAGCCTTCTGGAACTACCGCAATGATATCCACGTCCAGGACGGCCTGGTCCTTCGCAGCAACAGGCTCATCTCCGCAAGGCAGCATAGAGATGTACTCACCACGCTGCATGTCACACATGGAGGAGTGAAAAAAATAAAGGAAAGAGCAAGACCTGTTATTTCTTGGCGTAATATGGCGAGCGATTTTGAGCAAATGGCGAAGAGTTTTACTGAATGTCAAAAGTATTTACCTAAGAACGCCAAGCTCCCATTGCTTGTTATGAAATCCCTAGCTCGCCATGGCAGACTGTCGAGGTCGACGTGTGCTACCACAATAAAAAGGAATTTCTAGAGGTGGTTGATTTTTACTCCTTTTTTTTCGAAGTGAGAGTATTTGACCGCTTGACGGCAAATAGAATGATTTCGATCTGCACCGACATCTTTGCGATCTTATAATCACGAGCTTCATCACTAGTACCTTGCGCTTCACAGGGCTCTTTTTTTTTCTTTTTATTTTTGGTACCTGTAAAACAGTATTTGTAGGAACTGAGTTTTACGTTTCGAGGACACGTTGTTTGGTGATCAGCGGCTTGATGCGAAGGCGTCACGTCTTCGCATCACGCTGGTGGTCATTGAACAACGCGTCCTCGAAAAACAAATCTACGCACTGTGGTACGCTCAGACTTGGCCCAAATGTATCGATAGTGATCTGGACCAAAAAGCCACCTTTCCAGAGCTTGGCGTTAACAGAATCAAAAGTTGCAAGCGACGTTCTGAAATTTTCAATATGAAAATGGGAACCGGTAGGATACACGATTCCTTTTCATCTGTTCGGGAATTTCGTTCGCAGCCATTTTCCCGTTGTAAATTTCCGGCTTGTAGCTTTTTAATAAGAAAACGGCAACCTCTGAAACGTTGGCATCTGGTCATGACCACTAGTTCTACATTTTAGTAAAAACTTTTTTTTTTTTGGATGGGGGGGGGGGGGGGTGCAGGGGACAGGACAAACCATGAGCCTAGGTTTAGAACATGAGACACGACAAAGGCAGTATTAAATTTTGTGATATCGTGTTTGTTCTTTTCCTTATTTTACCCTAATATCCAGGTTTTTCGTAATTATGTTCAATTTACACCTGGTCGTTTGCGCACTTCTTATTCATTGGACATACCATATTTTTTCTTGCCAAGCGAAAAAAAAAAAAAGAAAAGAAATCCTGCGGTGCGAAATGTAGGCTGCAGAAGGTACCCAGCCGGCAGCGAGACCACCACTGTGGCAGTTGGTGTGACGTCAGTGGGAACCACGTACGTATGAGTGTAAGAATGGCTGAGAATGATGTGATTTGTAAACACGGAAGGTCCAAACAGCTTCTCCCGGTCTTCCTGCGTACCCTTCGTCGCGATGTCCTGCAGGACACGCTCGAACCATCAGCGCCTCGGTGCGACGTCACGACTTGGTCGTGAGCGGGAAAACGTTGAACACGTGACTAGCGTTTGACACCGCTGCAGCCGTGACTTTCAGCCTTTCTTTCGACACCCGCCCTGAGAATCTTCCTGTGAGAAAAGAAACTGCACCGGGGCTGCTCGCTGTGGCGCGTTTTCTTTTCTCTGACGGCCTTTCTTCGCGACTAGTACGGGGAACAAACGTGCCTGCTTTCGTTTTGCTTCTTTCTCTCTCTCTCTCTCTCTCTGCAGACGCGAAAGAAAATTTTTTTTTTCCACGGTGACGCGTTTGTTGGTTACCACGGTGCGAAATAACGATGTGGACTGCAAGCAGGCAAAGGCTCTGCTGTCTCGGCGAGGCGCACTGGACTGCAGTCACACCCTCGGATAGAGAGGCTAGAGTCACGTTGACTAGAAGAACGGGTTTTTAAAAGCTGGCGGTTCAAGATAAACAATGAGCTATAGCCGCAACAAGATTAATTACTTCCGTGCTTGTTCGACCACTGATGACCGTATCCGCGTTCCATTAAAGTTAGGAAGCTGTGCTCTCGTATAGATTAAAAGCTTTCAGTCATTGGTTGTCTAGCAGGAGTCGGGAAATAAAAGCCAACGCGATAGGCTCGGCGAAAGAAATAATAAAAGCAGGATGTCGTTCAGAAGAAGAAATCAGCTGGCCCGGGTATCGCAAACCTGAGGACCATTAGTATTAATCACAAGAACACTTTGGATTTGCGTGCGTGTGTTTGTGTGCGTGCGTGTGTGCGTGCGCGTACGTTTTTGTATGTATGTGTGAAAGAGACAGAGAGAGGGAGAGAAATAATAGCAAGTTCAAGATAAAGATATGGCGTTAATTGATCCGCTTTATAGTTTCGAGACTGATGATAACTGAAGAGCCATCTGCAGACGACAGGTTGAGTTTTCCTCATTTTCCACTCCATTTTTTTTATCTAAGTTGTGTCGTCTTGCTTTGATCCGTGAAATTTGGTTGAATTAAAAATGGTGTTTTGTGTATGTTTATACAGCCGGAGGTTAGTCAGTCTCAATCTGCGTCTGGTGTCACCGTTGTAGGTGAGAAATTTAGCCAGTGCAGTACAGCCGCAAGCCGGGTGTCTTTAGCGTGCATCACGCAGTAGGGATACACGACCGCACACGGGTACGATGCTCATCCAGATTGAAACGGGAAGAAGAAGAAGTCTGTTCTGTTTTCACTGCTATTGTGAGCGTCTCGCTATATTTTGATTTTAATCAAGTTTATCACTGCTCGGACCAGGAAAAAACCATACGATCTTCTATTTGACGCATCGCTCACCGACCATGGCCGCGGAGGGCCTTCCTTCCGGCCAAGCCCCCACGCCAACCGAAATGGAACAGGATTCAACGGGTATGTCGAGCTCCTCAAGCACGATATCCTACTACGAAAGTATCTCTGATAATCAAGATATGAATTCAGAGCCATATCAAATGGTCCTGGGCCGAAAGAGACGCAAACCATCTACTAGCTCAGACTGCAGCAGTAAGACAGTCAAAACCATGAACCAGGCTCATCCCCGCCTTACAGTGATAATCAAGCCCAAAGATCCAGCGAGCATGATCGCAACAATTAACCCGATGAAGATTACAGAGAAACTTGAAATGACTGCTCCAGATGGGGTCATCTTGGTTAGGCCAAATCGAAGACTCAACGTGCTGGCGATTGACACAAGAAACACTGAAGCCACGAAAGCGCTTCTTGGACTCACCTCATTAGGCGGAATTCCTGTCATAGCTTACGAACCACTTCCACGGGAATCGGCGGTCGGAGTGATCTACCAGGTACCAGTAGACATTACCGAAGCCGAGCTGCAATCGGCAGTTCGTGCCACTGCACCTGTCATCTCCATTTCTCGACTGGGTAAATCTGAGTCTGTCAAAGTCGTCTTCAGCACGAACACACTGCCAGAATATGTCACCATGGGATACACAAGGTTCAAGTTGCAGCCGTACATAGAGAAACCACGTCAATGCTGGAAATGCGGTCGTTTTGGACATGTCGAAACCGCCTGCACAAAGGACGTGCGCTGCACTCGCTGTGGAGGAGCACACGACCGCATGAAGTGTGAAGCGGTTGACCTGCTCTGCACGAATTGCGGTAAAGCACATGACTCGACATCCCATCTGTGCCCTGTGTACCAAAGGGAAAAGAAAATATATCAGTACAAGAGCGAAGCTAAAGTTGGGTACACAACAGCAAAAGCGGCCCTATTGTCATCGAAGGAGAAAATGTCCCAAGGTCGCTCTAAAACAGATGGTACAAAAACGAAACAAGATATGGGAGTTCACCAACCTCTACAGGATGGGATTCAAGATCCACAACCCTCCTCGTCAACACAGCAGTCAAACGTTAGACAGGTTCAAACACATGTGAAGCCAAGAGACGCCCAAGTGTCCACCTTGGAGTTGAAGATTGAAAACGAATTTCCCAGACTCCCCAGTTCAGCTTCAAATTCTGATGTAGAAGTCACAGAAACCAGGCCACCCAGGCAGGACAAATCAAAGGCACCAGCCAAAGATCAACCGTCTATTACTGGAGACAAGCTTCAAACAATCGTCAATGTCATCCGTAGTATCCTTTGTACATGGGAGTCTCCCCTATCCCAAGCACTACTAACTGTGATCGACGCAATACTTCCACTTATCAAGCTATGGTGTCGTTAGAGAAGCTTCGTGGTGAAGCCACCATCCTTCAATGGAACGCGAGAGGTCTACGAAACCGACTGTCGGACTTTCGTCAATTTGTGTTTAAATATCAGTTTCTTGTTATTGCGATTTCAGAGTCGCGAGTGTCTCACAACACCAGGTTATCAGGATATGAACTGTATCATTCTCACAGAGGAAATGAGCTCAGCAGAGTTTTACTCGGCGTTCGGAAGGATCTGACATTTGTACAACATAACATCCCGGCACACCCTACAAATGAGTATATCGCAGCAACTATTAGAAAAGCAGAAGTTTCCTTCACGGTTATTGCTGGTTACATACCCCCTCGAGCACCCTTCGACGTTCAAAGGCTCGATACTATTCTACAGCAAACCCCATCCCCTCATATTCTGACGGGCGATTTCAACATTCACCACGCATCATGGGGAAGTAAAAAGAATAACACTAGAGGACACGCATTATTTGACCTCGCTCTAAAACTTGATCTTGTAGTACGCAATGACGGAAGCCCGACGTATTTTAGAGGGGCATCTATGAGTAGTCCTTTAGATATTTCGTTCGCATCTTCAACCCTCTCTGGGGAAACAACGTGATTTGTTAATATTGAAACACACGGTAGCGATCATGTTCCTACATACACTACGATTCAAGGATTTCACTGCACGAAGCGGCGTACCACAACGTGTTATACCGACTGGGATCTCTTTAAAACTAAAATGAAATCTGCATGTATCGCGGTGACCGAGCCAAAAGGTCTTGCTGAGGCTATAACCTCTTCAACTTCTCATGCGACAAAAAATGTCAACATGACAAAACCTCATACTGCAGTCGATGGTGAATATGAGCGTCTTCGCGCCATTCGTCGACGAGCAGAACGCCGGGCAAGGAAGACTAAAAATGTTGAGGATGTTCGGGCTTCTAGGCGAGCGCAAAAACGTGTTCAACGTCACTTGGACAAACTTTCCAAAAGACGCTGGAGGTCACTCAGTTCCAACCTTGACCCGAGAAAACCACTCGATCGAACATGGCAGATAATGCGAAGTCTACGTGCAAGGCCACAGCAAATTCACCCGTTCTGCGCCATCAGTCTGAGTCGCCAAGTATCAGAAACAGTTGTAGCCGAAGAGTTCTGTATCAAGATCACTTCTTGCTCTTCAAGGCCCCATGGCAAAGTCAGTGCACAGGAGGGACATGTATCCGTAAGTGTATGCAAAGCTCTTGATGCATATTTTACCTTAAAGGAACTTGATATGGCGCTCGAGATGTCTAGCGTTAGGTCATCCCCAGGCACGGATGGTGTTCGGTATTCAGCCTTACGCCACTTGGGGGAGGGGGCGAGGACCGCACTGCTACAAATATTTAACTCCTCGTGGGAAACGGGTTCTGTACCGAAGGAATGGAAAATTGCTCGGGTTCTACCAATCTTAAAACCTGGAAAATCTCCTTCAGGCATTAACTCTTACCGTCCGATAGCATTAACCAGTTGCATAGGCAAAGTAATGGAGCGAATGCTGCTTACCCGTATGGAATGGGACCTAGAAAATAGAGATCTATACCCTTCGTCCATGAATGGATTTCGACGTGGAAGAAGCAGCATTGACAACGTTATTGACTTAGTAACTAGCATTGAACAAATGAAGGTAGTAAATAAAAAAACAACAGCTGTATTTGTGGACATAAAATCGGCATTTGATTGTGTAGAACACAACGCTATTCTTCAAGATATGACGGCCATTGGATTTGGAGGACGTGTATACAAATGGATAGCCAATTACCTAAAAGAAAGAGAAGTCTACATATCGACACAGGACGGCAACACCGGTCTTCATCATATTAATCGGGGAGTACCACAAGGAGGCGTCCTCAGCCCCATGCTTTTTAGCATCTCTCTCATAGGTCTCCTGAAACTTCTCCCCAAAACGGTTCACGTGTCAATATACGCGGATGATATCTGCTTCTGGACTTGCAGTAGATCTCTGTTCATCAACAAAGCAAGACTACAGAAAGCCATTAATATTACCGCACGGTACCTACACCTCCGAGGTCTGCACATATCGCCGGACAAGTCAGCGGCGATGGCATTCACAAAAAACACACGGACAGATACCCCCATTCAAATAGACGGAAAGGAAATTCCGTATGTCACGGAACATACTTTCCTGGGTGTCACTCTCGATAGGCAGCTGACCTGGAGCCCCCATGTAAAACGCCTTAAAAAGAAGCTCTCCTCTTTCATCAATATAATCAGGATGATTAGTGGAACCAAATGGGGATGCTCTGTCTCCGCACTCCTTGCCCTTTATAATGCCTTATTTCTCGGACTTCTGCGCTACAGCCTGCCTGTCATGCATAACATCTCACGTACTCTTCTAAAAGAACTCGAGAGTATTCAAGCACAAGCTCTTCGCACATGTTTAGGGCTGCCGCAAGGCACTTCTAATTTGGGATCTCTTGCGGAAGCACACGCGATTTCACCAGCCGTTTTAAGAACGCAAGAAACGTTAAGAGCTCATCTTCGTCACAAATCTCGTACATATAAGCATCAGCTCAGAAATATTCTATCAGAGAGACCATCATCTGGCTTTGCACAAGTTTTCACACTCTTGGAGGATCACATCCCCACTTCTTTTGAAGCTGCGGTAATTCCAAGCTATCCACCATGGAGGTACCCTCACTTAGAAATCAGAACGAGTATTCCGGGAATCGCTTCGAAGAAAACAATGCCCGCCCCCGTGATTACGCAGACAGTGCTGGAATACATAAACCGAACCTATGCCTCATTTAGACATGTCTTCACCGACGGGTCTACAATGTCAGCATCATCAACCCTGGGAGCCTATATTCCGTCTCTGGACGCATGCATACAAGCAAGGTTGAGCCACGTTACGTCGTCAACTGCGTCGGAACTCGCAGCAATTCGAGCAGCTGTTGCACACGTGGGAGCCGAGAGTCCTAGTTTCTGGGCTATCTTTGTGGACTCAAAATCTGCTCTACAGACCCTCTCTACGATGAAGAAATGTAGCCCGAACTTGCAACTCGCGCACGATATTCTGGAAGCAGCTCGCCAGGCTTCATGCAAAGGGCACCAGTTTATTATACAGTGGATTCCTGGTCACTCTGGTATACCCGGAAATGTTATCGCTGACAGAGCCGCTCGAACCGCTCATGAGAGTGCTATTACTGTGTCGATTCCGTTATCTAGGTCAGATGCAAATAACTTGATTAGAGATATTGGCCAAGAAATAGCATCTTCTCTTTGGAGAAATCCTCGATACCATTATTCCTATCTTTACAATATCGATCCCAAACTTAAATTTCGGGCACCACGAGGACTACCAAGGGCAGCCGAGACGGTCCTACATCGCTTGAGACTGAATGTGGCATACACCAACAGCTACCTTCATAAAATCAGAAGAGCTGACTCGTCTGAATGTGCTTCGTGCGGCGTCACACATAACATCGAACATGTATTGTGTGAATGCAAGGACTACAGCCATGAAAGGGAGCTTATGAAGACAAACCTGAGGCTTCAAAATGAACAAGACGTAAGCACTCGTACTCTGCTTGGTCCATGGATCTCTGCTGCTGAGGGGTGTAAAGCTACGAAAGCTCTGCTGAAATTTCTAACAGCTACTCGCTTACAGAAGAAACTGTAGGGGTGTAGATGAACAGCAATGGCTAATGACAATTTCCACTGAAACATTTTCGTTACTTTTTTTTTAATACTTTGGTTTTGTGTGTTTTCTCCCTCTATCTTTTCCTGTTTACCTTTCTCTCTTTTATTTTTATGATTTTCGCTTCCGTTCATTTCACAATGTAGCAAACCAGCACCAGGCGCTGGTTGACATCATTGTTCAATAAACGCCTACCTCTCTCTCTCTCCAGATTGAAACGGGCAGGGGTGGGAATTGAGCCAAGGATCCCTGGGCTCTGCAGCGCGCGAGCTTTCGCTCCACGGCTCGCTCCACGCGATCCGAGCTGCTGTGCGCTAACAGACTCGGCCACCGATCCCTCTCGGCTGAATTCACATTGTTGTTTGCTTTGCCACAAACCTCGAAAGCGTAAAGAAGTTAGTGCTCGTTTTTACTAAACCAGCGAAACCTCCCCTATTCAAGCACTCGAGGTGCGGCGCTTAGATTATTCAAGTTTAGAGAGGTGTACTGTGTTAATTATGACAGATATTATCTACCACAAGAAAGCAAAGTAAAGGTTTAACGAGGTGCCAAAAACACGTAGTCATATGATCCACAGACCATTAAAATTTGGGAAAAAAAAAAACTTTTCGCTAAAGCCGGGGTCACAGTGCTTATACATTCGTACAAAAGAAAATCTGGATAAGGATTCGAACGCGAGTCACTGCGAGATCCGTGCTTTGAATGCCGCATGGCAATAAGTGGAAGGAGGAAACTTGGCACGAGGCATTCGAACCACGGATATTACGGTGACTCATGTTTGCAGACTGTCTTTTGTATGATGCGTGAGCAATGTGACCCCGGCTTTAGTGAATATAAAAATACTCGTTAAATTCCCATACCTTCAACAGCACATCGGCTGAAAAGACCAAAGCACTCACCATACGCATGCAAGCTAGCGCTATTAGTTGTAACTGTTTAAGAGAAAACAGAATTCTGAAATAGCTTTATACGAAGGCTATGCGCAGGGAAAATATAACGTTAAAAAGCGTTCGAAAGAAATGGGACTAAGGCATGCATATAAAGCATTTCAAAAACTACGTCACGGAACTGTGCTGAAAAACAACCGGGCCAGGGAGGACAAACATGACGATGACTTTGAGGAAGTATTGTGCTGGTTCTCTTTTCGCCTTTTCTTATCTCGGGTCTTGTATTTTCTTTTTTTTTTTTCGTTCAGTACGACCGTGCATCGTCTTGCCCGAGCAATAACTCTCATTTCATGACACTGTTATTGACAGGGTTCGTTTTCGTCGGAACTGCTTCCCTAGGGTTATTATGAGGTGCTGCTTCGATCTCGCTGCTCAAATGATAATGAGACGACCTCGACTGTCCCTGCGTAATTCATTTAACTGTCAGTGACAATAGACTAACTCATTTGCTGGTAATAAGTTACATTAGAACTCTACGTGGCAGATAACGTACGGAGCGTACGTTATCTGCACAGCTCCGTGTTTCACGAGGGAAGTTCGACAAGACGGAACGTCGTGTCGCGGAATACTAGAAAGCGCAGAGAAGTCGGACAAGGTGAGCGGGTTTAGAGAAAGAAGAGGCGCCGTCCGGAACCTGAGGGGCCGTGCCTCGATATGTTCGAACAGGACTTCGTCTCTTCCCTCAGAGGCTAATTAAGTTTCGATCGCTTTATTTTATTTCTCTAAACTGTCTGCCGATCGATTCCCACGTCTTGTCCAAGGTCGAGTGTTGGTCGCATAATGGCTGCTGGACCGAACACCGTGTCATTTGTGTGATCTAGGGGCAGTGTTGGCGGTAACGCGTTACAAGCTGCCGAGTTACCGGAAACGGATTTTTTTCTTCTGCATTCACTAACATATTCGTTGCATTTTTCCGAATAATAAGTGATAACGTAGTTACGTTACTCATTACTTCTTCTATCCTAGACCTTAAAAAGAAACAAAAAACGTTACGCTTCAACATTTTTTGTGTGTTTTTATGCGCCAAGTTATATGAAGACTCATCCCACTCACCTTCAAAATTTAGCCTTTCTCTTTCCGGTAAAGCCGTAAGGAAAAGGGCGCTTAGGCATAGCTGTAACGTCAAAACTGTGAAACGTTTTGATTTATAATTAAATTAACGAGAAAAGAAAGTTACTTTTTTTTTTTATCGGTAGCGATAACGCGCGCTCCTTTTATTTTGAGGTAACGTGAATCGGTAACGCGTTTCTTTTACTTGCGAGTAACGAGTAACACGTTCCGTTACTTTTATTTTTTTCTTACGCCTACAACATTGTGTGTGAGCAGTGGGACTGTGGCTTAAGAAACGGAGGGCGTGGCTGAATTATTCGGCGTTCTTCTAGGACCGCGATCTGATCGGCCACGGAACAATAATGAGATGCATGGCGCCTATCACGCCCGGCTCTTATCAAAAATCTGCCAGAGTGATTACAGTGTTTCTAATGACGACAGATTGAATGCCTGACCGCGTGTCGAACACTCGAGAGGAAGACACGTCGCCCACATAAAGTAGCGGGCAGACACTCCTTCAGTTAGTTTATTTTTTACACGTAAAACTAAATGAGCGAATGAAGCAATCATCGCCGGAATGGACGTTGTTATGACCTGCTCTTTTTTATCCCTCGTGATGTAGTCGACAAAGCCGTTTGTCGGAGGAGTCAATTGTAATGAACAGCTTAATAAACGCAACATGGCGAATCCCGAGCTTCTTTTTATCACACCGAAGTTAATGAGGGTGCGGAATTAAGTGATAAGAACGCGAAAAAAACGAATCACGAAGTAAGACGCGTGAAGATTATAAACCAGGCCCTTCTTGAGTGGTCGTTGATTCTAATGGTTTAAAACATCGGAGTGGAACCTTTCGGCTCAAAGAGCTCGAGTGTGGGGCTATCGACGATGCAAGCTTCCACGAAACCTGAGACCCGACTTTCACTCCTGCTCGGGGGTCACGCGCAAACGAAGCAGGGACAACTGTCGCATTTTTGTTCTCAAAGGGATCGAATCCAGGCTGCATTCGATCGGCCTCTATTTCCTCGCGGACGGTGGAATCAGGGCGGCCGGAGTGCTGAGTATCATTTGCTCGACAGGACGGTCGGTAGGTAAATTGTACAGTGTTCTACACAGACTTTGAAATCAGAAACGAAATAACGTGCTTGGAGCAAGCTTGCATCGTGGCCTCGTCCCACTAGAGCAAGAAACGAGAAAACACTGTCGCAGACATGATTCGTAAACTTTGTTGACATTCTGTTTTATGTTCAGAGTCACCAACGAGCGACAAAAAAAACAAAAACGAAACAAAAACGTGTTCTTGAACACGCGGCCCTCGTCAAGATTCCCAAATCCCCCCCTCCCCCCCCCCCCCCAAAAAAAAAGGAAATAAAAAAGAAACGTTTGTGGGTTATACTAGAAGGGATCCGATGTTATAAAATCGCCTTTATTACATTTTACAACACTGATTTATCTGTATTCGATAAACGCACAGGGTGATGCCTGGACGACACTATATGTCAACATATATTGTGAAAATAAAATAATGCAGCGATAGTATGTGGCCTTGTAAAACAAAAACACACCATCCCTTTTTCTTTCTTTCTTTTTTTTTTGACAAGAACGGCATTATTAGCCATTGTCAGTCATATCTCGTTAATCCGTCCTCCCAAAACATCGTTCATAAAGCTAGTTGGTCTTAAAAATTAGACAAAAAGGCATGAATTTACCAAGTTCGTCCCCGAAGGCGCTGTCTATACTACAGCGTGCCCACGAATGCGGAAGCATAAATCTGCTTGGTAACGTCTAGCGCTACGATTCGCCTCCGAGGAGCCCGAAAATGGTGGAAGCATCGCATAAAAGATAAAAAAGGCAAAAATAAATATATGAAGATTTATTGGTGGACTTTTTTGGGATTTGCGTTAGCATGACCCTTAAGAAAATCATGCATGTCCCCCTTTGGGAAATGCTAACGCTGGCCCCTCCACCTTTCTGTTTTGGCTTTCTCTTTTGGCTTTATCTTTTGCTTCCTCTATTTTTTGCTGTTTTTTGGGGGGGCATTCGTTATGGGGTCAGTGTTAGGGTTTCACAAAGAGGCACGTGTGTAGCGTTTCCCAAGGCTCATGCTAACGCATCCCTAAGGAATCCTCCAAAGGATCTTCCTGTAATTTGTTTCCGGCGAAGCTGGCCCAGCCTCTTTCGCGCGCAGACCTGCGTCGGCTTGCCGCTTCTTGTGCCGCATTTCGGCCAGCCGAGCTAGGCCCTGCTTCCGTTCCTGTCTCGTTCGCTCGCCTTGCACGCTTAGCAACGGCATCCGCTGCCTGACGCTGCTTTCGCAGTTCACCGGTTTCCCGCGCGCGCATTGGCTTCCACCCTGTAACGTCGCTTCCCTCTCGCCTCTCTCCTTCACTACTCTCCTCCTCTCTACGTCCCTAACTTCCCTTTCCACTGTTTTGTCCGCAGACGGACGGCGTCGGTTTTTCCTTGTAGTGTAAATACTAAATATAACGCATAAAAAAAAAGTAATCCGCGCAATTTTTTTTTTTTTTTTTTTTTTTTTTTACGAAAGAGGTTTAAAGGCGTTTTGAGACACGCTCTCCACGTGTCGTAAGAAAACATTACAAGAAGATCCATTGGTGGATTCTTAGGGAATGCGTTAGCGTGACTTTTGAAAACGCCTTTGGGAAACGCGAACGCTGACCCCTCCACTTTTCTCATTTTGCTTTCTCTTTTGCTTCCTCTGTATTTTGCTGCCTTTTTTGGCCTCGTTGTGGGAGCATTGTTAGCGTTTCCCACATGGGGCACGCGTGTGGCGTTTCCCAAAGCTAATGTTAACTGATTCCCTAAGAATCCACCAATGGATCTTACTGTAATTGTTTACACCCCTTTTCTGTAATCTTCCTGTTTTGAGTGAGTCGACGCCCTTGGACACGGTCATTCATATCACTCGTGGAAAGAACCACATCCATACAACTCGTGAAAGGAACTGCATTCGTGCCACTCGCGGAGGGGAACCGAATTCCATCGCTTTAACTACACACAGATCACAGTACACGCATCGCTACTACAGAGAACCAGAGCGAAGAACAACTGACGACGGCAGACCAGAATTCCAACGAGCCAAGGCGCAACACCTCCTAGATAACAAGGCCGTAGTGCTGAATGAGATGGTGCCATCAGAGAAGGCCAACGCTGGTCACAGATTGGACACGACGATTGCATCAACGTTCGGCTCAAACTTGATTGGAAGCCGAGCGCTGACGCAGCACTCGTTTCCAATCTGTATCCAGCGTTGACCTTCTCTGATTACGCCATTTCATTCAGCACTACGGCTTTGTTATCTAGAAGTGTTGGGCGGCGCCTCCTCCTCTCTGTCTCCACGCCAGCTGTTTGCGTGACTTTGACGAAAACGAAAGGTATCTGTCCGTTTGTGAGCACCGGGGAGAGAGGGAGAGGTTGACGCGTACGGACGTCAGCGCTTCGGACCAATGAGAGCGTCGCACGCGTCACCCTCTCCCTCTTCTTCTCACTCTCTCCCCGGCTCTGACAAACTAAAGGACACCGCCGGGTTTTCGTCAAAACGAGCGTTCTAATGCTAACGCATTAAAACGATAACTGATTTTCTTTACCTATGGGGCACGTCTGCTATCTACGTACCCTCTATCTGGCGCAAAAACCAACAGAGGACGGCAGCGGCCCCGGCAAGGATGACCACCCGGTCTCGCCAAAAGGAGACGACATGTAGCTGAAATTGGTCGACGAACCATCAGCTTTATTTGTTTTGTGTCCAGTTCATGTGTTTTGCTGAGCGCGTGCCGTTTTTTCAATCAAAACCATTGTCTGCTTTTGACGCGCCCGGGCGGTAACCTTGCGCCGTAGCCACTGCCGCCATCTGTCGGTTATTGCGCCAGTCAAAGGGTGCGTAGATAGCAGACGGCCGCCGTAGGTAAGAAAACAAAAATCAGTTACTACTTTTTTTTTACTTTTTACTTCGGTAAGTTTGTTTGAAATTTTCATGCGATGCTTCCACCGACTTTCAGCACCTCCGTGGTGAATCGTTGCGTGATACGTTGCCAAGCGAAGTTTTGCTGTCACTTTAAAGGCTTCACCAGGATTCATAGAGGGGTAATAATATTACCAGGGTCCCTTTTTAACGAGACATATTCACAGCCTGGAGAGCGCGCATTAATGAAATGTTATATTACAAAATTCTAGGGATATGCACAGTTCTAAGCAAACCGTGCAGAAACATTGCTGGCTCTCTTGACTCATCTGTTTCGACGGAGAACAAAGGCCTATTACTTCCAGTGCGTCTGTAATAAGTAATTTTATTTTGGACAAAATTCGTAGCATAAAAGGTTAGTTTCGCTCCACCAGTTTATGTGTGGGTTACCATATCGTCACAAAAATGTTTGGAGACTTAAAAAAAAAAAAAAAAATCTGAACACAAAATAACAATGCAAAAAAACTGTATATTTTTATTTAACTAATTTGTCTTCGACGTCTTTCCAGTCTCTCTGAGTTTCTGCCTCTTCACCTTTCCTGTCTGCGTTTTTGGAATGGACTGGACGATCACGACTCCTCCGTACAGGTGCTTGAAAAACGCAGTTCGAGCTGGAAGGGGTTGATATATGTGCGTGTAAGTTTCTTCACTTTGCTACTGTGTAAGGGTAAAATCTTGGCATTTTTCAACGTCCGACCCCAACATCTAAACAACGTTCCCACCGTACAAATTCAGTACTCCATGCCGCTTGCACAGCAATCTGTGCTGTGATACTTTCAAATTTTTTAATTCCTAACACCTCTGAAGTCCCCTCTTCGACTCGGTTCAGTATTAAATAGATAGGTACCCGTCCAGAGTGAAGGCGCACAGTTAGGGGGCAGGTATTTCTCCTTGGCGGACCTCTAGACCTAAGAATCAGACCTATTGCTTTAGTTGTATATTTCATGCGGGAGATTTGCGCTTCAACCGAAAACAACTTGTGAGTTTGTAACTTGGAGTAAAATGTCTGAGGTTGAGAACACATAGGTATGAACTGGTAGCGGAGTTCAATTTAGACACTGTTCAAGGTAGAAAAAAAAAGTTTCATATGTTTTGCTACTTGGATATATTTTTAATTAATGAGCAGCTACCGAGCTGTCCCTCTTCATGTATGGATATTTTAATAATTACTTCATTTATATATACTACCGGCAGCCGAGGGGCAGCCAAGGTAAGAAAAACATTGTTGAAAATTTACTACCAAATATAAATATATAGGTGCGATTCTAGGGCACCCATGATTGATGTACAACAAAAGCCTTAGAATAAATAAAACATTCTGCACAAAGAGACAGACAAAACCCTCGATGAACATTTTCTATACTCACACAAGGAACGTATTACATTAGTAATAAAAATTAATCCCGACAAAAAATGTACAACATGTATTTTATAAACCTGAAATATCAAATCCCGGCAACTGTCTCAATAAGTGTAAAAGCGAGGACACGCATTATGAAGTGGAAACTGTTCCGGGGAGCGAGTTCCCTTCATGAACAGTGCGTGAAAAACAGTATATGTAACAGTCTGTGCTGTTCTAAAATAATGTTTTGGAATGTTGGTTTCTTGTTGCCCCGGATCTATTAAAGTCGCAGTAGTGACCAAATGGGTTCCCAGAGGACCAACTTTCAAACAATATTGAAACGTGCAAGAAAGTGGCTCTGTAAATACATAATACATTATGTTTAGGGGGGCCCTGCAATCGTATTTAAGCGTCTACCTTTTTTTTTTTTTTGCAGTTTCCACATCTCCTGTGGTTCGGGCAACCCAGCGGGCACGGAGAGAGTAACTAAATATCTGTGCGTCATATTTTAACCGGACGACGCGGAAACCTCCTTCTTCTACAAAGGCGCCCCGTGGTGTCGAACACGCGCGGCATGTGACGGCATTGGGCGCGTTCAGTAGTGGCCCCGGAGTCAAGGAGTCACTGACTCCTTCCACTAGACGGCCAAAAGTCACTTCCGGTGCACGTAACTCCGGGGCTTCGGAGTCAAGCTCCGAAGCACCGAGTCCGGAGACGGTGCACGTAGAGTCAAAGGAGCTACAGATGACGTCATTTCCTGACTGGTGACGATTTCTGGCGAGAAAATCCAAAGAGCTCTGACTCGAGTCACTCCGTTCGGAGGCAAGGGAGGCGCTACTGAACGCGCCCATTGTGACGTTGTTGGTCCTGGTCAGCCGAGGAGAGAGAGCTGCCCGTTTCCGGGCAGCTCTCTCTCCTCGGCCTCTCCTCCTTTCCCCGTCTTCCTCTCCCTCCCCACATTCTTCAGTCACCGCGGCAAGGGGAATCCTCCGGCGCGGGAAAAGGGGGGACAGAGGACCAAGGACGTCATGAAGGAGGTTATTTTTTGCTAGTTTTTTGTAGTTTTAATATGCCTATAACTTTTAAAATACAGCGAATTTTGAGCAGAAAAAAATTTCACTAAGTTACTACGTTTAGTGCGTTCAGGCTCGGTGCAAATTTTCGAAAAAAAAAAGTAAAAAAAAGTCGTTGCAGGGCTTCTATAATATACCATGCAACAAAATTGAAATGTGTTACACCGTTGAAAAAAAAAAAAAAAAAGGTTACCGAGGGAATTGCGTTTTTAACTTTTTCGGGCTAAGAGATGTATCTTTATCACCTCGAATTTTACGACAGGCAGGAAAACAGGTATGAATTGTATAATTGTATCGTTCAACACAAAATCCAGGTACAGAAACATTTTGAATTAAACATAAATTTGAGTTTTATGTTTCTCTCGGGATTTTAAAATAAGCAAAAAGCATGACCAAAATGGGCTCTCGAGGAATTGCAGGCATTATGTAAGCCATGACAACTTCCACTTTCTAGTGACGCACGCATAGACACTGGAAGAATACATTTATCAGCACCCGATTATTCTAAGAACGCACTCATGTCCACAACACTCAGGTGAAAAAGCTGGGTAAAAGTGTAGCTAAACGTTTTTGCGTCATATTGTAATGCTGTGTAGATTGACCTTCGTTTGTGCGATCTCCTACCAAAATATGCTCTGAACCGCACCATCTAAACAAATGGTTAGGGCGCAAACGAGCTGGTGATTGTTGAACGCTATTGACTAAAATCCCGAGAATGGGACAAGAAAGGACAGGCAACCACAAAGCCTCAGCTTATTGTTTAAACAAATTACTTATTATTCAGAAAATAAGTCGGATCAACCTACTGCGCATCACCAAAAGGCTAGTTTAGACTGAGTTGGTTGTAACGGGAACTAACTCACCTGCGACGAACTCTTGAAGTTCCTCGCTTGTAGGACTCATGCCTTGACATACTGAATCCTTGATAACGACGAAGGCTTTGGCCACTTCGCCAAACTCCGAATGAAGGACCCCGACGACCACGGCCTCGGCAACAAAAGGGTGACTCAGCAGAATCTCCTCCAACTCGCAAGGGGCCACTTCGTAGTCCAGGCACTTTATCAGGCTCTTCATCCGTTCGTAATAATAAAAACGACCATCCTCATTGTAGTAAACGAGATCACCTATAAAGAGAGCAGTGTACAACTATCAAAATAATCGAATGTAAAAAGCTTGTTTCACTATCATGCTCGCTAACATTGGCTACAAAACCTTAGCGAAATAATAAACGCATACTGTAAACGACTTAATTTTCGCGAGAAACTAATTTTCGGGAATTTTGCATATCGTCTACAATTCGTGAAAAATAGATCCTGGGAACAATTCGGGCAAAATTTCAACACAAAGGAAGCTACACTGAGGTGATAGCTGCTCGTGAACATTAGTGCCCGCGAATAATTCTAATTTTTCAACTTTGGCCCGATTCGCGAATATTTGAGCTCGCGAAAATTATGTCGTTTACAGTATTTCACAATTTCGCGGCCAAGCTAACATGCGTCAAGTTTAAATAGTAGCGTGAATTAATTTGCTAAAAAACTATGCTCATTTTTGTCGGATTTGAAGCGACAATAGGGGCTGCTAAGAATGCACGTTTGACAGAGCAATGAAATTATAGAAAGCTTAGGCTGACTTCACTCGTTAGCGGTTAGTGAAACACATTTTCATAAAACGTTTGGGGTATTCGCAAACCAGTTATTTTAGAAAAACAATGCCCTTAGCAAACATACCTGCAAGAATCTTTTTTTTTTTTCGTTTGACGTGTGGAGTTACGCATGTTGTAAATATGTACTACATAAACAAAATACTTTCATGGGTGTACTGTTTTTTACGCGCTAACAGGAAAATGAGTTAATCTGTGAGAGTAATTGAAAATTCCACAGAATATTTTACATCGTGTGAAATCCCAGGCTCTTACAAATAAAAAAAAAAAATGCCGATCAAATGAGAGAAAAAAGGGGAAAAAAAACTACATACCTAAGCTTTTACAGAGCTTTCAGAATGATAGAACTAAAGATTTTCGTCTCAAAATTGTTTGAATACAATCGCGCACATTTGCAATGCTGAACGGTATAATATCACGTTTGACATCAATTGGAACTATTTCTATAAAAAAGGGGTGAGAGTTAGACGACCGCCGTCTTTATCGTCTATTTATCAGGCTCGGCTGACGTTAGATGAAAAGATAATGGCCAGGGTAAGTTGTCTAAATACCTCAAATATGGTAATTAACTTTCTAATAATTGTATTTAAGGGTCATGTTGGAATTGCACTATTCACATCAACTACTATTAGAGGTCAGACCAATTTGAAGGATTTACGTAAAGGTGTTTTAGATTTTAATCGCCCAATTTTCGCGTTTGTTCGCCCGATTTAAAAATGGCGCGCAAAGAGAGCGCCGCAAAGCCTTGCCCACAATAACGCTTAGAAGGGTGAAGGAGCCTTTTCAATCGCTTCGTCGTTTGTGTACTAGGCACACCACCAAGGATATGCTGCAGAGATAGTGACGACATAATTGAAACGACTATCACTCTTCCAAGCGTCACTTTATCCTTTCGAATTAAAATCAAACAGCCTTAGAGTGTGCTCTGATGATGTAGTCTTGAAAGTACTAATAGGCGTAAATCTCCAAAGTACGAACGCGTGCCAGAGCGACTCCGGAAATATTTTAAAAATTGAGATCACAATCGAGACATGAGTGTCCTAGATGAAGCGCGATATACCTATATGCATATATACATGGTTTGTCAACGGGATCGACGGGTCGGTATGCGAACGTATCTGGCTCATTTTTAGAGAGGTGAGCGAAGAACGCGCATTAAGGGTATAACATTTTTACTGAACAAACTTACTTGAGTAAAAAGTTCGAAACGAAAAACGTGAAATCCCTAACTAGGGTGGCCGTCCGCTAAAGAAACGCGTATGATTGGCGCAACAGCCGACAGATGGCGGCACGTAAGATAGCAAGTGGTATGCTTGAGCAGTGCCGTGGTTGCAGACGATAAAACGGCACATGGGCATCCAAAGAAAAGTGTAGCCCCCCCCCCCCCTTTTCTTTTGGGATTCTGGGGATGTGGACCACAAGATGTTTCAGTGGCGTGCTCTTAGGCCGCGGTGCCACTCCTACTACATCATTTAAGAGACAGTGTTCAGACACTGTCCGAGGCCTGTTCCTTCCTAGAGTGAAGGTCCTCGACCTGAGCATTAGCAGACGACGCTTCTGAACCAGAAGCGACGTGCTCTTTTTCGGCACTAATTGTCAGTGCATGATTATTTTATTCTACCAATAAAGCATAAAAATGAAGACAAAATAAGAAGAAAAATACAGACATGTCTTCTCGTTGTTTTTTCAGACAATTACTTTCTGCTTTAAGTTGCGGCATGCTTTGCACTTCTGCTCTTTCCTTGTCTGCAACTTTCATCCGTGCTGTTTTGGTGTGTCCGACCTCTTCATGATCTGCTTAGCTGTCAACGAGCGAGTGAAGGTTGTTCTCTGTTACGGGGAGTGCGAGAAGACGAAGGAGGTTTACCGACGTTTTCGGGAGGAGTTCCGCTGGCGAATTCCGGGCTCCCTTACAATTCTACGACGGGTGGTGCGCGCTTCAACGAGATGGGGAAACCTCCAAAATAAAACACTGACAACAGCGGTGTCATCACAGAAGCTGACCCTGAAAAATGCGCTGCTCGCTGTGGAGCTATGCACGCGGCCGGGCCAACCGAAAAGCCCGGGCACGGCCCGGGTCGGGTCAGGTGTGCAGGCATTGTTTCCGGGTTCGGGCAGGGCCCGGGCCGGGTAGCACGGACTGTTTCGGGGCCCGGGCCGGGCTCGAGTAATGGTGCCGCACACTTTCTAAAAGGTTGAAAAGAGAATGCTAACGCATTAATCGTTTAGATTTGAAGGAAACGAAAAAGCCGAAGTGCGAACTGTGCACGACGCCACTGGAAAAAAATACACATAAAAAAAGGTGTTTTGGACAAAGTAAGCCCCCAATAACGAATGGAGAATCCTGGGTTCTCTTCAGCATAGTAAAACAACTGCAAAAAAGAAAAAAAAAAGAGGGCAATTTAATCACAGGGGATAGTACGATTGTCTTTCCCTTTCCTTTTCGATCTCTCGAAGAAGAAAAAGCGTCCTCTGGTTACCAGAGGTAAGCTATGCATTTTATATTTGTGTGGGCTTTCGAAAGTTTACCACGTGACTGCGATATGACAGTCTCTTTCGTGCAAATTAGTCAACGAATCAAATGCACCAACACCTTCCCAGGGCGACTTTAAGTTTAAGAAATGGGGAACGCTTTGGCCTCTCACCGGGCTGGACCCGGGCCGGGCCTGACCAAGCAGGCATCCCATCGGGCCGGGTGCGGGTCGGGTAAGACTGAGAGTCAGCGGGCCCGGGCCGGGCCGGGCCTCAAAAAGTAGGCCCGTGGACTGCTCTAGAGGTTTATTAACACGATGCACCTTGTTGGCGAATCTTGTGTCGCGAAACTAGGTTTTTGGAAAACAGATGACGCATGTGAACGCGACCGAGAAAGTGGCCCCCTTCCGAAAAAAATTGCGCGTGCTCCTCGCTTCTAGAGCAATAGTTTGCTGAAACCTCACCGAGGCCTATGGATCACTTGAAGGAGAAACGCGTACGCGCTACCGACAGCCGCTCGACTTCGCTGTGACGTCTGGCCTTCGAAGCGGAGCGACCTTTAAGAGGAGTCTGTTTTTTGCCGATTCCGTATCCGAGCCAAAGCCGAAAAAAGAAAAGGAAACATGGCGAGCGACAAGCGGAGAAGTGGTGTGTACGGGCGATGAGTGTTGGTCCTACTCGGTTGCAAGTGTGTGAACGGCGCTTTAGCAGTACGGGTTGGTGGTTTGGTGCAGATATGTCAACAGTCGCGACGAGTGCAAGCACCGCATGCAAACATGATGACTGATTAAAACTTTCTCTTAGGGGTGCAAAAATGTCCGAAATGCTTCGAGATCATCCGCCTGTTTTTTGACGTTCACGGGCTTTCCATGGTTTGGCAAGGCCTAAACCCGGTGAGCCGAACTTGACGTACTTTATGGAGTGGTATCAATAAAGCAGCCTGTCTCTTCACACTGTGCACACTTCATATCATTTTCATGCGAGACGCTTGATATTCCCCGTGCAGATGACAAGGTTTGGCGAAATTCTCGTGATTCAATACGTCACAGGTTTCGCGCGTCAAACTCTACATGTGAACAGGCCGATTTCGCGAATCGGTTTCGCTAAACCGTTGCGCGTTGACAAGATGCCTCGAGTGAATAAGCCATAAGGCCCACGGTGCCTTCACTGAAGACCCACACCTGCCGACGCTGGGAACACCGCCGACATCCATCGGCTGTTGCACCAATCAGATGCCTTTGGTTGGCACACGGCCGCCGTAGGCAGGGATTTCAAGTTTTTGATTTCTAACTTTTTACTCAGGTAAGTTTGTTCAGTGAAATTTGTACACATTTATTGGACGTTCTTCGGCTACCTTTGTAAAAATTCTTAGCTCCACACGTTCAGAAAAATGGTATGCCACCCCTTCAAACAGCCATCGATCCTTTTTAATCACTCTCTAGAAGGCACCGTGTCAAAAACTGTACATTTGCGGACGATATGAGGATGCCCAAGCGAGCGTGTGGCTTACAAGACCAGCCACGATATCTTTCAGAAGAAAGCTTAACCATTACCGGGGCAACGGCTGTTCAGCTTTTCTCGTCACTCACCGCTTCACCAGCTGTTGCTGAGTTAATATCTGATTTCGCCAAATATAAAAGCGTTCCGCGACAAAATACAAAATCAAGCGTGGCTGAATCCATCTGGTCGGCACGTTGAGTATCAGTTTTTGTGCGCTTGATAAGTTCGCGGGATAAGTAACAATAAGCGTTTATTATTATTATTATTTTCTTATTTATACGACCACTACTACAATCGATGTTGACTTAGCAATCGTTGGCCAACCAAGTGAGGATGTACGGCGAACGTCGAACAATCGCTGAAATGAAACTCGTTCCCACAATAGCCTCGACGCTAACTCAGCTTTCTTCTGTTATTATAGCACCAGAGGTCTTTGGATTCGCGCCCTCAGCCGGGCTTTTTCATATCGTCCGCGAATGTACTTACCTAAACGTGTCGACAATGCTGTCACCGGGAAATACACTTAACCATTAAAAATAGCTTCCACTAGCTTGCAAATCCTCAAACGTAATGCAGAGACGTCTTTCTAAGTCCCGGTTTGAGAGATTCTGAAGTAACTTTAGAATTTTTTATCCGGATACTTTAGTAGTTTCAATAATGTTTCGAGGCAATGCGTTCGTCTTTGTTTCTTGTCGGACATCCAGTCAACATATCTTTCATAGGAAAGGAGCACCCCGGTAGCGTCGCCTTTGTCGCCTACTGTTCGTGGAGAGCCTAGATTGCACAGAGAATCCAACTCAAACCGTGGGGAGCGCATGCAGTTTAATGGCGGACGCCTCCATTGGAGATTGGTCGCAAGCAGTGGCGTAAATCGCGTGGGGATCAGGGGAGTCCCGACCCCCCCCCCCCCCCTTTCCTGTGTTTAGACTGGGGGGACGCCCCTTGCAAGTGCCCCCCCCCCCCCCGAGACTTTGCATTCGAACAGCCTTTCTTTTGACCTGCTTCAAATTTAATGTCAACAGGCGCCATTCCGAAATCAACCTGAAGTTCCAATTCCTCAGAGACACGAAAAAAAAAAAAAAATAGCATCCATTTGATCGGTTCGAACAGATCACTACAGACGCGATGTTATGAAGAATAAGCGGTAATGCACGCGACTCGAAATGCCTTGTTGCCTTCACTGTGTCTTTCAAAAAGGGAGGCAACGTATCTAGGACCAGTTTCTGACCTTGACGAGACCCCCGGGAGCTTTGGGTGCCGCTTGAGTTCTTACCGGGCGGTCTCACTTTTTTGTCGGCTTTTCTTTCCAATTTTCAGTCCTCGTCGCCTTTTGACTATCTCGTACGCCCGAACCCCCCTCCCCCATTTTCCTTGTTCCTGCCTTCTCGCTCTCCCACTCAGCTTTTCTGAATCTTCTTAGCTTACTCTTTCAGAGCCGCCGTCTTTCTGGAGACTAAAAATGAGTCGCAAACCACCTTCGCAGCGAGAGTTCCGCCGTGAGGTCCATACAGGCGGCGACTGGGGAAGGGATAATTCCCATCCTCCTAAAATCGGCACTTGAACTGAGCCAAGCGAGTATGGATTATGGAATGAATAAACAAGGCCACGTGAGGTAGTAAAAATGTCGTTCCTCGTTTGCCGAGCCTTTCCGGCTCTGGGGACATTGATGGAACCGAGCATGGTACGCGACTGAGTCGTAGGCACTCACGACAAAAAACAAAGGCGCCCCAGGATCTGTCGGGTTTCGACTTAAAACGCCAAAAGAGGATTCACCTTTCCCCGGTGTCTGTATGGCGGCGGGTGTTTGCCTACAGACAGGCTTTCCAAATGCCATGCAGCTGTCCTACCCTCGCTCCTTTTGAAAGCTTATAGGCGTCCACTTTTTTTTTTGCCTTATTTTAGCTGTGCAGACGACCGACAGTGTGGTACTCCCTAGTTCACCCTTCCGTCTGCTTCCGCTACTAGGAGAGGCGCACGGGATGATCGACTTTCCCTGCCTTTGGATTCATCCGTGCCGTTTCAAGTTTCGATCTCCGGTACTGTTTAGTCAGGTCATATCAAAGAAGTTGGCCCTAAAGTTTGTTTACCTGCTCGTTTGTGACGAACTTCTGAGCACGAACGTTCATACGAAGACACCTATCCTCCTGCTTGAACAATTTCGTTCATCCTCATCGATCGTTTGGCCTGAACGCATCCATGGAAGTGCCGCCAACAATGCATAGTAACTAGCCGAGCAACCTTTTTGGCTTATTGTGCCTGTGATTTTCAAGTGGACTCTGAAGATGCCGCAAAAGCGACAAAGTTCGCTGAGCTCCTTCTTTCTGCCAAGCTCAACGCGACCTACTTCGGAAGATGCCACAAAATATAGCTTTTTATGTAATTTATCAGTGATTAAGGTTTGTTTTTCGGGTGACACCGGTGCAACACACAAAGGCTTTTTCCTTAATTAGAAAAAGGCAGTGACAGTTAAACGGATGCCGCCTTCACTATATGTTTCTTAATATCTCCAAGCCCAATCGGCTTGCACTTATGAAGTGCAAGCCGATTGTGAATAACCGTGAATAACCGCCACAAAATATGAAAAGCTAAAAATAATCTGCAAAGAAACTGTTAAATGAATGGTTTTGTGGGATATGTTGCAATTTCAGGTTCAACGGGAGAATCTATTCACATGACGTCACTTCGCAAGGGGCGCTAGCACCGGCCACCGCGGGAGCCATGTTTGCGGTCTCGTTTCCACCCTCGTAGCGTGTTGCCTTCCGTCTGCCCGAGTTTCTAAGCTTGGTTTGTCAAAGTTCTTTTCATTTATCGGATTTCTTTGGCAGTATTCAGTGGTATTTTTCTACTTTGGCACAGCATGGTCATCTTCTATTATGTGTTTTGGCGTTAGCGCGCGTATTTCGTTATGGTTGTTCGGCTTGCTGTACGCTCCGTGTCCGGGCAGCTTGCCCCGCTTCAAACTGCGACTACAGTGTTCATGTGGCTAATTAAATATGCGGCTCAACTTTTTAAGCGCAAGAGTAATCGGTATTTGTATTAAGTAAAGCGGTGCCGTCGGACAACCTAGCAAGTCCACAAAGTGCTTGGTAAAAAGTGGGGAATTGTTCTCGAGCGCCGAGCAAGGGTTAAGTCGAACGCAACGCTAGACTCTTCGTTAATTTTTTTCTCATTGTTAGTTCGTAACAGCAAGCGGTTTCCGAACGAGTTTACTGACATTAAAGGAGCTGTGCAACAGTTTCAATGTTTTGCTTAAATAATTTGGGAGTTGGTGTCTTGACCTTTTTGAAGTAAAGAGCAAGAAACCGCTTTTGCCTGCATGTCCTAGTTTTTATTTTAAAAATGGACAAAGTTTGAGGTTTTCGGCACCTCTCAACTCCTTCACCAACTTCCGAGTCACGTGCGCTGTGACGTCAACGGGGGTCGCGCGGGGTTCCGGTGAAGCTCTCTCTCTAGAGCCATCAGTGAGCAGCGAGAACTCATCCACTCGCGACCTCGTGACCACGTGCTGGCGGGCGCAGCGCGAACAATATGGTGAAAGAAGAAAAGTCTCATCCGGGTCCGGCCATACCCGTCCGGCCCTGTCCCCCTCCCCCTACGGCTTCTGGCGGCTGTTCGCGGTAACAGAGAGAGCTGACGGTTTTGTGGACGTAGGATAGATGGTGCCACTAAAAAAAAGTTTTGTCGATGATACCAGGTTTTTGACGCATTTATATTTATGTTGAATGACAAGATTTATAGAAAAGTTACCTTTTATCGAGCAGGTACTCGCACAACTTGCCATCTTTCTACAAGACCCCCATTGACGTCATGCCGCGTGTTTCTGATGACCGCCGCTCGCAGCTGCAGGTCGGGGAATATTCAAAATTTTGCCTCGCGATTACGCGGCGGAATTGCAACATTTCGAAGGAAGGCAATGTGTTTTCTGTCCTTTGTGACAAGATGAACAATGTCAAAAGAAGAAGATGCCACTTCTTTCAACGTTACAATTGTTGCACAGCTCCTTTAAGGAGTACCTTGTTCGCTCAGCAAGCTACCTGACATCGGATGAACTGAAAGCGTACAAGTATCTCGAAACGCTCAACTTCTTGACAACTCCACCCCTCCCGTGTTCGTGCGGCACTGGTGCAGAGAGGCCCTCGGTCCTCTTCAGACTTGTACCATACGCATTACAAGTAATAATATTACTTGTAATCGATTACTTTTTGAAGTAATTTTGTAATCAGTTCATTACTTTTGTGAGGAAATAATAACAAGAGCAATCTGATTGCTTCTTTAAGTAATAAGAATTACTTCTAGCCGTTACTATTCTTTCAGAAGTCTCTCTCTCTCTCCCCCCCCCTCCCCCCCCCCCGAGCTGTAGGGAATGGGGTCAACCCGTTTGTATGGACAGTCTCTGGTGAATGTCCGTTCTCGAGCTGGGACTCGTATTGGGAAGCCCCAAAGAAGCCCCAGTGCGTAACAAAGGCCATTCAGGGCGAGGCTTGAGGGAGGAGAATGTATCTGTGTATAAATTACTGAGTGTGTTTCTAGTATTCCGATTACACGTTCTTCTAGAGCGCACTATTTTTAAAATAGATTTTTTACTGCAGGTACAGTGTTTCGAACTTCTGGGAACGTTGGCATCCAGTGAAGGAGAAGCATCCCAGCGTCTAGACGATCTCGTCGCTGCACAGTCTTCCGGACCCCAGAGACAATTCCCCGCTGGCTGCAACGTCACTGAAGATTGAAAGACTTCTGCAACTAGCCAAGACGCACCGCCAACACCTCGGGTTCGGATTCAGCTTCCGATGTTCAACTCATCCCTCGACAAATAGTCACACATCCTGGAGGTGGACAGAAAGCAAACAAGACGAAATCCCTCACATTTCAAAAGAGCTGGTTCGACACAATTTCATGGCTCCACTACAATACCGAAGTCTCAGGGGTCGTCTGCTACTACTGTGCAGCAGCTAGACAACAAGAATTCTGGAAGCCACCGAGACAGCCAGTTCCAGACACATTCACTGCTGCTGGGTTCACAAATTGGAAAAAGGCAAAAGACAAATTTGCCAAACATGAAAATTCAGAAAGGCATAAGAACGCCGTTTACCAGCACAGCAGCCTTCAGTCGACGTCGGTCCGTCACCAAATCAGCATACAGACTTGAAAGCAGCAGGAAGTGGCGAGGCGCTGTCTGAAGGTTATTTTCCAGGCGTCTAAGTACCTCCTGCGACAGGGTTTGCCATTTCGAGGTCATTCAGACAAAGAAGGAAATTTCTACCAGTATCTGATGTCACGCGGAGGAGACGATGAAGAGTTCACCACCTGGATGAAGCGAAGCACGAAGTACACGTCTCCACTGCTTCAAAGCGAAATTATTTGTCGCTTTGGGAAGGCTGTCCAAAAAACACTGAGCAGCGCAATTCCAACAACAAACTACTCCAGTAATTCTCGAATGGGGGTCCGCAGACCCTTAGGGGTCCCCGAAGTCATTCCAGGGGTCCGCGAAGCCCAGCCCCATCAGTCAAGCCCGGAAATAAAAGTTGTATTTTCTCAGTTTGAGAAGAAACGTTCCAATTTTCGGGTGCGTTTTCTTGTGTATATTTCAATAAGAGAAGTTCACTTCACACTATCCCTTAGTTATATACATTTATTAAATCACTATCATACTTAACCTATACTTTCCCTTCCTTACACCACGAACGGGGTCCTCCATCATCTCTGCCGATCCGCAAGGGGTCCGCGAAACATTAATGGCTGAAAACTGCTGAACTACGCCATCATCGTATGGTGGCACGCGGGATATGGCTGGTCTTGAGCTGGAGAGCATATGCGTGCGCTATGTGGACGAGAACCTCAGACCAGCTCAAGTTTTTCTAGGGCTCTGTGCCCCGCCGAATACAAAGGAAGCCATATTTGCACAAGCCGTGCTGGATTTCTTGACTATACTTGGGCTTCCACTCTCTGGTTGCCGGGTGCAAACTTACGACGTGTCTGCCAACATGAGTGGGGAGTTTTAGGGATGCCAAGCGATTATAAAACCGTAAAACCCACTTCCTATTTACTTTCACTGCGGGGCCCACAGGTCCAACCTTGTAGCTGCTGGCGTCTCAAACTACTCTCCAGAACTTCGAGATGCGCTCATGGCCATTGGGGAATTGGGCGCGCTCTCAGCACGTTCTGGGAAGTTCAAGCAGATTGTTTGCGAAAGAAAGTCGGCTAAAAACATCAAAACCCTATGCCCAACACGCTTCTTATGCAGAAAACCAGCGATATCTGTCGCGCTGGACGAGCAAGAGGCCGTAATTGCTTCCCTAGAAGAAATAATGAAAAAAGCACCGACTGAGCAGTCTGCTAAGATTGGTGGTATCCTACGCGCCATGGAATCGGGAAACACGTGCCTTCTGTTGGATTTTGCTTTGAGGGTGTTCTCAGTGCTTGAGGACCTAAACACATACCTACAAGGACGTTCGTCGACAGTTCAAGGAATGCTCCAGGTGGTGGAGCCTGCCAAGAGCGAGTTGCGCCATCTGCGGTCTGAATAAATGTTCGATGATCTGTTCGAACAGGTCGCCAAAGCTGCTGGGGATGGCAGTGTACATGCAGTGGAACCACCGAGATCCAGACGGCGCCCCACCAGGTACGAGAATGGGAACACCAGTGACCTTCCAGTTGAAGCGTGAGGTTATTTTCGGCGTGTATTTTTTTTTTTTTAATAGTTGATGCAACACAGTTGGGCATTGAGAGACGTTTTAATACCGACTCGGAAGGAATCGTGACGTATAAGGCGCTGGAAAGTGTTCTTTTGAACACGCACTCAGAAGCAGATGTGGACGTAATCCGACTATACAAAGACATTGATTGCAGTAAAGTCATGTCTCATGTGCACCTGTTGCATGAAGAGAACTCCGATCTAAGATCTATTGACGATATGAGAGCGGCAATTCGGAACATGCATGAGTCGACACGACAGTACTTCAAAGATGGAGAGAGTGTCCTCAGGGTCATCCTGGTGATGCCAGTTTCCTCCTGTGATGCGGAACGATCGTTCAGTGCCCTGAGAAGGTTAAAGACATGACTGCGGAGTACCGTGGGGGAGACACGCCTAGGCTACATGGCACCGGCACATGTTCATCAAGCCGTTGTAGGCCGCATGGAGTTGTCGAAGCTGATGGGCAGTTTTGTCAGCGCATGCAAGAACCGCGCTTTCGTTTTTGGACCCTCTCTAATGTACTAAACCGAAAAACGTAAGAACCTATTACGAATCTATATTTCAGAATCCTGGGTTGCCATTACGCGTGTTACTCGCAAGCAATAATAGCTAGAAAATTTCTGTTCGCGCACTGCTGTTTTGTGACGATCGTGTTTTGTTTTGTGTACATTTTTATTTTGGAGTGAAATCGTGTCACTCCTCTTGTGTTTTATGTTTTGCTACCGTTGCTGCCAAAAGGATGGCATGGCCCTGTCAGGCACTTCTGCCTTTAGCGAAGTCACCTGAATCATTTCTGTACAGTTCTGCCTTAAATAAAGATATAAACAAACAAAATAAACAAACAAACAAGATTCTTTTTTTTTTCTTACACTGCTTTTTCTACGTTTGTCTTGTTTCTGGTGTGTAGGTTCTTTTTTTTATATATATATATAATTTGAGTTCGGAACGTTGTTCGAGCAGATTAATTCGTTGCGCGCTGTAAATCGTTAACAATATTATAATAACGCCAGATGTGAACATGTGTGCATGTTTTTTGTTTTGTTTTAGTCTACAGTGTTGATTTGTGCGTAAAATAAAATTTATATTTTCAATAATCAAGATGGCTGCCATGGCAACGTTCGTGCCCCCCCCCCCCCCCTGATATTTTCCTGGATTTACGCCACTGGTCTCAACTGCGCATGCGCTGCGTTATCGCGTGGCTAGGTGGAAAGCAGGCGGAAAGGCGAAGACGCTTGCGGACGATCACCGCGTTCCTTACCTGTGGCTCGTATTACAAACGCGGCCCATAAACCACGTGACCCCGTTCGGGCAGTTGGACATTCTCTGTAATACAGGCTCTCTAAGTGTTCGCTGCCACCTAGCGGTTGTCGACGCCTACTCGTCGGGAAGCAATTTGTGACGAAATGCGCGGGCCTACTGTTGCTGTCATTAGTACGGCGGGATTTAAGTTTCTTACAAATGCCGTAAGCTTTTTCCGTGGCGCAAAACTTGATCGAACCTAATCTGAGCGCAGCGGCTAAAGAGGACCTACAGATGAAAATTATCTGTTTGCCGGTAGGGGCGCCCTGGTTGGGGCTCGAGTTATGTCCGCTCCTTTCTTATATTTGAGTTCGGCAAATGGCAACTTCCAATGGTAAAAACTATAGTGTTTTCCAGGAAGGATTTAATTATGGAATTATTCGGTCGCTTGCCCAATGCAACAATGCTAGAAACCCACTATCGCAGTAGCTTTTTTTTTACACACTTGTTTTATTGTAGATGCATCTCGGTATCGTAACTTCTAGAACCGGATTCCAGGTCTAAACGTGGCATCTGCACAGCCCCATAATGGAGACTCGAATGGAGGACTTTTTTGCCGTTTCTCTCCCCGTTTTTTTTTTTTTTAATTCATAATTTTACCGCCAGGGTGACCTTGTTTTCACCTCTCACTCGACTCGAATAGGCTGTAGTTCCTTTACTTTGCGTCTTTTCCGCTGGGTGGAGTCGCCTCTAATGGAGTAGCGAATGTTGTAGGATTTTGTTCGAAAACTTACACACCTCTGCTTAAATAAGTTTCTTAGGTCATATTTCACGAGATGCTTCGGTGGCGCCCGCTTAAGTTTTCCTTTCGTGACGTCACGGCCAGGATTTGCCTCCGCCTCGCCGTGATTGGCAGAATTTGCCTCACCGTGAAGCGGCGATTGGGCAGGCATTATCAGTACACAAGGTGCTATGGTTTAGCCAATCGCGAACTTCAACGACAGCGGCGCTTCTGGACGCGCACGTCGCTAATACGTATAAACATTCTGCACAAGTACGTATTTTGTACTTATCAAGTAGAATTTGAAGAGCTGATTTTATTACTGAGAAAAGTTCAATAATATATGCTTTCTGAATTCATAGATATGGCAGGTCCATACAAGAATAACGCACAATTTATTGCGAGGCATTTTTTTAAGAAACTATTAAGAAATGTTTTTTCATAGCTTCACTTTTGGCTGCCTTTTTGTCATGGACATTAAAACTCGAGAAGTGTTCGTTTGTCGTAATTTTTTTGTGTAAAACCACTATATGTGTCTTTGGACAATTATCATTGCATAAAAGAATTAGGATCGCTGAAAACAATATATTACACCATTATGAATACTTTAAGAAGGCCGTTATTTTTAACCCTTAACAGTTAAGCATTCATACACCAAGTCTTTATAACTCCGGGCGCATCGATTGTACACGGTTCTTACACCCCTGTCATGTTTGCAAATTCACATCTTAATATTATCCAATGCTCTTTCCAAAATATTCATAAATGTAAAACAGATAATTCCACAAAACAAAAAAAAATATATATTCTTTTTGTTATTTCCACCCATGGAGCACAATTACTAGAACTTCAAATTAGAAAAAAAAAAGTTTTCATTACTCAAGTTTTTTTGGCTTATTTTTTTACAAGTACGCATCACGTCTTTTACCACTCAGTTGCAAAGTGGCAATCGTAGCCCTGTATAGAGAACAATTCGACTTAATAGACCTTTCGCTAAATAACCCATGCATGCACCAAGATGAATGCTGGGTTCGTAGATACATGCGCTCCTAGCGTTCGTCTTATCAATGTAAAATATCCAAAGTAAAGTATCAGAATGAGGCGTTGAGGGACGAAAGTGCGAAGTGCCATTTGTTTCACATTTTCTCTTTTGAACAGTTCATGCTGCAGACGCCAGCATGTGCAGCGCATGTACCTACGTTCCCGGAATTCAGCTTGGTGCTTGGGTAATTCAGCAATTGATTTGTTGTTTTCGTCTGCGTGTTCAAACTGCCCACATGCGAAAACGATGGAACTAATTGCCGGTCTCGGCTCGAATAGGGAATAGTTTCAAACAAATGTCCTCACCTGATGCCAACCAGCCATTTTCGTCGACTGCGCTAACGGTTCCCGTCTTACGGCTGTAGCCTCGAGTGACGGCCGGAGTCTTGATGTGCAACTCTCCTGTCGTGTAGGGACCAACTGGCAGACCGGTCTCGACGTCCACAACCTGAATGGATGACTGCCGGTGGCTGACCGTGTTGTATTGGGCGGAGGCTTGCGCAACTTAGCCTAGCCGACACCTCCTCGGCAAGAAAGCCTGAGCCCTGTCCTGCCTCACCGACGAAGGCCACCGTATAGCCAGAGATGGTGACACGACTACGGCGCCAACGTTCGGCTAGGGGTCTTGTTCTCGCTGATTGGACACGAGTTTCAGGCGAACGCTGATGCGGCACTCTTGGCCAATATGTGGCCTAGGGTGGCCTTCATTCGTGACGCAGAAAAGGACTTAGGCTTTCCATTGTAGGAGGTGTTGGCCTAGCCACATATACATCGCTTGAAACTTTCCTTTAAATTCTGTGTCTCTTACGTCGCCCAACCCACCAATCTTGTGTAACGTCACGCTTCTTCTTCGAGAAGAGGAGGAGAGGGTACGGAGGAGGAGGAGGGGAATACCCTCCCCTCCTCCTCCTCCTTCCCAAGAGCTGCGCTCTAATTTCGCACTACAGGGATCTGTAAACATCTTTCATTGTTTTATTAATACAAATTGCGATAATGCAGGCTCCCGAAAAACGCCACAATCACAAAAATACGCATTGTAACCATCACAGTCCTTAGAGGAAGGTCTCATTTTTTAGCATATAAAAAACTCTGACATCGTTTTCAACTTCTCCGTAAACACAGGATGTCATTACAGTCCCATGCGTCTAGTGTAGAACTATACTTTTTTTTAAATGTGTGGATTTAATAGGTACTTAAAAAAATAAATGTTCCGCGAAATATTTTTTAGCTCAGTGATTACGTTGTGAGACGCATTTTGAGTTAGAAGTGAAAGCGAAGTTTACGTCGATACGGAGACATTAAGAATTTTCCGTAGACCGTTTTCCCAACTCCGCTACGCTCTTCGGAACGAAGACGCCGCTACTGCGCATGTGCAGGGCTAACTTTGCCTGCGGAGTCCCGGATCTTGTAGCGGTTTACGGAGCACGCTGCGGGACAGCGGAAACGATCTACGAAAACTCCCTATTAACTCCAAGATAGAAGAGTGTTTCGGATTCCTTTCTAAATTAAAATGTGTCCCCTGGCGTAAATATTACCCTTAATATCATTATTGTTTTCAGGATAAAGAGGTGACCTGCGTTCGTAAGACCCCAGCTTTCTCGTCAAAGCGGAAATAATTTCTGTCATTCAGTGAAGCCAGCACACCAGACGGGCTCAGCAACTGGTATACCAACACGCATCTCCAACCCTCACTATATCCGCCAAAGAAAAAAAAAATGAGTGGCGCTGTTTAGAGAAAGTTAGAGTGTCGAATAGTTTCCCAAGACGCTTGCCAGCAGCATACAGTTGGTTTCATTCGCGTAGCGCACCTCTTTTCCTTTAAAGCTTCGTACACGTTAATTGGGACACTCCGTATGCACGTCCGCCGCGCATACACGCTTACGGGCCTTCTACGAGCTCACCTTGAACTGCACCGAACTCGCTGGGAAGCCGATGTTGTCGAAGTCGGTCTCGTCCCAACACGGCATGCATGCGGGACTGAGCGCTTCCGAGAGGCCGTACAAGTTCCGGAAGCATTCGAGGCAGAACTGGGAACGGATCTTCCTGCCCAGTGTGGTCGGAATGCAGCCTCCAGTGAATAAGATCTTTTTCACCGTATCCAAGGTAACGCCTGTGAGTTCAACGTGCTCGGAGAGTTTGCGTAGCATGAAGGGAAAACAGACAACAGCTGTGATCTGAAAACGCCCGCAGAAATTATTAGTATATGCACGTTATTAAAAAAGAAGTATACAACTTTTGCGTTGTCATCGACAACTTAAGAAGCGCATTACCGCTACGCAGCCAATCAGAAAGCGGCATTATCCGGTAGGAACATCGAAGAACCAATGCAAAGCGAGGAGCGCAAAGAATAAATAATCCACGCCCTGTATTCATCAATCCGGCTGTAACTACATGTCGTTCCCATAGCTCGGATAACGTTACCCGATTGCGATACGATGCAAAAAAGTGCCGGCTGAATATTGGGTAGCGTCATTAGAGTCACCGGAACGATCTACTAAAACTCCCTGCTGTCACCCTTCGGGGCAATAAAGCTCAGCCATTGTCGCTATATTACGACATGCGTGGACACACCCGTTCACGAACTTATACTCCGTGTCACTATAGTTGCGTGCAGTGCAGGCGAAGGCAACGCCAGGCAAAGAGAGAAAGGTCGAGCAATAAGAAGGCGGAACGGGGGAGGAGGGCAGAGGAGGGCGAGTGGAGCAATGGAGAGCACTATAGTCAGTTCCAAGTTAAGAAAAGTTTTCTAGAGAAAGGAGGGCAAGGGAGGAGGAAGCAGACAGAGTGCTGGAGAGCAGAGGAGGAAACCTCCTCTTCTCTTCAGCATTCCGTCTGCTTCGTCCTCCCCAGCCAAAAAACTTTTCTTAAAGGAGCTATTCAACGATTTTATCGTCGAAAGAATTTGCATCTTCAACTTTTGACATTGTTTATCTTGTCACAAGGGACAGAAAACACATCTCCTTGCTTCGAAATGCTGCGATTCCGGCGCGTAATCACAAACCAAAATTTAGAACATTTCCCGACCTGCAGCCGCGAGCGGCGGCCATGAGAAACACGCGGCGTGACGTCAATGGGGGACTTGTAAAAGGATAGGAAGTTGTGCAAATACCTGCTCGATAAAGGATAACTTTTCTATAAATCTTGTCGTTCTAACGTAAGTATAAGTGCGTCGAAAACCTGGTGTCATCGACAAAGCTTTTTATAATATTTAGTAGCGCCATCTATCCGAGGTCAACAAAAGCGTCCGCTCTATCTGCTACCGCGAACAGCCGCCAGAAGCCGGACAGGGACGGGGGCAAAGCCGAACGGGGATGGCCGGAACCGGACGTTGGCACTTTCCTTTTTTCGCCATGTTGATCGCGCGGCGCAAGCACGTGGTCACGCTGCTCACTGATGGTTCTAGAAAGAGAGCTTCACCGGAGCCCCGCGCGTGCCCCATTCACGTCACAGCGCACGTGACTTGGAAGATGGTGAAGGAGTTGAGACGTGCCAAAAACCTCAATCTATGTCAATTTTAAAAATAAAAACTATAGGACATGCACGCAAAAGCGGTTTTTTGTTCTTTACTTCAGAAAGGTCGAGACATTAACTCCCAAATTATTTAAGCAGAGCACTGAAATTGTTGCACAATTCCCTTAACCTGTCACTGACTATAGGAACGTTAGAAATAAGTAGGTTTATCTCCTCCTGCTCTCCGGCCTTCCTAGTGCTTGCCCTTCTTCCCTCGCTTTGCGTTGCGTTCGTCTGTACTGCACGCAACTAATGATACGGAGTATGGCTTCCACTTATCGTCTGCCAAGAACAACCGTCCTGATTGGGTGGAATGCACGTTTAACGCGCAAATCCTGCATTCCTCGCAATTAACATTTTATGTTCTTGGTATGAGCATAGCCTCCTATATATTGACAAAGCCTGGCAGATCACCTCGTGAAGCGGTCGCCGAAATGAAAAAGGTGAAGCGGCAGACAACGGATGAGAGGAGAGCCATGTGACTGGCACCCTGCTGCGGCGAGACGCCGAAACACACTTCTCCCGAGCGAACAAGTGTGTTTCGGGTCCTCGCCGGTGCAAAAGCTGTGCGCTGACGTCCAGGTTCCCCAAGAAATGGCTCTTTGATGCTCTGTGCTACCAGATCCTCGCACTCCAAATCTGCGACCGGGCACTCTATGGCTCCGTCGTCGGACTGCCAGGCTTTGTGAGTATAGAGGAGGCTATGGTATGAGATAAATGGGAACTAGCTCTGAGCACGCGCTGCAGACAACGACCGACAACATGGCGTCTCGTGAATGCTCCCTATAGCATTGCCATTTCAAGGACAAAAAGCAAGTTTAGCGCAGAGTTCATACGTTTACAGCAGCTCTTGAAGAGAAATTTATACTTTATTTTTCATTTGAATTGTGTAGGTTGTCATGAAATAACAAGTAATTAATCTAATTAACACATTTTTAACGCCCCGTAAAAAGACAGAACTTTTTTTTTTACGATTGTGTCGGGTGTAAATGAGGATATGAAGTCTTATTTTGTCTAAGTTGTCTGCCTTTTATTGAAGCTTCTAGCTGGAAAGTATCTGCTACTTCTGTTTCAGTCAAATATTGAGCAAAGCCTGGGTTCCCACATGTTTCAACTAAAGTCCCCATATACTCGAAGGTAGCGCAAATTATTGTCCGAAACGGGGAAGAGAAATTCCTCCTCTCCCACGCCTTCTCTCTCTAAAATTTGATTGCTTTCTTCACATTTGGAATGGGCTCGACACGTGACCCTAACCTTCTCATGAACCCGCGCGTATCTGTCTTCAGCTGGTTGTCGGCTTCGAAACGACGTCACGAGGGAAGGTCGGATGGCCGGTGCTCCGACGTTTACGGCGTGGACGCAGGGTTTTGTTTTCTTATAACTTGACCTTGGAGACAACGCGATGCCGACCTGTTGTTCTGTGGGTTTTGTAACTAGGGACAAACATTTTCCTTTTTCTGCCGAGATCCATGTCATGTTTGCTGCATCTAGCTTTGAGCACTGTATACGACGGCTGTCTGTAAGTGGCTTTTCTCGCAAGATGTGCCTGATATCACTTTTTACATTCTGGAAAAGATGCCCACCCAGATTTACCTGCAAGTTACCGCGAAAATGGACTTAGTTTCGGTTCGTGGAGTTGGCTCCTTTTGGAAAAAAAAGAACTTAATTTTTAACCTCAAAGCCGGGCTCACACCGCTTATACATGGTACAAAAGACTGTCTGCATATATATTTGAACGCGAGTCACCGCGCGATCCCTGCTTCGAATGCCGCATGGAAATGAGTTCAAGAAAAAAGCTTGGCACGCGGCATTCGAACTAGTGAAATTGCGGTGACTCGGGTTTGCAGACTGCTATTGTTATGATGTGTGAGCAGTGTGACCCCCAGCAGTCTTGTCTACTGACCAAATTTACCCGCATTTAATAGACGAGGGAAGTAAATAGCAGATGAATTTGCAAGCCATATAGACCATTATAGACCTGCGCGCGCATGTGCATGTTTTCGGGTAGCTTTTCTTGTTTGCAAAAATGTGTCAGGTAAACAGAACCCCTGGTTCAGCGAAACAATCTGTAGAGCTAAAGATCACCTAAAAATCCACGGTTCACACGCGTCGTGGGGCTTTTTACCTTCAGAACTTGTGTAATTCCGATTCCGCAAATAATTTTTTTTTTTGTAGGCATATAGGAAATAGTGCTTTTAATGTCCGCCAGCTCTCACTACGCCTTGCACTTAACGGGTAAGCGCAGTCTATTTCTGCTGTGCGTGTCGATGTAACAAAATAATCGGTACAGCATTGCTGTTCCTTTACATCGTCTGCGTTTGTCTTCATTTTGTCTTCGAGCCCGAGCGACTCCAGTTCAGATCGCGATTGTTTTAACCGTTCGATACATCCTCCCGCGCTTATTAACTCATATAAAGGTGCCGGAATAATAGGTTGTTTTTACATAGTGAAGCTGAACTTTCGTCGTATTTTAAGAACTTTTCCAAGCCGCCGCATGTGATTGCTTAGACGCGTATGGGCGCGTTGCAGGGTCCCGCTAGGTCTGGCGGCCTGCCTAAAAGCTTTTGACGCCAAAAAAAAAAAAAAAAGATTTTTTTTTTAACACATATGAGACAAATATTTAAATAAAATATGAGAAGACAAGATTTGTTTTAGTTTACCGTAATATCCCGAGAGGTGCCCCACCCCCAAAGGATAACCTGCCTTTTATTTTTGGCACGATTTTCTATCATTTAAAAAAAAAACAAAAAAACACCGAAAGATAGCCCACCTCTAGTAACTGCAGGGCTCTGCCAACGGTGACCTCGGCAGAATTGGTGTTACTAAGCCACATCTGGAGATAAGCGAACATTGCTAACTGGGAAAGACAGTTTTCTATGCTCCATTGGCCCTCAATTGTACAAAAAAGCTTGGCAGACCACAAAAAAAGCAAAAGTAGCATTTTTAAAAGTAAACTTTTTGATCGCTCATTTAAAGTTAACCTATACTTATTTTCAAGCAATTTCTTCTCGCTTTTAGGTGGCCTATCTCTCGGTATATTACGGTAATACAAGTTTCCGTACCCTCAAGAGAAAACAATCGCGTTTAATAGACCCATTTTATCCTATTCAAATTGCGCATGTCGAAGAAAAACGAAATATATTTATCATAAAATGTCGACATCAGCTCCATTAGATAATATAAAGATGCTCACCAACAACATAAGAAACGCGGGGGTGGCATGTTGATGTTTATATTTCTTGTCTTGTGATTCGTTCATCGGCGTCCTTATTGGTTACTGCCTCTGTCTGATTTGCTGCGGAGTGATAAAGAAAGTTTCTGGACTCGACACGTCCTGCGACATCAGCGAACCTTCCGCTGTAATTTGTACCGGAAAAAGCGTCGCCTCCACATATAAATCTCAAATTTAAACCGGGTGTGTACTGATCAGGTCAGTTTTATCGTGTGAAATGTCAAGGAACAGTTCGTTTCCTGTAAGGAATGAAAGCAAAAGACTTGCCTGAGCCAAGGTCTGACGCGTTTGCAGACGACAAAGTAATCGACGCTATTTACTTGTGGCTTCATCTCCCGATAGGCGCAGCGAGCGGACGACGCACTTTGTTGTCAACTCGCCGTGCCTATCGGAAGATGGCGCCACAACTAAATAGCGGCAAGTTTTTTGCTCTCATTTCTTACAGGAAAAGAACTGAGCCTTGAAATTTCCCACGGTAAAACACCCCTGTTCAGAGCACAATCAGTTAAAGTTCCAGCTTCCTATGTGCAGGCGACCATTATTTCGACTCATTTTACATGATGTAGGTCCGCTTGGGATGCCTTATAGTTAAAACATTGGTCGCTTTTCGCTTAGAACAATCTTTTCTTCTTCTTCTTCTAACCCCTTTTAAAGTAGTTATGGAGAAAACTACAGGCACGCGTACCTTGTGTCTTTTTATGGCCCCGGCCACTTCCGTCATGGGTGCATCCGGCTTCCACATTACTGTGGTTGTTCCAGTGCAGACCCCAAACATTGTGAAGAAAAATCCAAAGGAGTGAGTGATTGATTCGCAGCCTAGATACACGTCGTCGGCACCAAAAATTCTTGAAGACCTGCAATGCAGTGGCAAAAAACGAAAATCTAGATATTTTGTTATAGGTGGTTCACGCGAGCATGATAAATTTAGTGAAATTGTTTACGCTTCGATACATTTTTTACGCGTTCCTCTGGAAATTAAAATCGGATTTGATAGATAATGATGTTTCTAAAGGACCAAAGGCTTACTTGAAATAGTCTTTTTGCTTTCGAAGTGTCCCTCAAAGTGTAAAAATATATGAAAGGTGTAAAGATTAGTAATACTTGTCACACTAAAAGGTATAGCTCGGACTGTATAAAAAACACTGGTGCTTCTGACGAACAGTATGCAGCGTGATGCTTTTATAATGTAGTTGAAAGATTATAATACGACTTCATTCATTAGAGGTAGAAACAAATCGGCTTTTTAACCTTTTATAACAGTCGCAGTTTCAAAGTTATCAAATTTTAAACTGCTATTCAAAATATTATGGCAAATTTCTAGGCAATTGTGTTAAATACGTGAGACGTTCCAGCATCACACACGTTTAGCGATACTCTGAGTTTCCAGACGTCAGACGCTTACGTGCACGGCGCCCTTCATCAGATAGTTTAACGCGTACCATGTGTACACTTGATGGTTGTATTTAATAATGTAGCGATACTACCGCTAATCGGGCTGATGAACCTGGCGATCATGCAGGGACTTCCATATACTCTCGAGTTGGTCTCCCTTTAACGCGCACAGGTGGTCGAGTTCCTCCTTGCCTACCACACTCCTCCTCGCCTATCCCTCTGGTTACATGGCCTTCGTGTCAACCAGTCGGAGAGCGCCCCACTCCTCTCCCGTCGCGTAACGATGACAATCCGCGTGAAGCCTAGCAGCCACGATTTTGTTTAGGCTTATCTTTTATCTGGGCTCTACGAAATGAAAACCCTTAGCCAAAGAACGTTTCACGTTAAAGTAAGAGTCAATATAAATTATAATGTTACCAGACTTACGTTACACAAACATAAAAGCCCCAAAGGCTCAGTAGTTACAGACAAAGCGTAAGCAGTGGCCAAAGACAAAATTCCTTGCTCTTTTAACACCTACATTAGAGACATCATCCCAGCAATGAAGCTGTAGTGGGTGATTTCCACGGCCTTGGGGGATCCGGTAGTGCCAGAGGAATAGCATATCGCCGCTATTTCGTTCCTGGTGTCAGGCACAGAGACCTCTTTAAACGACGTGTCCGAGATATCTTGAAATGCGGACACTGAAAAAAATCCCGGCCAGCTGCCCACCACCATTAGCTCCTGGGAAACAAAACAAAACGTTATATGTTATCTATCTCAGCGTGTTATACCTGTCATAAAACAAACGACAATGTTTTTTTTTTTCAGATTGAGTCACAGGTAATTTGAGATTAATGATTAGTTTTAATGCAAGGCTCCATTTGTGGTGATCATTTCTATGATAGAATATGCTTAAATGTTTTTAATGCTCTCCCGTCGTTCCGCACGTTATATTAAAGGGCCCATGAAAAGAGATTCGGGGTGGGATAAATCAATTTAGATTGAAATTTTACTAATATCCCATTGTTCAATGGGCGAAAAGAAAAAAGGTAGAAGGTCAAAAGCCTGACTTTCGGTACGCAAATTTGAAAACACAGCGGACTTTTTCGTATCTCCTGACCTTCGTAAGCTCTCTGCCTTTTCACTGTGATATATCTGCGGTCCCCAAAGCGCGTCACCGGGTTCAAGCGCACGTCACACGACACCGGACCTCACTTTTTCCCTTCACCCCTAAGCTGACATTGTGGTGGAAGCTACGCGCTTGCCGGACCAGTCAGCCGCCACCCCTTTATCACCTGACCTCATTCTCTGTCCGTGGGTATGCGCGAGAGAGCGTGATCATGTGGCTAAAGTGTGGCTGGCCCAACCAGCACGTAGCTTCCACAGCATTGTCACCTTCGGGGTCAACGGGGAGGGGAAAGCAACTTTCGTCTGAATTTTCAGTGACGGGCTAATCTTCTAAGGGGACAACAGCTGTGTTCGGGTACACAAACGAGAGTCCGAGCAAGAGACGTCTCCCCCCTTTACGTCTTCTTGAACTGTTTTGTAGAATGCGCGATTTATGAGTTAAGGAGGAAAGCTAAACAGAAAAGAGTTTGAAAAGCGTTTCATGACCCCTTAAATAATAATATATCTTTCCTTTTTTGCATTTCATACACAAAGGGGAAGGCCAGGCAAAAAGCTGATATACTTGCAACTTGGAGAGCCCTTACCTCCTTTACACATTATGGCAACAAACGGAAAAATATTTCTAGCAACAACGGAAGAAAAAAGTAAACGAAGCATTAAAAGCACCCTCAGCTAACAAAAAGTACCATACTTTATGATTGCCTAATAATATTCAAGTGTTTACTCGCATGTTTATTAGAAAGTGATGGAAATTTATATGTTATGGATGTTAGGTCATAATTAGTGCGAGTAGTGATAACATTCCAACTCTCGACATGTCGTGTTGTGTACGTCTGATGTGTTATTGTCGAACCTTACGGTACAAAGAAAAAAAAGTGGTTATTGCGTCTTATTGGAGCATTATTCTAAACTCTCATTAGACGATAGTTATATGAATGATTTATTGTCATGACTTCATGTTTCACAAAAAATATCTCTTGTAGGAAACATCTAAAAATATTGGCAGCGACCTTTACCTTTTAAGTCCTATAAATTGCAGTGTTTAGGAGCGATTGCTTCAATTCTTCTGAAGTCATAAAACATACATTTTGAGAGTGAAGAACCTATATTTTTTATGAGAGCGCAGCTCTTAGGCGCCCGTTTCCGGCTTGGGCGGCGTCGCCGTCGCCGTCGGCGTAACCGTGAGGTCACGCGACCCCCGTGAGGTCACGTCACCCCCGTGAGGTCACGTGACCCCGGTGACGTCACGTGACTCCGGTGGCGTCATGTGACCCCGGTGATGTCACATGACCCCGTGAGGTCACGTGACCCCCCTGAAGTCACGAGGGTCTCGTGACCTCACGGTTACGCCGACGGCGACGCCGACGCCGCTCGGAGGGAGGAGTAGCAGGCAGGATGAGGAGGTGAGGAGGAGGGGGGAGGGGTACACTCTCCCCTCAGTACCCTTCCCTCCTCCTCCTCAAGAGCTGCGCTCTAATTCGGCGTTACAGGGAGTTGTAAAAGGTTCATTTTTCATTTTGGGGAAATTGACATATGTCACCGGGGAATGGAGGCCAATGGGAAGGGAGATGGAGAAGAGCACTGTAGGAGGGGTGGGGTGAAAGAAGAGGGAGGGGAGGGACGGGGTGGGAGGGGGAGGGAGGGGAAGGGAGGCAGATGGGGAGGGGGGCATTGTAGGAGATTGATATGGATTGGAAGAGGGTGGAAGAGGGAAGCTAGGAGAGAAGAATGAGGAGAGGGAATCCGTGTGTCACGCGACGCATTTTCCCCGCTTAATTTAGCGGGGAAATCGAGTTGCTGTGTCACATGACAATGCAGAGAGAAGTAGGAGGGGAGGGTGGAGATGAGAGAGCTGGCGTTGTAGGAGAATAGAGGAGGGATAAATAAAAAAGGAGGAGGCAGATGGCGAAGACAGCCTAGGAGAGGGAAGAGATGAGGAGAAAAAGGGAGAGAGAAGGGAAAGGGGCGATGAGGAGAAGGAGTCGGTGTGTCTGGTAACGTATATTTCCCCGCTAAATATTGCCGGGAAACTGAATTGTTGTATAGGTCACGTGACATCAGGCCACGTGACGTCGAATTTCCTCGCTAAATTTAGCGGGGAAACTGAATTGGAGATTAGGTCAGGCGACATCGACTTCCACGCTTTATTTAGCGGGTTGAGTCAATACGTGTATAGGTCACGTAACATCATTTTCGCCGCTAAATATAGCGGGGAAACTGAACTCGTGTCGAGGTCACAAAACTTGAATTTTCTCGCTAAATTTAGTGGGGAAACTAAAGGTGTATAGGTCATGTGAAATCCCTTGTTCTACCGAATTGAGTGGGGTTGACGTCTGGTCCCTACCAAATTTTGAGGGGTGGCCATTGGCCACATGACATTTTGATATCACGTGACCGAAACACCATTTCATTTTCCCCGCTAAATTTAGAGGGAAATATATGGACGGACGGACGAAATTGTGGTGTTGGAGGTGACGCTAAAAAGTATTTAAGAGGAGGTTTATACATTTTATTTCTTTCTAAATTAAGATTAAAACCTTAGTTTGGCAACTGGGCTACTTCTTAAGTTTCTGAGGAATTCATAGCTGGTAAATTGTTCAGGCGTTTGATCAAGTGGGCGAGGCAGCTTCGAGAGAATGCGATCGCAATCTAACCCCGTGGTGTTTCTGCTCCGGATTTATAGGTCCTTCCTGCTGCCGGTGGACTTCTTCCGGTGGACTTCTTCAGCTGGACCAGCTTGCCAGGATGCCTGCCTCGACAACCCACTTCGTTCGTGATTCGTGACCTGTTCAGCGGACATCTTTTAGCTCACCTGAACTTTTCTGCTTCGATTCCTCCTGAACGGTACGCCATCTCATCGCCATCGACATCGACGGAACCTTCACGAACCGCCCCCCTCCTTGGCACCGAAATCTCCAGTGGGCGAGGCAGCTTCGAGAGAATGCGGTCGCATTCTCTCGAAGCTGCCTCACCCAGAAGTGCTGTGTTGTTGTATAGCTGTTTGCTTTGATGCAGTGTGCTCTTTGGTGCTACTTCTGAGCGGAGATGTTGAGTTTAACCCTGGTCCTCGCACGACTTCCGTAACTGAAAACCCGAGTAAGGACAACCAGAGCAAGCAGATGGACGAAATGCTACAACTACTTCAGGATGTTAATGCCCGAACTCTCAAGTTTGAGACAGGTCAAGCCAGCTAAATCAGCTCCATTGATAAAGTGAGGAAAAGCCAGCAGTCGATGGAAAATAAACTAGCTGACGTGAATAAAAGACTCGTCAATGTAGAAACGAAAGCGTTGAAGCTTGACGAATGGCAGAGCGAACTCCAAGCCACGCAGCGCGTTGCCGATGAAACCAGGAAAGAAAATACTCTTCTGCGCTCGCGCCTTGACAAATTAGAAGATAGAAACAGGCGAGATAACTTAATCTTTCACAGAATTGAGGATTCTGATCGTAAAGCATGGGCTCAATCGGAGGAGAAAATAAGAACAGCGTTGTATCGAGCCATGAACTTGCAGATTGACGTTGAATGTATTGCTCGGAACGCACAGAATAGGTGGTGCCTTCTCTGCTAGCCGTTGTCGTCCGCTAATTGTCAAATTCGCAAACCTAAAGGCTCGTGATATAATTTTGAATTCAAATCATTACTAAAATACAGCTGTGTATCTTCCTCATGTTTAATTACTGTTACCAACACGCTCGTTTTGTACTTAATTGTTGTCCGTCCCCCCTTTCTGTGTATCTTCCTCATGTTTAATTATAGCTGTGTTTATGTAAACGAGGACTTTTTGCCGGCAACCCGTCACGCACGACGTAAGCTAATCGAATTCGCGAAGGGCTACGTATCCCAATGTTGCATTTACTTTGCGTTATAACAAGCTTTATGTAGACAAAAAGGTCTTTGTTTATAGTTTGGAAACCGACTCCGCCGTTCAGCTTGGGGTCATCAGGAGGCCGTAGCGAGCACTTCGACTAATAGGTCATCTTCTAGCCTTGCACAAACATCGTCATAGCAGATTAACAGCAATAACAGCCATCGTCCGCCTATTGAACAAAATTCGATTATTTTTACTAATATACGGAGTGTCATAAAAAACCGTGACGCACTTAATGCCGTTTTAGAATCATCATTTGCTGATTTAGTTATTCTCACAGAAACGTGGCACTCTGCTAAACTACGTGACAGCGAGATTTTCTCGTGTGGTAAGCATTTCAATGTGTATCGCTATGATAGGGAATTCAGATTCGGTGGAGGTGTGTTAATTGTTGTATCGGAGAATTTGACATCTTTCTGTGTGAACATTTCAACTAATCTTGAGTTTCTTTGTATGCGTGAGTGCAAGCCATAAACGTATAATTTTTGTGTTTGTTATAGACCGCCGAATTATTCTGCTACCTTCCCAAATGAGCTACACGACGTTGTTAATTTGATTTTAACCAGGTTTCCTTACTCTCTCGTCTTTCTCTTGGGAGATTTTAACTATCCTAGTATTGTGTGGACTGGTGTGTGTCCCTCTGTTGCCCCAAGTCCTCAGAATGTCTCGATTTTCTAAATGTGTGCGTTGATTTCAACCTAACTCAGCTTGTCACAAAGCCTACACGTGTTACAACCACAACTTCCAGTTAGCTTGACCTTCTATTAACTTCCTCACCCGATCTTATTTCTGAAATGTCTCATCTTTCTGAGCTCAGCGATCATTGTACGTTACAAATCACTTTAAATTTACCTGTAGTTACTCCCTTGAAAGGAACCAAATTCATTCGAGATTATGAGAAAGCGGATTTTGACGCCATTAACAATGAACTCGTTATTTTTGTGGATGGCTACATCAATCCTTTTCCCAACGATCAGTTTAAGAAAATTGGAAGCTTTTTAAAAATATTGTTAAATCACTCACGGATACATACATTCCGCTTCGATCGATAACGTCCCACACTAATTCTCCTTGGTTCAATGTACCACTCAAGCGGCTTTCCAATAAAAAAAACGTTTACTTAGGGCTGCTAAGTCCTCTAACAAACCGGATCGCAGGTCAGCCTATCACGACGCTCTTGTGGAGTGCAAATCTGCTATTCAAAGCGCTAAACATTTTTTCTTTAATATCACCTTGCCGACATTACTCCTAAACTATTTTGGAACACTGTTAACAGTAAAGACAAGTCGTCTATTTCGCTTTGTGTTGACGGTTGTGCGATCCCCAGTGATGTATGTGCGGAGATCCTGAACAATGTTTTTGCTGACTCATTTTCAAGTTTTGTTAATCCGCCATCTTGCTTACTACAGGAATATAATTTTATACCTATGAACCCCATTGTAATTGACCCCACTGGTATTGTTAAACTAATAGAAAATTTAAAACTCTCTTCTTCAGCTGGTCCTGATAATATTAACTCAAAGTTCTTGAAAAATTCAACAATGTATTGATCTATTATATTTTCTAAACTACTTTCTCAGTCGCTTGAACTTGGCATTTTACATGACGACTGGAAGGTAGCCAGGGTGATTCCATTGCCGCAAAGGAGGTGAAAAGCATTCCTCCCTTAACTATCGTCCAATGTCGCTAACCAGCATACCATGTAAAGTACTTGAGCATATAGTATATTCCAAACTGGTTAATTCCTGGAACCAAGTTGTTGTTTGTTTTTTTTTACATAAGGGCCAACATGGTTTCCGCAAATTTCATTCTTGTGAGACACAGCTTTTGTCATTTACTAACGATTTTCATTCCATCCTTGATTGTGGGTCCCAAGTTGACTGTGTTTTTCTAGATTTTAGCAAGGATTTCGATAAAGTTCCTCACCAGTTGCTTCTATTAAACCATCACAAATTAAATAGTGATCCTAACGTAGTTGCCTGGATAGCCTGTTTTCTAACCAACCGATATCAGTTTGTTACTGCTAGTGAGAACACGTCTCCCTTCACTTCCGTCACATCCTACCTAATTGCGTCTTATCATTAATTAATCTTTTCGCTGAACGACTGTGTAATATAACTAAACCTACTAACGACCCTGATGTTTTAAAGCTCCAGAAAGATACCAATGCTGTTTACCAGTGAACTTTGGAACATGGAACTTAACATTACTAAATGTAAAGTTATGAGAATATCACGTACTAGTCCTAATCTGCCCTTCTACCATCTCAACAACGTCCCTTTGGCCCCTGTTTCTTCTTATAAATATTTGGGCGTTCACATTACTTGTAACCTCTCATGGAAACTGCATGTTGAATATGTCATCAATAACGCTAACCGCATGCTAGGTTACCTGAAATGAATCTTTGCTCTCGCACCGTCAGCCTTAAAATTAACACTGCATAAATTTCTCGTTCGCTCCAAATTAGAGTATGCTTCTTCTATCTGGGACCCCAGTCAGTCTAATCTAATTAATGTTCTGGAAGCGGTCCAAAACCGTTCTGCCAGTTTTATTCTAGGTTCTGGAAGCGGTCCAAAACCGCACTGCCAGTGTAAGCTCCATGAAAATCACCTTGTCCCTGCCTAACCTCTCTCTCCGACGTAAAGTTGCTCGTTTGTGTCTTTTTCACAAGATCTATCATGCTAACCCGTACTTAAATCAACGTCTTTTCATCCCACCGTTCTAAATTTCACCTCGCATCGATCATCACCTCAAAGTTCGAATTTGTAAATGTAATACCAACGCATTTCTACTATCATTCGTCCCTAAAACTTCTTTGGAATGGAATCACCTTCCGACTTCCGTAATTTATATTGTTGATACCCAAATGTTTAAAAATGCTATAAACACTCTTTGCTGTCCTGAGCCACCGTGATACCTTATGTACTCTGCCCTTTTGTTTCTTTTTGTGTGTTATTTTGTTACTTCCACTAGCCCTCTTTAATGCCGATTGGCCTTGAGGGTATTTAAATAAATAAATAAGGTATTGACTGTCCAAAGTGACATGCTGAGAGGTATAGTGTGCCTACACAAAGGGTTGTTCGGCTAAACTTGGGCAAAGGTCACGCACCCAAGGTTGTGGATTGCGAGCACTGCATCACCTTACACTATCAAAGCAGATTTCAAATTGTCTAATGCTGTAAAACATATCCATAACTCAGAAAGTTAAGCGCTTTCTGATCTCTTAACCATCTTTACAGGACACGAAATAATATATGAAAGCTCATGTATTAGTTATGTTGGTACAAAGATATATTATCGCAAGAAGACAAGAGTGGCGTGTACAGTTACACAGACCTGAAAAGGGCACATGCAAGTAGGATATATATACATATAAAGGCTGCGGTGATTGATTGCGATCACACGAATTACATATTTATGACTTTATTACACATATACGCACCTTAATATCAGCTCGAGTTTGTAGTCCCTGAAACTTGGGCGCGTTCTCAGAGTCGGTTAAAATGTACTTGGATGCAGAGTCTGTTACTTGAAATGTCAGCTCATCTGAAGAAATGAAAACCCCAAAAACGTTTATGTGCATGCAATACAAGCATATACTCAGGCTCTCAAATAATGCCGGTAGAAACCAAGAAAGGGAAGAAGGCGAGAGCGGGCAGGGATGCCGTCGGAATGATTAGTAAGTACACGAAAGCTAGCTTCCTTTGTCTCAACTCACTGTTTGAAAGCATTCGACCTTAAACGCCGGCATCCGGCTTTGGGCTTTCGTGTTTAAACGCTTTCGGACACTATTTAGAGACAAAGGCAGCTAACTTTGCGTCTACGCACTAATCATCCCAACCAGAGCTCGGTGTTTTGACGTCCCCATGCTCTTTGAGTTCCTCCTCTCCCTCCCTTTCTAGCCATATTGCCACCACGGGTGTCTTAAGCTGCGTATTCATATCGCAATTTCGTCTATTTTAGAGGGCGGGGCGTATAGATGATAGAAAGAAAGATATACAAGCCTATAATATCGATATAAATATTATACCGACCTTTCTAGAAAATTGCATACGTCAGAGTTTCAACCGAACTAAATACCATTTCAATATTAGCCATTCGCGCGCTTCCGTCTTTGTGTAGTGGGCTGTTGAACGAGTTATGAACATGCGCAGTTGGTAGCTTTTGGGGAGTACTAGACGCGTCACATGCGTCCAGAGGTTCAGCATTTTTCACTTCGCAGATAAGCGCTGGAAAGGTCTACACATACACTACGCATTTTTTTCTTCCTAATCGCACCACAATAGAGATGTGTGATACTGCGGCGAACTGAGGTTCTTCAGCTGAGCCAACGCTTTCTTGATAGCTGCCGTACTACTGAATGTTTTACATCGCATAAGAGAAGCCGAAGTACAAATTCTACCCTAGTTTTGCATAGGCGTTCATCTCGCATTTCCAAAGACTGAACCGAACCTCAACCGAATTCTGCCACAGCACTCGTGTCTAATCTTAGCTCTACAATAGCCTCCTTTATGTGACGTATAAATTTGGTACTATGGCCTTGCTATATTGGAAGCGTTGGCCGAGGATGAGGTCTCACACAATAGCTAAACGGTTCGACATAAAAACACCAATATTTGCGGAACGTAATTCTCTGCGGCAGAAGGTGTGAGAACGTTTCCGAGTTCTGCAATATCTTATTTGTGTTCTCAGCGATTCTTCCCAAAGGTTACGTGTCGAAGTGGTCGCATTTTAGTGCACCGCCGAGACGGCGTTTTGTTTAAAAAATTTGGTTAACGTCGCGGTACGTGTTGAACCTATAGTTTCTTCACCACGGGTGGGGTTTTGTCTTTCTTACGGCGGGTCACTGCCCGTAAGTCTTCCCCCTAACCCAAGGACCAGGGCATCCATGTTCACAAACTTACACAGCCAGCATAGCCCCTAAGTGCACTTGTCAATGGGCAGGCCGTTTCGTACACTAGACGAAGTGCCGCGAACGCAAATCTGGGACGCAGGCCACGACGGCGGAGATCGCAGTTCATGTTCCAGTGGTTGGGGGGGGGGGCTGGATGCATGCGGGAAACTCACCCGGGGTCGTCCCGGTATTCCTGGAATCCGGAACGATCTTTCGCTGCCCTTGTGTTCGCGAGACGTATCTGTGCTGTGTCTGGCAAGTTCTCCTAGCTATTGCTCATACTCCGAGGGACAGTTCTCCCCATGAGGCACGTCCTGGCGATTCTCGCAGGAATCATCGCGTTCAGTTTATTTTCTCCGACCATAAACAAACCAGGGCTCGTGTCTCAATGTTTGGGCTCTAGCCCTGGGACATGTCTTTAGGAGCTGACCTTTTGGCCTCCTGGCGAGGGTGGTTTTGCCCGTCTGATTGGTTGAGAGTGTGTCGGGGCCTGTACCCAATGGGATTTGATCCAGACCATGATGGGATGGGACAGACTTCGGTGCACTGTCATAAACCCCAACTGGACAGAAAATCAGCGAGCTTTAACGGGCCTGAGTGGCCCAGCAGTTCTCTCCCGCGGTTCGCCGCTTTCCCCCCTGTCATGCGCGACAGTCCCTGCTCTGCGGCTTAGCCGCCGTCCTCACTGTGCGCGGAAGGACACTTGGCGCCGAGGCATCCGTTTTTGTAACTGCAACGATTTTGAGAATAAAATGATTTTGCATCTCGTCATTTTTACGTTGTTTATCGTGTCCCAGAAGATAGCGAAAACATCTTGATTAAAAAATGTGCGATTCGGCTGCATAATCGCAACGAAAAAGTCGAGCTTTTTTCCCGTACCCGCAGCCGCGAGTGGCAGCCGAAGGAACTACGGCGAGAAGCTTACGTGACCTCGCTCGGCTCTAAGCTGCAGCATAACGCCCGCTAATGTCAGGAGAGGTAGGGAGAGGAAGCGTCCTCCGAGAGAGCACACGGGAACCTACACAGCACCCCGGATTACGTCACTAGGAGTGCGACAAGGTGTGAAAGTGAAGACTTGGAGTGAGGTGAGGGGTGCCAGAAATGCCAATATTTACCTTTTTCTTCACGCAACAACTAGGACACGCAGGCAAAATCGTTTTTCTGTTCTTTACTTCAGAAGTGTCAGAGGGCAGCTTCCACAAAGTTCTGACCGATGTCCGGAAATCGTTGCACCCCCCCCCCCCGCCCCCCCCCCCCCCGCCCCCCCCCCCCCCCCCGCCCCCCCCCCCCCCATTTAACTACGTAATCCGTGCATTGTTGTACGAAGCAGTAAAGTTTAGTTTTGTTAGCTGTATTCATTACAAATTCGCCTCCAAATCCGTTAACTCTCCGCCGTCGGCCATAACAAGAAGATCTCTTCAACCCCAACCAGCATCCGGATCACATCGTCCATTATCACACCCGGTCCCCGACCACACTCCAAGGTACCAATCGAGGTCCGGGACCAAAACAACCTAATCTCTACTTTACGTATATTATATTTCATACAGCTTGAAGGGTTCCAGGCATGCAGAAGAGTATTTCTGAGGCACGAATTTCTAAGGTACGAACCAAACCCCAAGCCCGAAAAGGTAGCGAAATCCTGGGTGGCAATGGAGTTGACGCATCGGGGTTATGATAACATTAAGTCGCCCGGCTTAGACATTTCGTCAAATCCAATGACGGTACGCAAGAACTACTACGTAGTTACTACTTTATAATGCAACCCTCGCTCCTAGGCGAGGAAGGATTAGGGGTGGGGAGGAGGGGGAGTGTCAGCGCACCGCTTACTCTTCACACCACTCAATCTGCGCGGCGCAACCCCATTGGTCGCGCGCGCTATGACGTCAGACCAACAGCTGCGCTCCTGTGCTGACTCTCGCTCCCATTGCCTCGCTGCTGTGCGACCAACACCAACACGACCAGGCAAGGTCCGCGCAGGATTCTAATATAAAGCTATCGCTTTAACATTTTATGGCCAAACAGAGGGGCCAAACCATTACAGCTAGAGAAAGCGGGGTTTGGCATAGTTTCAACTTTTAAGTATACGTTGCTCACTTTCTCGTCTGCCATGATCAGTTGCTGCGTGTTCGTATGGCTCAACGAGCAATGCGCGTGCGCAGAAACTCGCGTGAGGTGAAGCTTCTGTGCATGCGCCGACAGCGGCGCCACCGCGACTTCGTGACGTCAGAGCCGCGTCTACGGTCACCGACCGCTTAAAGAACGCAGTGCGTGGCAATCAAGTCCCTAGCATCTTATTATGGCTAAACCGCCAATCGAGTTGCGGCCGAGAAAAAACACCGAAGAACGAAAAGCAAGAAGTCATTAAGCCCCGCCCAGCACTTCTTAGGCCGAGACTAAGGTGTCGGCGTCCGGAAGAAGCGGCACTCACCGGGCGTCAGCACGGGTTCGGTCAAGATGGTCGTTGCTCCAGCAAATATGACCCCGAACAAAGCCACGAAATTTTCCAGTGTGTTGCTCAAACAGCAGGTGATGCGGTCACCGCGCCCGATGCCTCGCGCTTGAAATCCGGCGGAGTAGCGTCGCAGCAGGCTCAGCATCTCCGGATACGTGAAGGAATCGGCATGCTGCACCTGGAAGAGACGGTTGCATTTCGCAGACGCTTTAGCGCCGGAGAAAGCGATCCGACTTTCGCAAAATCGTGATAGAACCCTTTTCCGAAATTTAGTCTGGTCACTTTGCTCCATTACATCATCATCTGGGGAGTGGCATTGGTGTCGTACTAATGGAGGCCTAGTGGCTACTGATGATGGAAGAAGTTGAAGATGTTCCGAAGCGGATGATGCGAGGTCTATGCATTCCAGACGTTAGTACGATGCAACGCGGGAATTGAATACAAGAGCTGCGTAAGCGTTCATTTCTAACTCGGGCCAAGTCAACCTGTTAGCGGCACATAATTGGCTTTACAGCCGTTGATGTATTAGATGTTATCACGGCTTCAATGTGGATTGGTGCTTCGTTCTTACCGGTTGCACATTTGTCACCATTTAAACTGAGAGATCCAAAAAGAGTTGTAAAGTAAAAACACACGTTCTCGTCTGCTGTTGACTAGCGGAAGTGATGGTGCCCCGCAAAATACTACAGTGTGCAGGTCGATCACCGCCATTTGTACGATAAGAGGTAAACTGCCCTTCGAGCCACCAGATGACACTGAATTTCAAAAAGGGTCTATTGCTCAATACTAAATGAGTCACATCAAGATGGGCGAAACGTCGTCTTTAATAGCCACTGACAAGGTGAGTCTCAATTGGAGCAAACATATTTGGGGTTGTGCTAAACCAATGAAGGGCATCTGGCACGCCCCAGCGGAGGACCACATGGCGATATTTTGACGTGGAACCAAAATCTCAGTTGCCCGGCGCTTTTTTTGCAACAATTAAGCATCTCCGACAGAACATCGGCCAGGATTTGAACCCAGCACCTGGGGATCCGCAGGCCAGCGCTTTGCCTCCGAACCACCAAGACGGCTAACAAGGTGAGTAATCAACAGTTACTTAATGAATACTCTCTGCGCTTCTTTAGGTGGATTAAAAAGTGGTAAATTGAAATTAACTCCGACAAATCTGTATTTGTGAGACTTAGGAACAAGAAATCTCCCCTGGATTTTAGCTATGGCGTCGATGAGATTGTTTTAAAGAAGGTTAACAAGTTTAAAAGGTCCATGCAACTATATTGGCTGGGAAGGACTCTAGCTTTACTCGAGCTTACGGGCACTAGTGAGGCTTAAGTATACTCGCCCGCAACGCCAGTGACCAAGACGTTTTCTTGCCGCCTGTAATTTCAAGGCTACTAGCGCGCGCTTTCTTTCAGTCTCTCCTTCGCAAAACTTAATGACGAAGTTGGATGGATCGCACTCTTGGCATTGTCAACAATGCGAAACCCGAGATTTTGTCATCAAGCTTTGCGATCCCAGAGGTGGCGATATTGAAATGCAGTTTCTGTGGACTCGAAAACCGCTTCAGCATTCGAGCTGGGCTCGTGACAATCAACGCCGTGGCGTGAATTCTGGTTCGTTCCCACTATCGCTGCGATGACGGGAATAGCTGAACCTTAAAGGGATTGTCCGGTGAAAACCGGAAGTTCTTAAGATTTTGTGATGGTTACCTGGTGGGAGCCTAATGATTAACATAGGCCATTTTTATTCCATTAAACGACACCCCAATTTAGTGTAATCAACGACGGATAATTGAACGAAACTCCATGCCGAATTTCGCAAGTATCAACGGCTGCACTCCCATGCCTGACGTGACGTCACACCAGTCTTGCAATTGTCATATCCTATGCCTCATTCCTTCATGGGAACACAGTGCTCCCGACGCACCGCAGCATTCCATATTACTCGCCACTGTAAATGTCGCGGACAAGTGTCGTGGAGCGTGACAACCGCACAACAAAAATACCCTTTCATTCTAAGAAAAAAAAAATCTAGCGCAGCAGCGAGGGTGAACCACGTCGTACCGCTCACGCGGAGGACAAAATTCGAAGTGCACTTCAGTTCGGCGCGTTCTTTGTCTGATGTTACCTCAGAAACTCCGCTTCCCTGAAGGTGGAAGAGGAAAACGCCGTTTATGCACGCTTGGGTTAAAATACAATTACTCCTCCAGGGAAGCACACAAAATTCGGATTTGTCGTGGAAGATGCTCCTACAGCCATTGACAATGAGGTCTAAATGTTTTCATGAATACGAAATTTGACCGGATAATCCCTTTAACAATGTGTGGAACTCAGCGTGGGCCCTGTGCTTTGACAACTCCAGCGCGTTGCTATAAGACGCTTTCAGCGCGCGCCAAATTGAGCCGCCATAGCCGACTTTTTCTTGTCTTACCGAGATGCCGATCCACTGAGGCGGGCGTTGACGAGTCTCCACAACGGCCTATGCTGGGGAGAAGGACGCAGTAGAATCTAAAATGGCAATGACCTTACCTACTCTGATAATGATGAAGTGGAGCGAACGGAATAAGAGGGAACAAAAACTGAAGGTCGGTTATGGCGGCGCCCATGCACAGCTGCCTGAAAGCGTCTATAATCGGTTCCAGATCACGTGGCCGTTTGTTTTATACTTCGTTTCACTTTACCTGCGAGCGAAGCCAAAGCTAGAAGCGCGAGACCAGCGCTTTTTGCATTTCTCCCCAGCTCGCGCGCTCGAGCAAAGCCTGAACGCACGGAGCTTCCGTGCTCGCGCTTCCAGTTTTGCCTTCGCTCGCACATAAGGTGAAACGAAGTATAGGGTGCGAGATGAGGGGGTGAACCTTGCTTTTCTATAATTTCTTTTTTCTGCGATTGCCATTGCGCGGGGAAAAAAAATTAACGCGTGTCACTTAGGTAATGAACGTCAAATAATATTTCTAAGCCGTATTTTCTGAAATTATAAAACATTTTGCATCGTCCCTTTAATACATGGGCATTTTATTTTTCCCAACCTTTAAAAGCCACTGAATTTCTTTTTAACAGTCTGGTTGGGACACGCGTGTCAAAAAATAATCTTTACGCTAAAAATATTTCTTTTTTTTATAAATATCGACGGCGCGAGACGCAATTTAGTCGGTAGTAACCTCCTTTTCCATTTGTTTTCTCTCTCGGCATTTTGGGCGCATGGAGGAGAGGTGGAGAAGAGTAGTTGACACGTAATGTGCCTACACGAGCATATTTTCTAACATTCTGGTTGTCTGCTCATGCCCCGGGGGGTAGCTGGGAGCCTGGGGGATCTTCAAAGGACTCCCGTTGGGGAAGATGGTTCTGATGGTAATTGTGAGGCCGATGAGAAAAGAGGCAGCGCGGCAGGCTCGATGTGTTGGAGGGGAGTGGGTGTGCCGGACGGGGGTGGTTCTGAGCTCCCCCTAGGGCACGTAGTTCGAGAGAGTTCTCAGAATCCTGACCCTCCTCTCCGCGTCCCCTGTCGGGCGTGCCCGCTCCATTATAGACCTTCATCTGTCCGCTACTGGCAGACATCGTGGCAGCGCCTGGGGATGGCTCTTGGTACCTTGCAACTCTGTCAGCCCGGATCGGGCGGGACGGTCTAAGGCTCTCTTCTCCCGAGAGCGCTGAATTCGATATTATAGATCAATCGAGGGGTGATCGCCCCAATTCTTCGTTGTCTTAATGTGTGGTTGATTTGAATTCTTATTTCCTAGGGTGTTTTTTTTCTGTATTTGTCGCTTTGGTTACCAGTACTGTACGCCGCTGTATATCCACTTCTCTAATAAGCTCAAAAGAGATGGCAGTATGTGCAAACAAGTAACTAAGTAAAACGGCAGGGAGGAGCGTTAGTTGTCCCACCTCCAGCGCGAGCTTCATAGTTTCGACACGCTTCGGGGTCTTGTGAGCTTGGAGCGCGCAAACGCTGCCAAGGCATGACAAAAGACAACGAGCGTGCGCTGGAGGATTGGGGTTCGAAAGACTCGCCGTGTCGTTCTCACTCTGTCAGAGACTATGAAGCTGCAGTCTTGTGACGGTCTATACACATACGAGGAATTGTTCAAAAGTCCGGCCACTCGGGCACATTAAGTTGCCAGAGGGCTTGGAAACATATTTTTCCCTACTTCAATTATTTTGAACCAACGTAATGGCAAATTCCACTGAGCGTTTTGTAGCGCGCCGGGAATGGAGCACACGATCCGAACGGGGTCGCGCTGCCTACGAATCCCCAGTGGAACACGACCACTGCTCCGGGATCGGCGGATGCCTTCACGTCATTCACCTTCCCGGGAATCCCCTTTCCGCGGCCGCCGCGGTCGCTTCGAAGACTTTTTCGTAATCGTGGCGATAACACGTGTTCGACGCACGAGCGGCAGGAATGGCTCAGGAGCTTCTAGCAAAGACTGCCGGAATGCCCGTAGCGCGGCTAAACCTTCTCTTCTCCTTCCTGGAAAACGAACCAGCTGTCGAGCCAAGGGGTAAGCAAGCGGCCATTACGAATTCTTCTGAAGCGAGATGGGCGAGATCAGGCGAGATGCCCCGCGAGAAAGGAAGTCACGTGTGTGCGCCGAGGCCTGGCCCGGCTGGCTTCCGGTTGAATCCGCCGAAATCGTCGTAGCGACTTTTCCCGAATCCAGATCGAGATCTGGGGCGGGAACTAATCCAAAACGACCAGTTGAACACGTCCGTCTCGATCCCGACCGCCCAGTGAAATAGGCTCGCTCCAGAAAAGTCGATCCCGGCGCGCTCCAAAACGACCAGTGGAATTCGCCATTAGTTTGTTTGTTTTAGAGCGCAGATCTTAGGCGTCCGTTTCCGGCTTGAACGGGGCGTGACCGCGCGTTACATTATGGGAAAATTTTCCCGCTAAATTTCGTGGGAAATTTTTCGGCTAAATTTAGCGGGGAAATTTAGCAGCTAAATCTAGCGGAGAATTTTTCCGCCTAAATTTAGAGGGAAAATATTTCCGCTAAAATTAGCAGAAAAGCTTTCCGCTAAAATTAGCGGAAAATTTTTCCGCTTTATTTAGCGGAAAGTTATCCCCGCTAAAATTAGCGGGAAAATTTTCCCGCTAAATAGAAGGGGAGCATGATAGGAGGAAGGGAGGGTACGGAGGGGCATACCCTCCCCTCCGTACGTTCCCCTCTCCCACAGGAAGTTATGGAGGAGACAAGATAAAAAAGAGTACTTGCGGCGTGACTAAAGAAACCGGCCTTCCCGAAGAAGCTTGTGGGGTCGGTTATTTTTAGAGCGCAGCTCTTAGGTGCCTGTTTCCGACTTGAGCTGCGTCGGCGTCGCCGTCGGCGTCGGCGTAACCGCGCGGTGCATTTTGGGACGCGTGACGTCACTGATGACGTCATCGGCATTGGCATCGTCACTGATGACGAAATCAGTGACGTCACTGATGGCGTCATCGGCATCGTCATCGTCATCGTCACGTGACCACCCCCCCCCCCCCCGAGGTCATTGACCGACCCCCCCCGTACCCTTACCTCCTCCTCCTCCTCAAGAGCTGCGCTCTAATTCGGCGTTACAGGGAGTTGTAAACGGCTTTCACTTTTTTCTTTTTTTTTCAAGTTCCGGTCTTCTGTAATGCCTGCAGAATGCTTCGAGAAATTTAAATTGGTATGAGCGATGATGCCCCAACCCTCTCGATGATTTCCAGGTGGTTCAATGGTTTTCGGTTTTCGGCCGGAGAGTTTTCTGAGAAGGATGCCTTCCGCGAAGGGCGCCCTGAAGCGGCAACCCACGATGAAAATGTGCCGGTTGTAAAGGCGGCGGTTGGGGAAGATGGTAAGGTTTAAAAAATGCACACAAAACTCGTTTACCGTAAAAAATCGGCCAAATGGATCCGTTACCAGCTGACACCAGGGCATAAGGCATCCCTTGTGACCATTTGCCGCCAGTGCCTCCACATTTTTAAGGAAGTCAAGTCTGCTGCTTTAAAATTTCAATTTGGCTTTAAAAATTTAAGTTTTAATTCATGGTGTGGTCGAAAATGGAGCGAGGCCACCGGAGATTTCGCCGCATCAGATCAGCTTGAAAAACAATGTTTTGCCTTCTTTTTTTTTTTTAGTGCAAGGGAGTTGTGGATTCTGACTCACTTGAGGAGAGGCGAACTGTGAAGTCTGAATGGTACACGGAAGTGTGGCTGGCAAAAGTTTTCGAAAAACTACTCGGAGGCCATTCCAAGAAAGAACTGCGTCGTCACACGTCTAGCATGCAGATAGCTGAACCTCATCGCTGATTCTGGAACTGACTTGCTGACTCCACCCACCTATTCCCCACAACTCGGTGGGTCGTAATCAGTTATACCCCAAAATGAATGAACACCTCTGTGAAAAAAAGGTTTGAGATAAGAGAAGACCCCATTTTAGCAGATAAGGAGAAACTTTCTCCTGTAACCGGATGACTTCGACCGTTGAATCCATCGAATAAAAAATACCCCGAGGTAGCTGGTGACTATGTTGAAAAAAGCTTAAAACAGCCCTTTTGTGTATGATATGAAGAATAAAACGTTTCTTTGCATTTTCAGAGCAGCTGCGGCATAAAAAGGTTTTTGTGATCGGAATTTTGAAAAAAAAAAAAAAAAACGCCATGTACTTCGTTTCACTTATACGTCACAGCGCAGATGACCTTTCTAATTGATTGGCCCAATAAAGCAGCACGGAACATGCACCGTCATGGCGTTGATCGGCTTTACATGTCTTAAGAATGGCATGCTAATCAAACAAAGGCCCAGCGGTGCACCATGGCCTTGTGTGTGTGCTTTTTTGTTTCGTAATCGCGCGCCTTACGTACGTGCGTGCGTGTTCTGGTTTTTGTGGTAAAACACAACATTTGTACTTAATTTGTTACATAACGGCATTCAACATAACGTTACAAAACTTATTTGTTACAAAGTGTCGTCTCCGTGTTGAGTTGCGTAGCGTCGTAAGTTGAATTTGATACCTCCAAAAACAGGGCCCTAAGTTCAAGTATTCCTGTGCATGTGGAGAGCTAATTACCCCCGTTAGTGATACAGTAGTGATACACGACCGTTGTTGCGTAGCGTCGTAAGTTGCGTAGCGTCGTAAGATACACGAGTTGCGTAGCGTCGTAAGTTGAATTTGATACCTCCAAAAACAGGGCCCTAAGTGCAAGTATTTTCGTGCATGTGGAGAGCTAATTACCCCCGTTAGTGATACAGTAGTGATACACGACGCAGTAGTGATACACGACCGCACCGGCGTGCGGTCGTGTATCACTACTGCGTGGTGCACGTTAAAGACCCCAGGCTAGCGGTTGTACTGCACTGGCTAAATTCCTCATCTACAGCTGGGAGAATCGTCGCCATTTGAGGCAGACTAAGGTTTAGGCTGTATAACATACACACAACCCAATTTTTTTATTTAAATCATAAATGACAAATAAGAATCGGTAACAGCACGGATGCTAATTATGCAAATATTGCTTGGATATGGGCTAGTTGATTATACAATGTGATGGTTTGCTGCGCTGCGTAGCATCAAGAAAAAAGCACTTGATAAGGATTTAAACTAAAGCAGAGAATAGACGAAAAACAACATACAGGAATGGCGCAGACTACACTTGTTTTCACCTCAAGAAAAAAGTACGTTTTGCGTATTGTTCATACGCCGGGCGAAGTAGTTCTTACAAGATTTGGTTGTCGGAGGAAGAAGCGATTCTTTTGGCGTTTGAAACGTATACGTCTCGATTAGATAACATATATCTAATCTAAAATCCACCTACATATATATTAATTCTCCTCGTAAAAGGGAAAATTAGTAATGCTCCACGAGGAGCCGGACTTTTTTTACTTCGGTTCTTGAGGTGAAAACAGGTATTAGCCCCGTGCGCGACCGAAAGCGTCGCTGTGGTCGGCCTTCCACGATTGGCCGAACACTGACTATGACGTCGGAAAGGGGATTTTCATCGACGAAAATAAGAGGAATGAAAGAACTTTAATTTTGACGGTGTTGGCAGTGTTCCTTTGAGAGCGCAATGATTTCAAGCTTCCACCATGCTAATAACAAACACCATCGAACTTGTTGTTTGCAAGGTAATGACGTCACAAAGGGGAACCACAGGAGGGCGCCACCAAACCTTCTCGCCGCTAATAACAACTGTGTAATTTCTTTCTCATCTTTCTCCCCCCACACCGCCAAACAGCCACAATATGTTTTTCAAAATAGAGGGGGGGATCGGTGGCCGAGTGGGAGTTGCGCGTTTGATTCCACATGCCGCGTGCCGCCCTCGCCGCTATTCGCCGAGCTCCGATCACGTGAGGAGCCGTATCAAGTGTCGTGCAGCAAAGTAGACGTTGCACGCGCCCCGGCGTACGTTCCCAGGCTTTTGAGCCCGCCGCGCGCCTCGAACGCGCGGCGCTGCTATTCGCCGAATTCAGTCACGTGAGGAGCTGGATCCACATGCCATGCGTGAACGCGCAACTCTGGCTCCCGTAGGGAGCCTATACAGGAACTCTAGCGCACACCAGCTCGGAGCACATGGAGCGAAAGCTCGCGCTGCAGAACCCAGGGATCCTGGGTTCAATCCCCACCCCTGCCCGTGTCGATCTGGATGAGCATCGTACCGTCGTGGGGTCGTGCATCACTACTGCGTGGTGCACGTTAAAGACCCCAGGCTAGCGGTCGTACTGCACTGGTTAAATTACTTATCTACAGTGGGCAACAATGTCGCTGTGTTCTGGCATGTTCTCCTGCTGTATAAACAACTAACGACGAATTTGTTTGTCAAAATACGGTATGGAGGGAGAAAGATGAGAAAGAAATTACACAGTTGTTAGTCTGCGCCATTCATGTACATTGCTTTTCTTCTATCCTCTGTTTTAGTTTAAATTTTATCAAGTGCGTTTTTCTTGCATCTACGCAGCGCAGCAAACCATCAAAATAATTGTAAAAGCCTGTAGGTAATGATAAATTCCGTTCCTGGTTGCAGATTGCCGTAAAAACTAACATGTTTGTTTCTAGGATTCATTTTGTAGAATTTGCTGGTAGGATTCACGACGACGACGACGGTTCATTCACGGCTCCATCACCTCAAGCCCGCTTCGCCCCGCAGTTCATCGCACAGCCACCTTACCACGTATTTCGAGAGGCGATAGTGTTGTTGAAAATCAATGTCGTCCATGTCAAACAGATTGGCTTGGCTTGGCGTAAATACCTACGCCGACGGCGAAACACGAACAAAAACGCTGCCATTTTGAACGCTCCTCCCTCATCTCGCGCCCAACTCGCCCAAACTCGCCTAGGTCGGAGCCGGCAAGCTTTTCCTTTCCTCGGCGTCTTTTGCCACGTCACAATGATGTCACAGCATCTCGCCGCGAGTTCTGAATATGCCACTCTCTGACCGCCTCAAACCCTCCGTTCTGACGTCACGATCTAGGGAGTGACGGCGCGTGTCGTCATGCACGGCGCCGACCAATCGCGGCGGGTGGCGAGTTCGGCGGAGAACTCGCCTCGATCTCTCCGTGCCCTGAAGTCACGATTTGAAACGTCCCATAATGCAACGCGCGGTTGCCGACGGCGACGGCGACGCCGCTCAGGCCGGAAACGGGCGGCTAAAAGCTGCGCTATAAAAAAATAAAAAAATTAAAGCTGCTTTAAACTGCCTGTAACACCGAATTAGAGCACAGCTCTTGAAGAGGAGGATGGAAGGGTACTGAGGGGAGGATATACCCCTCCTCCCTCCTCCTCACCTCCTCATCCTGCCTGCTACTCCTCCCTCCGAGCGGCGTCGGCGTAACCGTGAGGTCACCTGACCCTCGTGACCTCACGGGGGTCACGTGACGTCACCGGGGTCACGTGACATCACCGGGGTCACGTGACGTTACCAAGGTCACGTGACTTCACGTGACGTCACCTGGATCGCATGACCTCACCGGGGTGACGTGTCGTCACCGGGGTCACGTGACGTCACCGGGGTCACGTGACGTCACCGGGGTCACGTGACGTCACCGGGGTCACGTGACCTCACGGTTATGGCAACGTTATTAGATTAACTCAGTTACGGAACTGTTCATAGACGCTGCATGCACGAACAGTACCCCCCCCCTCCTTCACCACGACTCGCCCAGATTCGCTCGACGCGCCGCCGGACGGCTGCTTTGGTAACTGAATCGGGATACGTTCGTTTCAACGTCACTCGAAACGTAAAAACCAACGAAAAAAACTCTTTTTGTAGCAACTTTTATTGGAGATTAGTAGAAAATGGGGGCGGGTGATGTTTTCTAAAATTTTTAGTTTTCAAGGTTTTGCAGCACAATTAATATTGTTTTTATACAACCATGCCTCAGCGCGGATATTAGGTAGCGCGTCCCGACCTAGGCGCATTTTAACTGTGGGGGTATTTCGCGGCGCGTCCGCAAGGGAGACGGGGGTGGAACCCCTGTAACCCGATTGAAGCCAAAAATAGATGTCACGTGCAGTTCCTCGAGTGACCACTGCGGGAGAAATGGCGGCGTCGTGATCGCCATGTGGCGCTTCAGCTGTGCTCTTTAGAATGCACAGTTATGAAACGAAAATATAGATGGCGCTTCGAACGACTCTAGGCGGATTGAGGTGAGTGAGGGGGGGGTACCCCCCCTCCGCGGGAGTTCCACAACTGAGGTAATCTAGTAACGTTGGGTTATGGCGACGGCGACGCCGGCGCCGCTCAAGCCGGAAACGGACGCCGAAGAGCTGCGCTCTCAAAGTTCCACTCTATTAGCCCCGTGCGCGACCGAAAGCGTCGCTGTGGTCGGCCTTCCACGATTGGCCGAACGCTGACTATGACGTCGGAAAGGGGATTTTCATCGACGGAATTAAGAGGAATGAAAGAACTTTAATTTTGACGGTGTTGGCAGTGTTCCTTTAAGAGCGCAATGATTTCAAGCTTCCACCATGCTAATAACAAACACCATCTAACTTGTTGTTTGCAAGGTAATGACGTCACAAAGGGGAACCACAGGAGGGCGCCACCAAAACTTCTCGCCGCTATATGACCTTTCCAAAAAAGAGCGTGTGGCCAGTGCCATCTTGAGTGTTCGTGCGTATGGCGCGTGCTTTCCTCGCTTTCCGAAGCGACGAACACGCACGTGCTGGGCTGTGAAGATCGCACGCTGGACTGTGATTTTGTAAACATTGGAAAGGTCTATACTCCGTTTCACCTTATGTTGTACCGCAGAGAAGGCTAGAAGCACGAGCTCATAGCGTTAAGATCTGCACTTGACGCACGAGAGCTTGTGCCGCCGAGATGTGCCCTAGAGCAAGGAGCTCGCGGTTGTAGCCTTTCCTGCGGTACATCATAAGGTGAAACTAGGTGAAACAGAGCATATGCACTTCGTATTTAGCTGAAAAAAAAAAAAAATCAATGCCATCTTTAGTAATGGTTGCGACCCCTCCGTTCCTTGAAAAACGGTCTTTATGTACGATTTTTATAGGACTCTGGAACAACCTCAGTGTCAGATTTACTATCTGTGAGCCACGTTTCTGTAACTATTATTACATCGGGGCCATAACTGAGAATTATATCTTCGAATTAAACCGTTATCTCTACAATGCTTCCAGTGTTTAGGGAAATTAATCTAAGTGAATTGTTAGTTACAACGCAGCGATTATAGATGGGAGCAGTTGACGGAAACCGGTTTTGGACTGTGGTACTAAGTGGGCAATAAACCACATTCCCAACTGATTACAAGACGTTTCATGGTGGTAAAAAAAAATGCTTCGAAACTCGTTCACTGAGTAGCACGAAGAAAAGCTCGACTCTGTTTAAGACAACCCGCGCGACATGAAAGTCTGTACCATTTGTACAGACTTCCACGTCACACCACTGTAGAGCGGGCGGAAATTTGAATGTTGGTTTCGGCATCATCTTTATTTACGGTTTCTTCAATAACTATTTTGAATTTAAAAACATTAAACAGCATACCATCAAGTTCGGGTATTCAGAAAATGCAACATGTTTGGGTAGCTGGAAAAACGGCCCGAGTACCCCCTACAAAAACATTGACACCATAAAAAAAAAAAAAAAAAAGAATTAGGCGATTTATTATGGCGTCAGAAGACTACCCAAACAATATTTTGGTACAGCGTCACGTATATTTTAATAAAGACAAAAACTCAACTGCTCAAAACCGAAACCGAAACTGGACTGGGGAGGAAGAAGTAGTGTAGAGGAGGAGAGAGTTGGGACGGAAGTTACCTGACCACACCCGACCGAGTTTTCTTCTTATTGTTTTTCCTTCGTTTTTCCGGCCATGCAAGGCAGACAAAAAATTCGCGCATCGCGCGAGAAACGCCATAGTAAAGCACGAAGTGCTTGACACTTGCGCGTGTTTTAAGCTTCTACCAATTCGTGTTCGTAAGACGGGCGATGTCTTTAGCCAGGAAAAGGGACGACGACTCGGCGACGTCTTCGTGCGAATCAGCTCGGCGGTAGGGCGTGTCATACGAAATAATTCCTAACTCTTCTGATCTGTCACAAATTTCTCTTTCGAAGCAAGGCAGATTCACCGTTACCGCGAACAGCAGTTCTGAAGTAGAGGTCCCACGACCGTCGTCCACCGCAATCGCTTAGTCCGCTTCGTTCATCCCTCCAGCCCGGAACTCCCGCGGTACGACGCCATGTTGAGAAATACACAGAGAATGCACAGAGTGTTTCGAATCCTCTGCGCCTGTTCAGCGTGGGGCCCCTATCGCCCTTATTTGCTTGGGGTCAGGTTGGGCTGGCAAACATGGCGGCGCCCTTTCCGCTCGCTTCCGAGCTAATTCTTCATGGTCGCTGCAGTATTAGCCACTTTAATTGCCAATGAATGGTGCAACCGGCTTTCACTTGGCTGTATCTCGCTCAAGTCACAAAGAATGAGTGGTTGGTTCGCCTCAATTTAAAGATGGTCCCTAATTTTGGCAGTTCCTAAGCCTAAAGAGACGCGGTAACCGTTGACATGGCGGCGTATCGCTACTCCGTGGCTCAAAATGGATTTCGTTCGTGGCACGATACCTGCAGCTTAAAAACAAGTATTTCAAGGCTTCAAAGTCGCTCCAGCTCAGACCTAAATAGAGCAGCTGCTCGCAGAGTATGCTCGCTCGCGTTCGTCTCAGTTTGGCATAGTTGAAGGTCTAAATCTTTGGCGACAGACGGTCAAAGCGCACACGAATGCCCAAAAAATTCGAGAACGAGCGCCAAGTTAAAGCGCTACGGATTGGATTGTTTTGGGCTAAATACAACCAACAAGATTTATGCTCATTTTAGATTGTCTCTTGTTTTAGCCGGCTTGGTTGGGATTTACCTTAACTATTATTTGTAAACAAAAAGTAATCGCTAAGCGCATATGTTTTACGTTTATTAATATTTTTCTTTTTTGATTATTACGCTCGTTAGCCGCATTGGCGCTGCAAGCGGGAAACGTAAGCGCGCCGTGCTGCGTTGCGAAACCCTTATTCTAAAAGCCGTCGACAACAAACTTGTTGCGTTTGTGTCCCCCAATTTCTTAGGGGAACCCAAACGTTGGGGCCCCCTATTCGAAAACTCTCTTATATGTTTAGCAATCGCGTTCTACTCTTAAAGGCAAAGCTTCAGCGTCCTCCTGTAATTTCTTTCATAAAGTCTATTACCCTATTCCTCAGCCCAAATCACAACTAGTAATCCCCCTTACCTTGTTTCAGCACGCCTTGATCTTCGTCACAAAATCGGTGTCCCATTTTTCCACTCTAGCGTTTATTATGACTCTTTTAGTCCAAAGACTGGAACCGCTTAGCCGAATCGCTTACATCGATTAATGACCACGCACTTTTTAGTGCACAGCTCTTAGGCGCCTGTTTCCGGTTTGAGCAGCGTCGGCGTCGGGGTCGCCGTCGGCGTAACCGCGCATTGCATTATGGGACGTTTCTCCTAATGACGTCACACGTGACGTCAGGTGTGACTTCACGAGGGTAAATATTTCCCGCTTTTTCCGCTTTTGGTGGGAAATGTTTCCGCTAAATTTAGCTTTCTTCTGCTAAATTTAGCCACGGCCGACGCCACTGTCCGACGTCATCAATCGAGTACGACAAAACTACATCGGCACGACGCTCGTCTTTGCGCGTTTGCAATTAACGGCTCAACCAGTCGGGCACAGTAAATCCGCAATAATCCTGCGCCACTTTTTTTTTTTTTCTTTTTGCGCATGATTATTATTGCTGGTAATAGCGAGAGTCGTGAGGACGTACGTTTGATGCTACTTGATCGGCTACGTCGAATCGCATGTTGGCTGCGGTCGAACTTACCGCGAAACGGAGTAGCCTCTCCGACGCTTATCGCCCAGGCGAAAATTGCCGAGTCACTGGGCTCTGTATGCACGCGCGGCGTCTATTTCCCGGAAGAGAGCCATTGCGCATGCTCGGAACGCCTTCTCCAGCCCAGTAGAGATGAAGATGGCAAGAATATAGAATGTCGATCGCCAGCATTTGCTCCTCGTGTTCTTTCTTTTTCTTTTTCATTAACTGTTTTCTGGAGCGAAGCCGGCGTTGTCTGTAACCGTTTGTAGCAAAATAACGGCACCTAAATTCCCATTCCCGATAAAACCCAAAGAAAAGCACAGCAACGCAATGCTTCGTCACGGAAGCCGTCGTGAAGCCGGCAGGATTTGCCGAGCCTGCGCCCTGGGTTAGCGTGATGTCATTGCCGCAGCGCCGTGTGCGATAGGAAGACGAGGCGCGCTGCTTGTAGGAATGCGCTGTGTGTAGGAATGATTTTGCATTCCTACGCGTAAGCGGTCTGGAGTGTTTCTGCCGAATTTTCTATCACTCGATGTTTTCGAGGTAAAAGGCGCCGCATCAAGCATAGAGACTGCCACATAAACCAGCTTTGAGGAGTAAGTAACGACCGATGCTGGTTGTATGGGTCAATTCAGCAGTGTGAGACCAATTGCGAGTTCGGATTGACCGAGTCTGACTAGCGGAAAACGGCACTTTCGACGGGAAACACCGGCTTTTAGTATAAATATATTTTTGCTCCCATCTTTGTCTTTCCAGCGACACGAAGGCGGTCGGCCCAAGAAATTTGGCGCTCTGGGAGGGAATCAAATGATCAGAGAAAACCAGGCATACTGACCAGAGCAGCTTTGTCACCGAAGCGAAGGAGACTCTGCTCGACGACGGCGTACAAGGAGCACATCGGAATCTCTATCTCGGGGTAAGGCGAATACACGATGCCGTCTTTTATTTCCGCCTTTAGGCCGTCCTAAAAGATAAAAAAAAAAGAAAGGACGAATTGGTGAGAGTTCAGCAAAGACGAAAATCAATCGGGCTACGAATTTATTAACATTCACCTTTAGAAGCGCTACAACCGTAGATTTTTAAGTTATCCGCATGAAGGGACCGCAGGGTCATCTTCCTGCTTTCATACCCCGGAGTAACTGACTATACCGTTATCTGTCACGCGTTAAATAGGCGGAGAACATAGTTGGTAATTATTGTGAATTTGCATCTAACTCTATTCTACGTCTTCAGGCTTAGCGCGCACTACGTTTTTTTTTTTTGTTTTTTTTTTTTACCTATTCAGACGAGAAGTGATGGTGTCTGACAGCTTTACAAACGCGAGGCGTGTGTTATCCACGCTTCGTGATTGTTTCTTGACGTCCTTATCGGCTCAATACTATTGCTGCATAACCGGTAAAAAAGCCCAAGATAAAAAAAAGCTAGAGTTGAATTACAGGTCCTAAGGCTAATTTGTCGTATGTTGTTTCCTCAATTATTTTTAAATCCCGCTTACGTTTAAATCTAAAGAGTATTTGCAGGAGGTCAATCACTTAAAGTGATCCGAACATGTTAATCATGCATCTGTGCGTATGTTCAGGAGATATTCGTGTCTTGTAAACTAAAATTCATACGTTTGCTTTTGTTGCGCCTTATACTTATGAAACCGCCATTGAGGTTAGCAGAACACGCTTTTCATCATTTTTTGTGTTGTTTTTTTGCCAAATCACAACGTTGCATTTTTCTTTTTTTTTTCTTCTTAAGCATTTGGTGAACACACTTCTGTTGCTGCAAAATAGAATTGTAATGTCCTACAAAAAAACTTATTATATACCAATTTGTTTTGCCCAGATTATGCTATAAATATCCGCCAGGATAAAAGCATTATGTTTGTACACGTAATTATACTTCGTACCAACTTAAGTCCAGACGCAGCCGACGCTACGAGTTGAGGGGACCACGCAGACAGCGTCAAAAGAGCACCATCATGGTGTTCGTTGTGTCTCTGGACGTGTTCTATCATCGCTGAACCAATCCTAAGCAGAAAAGGCCCAGTGACTTGCGCTTTTCACGCTGCTATATTGGTGCCATTAGCTCGTAGCGTGGGCTGCGTCTGTACTTAAGCTGAAACCAAGTATAAAACGATATGAAGTAAAGTTCTGCCATGGTCTGAAATCATCAGCACCCAAATGAAAGCAGTTTCAGTCTAAGCGTCTCACCGAACGTGTCCCAGTTTTCTTCTCCAGCCATGGTTGCAAAAGTCTGTTGATGGACCTCTCGGCCGCGGTGCGAGTAGACATCATAACGCGAAGAAGGTTGTAAGCGTCTGAAACAGGAAATGAAATGCCCTAATCAGCTTATTTCAATGTTTTAATTTTCGAAGGTGTAAACTACGCGACTATTGTTAGCGCGAACACGGCACCTTTCCGCAGTTTACTCGGACAGAGTATTGATAGGCACCCAGCTTTAGAAAACTTAGGTTACTGTCCTAAACAAAAACTTTCCGCAACACTAGCAGTTTTTTTATGACAGCCATTTATTTTTAAGATAAAACAAGTTCAGTTTTGTATAAAGATCAGTTTTGCATAGAAGTGCTGTGTACGAGGGGCGTTCATAAAGTTCGTATAATCAGCACAAAAAAAAAAAAAATAAAGGAAACTGAACAAAACAGGCATCAACATGAGCGCGCGTCCCTCTAGTTTCCGCAGAGTATAAACATCGCATGCTACAGTAGCTTTGGAACGCCACTAGGGAGACAAAACAAAAATGGCACCGCCCGTCGGTGCCAAGCACATGCAATGATCCATTTTTTTTTTCATTTGAAGGGAAGCAATGCCAAGGATATTCATTCCAATCTGGGAACGTTGTTCGGGGACAACGTCCAGTTTACGACACTTTCGGTTAAATGGCACAGACGCTTCTAGTGTGGCCAAATAAGAGGAAAGCATTTCAAGGACGGCGACCAAGTGATTGCTGAAGTGGAGCGATTCCTGAACACTCAAGGCGAGGAGTTCCATAACAATGGTCTCCGGCACGTGGTGCATCGCTGGAAAAAGTGGGTAACTTTTGGTGGCGAACATGTAGGAAAAGTCTCAACTCCTACTCGAGTTTGATTGCTGAATCTCTATTCCTTCGTAACAATAATACGAACTTTATGAACGCCCCTCGTAAGTATATTGATTGACACTATACTTGACATCATGGCGATAGGCCAGCCTTCGGAGCGGAATGCAGGACAAGCGAAAATTGTTGCATGCAATCTTCAAGAGACCAGGGTCGCTAAACTCGTCAGACACAACTTTCTTCGTGTTATGACATAGCGGGGGGAGGAGCTTAAAGATTGCAGCGAAGTTTTCTTTTCTCACAAACCCGCAGATCCGTATATCTTCGTGTCGTTTTTCATTGAAGGGGCGAAAAATCCCTACTACTCCCTAGGCGCCGAGCTATAGAGCAGCACGAGAAAGCACGCGGAGACCAACGTGGTTCGTATACGTATAATGTCACGATGAAGATTATCAGCGGCGACCTTGATGGTCTCTAAAAAGCACAGCGGAGGCTTGGGTAACTGCATTCTAAAATCAACACCGTCAAAGTTGATAGTCTGATATCGTTCTTATTTCCGCCGATAAAGCAGAATTTACTAAAAAACGTCCCTGTCGTCCCTTTTATTTACCTCGGCCCTTTGAATCAGAGTATAGCCCGACGTGGCTAGGTCACAACCAGCCGAGTAGCATTGTCCACCTTTCGACGGATTTCGCTTCCGGGCAGTTGTCCCCAATCAGCGCAAGATAAAATTTTTTTATGATAGACTTTCAAAGATTAGCCAAACTGGGATTAATTTTGCGTTCATCCACTGTAATAAGAGTAATGTCAGTTTGTCAATATTGACGGTGATGTTTCGAGAACACGAGGGCACCAAGCTTTCATCGTACAAAACCAAACTTTTCACCGTTGACTCGAACACGCACCATCAAATTTGTCGTTCACAACTGATCATCCTGATCCTGATGTCAAAGTTATGAACTATAAAAGCACATCACTGAACGAGCTTGCACACAACGAGCCCTGGCACGAGCCTCTCGATTGGAAGCCTGTCATGGCCGCTCGTAAATTCATCGAACGCGCCCCGCTTTAATTCCAGAATTTCTAGAACCATAACTTCGAAAATTGCACGCTGTGCTGTTCCTCGTCATCGCTCAGTTGGAACGCCTCTAAGCAGGGTTGTCGAAACAGAAGAACGGGGAGGGGGGCGATTAACCCCCCCACCCCCCCAAAGTGGCGTCGAAAAAGGGGGCGCAAAGGGCATAAGGGGGGGGGGGGGGGGGTATCGCCCCAGCCCCGGACTATTGCATTTCAGAGAGTTATAATAAAAAAAGACAGATGTTTACAGTTCTCTGTAATGTCGAATTAAAGTGCAGCTCTTGAGGAGGAGGAGGGGAGGGTATGCCCCTCCGCCCCGCTCCCCCTTCTCCTATCCTGCTCCCCTCTCATTTAGCGGGGAAACCTAATTGGTGTTAAGGTCACGTGACGTCAATTTCCCCACTAAATTTAGTGAAAAAACGTCCCATAATGCAACGCGCGCGCGGTTACGCCGACGGCGACGCCGCTAAGCTGGAAACGGGTGCATAAGAGTTGCGCTCTAAAAATTCGGGGGAAGGGATATCTCCCTTCTTCACTACTATCACCCCACCCCCCTCTCTCCCTCCCGAACAATTTCTACGGCCCTTCCTGACCCCCTTTTGAGTGTGTGTTTGTGTTGGTTATACCTTTCTTTTCCCCTTTCCACAGCTTTTTCTCGCCATCCCCCCTCACCTCTCAGTCATTACCGACGTCTATATACATAACGCCTGTGGGTGACATCGGTGACGTTTTTGACAGTGGCGAAAGATGAGCTCTAAAACCGCATACACTGCGCACGGCTTCACAATATCACAAAGTTCAATCTTCGCCTCGATTCCGAAGCGAAGATTTTGGCCTCAAATAACTTCTTGACAAATTTGTGAAACGTCACTTTGTCGTCAGCAATAACTTCCACAAATGACGATCTTGCGACGCCAAAGTTCAGAGTATTTACCGCCCGCCTAGGTACAATCTACGTTTCATTGACTCTATCGCGGCGTAGGGATGTAGGGACACGCGGGCGCGACGTCATCAGTGCAGCCGTTCAATCGGCTGGCCCCACGGTGTTGCTCGCGCGCGCTCCGATGAAGCTCGCTACAACTTTGTGCATTCTCGCTGGAATTTGAGCACCGAGAGAGCTTGGATGATTGACATCTCGTCCCGCGTGACGCCAACGTCGCGAGAGTCCAATCAGCACGCTCTGCGAACTTCGTGCCCAACTTTGTGTTTGACGAGTTTAGTACTTCCAGGACTAAAATATTGTTGTGCGATTAATACGAGCCTGTGGTTTGTTCCTTAACCAAAGATATTGAACAATTTTTTCATGTTTCCAAATTTGTGCGATTTCAGCATAGTTGTTCGTGCATGTGTTTCCGCCAACGAGGTAAAGGGGCTTTGAGTGATAAACCGGGGTTCCAGTCTGCACTCGGATGTGACCCCTCAGGTCGCTGCGATTGTAAGCAAATGTGACTACTCGTCACGTGACCAAACCAAATACGTGACGTCAAAGGAAAGATGGCAGCATCGAGGCAGCGGCTGGCCTCAGCTGGGCCGGAACATTGGCCGGAGCTTGTCGAATGCATTGTTAGTTGTCGTTGGTCTCGGCGAGTTGATTTCAGATCCGGGAGCCGTCACATGAAGCCGATCGAAAGCGACTTCAGAGTTCAGCGTGGTCTCTCACGTAGGTATAACATCGAAATACGGAGGAACGGTGTGCATTTCGCTAGTGATCGACGGGAATGTTGCCACGAAAGAGACAATCGGCCCTACGTTGTTCGGACCTATGTTTGATTTGGATGTTGCTAGGATACATTTTAACGCGAGAGTTTTGCGCTTTCATTAACCATCGGAATCTATGAAGTCTGCAGTGAAGCATGTGCAATGTATTTGGGTATGCCGTTTAGCTACGAAATAGCGTGAGTCGTGCTTAACAATGTGTAATCGTGCTACCGCTTCGTTCAAATGACCGAATGCTCACGTTAGTTGTGCGGCGCACCGGAGACCTGCCTTGAAGCTGGTATTTCCCGTGCCGTGCTAGATGATTCTGTGGTGCTTCCTAAATTGTTCTGGCGTAGACGTACACTATCACGGAGCAGAGGTGTTGTAGCTGGTATTGAATCTGCTAGTCTGCCGCACGCTTCATTGACACAAAAGTTTCATCAACAACATCAACACTCGTTACTTTAAAGGGGGGGGGGGGGGTTGTGTTAGAACAATTCATACAAAGCAAAAAAAGCAGAAGGGATGACGAAATCTTCGGCTAGGTAGCGCAAGCTGCCGCCGTTACAAAGGGTATAGTAATTATCTTATCATCCATCCATCCATTCCTCCATTTTTATGCGAATTGCAAGCTGTATGGACATTTCATCGCACACGTATCACAGGGGCGCGTGTTACCTCCCTTACAAAAAAAAAAAAAAATTATATCTGCCCAGATCTGAAGATTTCATATATGGCGCATATCAAAATTTGGCCACATACAACCTGATATGGGATATCTACCAGATATAGCCTCATAATGCCAGATATAGTCTGATATCCCTGGCAAGGTATGGGAATCCCAGATCTGGCCAGGCATATAAAAAAACACAAGCCCAGTGATGTGATTGCTGCGCCAATTGCACCAAACTGCGCAAAGGGACTAACCCTGCTACATCCTGCTACATTTTGCCGAAATATGGGTAATCTGCGCCAAGCCTGCGCCAAGAAACCAATCTCGGTCGCCTTTCAATACCGAAACTAAACTGAGTTCCGTAATTGAGCACGCGTGTGTTATGTGGCGCAAGCGGCCGCCCGACACAAAGTTCCCTGCATCAATTGTCCATCCGGTCCTGCAGGGTTTTACCGCCGTCCCGCATTTCGCGCTTTCATCGTCTCGTGTGGTGGGTCCCGTCTCGTGTCTTTTTTATTTTAAATATTTTCAACGATAGACGCGGGTGTGTGCGGACGCTCCGACGCTAGCGTATACCTGCTACCAGACATGCCGTCATGCCAGGAAACCAAACCACGTTTTTGCGTGGCGGGAGTTACTTTGTGAGCTAAAGCACTCGCTCCTGAAAGCAACGGCCGTGGAAAAACTACGGTATGTTTGGTCCCTACCTTCCGCTTCCAGTCACCGTGGTCGCGCGACGTCGGGTGTTGCCGTCCCCACGTCGCTGCAGATATGGCGCTTTTAAAAATGAAAGTAAGTTCGGCCGCGTGTTCATCAACATTCCTGTTCTTATTTAAATCATACGTTACTACAAAAATCCCTCTAGCTCAAAGACTGCTGTGTCGAAGTATTGATTACCTAGGTTTCTCTCGGTGGGCTTTCTTTCGAGAGGGACTCCGGTACGTGAAAAATCTGCGGCGAAAGAAAGTTGGTGAAGAGAAGTGAGCTAAAGCAAATAAGGCAATGTCCGCACGCTGAACCCGCACAGCGGGCTTGTTTGTCTTGAGTTCAGTCGTTGCACAAAGCGCTCCAAGAACTTTTTGACCCTGGCTCGCGATGTCTTGCATCGATGCACTCAGGCTCTTTTTGTGTGTGTTTGTGTGTGTGTGTGTGTGTGTGTGTGTGTGTGTGTGTGTGTGTGTGTGTGTGTGTGTGTGTGTGTGTGCGTGCGTGCGTGTGTGCGTGTTTAGTTTGTCCTTATTTGAGGCCTGACAAGCACGCGCCGCTGGACTGTTTTTTGTCGTTGCTCGACTGTTACATTTTGCATACAATTTTTGGAATCAGTTGGGGACGGAGCGGGGTTTCGATCGAACAGGACGTCTCCGCTCGCACGACGAAGCACGCGCAACTGCAAGCCTGCTGAAGTTGCCGTCACGTGCATGCGAACATGACTGCACGACAGAGGCATCAGCCGGGACCTTGCAATTCATTGCTTTACGTTTGCTTACTTTTGGCGAAAATCTGGTACTTCAGTAAAAGGGTGGCAAGCGGTTTTTCGAAATTGCTCGGCAACGCGTACAGCACTGTGCGCTTGGGGGATGTCTCGGCAGTGAAAACACAAGCAGCGAGTTCCATCACAACACGTCACATCAGAATACAAAGTGCCCTTCGTTTAAACAGCACTTAAAACAAATATTTTTATTTTTCTAAAACTATCTGCTCCAAAAGCCAGTTTTGCTGCTCCGAAACATTGTTTTGGCTGCTCCGAAAGGTGCTCCAAAATGGCTTAGGCCAATCACATCACTGCAAGCCTGAAATCAGCACTTTATATATTTTGATTGTCTACAATACTCCCATGTGCCCCGGCCCTACGGGCGTATCAGCCCAGGGGGGGGGGGCGCTTGCTTCCCCCCCCCCCCCCCCCCAGTTCTCAGAGTGGAGGGAGGGGGCAAGGCATGTAGTATCGATAGTTTTACGATAGTCGACCATCGATAGAGTTTTCACTATCGATAATTGACTTTGGTTTCCACTATCGATAATATCGATAGTATTATCGATAGTTTTGCATCAAAAGTGTCAAAACAAAGACCTCACTGAAGTGGAGTTTGAAAAACGGCTCGAAGTCTGCAACTGGGCTCTAACTAAACCGAATGAGGATAAGCACTTTTCCAACAAAGTAATTTGGACCAATAAAGCAATATTATGCCACAGTGGAGCTGCGAACCTCCTCAATGGACATTACTGGTTAGACCAGAATCCTCATTGGTTAAGAGAACACAACCACCAGGTTCGCTGATCTGTTAAGGCCTGGTGCGGCATCCTCGGCAACAAGATGCTTCCTTAGCACACTCCAGACGGAAGTGACGCTGCTGCCTCACTGAGGCGCATGTCTCTCGGGTGCTGGCGTGTGGGGGGACTTTCACGTAGGCAAGGACCTCAATTTCATAATTTTCCCTTACGACAACGGCCTTTCCACGCCTTTTGTGATGTATATAACCTGTCTTCCGAAACTTTGTGAAGACGCTCGTAAACTGGGCATATCGGGAACCCGAGGATCCGGAAAACGACTAGCGTACAGCCATATGACCAGTCGGGAATTGCCATTCATCTCAACGCATGCCAGGACCATGCTCACTTTTTTTGTGACTGACAGCCTGAAGCCCACCGGGGAAGCCATTGAAGAACCGTTCTGTGGTACACTCAAGAAAGGACAGCTGAGATTGCAATAGCGCCCATGCGTCGAAGACCTCGGAGCAAGAAGTAGATAGAAGCCGCCCTTGTCCTGAGCAGCACGATTTAAAACTCTGCCATGATCATGGAACGTCCGAATCACATCTCTGGAATTGAACGCTTTCCGTGCGCATAAACCAGCTATCCATACGAACAATACGGATGCGTCTCTATAGCGTCATTTTCACGGGCTAATAAATGTGTCACTTTAAGATTATCCGCCTGAGTCTCGGGTAGATACTGTACGCCGTTTCCAAATTAGTCAAAGAAAAAAAAAAACGTTTTCCAGAGATATTGCGACTAAAGCGAGCAACTTGTCGCGGCCGCTAAGGTGGCTTATCGCTTTAGTTCGTCAGCCACCGAGCACCGACAAAAATCAGCCCCGGCACGCTGTGATGCAGAAGTGACGCAAATTTCGTCATTAGCATGGTGGCCCTCCGCCGTCAAACAAGGGTTGTCCTTCCGGCAGGCATCGCGCTTTTGGTTTCGGTATCGACACATTTCCAGAAACAAAATAGGCAATGAATAACTCGAACTGCGTGCTTGATCCAGGATTTCGAAAATCTGGCTGGCCTTCAACATTGATTGCCTCCACTTTTTCTATATACACGTGCCCTACAATGTCTAACCAAGAAAATAGTTAATGCATTTCCGTTAATTAGTTATCTTTTAGTTGAATTTTTTTAAAATATAATGTTTGCCTGGCCGTATAACTCAATTTAGATACAATATTTGTGTGGCTTTAATGACGTTTTCTAAAACAAAATGTATTCGATAAAAAAGCATCCTGTATTTAGACGTTTCTTTTTTTCTTTCGGGGTTATACGAAAATCAAAAAATTTGATAGCTGTGGCTGAAGCATTCAACGGTATCACATCCGGCCATTTTCTAAACAGAACCTAAAAAAAAAAACAAAAACGGATATCGGTAGATGTAATAACATGTGGTCCAGCATGCGCGTGTGGCGAATGGGATTGGTAATGGCGGACAGTCGCGCGTCCTTGGCATGGCGTCTCCCGTTGCTAGGTGGTCGCTAAGCGGTTGCTAGGGGCTTGCTGGGCGCGACGTCACTCCTGTGCGAGTAGCCAAGAGGCGGCAAGAGGTCACCGATGACAACAGATGTCTAAACTCTTCCCCTGTCTATGACTTTGGAGGAAGAGTGGGGCTCTGCCCTTCCTTAGGGTTCCTAGATGTCTATCTATCTCAGGGTGAAGACATCCTTTGTTGCACTGAGTGGGTCAGCGACTGATGCGCGGGCGCCCTCAGTGTGTGACTTGTGCGGTAAAATGGCGTCTGAGCATTAGCCATCGCTACGCGGTCGAGCAGAATCACATGGGATCGCACGCACTTCAAAAGCCATGAAAAGAAACGATTACGTAGAACAATGTCTGGGATGTCACCACTCAAGCAAAAGCGCGTGTGTGTATAAGAATACTGTACCCGATGGATAAATGGATGTATGGATGAGGTTGAACCCTTTGAATCGGCGGTGGCTTGCGCCACATATCCAGTGTTTTGTTTAACACTTATTTAACATAGAGGTATATATCTAGATATTTATTCTTAAAAGCTACGATTCGTACGACGGACACACCTTCCGCCTTACGGGTCGCCCGGAAAGGAAGAAGAAAATATTAATCCCTCCCTCGACCTATACCCCTCTTTGTCTAATGGCGTCATATGGTGTGATCTCTTGATGCCGATTTTAATAGAAAAATCGGCCACGCATGGATGTAATCTTCGTTTGTTTAGTACGCTTAGAACCCATAGATTTAGTTATGACCATAAAGAGACTCAGTTGATTTCAAGAACCAGAAAACAGCGGCAGCTTCACAAGAAACTGAAGCGCTTTAATGTCTAAGGTGCGTTCGCATTGTTAGAAAAAAAAATTGTAAAAATAATCGAGGACGAGTTTCACGCTTACCGTCAGCGAGCGCAGGCCTTAACCTCGTTTGCATGTTTGCCGCTCTGCTGCTTTTTTGCTTCGCTGCTACTCGACCAGTTTCGTCTATTTTCAACACTATTTCAACCGCGAAATGAGTCACGTGCTGACTTCCAGTGAATAAAGGCGTTGAACTGGTCGCTCGCTAATTATTCAATTGCGCAGCTTTATTTGGCAGGACCGTATGTTGACGTATGTTCCTATGTGAGTCTTCAGCACCCTTCCCATTCGCCACAATCCCAAAAGCTGTCCGCTAAGCGTCGTCGATAGTTGGTCCTCTTAAGCAGCTCTGTGTTCTTTTGGATTGGTGCTCCGTCTTTGTTATTTCACTTCATTTCATTGATTTGTACCAACGAGCTTGAGTAAACTTAGAGCGGTAAACCAGCGGCCAAAAATGGCACCCCCCACCCCCCCCCCCCCCCCCGGTTGCCGCCATCTTGACCGTTTGCCACATTAGTGACCTCGTGACTTTAACATGGCTGCACCCATAGGTGCGCCAGATCAGATTGGGCAGATTACGGTAAGCACGGCCGCGGTCCAAAATTTACTTGATCTCGCTCTAGGGTAAACGTTTAAAACATTGGCGTTCAAAAACCTACCCGCGTCCAGTTATTCTATCAGACTTGTCACGTGACATGATCCACCGGAGTAACTCGGATTCATTCAAGTAAGATTGGAACACAACTCCAGAGGGCCCCTCTGCTTACCGTGATCTGGCCAATCTGATCTGGCCCACCTCTGGGCGCAGCCATCTTGACGTCACGTGATCAATAATTTGGCAAACGGGCAAGATGGCGGAAACCGGGGGGGGGGGGGGGGGGGTGCCATTTCCACTGCAGGCCTTGGGTTGCGGTTTACCGCTCTAAGGTGATACTCAAGCTCGTTGATTGGTACTTTCAGGGCCGGAAGGCATTACAGAGGGGGGGGGGGGGGTATTATAACGTACGAATCACGCTCTAGTAGTATGAATACAGCATTTTTAAAATCAACAGGATTAACAATTTTGGCGATGGATGTGGAAAGCTGATTCCAGTCAGCAGACGTACGAGGTACGAATGATCTGTATTAGGTAGGTATTAGTGTGGCACTCTGGAATTTTGACTTTATGCATGTGATCATTGCGTGATGATATGTAGGATGACTCCAGTCAGAGTTCAGTCTTAAGGATTGGGTTGTGAAAAATTATTTTCTGAAATAAACTTAAATGATAAAACTTTCGGCGTGGGTCGGGCAAGCACATCAATTTTTTCCCAAGCAAGATATTTCCTGGGGTTATTGGCTTGGGCTCCGTGGCGTCCGTGCTGTCTACTGTGAGAGGTCGAGAGTTGACTATTCCTTCAACTTCGGTCAAAACAGTGGATAATTCTTCAAATGTTAGACATGCCCTCTTGCTCTTGCTCTTGCTATAATTACTGCTTCCTTGTTTGGGGTAGCACAACGGTTAAAAATATGCATCACTTGCATGTTCTCCAGAAGAGAATAATTCGAATTATGTGCAATGCGGAGTTCAACGCTCACACATTACAACTTTTCAGAAACCTTCACATAGTTCCAATTATAGAGCATTATAATTATAAACTTCTTCTAACATATCAAACGTCTGTAAGGCAAAATCAACTTGTTTTTCTATCAATCGCCAATATAAAGCGGAGAGTGCCTGCATATGCAGGCCGTTGTGTTGACGCATGGTCAACGCCTCGCTCGAGAACAGGCTATTGCCTCCAGATGATGCAGTACTCGTTGCCTAATGTTATAAATAGTACACATAGACTGGGTACGGATTTGATGGGTTTGAGCAGAAAGGATATTCGTTCATTGTTTCTCTAGTGTTATCTGTGCCTATTCTGGATGGGACCTCCGACCTGCAAAAAATGTTCGTAATGTACGTCAGATTTCTTTTTTTTTGTCTTTGTTTTTCGTTTAATGTTGTGTGTTTTGATCCGCTGTAAACGTTGTTCTACGGGTCACTAGTATGTAAAATAGTTTCTCTCGTTGCTGATGGGGAGGAGAAACTCTGTCAAGCGACAACAGTCTGCTTTTTTTTTTTCTTCCTCCCCCTTTCCCCTGGAGAGAAAACAATAAAGTTGAAGTTGAAGTTGAAGTTGAAGCACTTTCCGTAGATTGGTCTTTACAGTTCGTAATCGTACCAGCCTCTCCTACAAGCGTCCCCACCACGGGGCGCTAGGAACTTCCATGTTATTCGGTTCTTGGCAAGATGAGACACAAAATATTCTTCTTTCATCCCTCTTAACAACTCATGTAGGTCCTTCGATGCCTTCTTGAATGTTAGTGTGTTGTCAGAATAGATCGTTCTTAGCAATCCTCTCTGTGTCGTGAAACGCCGAAACCAATGAGCGGTTCCGAGGTAGTTTACGACGATGTCGCTTGGAAGAGTTCGCATAAAAATATCGCAGAGCATCGATGAAAAACTTGACTTACTTTCGCCCAATGTCTGGAGACCTCGTATCATCATTTGCATCTCGTCGAACATCGTTCGTAGACCCGAGGTATCGTTGGCTGACTTAAAGTAAAATCACCTTCAGTCTGGAGAAATAGTCCTGCTACAATCGTTTCTTGTCTCCAAAAGAGCGAATGAGGATCTCTATTGCATCCGCGTAGCAAGTCTCTCTCCTTGTTAATCCAGCTTCCGCTTCACCGCCCAAGTACATTCGAAAGTAGCTGAACTTTTCGCTGGTGGATAGTTAAGCAAACACACTGGACTAATCAACCGCCTCTCTGGCATCACCTGTCCGCGCCCTCTGCAAGTAGGAGGGCAGGAGCGTGATCACGTGATGAGAAATCATCGCATGCCTGGTCCCACGAGCGCTATAGCTTCCGCCGCACTGGCAGCTTACGCTTGAAAAGAGTACAGTGAAAATTATTGTTGCATCAGCAAGGACTAAATACACGTGTTTTCGTACGAGGCAAGAGTAGCAGGGGACAGGAGGCGGGTTAATTGGCAAGATAAAAACATTGTTTGTAACAGCCCGGTAATAAGCCCTTAGAACTTGAAAAAGAATCGGATCAGAACAATATGTTTGTAAAACAGCTAGTATCGTCTTGACTGCTTGCTCTCTTCTTTCTTTTTTTTTTGTTACATTTGGGTACAACGTAAACTATACTGTACTTTTTGAACCGTGTATAACGACCAAAGGTTGGTGGTGTGTAGAAAATTAACGCTGACTTAGCCGTTACACCGTATTGCAGTGTTTGTGTTTGAACTAACTGTTGCGTTCTTTTAGTTATTTTACTCTAGTGCACTGGATCCTTATGAGTTTTGACTGGCGGCATATGCACTAAAAACGCGCCATTAAACTTAAAATGTCTCAATATATTTTTTTTTCTGCGGCCAATTGAAAGCCACGAACTCTTTTTACATATTTTGTTTTTATTTACGGTCATGGCAGAAGGTTAAATTTGAAGAACAAAAACTCACCTGGAACGTGGGGACGTGTCCAGCACACGTTTAATGATTAGAACAAATGCAACGCAGTGAATGATACGAAACCTAAAGACCTCTACATACCAAAAAGAATCCCCAGGTGCTTTTTAATGCGAAAAGACAGTGTGGTTACCCATTTTTAATTGTTTAAACTCTTCGGGGAAAATAGTACATCCTGTTTATGACACACCGGAAAAGGAAAGGTGTTCACGTGCCTATACCTACGGTTAATGTCGGGTGGTGAAGAGCATCCGGTGGATGTTGCAAGCCGTGGCGGCGTTAAGGATCCTACTATTTCGGCAGCTGTCTCTTACCTGTTTTAACGTGAAATATCAGGACTAGGAATCCAGATGCGCGTCGTTGGTTTGGCACGTAAAACACCCAAATTTGATTTCAAAGCTAGGGATTTGGTGAACTTTCGTCGAATCTAAAGTTCGACTGATTCGGCGAACTTTCGAACTTTTAGCAAACTTCAACGAAGCTCAACTTACTGACAGTGTTTCCCGACTTCTTCACAATTATTTCGATTGGGAAACAAATAATGTGAGAAGTATATATGTTAAGTTACGAAGGATTTGGTTTGAAATAAGTAAGATTTGTCTTAGAAAAGTCTATTTTTCTACAGTTGCGTCGGCATTGTTGTTTGTATCTGCCTATGTTTGTGTCCACATTTTTGGCGTTTGCTCGCGGGCCCGCGGCAGGGGGTGAGAGCATGAACGGGGAGTCGTCTTGTTCTCTCACGCACGGGGGGCTTCAAGCGGCCGCGGGGCTCGGCAAAGGCGAGTCGGACCCCGGTCGTTAACAAACGGATTGGGTTTCAGTTGGGGCGCCGGAACATCGTGTCTCGGGAAGAGGTACTTCTGTCCGCACTTGTGGCTTCTAAGCGGGTGTGCTTGTGTCCGGTGTATTTCGCCGCTTAGTGTAAAATTGTCGCTTTTTGCGCGAGGTAATAATTTAGCTGTTGGCGCCAGCTAGACTAGCAAAATTGCAGAGACTGACTCTACACGGAATTCGGGTTTGACCGTTGGGGTGTCGGAGGGGGGTCACGTTGACAGCTCGCTGATCATTGGGTAAGAATGTACCACGTGACAATGGGCAAATTTGAAGTGATTGATCCGTCTCTGGAGGGAAAGGAGGCCCCTACGAGTCTAGAAAAGGGCTGCCGAGAGAATTCTAGGGAATTCGGCCTTTGAGATCAGGAAGATTCGGCTGTTGAGACTGGGGCTAAAGTATGGGTTGTAAATTTGGGAGTTTTTGTACTATAAATTACAGTTGACTTGTTGTCGTTTTGTTTTGAAATAAACGTAGCCACACTGGTCATCGTAAACCAACCAACGTCGTAATGTGTCCAGTGGGATCGAACAACTTTTAGTTTTTTTTTTCTTATTCGACTTCCCGGGGGACTTCCATCGGGCGAACACCATCATCGGTCGTCACCATCCTGACCGACCGGCCCCCTCCCCTCGGAAAGTTGACTATACACGAACTCATCTCTGTGACGTCACGGCGCGGTGGTGGCGCGTTGGTCGCACTTCCGGTCTGGGGCTGTGGGCAGAAGTCCCCATGCCAGACGTGTATTCCTGCGTTGTTCTGAAAGGAACCAGACATAAACCTGCCTTCTCGTCGAAACGCCGCGACTGGGGTCGTACCAAAAGTGTCGAGAAAGGTTTGAAGGTCAGTTTTTACGTGCTCGGTTCGTCCGAGAATCTGGATATGTGCCGTGAAAAGGGAAAAGCAGACGCCGTCGGACAACGATTGCTTGGGCGGGAAGCACTTTGGGTTAAATTCACGGATACTTGTGGTCATCAGATTTATTTGTTTTGTTCCAACATGAACGCCAGAAAACTGTCAAGTTGTGCGGACCACCTGCGGACTACGTTCAGTGCGTCTTCAAGTTCAAACGGCCGCCTGATTGTTCGTATTGTCGTCTGCTCTTTCAAACGTTTCTGCTTGTCGTCTGCTCTCTTAGACGACGCCGGTCCGTAGACCAAATGTTGGCCCGGTACTTGCGATAAGAAGTGAGTGCAGGCCTCAAAAGACTTAAATTTGAAGGTTGGTAAGCCGGCTCGACGTAAACAGTAGATACAAGGAGATGTTGGTCATTCTTACCAGTGACCAACACCGACTTGTTATGCCTAATTCAGTTGGTCCGATTCTGCTTGCGATTTTCAGTATCGTCGTCGACCATCTCAGCTACGGTTCACGCTTTTGCAGCCCGAGCGGCGTCGCGACTGAAAATTCCGAGCGAAATCTCATCATGCGAATCAGGCTTTAGCGTATAATCTGCGGCGTCCACGCGGAATGAATCGCCACATGTCACATTATTCACGCGAAGTTTTGCGGTGTAACGAGAATCGGTAATTTCGCTGAAGCCGCTGAAGCCGCTGAAGCCGCTGAAGCCGCTCAGGAAGACGTAGAATCAACAATTCGAACGCGAAAAAGGGCAGGGGGACTCGCACCGACGCCGACAACATCGCATTTCAATGGTTTGTTTATGGGCGACGGCGAGCTTGTTGCCCACACCCCCATCGCGCATGCGCGGCGCCGGTGGCGTCCGCTAGGGGCGCTCCGGGCGCTCCGGTTTGTTTGTAAACATGAGTTGGTGTATATGTTTTATGTTTTATAATTGCTTATTACAAATAATTACAAGGTATAAAATCAGAAATATCAATGGGTGTTTTCATCTAAATTCAGGCACGAATGTGTGGTCGAATTTTAGTTTAAAAAATGTCTTTGGGGCATTCTTGAAAAGAATTAAAGAGCGCAAACGGCAAGCTTTGCAGATTTTGTTTTTTCGAGTCATTTACCTTTTTTCATTCAGTCATTCATTCATTCATTCAATCATTTTGTTTTTTTTTTTTTTGTGCTTATAAACAACTTTCGTCTTTGTAATAATGAACACTATATATATATAGCAAAAAAGGGAACAATAAATACTAGAGATTATTAAAGAAAAGCTTGAACGCGATTAAAGATAGGTTAATAACGTCAATACATGAATCGTCAATGGTAATCTGCATGTTCCTAATCCGTATCATGGGGCAAGTTTGGAAGATTTGACTGACATAAAATGTAAAAGAAATTCGCGAAAAGCGTCTCGAAACATGAATATTATTCCCTGAAATTAGATCAGGGCAATCAATTACTCCGTGAACGTATTTAAAGAAAAATATAAGATCCATGTCGCGTCATTTAGCACTCAATGAAGAACAACTACATCGTTCTAAGAGTCTTCCATAGTCAAAGTGAACTGTGCGACCGACAGCTGATCATAAAAAAATATTGAAAGAGACGCTCTTTGACATTTTCAATCATCGCTTGGTGCGTGCGCCCAATAGAATTTCATACGACAGAAGAAAACTTCAGCTTTAACCTAAATAATGAAAAGCATAACCGCATTATGCAGGCTGACAGGGAAAACTCACGTGTAATTATAGAAATGATACCATGCGTATGGAAGGAGGCATTGACAATGTTGTTGGCATCTGTACTGAATGACAATGAGTCTATATAAAAACTCCAAGGTCACGGGTGCACTCTCTTCTCAATGGGGCATTGCTAAGTTGATAACAAAAATTAAGAGGCCTTAGCTTCCTAGAGTTAGACACAACAACAATCTCAGTACGACTAAGCGTCAACTTGTTCAGACTACACCAATCATGCGCTGATTTGATATCATCCATAAGTTTCCCACAGTCCTCCACAGATAAGATCTGCCTAAATAGCTTGATATTATCGGCGTCTTGCAGAATTTCTGAGTGTCTAACACACGAGTAAAGGTAATTTATAAAAACATTTAAAACAAATTGGTACAAGTACGGACTCTGGAGGAAAACAAGAGAGGGGGTAACAAAAGGCTGGGAGAGATGTCCAAGGACAGGTAAAAAGTTGTGTCTATGAGACAAATAATCGTGAACCAAGGTGCAAAGTGGAGTAGTCATGTCGTACGACATAAGTTTTTGTAATATTAGCCAATGATTAACCAAATTAAGTGCCTTAAACATATCAAAAGATACAGTGTCACCCTGTCCACGCTGACACTCAGTAGGCGAAAAGAAAAGATAGGACGTTTGTTTTTGCTGAATTTCCTCGCACAAAACCATGTTGTGAGGGGAGGATTGTATTTTAAAACACTTGAAATATGTTCCTGCAGTATTATTTCGTAGACTTTTACGAACTGAGATAGCAACGTAGGGGTGTTTAATTTTTCGGATCATCTGCTCTTTCTTTTTTAAGTATCGGCAAATTTGTAGAGTTTTTCCAAATTGAAGGAAAAGTAGAGGTCGATAACCATAGGTTAATAGTATATGTTAAAATGGGTGAGAAAATAGAAGAGCATCCTTTAACAATGAAACACCGAATATCGTCAAATGTGACGAATAACTTAGGTTTGAGTTTTCTGATGACAAGTTCAATGTCGGTGTTTTCATAAATTAAAAGTGAGAGGCAATCACTACCGTTGTTCATAACGTCGGGCAAATATACACAGACACACACAGAAGCAAAATAGCTCGCAGATGCGTTCGATTCATCTTGAGGTTCACTAATCATAATTCCATACGAGTGAGCGATATTTACTGTCGATGAAGTCGCGGCTGTACGCTCCTTGACGTATCTCTAGAAACGCAACGGTGTAAACCGCGCTCTACTGGCTCACGGTGCACTCTCTTATAGCGTCGCAACAACGACTTTGCTTGCGCACGTGACGCAGAGAATTGGGCTTACCAAAACGCAGATTAAGAGACCTTACATTTCCTGTGATAATACAATTTACTTAGAAATTATCTTAGCTCTAAAAAAGTACAAGCGAAGATAACAACTAGTTATTGAGGAGTTTTTTTTTTTTTTTTTTTTTTTAGGAACAAAGCGTAAAGTGCAGATACCATACGTTTTGTAAACGCTTCTATCGCGCAATCTACATCATTCATGTCGAATATGGGTGCACAGTTTATGTTACCTAAATTTTTAAATAGGCCAAATCAATCGCCTCTTAATAAAACGTTCAGCCTTTCCACTCTGGTGAAGAAGGAAGACCAGCGGAGCTGTACAAAGGAAAGTAATGGCCAGCCGCAAGTCGGCAAGGCAGAGTGGAAAGGCTGCCGCCATCTATGAGTGACGGCGGCAACCAGATACGTGACTTGCCGCCGTCACTCATAGATGGCGGTAGGTTTCCAGAGTTCGGTGTCTTCATTTCTTTGCGGGGGACATGATCCTGGGGAAACTAGCCCTTAAGACCTCCGCAGGAAAATACAAGTCACTGTCTTCTTTTGTGCGTGACTTTCCCCACAGAAAGCTTAAGGGAGACAAAAAATTGAGAGTGCCAAACATCGGGAAATACCAGTGGATTAAGAACAGACACAACGTTTTCTAAAGCAAGGTTAGCCACTGAAGTGGCCCAGGCGAAAGGGGACGTTTCTCCCACCGGTCGGGGATCAGATGTTTGACCACGCACTAAGACTACTTTATAGTGACATTCTCGAAATAGACCTTATTTAATAAAAATTAAATCATATTTTGGAATATTTGTTTTAATGCCGAATTGTGTTGCGTTGATGATTTTCATCAAATTTTGGAAGGTTTTACGTGGAACCGATTTAAAGTATTTTATTGACCTTGACATTATCAGAAAGGAAAAAAATCCGCCTTTTTTCAAGTAATATAAATTTAACAATATATTTACAAAATAAAATATGTTGCATAAAATCAAATAACGAACGTTTTGAAATTTTTCCAAATTCAGATTTTATTTTTTTCAGAATCTCCATTTCTTTTTGCTTTACTTTTTTTATTACTTGCAAGATATAATTTCGTAATTTATTAAAAAATATAAATATAATGTATAATATTTCGTTTATATGACCACGATTAAAGTTTAAACTTTGTCAGATGTGTGTTGTAATTAATATAGCATGCCTGCTTAGTACTCCGCATTACGCACATCCTGTGAGATGTGCATAATGCGGAGTAAAAAGTGTTTTACTCCGCATTATGCAAAATTTATTTTATTTTTAAGTTTTCATGCTAATTAAAGTATATTTATTATGTAATTAACTATATCACACCACAATGTTGGCCAGAAAAGCACCTATACGAGGACGCAGTAACAGCGAACAACTGATAAGATTCAAGCTTTAATAGACCCTTTCCGAAATTCAGTCTGGTCACTTTGATCACTATCATCATCTGTGGAACGGCATCTGTGCCAGCTAGGTGACTGTACACGACTACACCAACAAGGGTGAAGTTGGTGTTAGACTGGTGGCAGCTGATAAAACCCGTTTGCTCTACTGACGTCTAACCCCTGGTTAGCTCAGTTGGTAGAGCGCTCCACCTGTAAGGGAGAGGTCCCGGGTTCGATACCCGGACCAAGCGGATTTTTTCGCTCGCTCACCAGTCACCTAGCTGTGTTTGGAGATTTGTGTTTGTCCTTTGTCCCTCTTGTTCCCCTTCTCCAGGGATTATTTTCGTCATTCTTGTCCAGCTCGCTTGCACCTTTAAATTTAATTGAATTATAATCATAACCTTAAATTGCAAGCTTCACCCTTGTTGGTGTTAGACTGGTGGCAGCTGATAAAACCCGTTTGCTCTACTGACGTCTAACCCCTGGTTAGCTCAGTTGGTAGAGCGCTCCACCGGTAATGGAGAGGTCCCGGGTTCGATACCCGGACCAAGCGGATTTTTTCGCTCGCTCACCAGTCACCTAGCTGTGTTTGGAGATTTGTGTTTGTCCTTTGTCCCTCTTGTTCCCCTTCTCCAGGGATTATTTTCGTCATTCTTGTCCAGCTCGCTTGCACCTTTAAATTTAATTGAATTATAATCATAACTTTAAATTGCAAGCTTCACCCTTGTTGGTGTTAGACTGGTGGCAGCTGATAAAACCCGTTTGCTCTACTGACGTCTAACCCCTGGTTAGCTCAGTTGGTAGAGCGCTCCACCGGTAATGGAGAGGTCCCGGGTTCGATACCCGGACCAGGCGGATTTTTTCGCTCGCTCACCAGTCACCTAGCGGTGTTTGGAGATTTGTGGTTGTACTTTGTCCCTCTTGTTCCCCTTCTCCATGGATTATTTTCGTCATTCTTGTACAGCTCGCTTGCACCTTTGCATTTAATTGCATTATAATGTTACATACATTTGGTTCAACGAATATTTCGAAAATTCAACAAATTCCAAACTGATTTCCGAAACAAAATGTTTTATTTGTTCTGCTTTTTATTAGTAGCAATGTGGTCTACGAGCAAACAAACAAATTGTACTTCGTTTGTATGACCACAATTATATCTTGAATCTTGTCAGTTTTTCTTTGTGACTGCGTCCTCGCACAGGTGCTACACTGGCCAACAGTAATTACCTAATAGTAACAGTTTCATTAACACGTAACCTAAACAATAAGTAAAAGTGAGCGTTATACGGAGCAAACATTATTTTACTCTGCGACGAAGCTTACCGTTTTACAACGCACTTCTGACAAGGTTCAAGCTTTAATGGCGGGCATGTAAACAAAACAGTGTATAATACATGGTAGTTACTATTTCGACGGCCACTTTCAAAATAAGGTCAAATATTATTTTGCCGTTCATGACGCCACTTCCTAAAGACGTGAAAATATTTTTTTAAGCAATTTTGGCGTCCCCCCTTTAAAATATTTGTTTCTCCTTCTTTTGACATCCCAAACTTATAACTTTGTAGCTTCGGAGTTCGGACTGGAAACTGATCGAAAGTCGCGGTCAAACAAATATCAACCTGCTTGCAGCCGGCGTCGAGGTTCAACACGCATTTTTCGGAGATAAATGTGCAGTCGATTGAAATTTTTATACCTTTTAAGTGATGTGAATGCAAAAAAAAAAAAAAAAAAAACTTCTCAAAGTACAACATCGGATATCAGTCCGCACGTAACGTTTCCTTTGGTTGTGCCCAACATTAGAGAATGCGGCACCGGTTGCTTTTCCTGATTTATTCGAGCTGAATGACGTGTCAAATATTGCAGTTGACTGGGAAATGCGTGTATCTCGTATAACCGCGCCAGAACCTTTGTTCGTTTGCACCGGTCAAGGAACATCAGGGAGGTAATAGTTTGCACTCACAACCTTTTATTTAACATCCCGATCGTTTCGTAGTTAACCCGCTCGTTATACACGAACCAAAAACAAAAATCTAAGCTAACAACGAACTCACGAACCCCGATCAAAAACAGGGCGCGAGCCAGACGCCAAGCGAGAATGCAACCACACGAGGACGCGCTCGCACAATATGAGCGCACAAAAAGCGTGTCGAATTTCTCAGTGTTACGTAGTATCTGCACTTACAAATGTTATGCGCAGGCAAAACAGGGGTTTACAGAACGCGTTTGTTGTAGATCCAACATTTTAAGTGAGACGCGTGCCGAAATGACGTGCGAGAGCTCAGAACATCGTTGCCGGACGTGTCACGTCCGAAAGGATCGACTATCGAGCCAGTCCCACACGCACGTTGAATCAGATATTTCCAGTCAACGAAAGCAACTATGACCTCCCCGGGCCTGCAAACTGAGACTCCCGCCATTGCCTCCCCCGTCGTTTACCTGCCCGTCGCCCCTCCTTCGCCCTTCCACGGCGAGATCCACGAGGACATCGAGGACTGTATCCAACACTACGAGGGCGTGGTACGCCACAACAGATGTGCTGCTGAGCAGTACCTGCAGAACTTCTACTTTTCGCTGGAGTGAACTGCGAGGCACTGGTTCATGAACCACGAGACTTCATTTACGTCGTGGGACGTCTGCGTGGCTGAGTTGAAGCGGACGTTTACGAGCCAACACCGCCGGCAGCGGGCGGAGGACCTGCTTCAAACACGGATTCAGGTCCCCAACAAAAGCATAACCTGCAGCTTCGTTGAAGATGTGCTACGCCTAAGCTCATGCGCCAACCCGCAAGCCACCAGAGATAAAACGTTGCGCTTTTTGATGAAAGGCGTAAAGTGCGAAATCTTCGGCGGACCTATTCGCAACCCCCCGACGACCGTTGAAAAATTTTTGATCGAGGCAATCAACATCGAGCGAGCGCAGTTGGCCAGAACTGGTCATTATCAAAGACTCGCCGGTGTATCGACTGTTTACGCTTCCCGAATATCTCGCTTTGACGTCAATGGTGTGGCTATCGAAAACCTGCGCCAGATCATCAGCGACGTCGTCCGGGACGAGCTTAAAAAGCTACTGCCAACTCTCAACTGTCCTGCTTCTCTCTCAATCACCGAAGTAACTCGATCACCAAGCTTTTCAGCCGGATGCTCCCACCGACGTGCCAGCTACCGAGAAACCGACGCCGAGCTAAGCCGCAATTGCCCGACGACCGCCGCCCCTTGCTCGCCCGTATAAACGCCACCGCGAAGAGAAGCTCCAGCGCCGCAGTACGTCCGCCCAGAGCAACCTTCACCAAGGAAGACGGACGTCTGGAGGACAGCCGACCGACGTCCGCTGAGTTACCACTACGGGGAAGTCGACCATCTGTACCGGCGATGTCCCTACCGGGGGCTTGCATGGGCTTCGTGGGTTCGCACTGGTGCGACGGCCTTCGCTGGTGGCTCTAAATTCAAAAAGAACGTCTTCCGGAGGCCACGAGACCATCTGGGATTGCCGGCCCTCGCAAGGAGAAACACCGACGTACGTGTGCGTGTGCGGGTCTGTCGGTGTTGGGTTTCAGCAAGAACGTCGACTCCTTACATCAGGCACCGGAGCGCAGCAAGAACGCCGAGGGATTACATCATCTGCCCCTCGCTGAAAGAATACCCGGAAATTGCATCGGCCGCCCCCGCACTTCATAAAACACGTGAACACTCAAAACTCGGAGAAGGCTCCTCCCTCTCTCAGAGGGCCTTCTCGCCCTCAGAGGGCTATAACTCATGGGCTCAGGCAGCCCGAAGTCGGCGATTGCCGATTAACCAGTCGACCATGCTACCTGTATATTCACTGTACATAAAAGTTATGCTTCAGTAGCCCCAGCCAAGGCCTGTTTCCTCGGGGCGATGCTAGCAGCGATCCACTGCCCCGACTCTTAGTTCCGCACCTGACATCGTCACCTCCCAAAGACAACTGCACTGAACGCCCCCCGCAAAGGCGCGGAGGACGACCGCGGGTATCGAGGAGTACCTCCTACTCTCGCCATCATCAGCGCAGTCTCTCCGCCGCGAATCCCGCTCACCATCGCCACGACGTTCAGCGTCTCCAGCGGCACGACCCCGCTGAAAGAGCCCGTCTCCCCTGCGTCGAAAATTAGCGTGACGCCTGGAGGTGGCGTTGCCGAAGACCACCGAGGAAAAGAGCCACCAAGAACGCTGCAGAGCTCCCACTCTAGCCCGGCACACTTGGAAACGACGTTACTGCAACGGTTTCTGCAACGCCGAACGCGCCTTTGTCGTCGGTGCCGCAGCAATCGCAGCGATAGCTTTTTTTTTTTTTGCTAAAGCGAGTTGCCGCCCGTAAACACTGTCTGTCCAAGGCCACAGGCCACAGACGGTGTTTCTACTGGTCGACTGACTCTTTCCCAGGGGCCGTGAGCATCCACGGTCGAGCCTTTTGTTCCGCGTTGCATAGAAATGAGAAAGAAAGTTGAAACGCATTCCGAGACGACTTTGTGTTTTTTGTTTTTTTGTTCCCTCTTTTCTTTACCTTGTTTGATACTAACCGTTTTTCTACTTTATTCACTTCCAAATAGTTTAGCCTTCTGCTCCCCTTCCTAATAATATAATGAACCATTCTGTTCATTGGCATCTGTATCTCCTGTCAGCTGAGAAAGAAAATAAGAGAGCTATTAAAAGAAAGTGGAAGGTAATAAATTTAAATCGTAGTCATTCTGCATTTTCAACAATGTCTTCATAGTTAAATTGAATAAAGAAGGAAAGTATGTTGAGAGCCCCTAAGTTTATATGAGGAAGTACCTGTAACTGTAACGCATTACTTTTATGTATAAGTAAGTGTAACTGTTGCTTTAATACATTTTGACAAACGATTTGTAACTGTAGTAAATAAACAAAAACAGTTAAATTGCAGGCGAGCTGGTGGATGTTTACCATGTTGCAACTTAGCCCGAAACTTGGGTATAAAATAGAAACATAAACGTAGAAGGGGCAGAAATAGGGAAGAAGAGACGTCTCAAATGCAGCTAAAACTTTGTTAAGTCCCACCTTTTTATATACACAAAGCCACAAGGTCACCAACCACACAACTTGCCCTTTGCTAGGACACAATACACCAAGACACTCAAAGTAACTACCAGAAGAAAATAAAGGAATGCCCCCTCACCTACCAAAACAGCAACTGTAACTAATTACTTTTGAAAGTAACTTGCCCAAGAACGCCCGCAGACCTACGGGTTGAGGGAACGATTAAACAAGATCATCATTCACATAATCCCGTTGTACGTGGACGTGGAACACAAGACGTAGGATTAGGTGTTGCCCTACGTCACGTTTGCGTACAACACGATGGTTCAAGAGACCAGTGCGATTACACCTTTAAGCTGGTGCATGGCAGAAAGGTGATGGCGGTGCTCGACGCCATGCTGCCCCACGACCCGACGGACGACGGCACTAACGACGCCCAGTTGGTCACCCAACGGGCAGAAGAGGTACGACAGCTAGCCCGTCTTTGGGTAAAGGACCTGTCAGGCGTTCTTAGATGCCATGTGGACGCACGGACACCGGCGGGGTGGGCTTTCAAATGGACCGTCTCACAACGCTGCCTTGAGGGGAAGGGGGGAAGGGAGGCATAATTCTCCCCATAGTTGGGGTAGCCCCGAACACTGTGTCAAAGAGGATCCCGGCAGAGTGTGATTTCTGACTGCTTCAGATGCTCCACCCGTCATCGACAATGGCAAGAGACGCAACCGACGTGCTCAGCTAACGACTTAGCGACGGCCAGGCTGAAGCGGAGGAGAGGCATAACCGACGACTCTTTTCAGGTGGGACACCCGAGACTGGAAGTAATTGACGACTACTCCGAAACTCGTACCCGCCTTTTGCCGATGCGGGTTTCTGTTGTGTTTGTTTGACCCTGGCTCGTCCAGCGTCTTTGAACAAGAAAGGTGACCTCTACGGCACCGGGACGCCTGGGAATGCTGTGGCGTATCGGACTGCGTGATTGGGCCCTCCGTGACAAATGAAACGTGCAACTACAAACTTTATGACCAGGAGAAAATGTGGTGGGACGGCCCTGCAGCGTGATGGACGAATGAGAGGACAGCGCCAAGGGGAAGGAGGGGCAGCGAGGATTCCCAAGGGTTGTTTTTAACCTTCGGGAAAAAGTCAAGAAGGAGAAATGGAAACACGGACTTGGGCCGGACTCGTCTTGGTTTTGTAGTGCGCAATAGATTAGACTTCTGCATTAAACCAACGTATTAAACAACACGTCGTTATGTCGCTGACGGAACAAAGTCGGGAGCTACCATCAGGTCATCAGTGACCGGAGAACCCGACAGGCGGAACCCATCTGGCACAGTCGAGAGGATTCTACCGTTGGGGGCTGAGGACGTGGCCAAGCTGGTAGAGGGGTGTACAAAGACCTGGAGCTGTGAAGTCTCAAGCAACAGGACGAGCGGAAACACAACTCCAAGCTGTGAGCACAAGGACGTGCATGTTGGTGTCTCTTGATTGTGGACTCGGGGCGCACCTTGACCGACCGGTATGAGTTGCGTAGCGGCGGGGGCAGTCGGGGAGAACCAACTGACAACACAGTGGAGTGGGCTTGGTGTCGGTCAGTGAGACGAGAGACAGTAGGAGGTCATCAACGTCGAGCCCTGTGCTGTTGGCGATGTTACAGATGCAATTAAAGATAGCATGAAAAGAATTAAAAAGAAAGCGATTGCGGAGTCAAAGTGGTGCGAGATCTACCATGCGGGTTGACGGTGATCTGGCAGGCAGTGACGAGGATCGGAGGCTAAGATACACCGACATGTTGAAAGGCGTGTTAATCCCTTTGCCGTCTCAAGAGCCGCTTGTGCCTGGGTGGTTTGAAGATGTCGAGGCCACTCTCGATTCGTATGAAGTTCCACACGAGTGAAGGCCATGACCGGTGTTATTACGCATGAGTGAAAAGGCCCGGAACCTGTTAACTCGGCTATAAAGAGAACAACGTAAGAGCTATGCCGAACTAAAGGGTGCGGTTCTGAAAGGGCTTACACTTTCAGCGGCAAATTACCGCCGTCTTTTCGCACAATTAAAAAGAAGGAGCTATGTGATATGGGCACAGTTCACCACGCGACCCGAGAACCACCTAATCTTCTACATGCAAAGCTGTGAAGGAACGACGATCGAAAAATTCAGGAAATTGGTGGTCGCGGACAGGTTACGAGGAAGCTTGGGTCACGACGTCCGTGCGTTTGTCATCCAGAACGAGAAGTTTAGAGAGGCGCTGACCGCTCATGAGATGGCGGATCTCGCCTAGAATTTTAGGGAGGGAAATTGAGAAAAATCAGGTAGAGGAACAGGAATGCCGGGTAGGGCGTACGGAAGTTTGGGAGAGACATTGAAACAACGGGGTGCAGAGGCAGGTCAAAGGGTTCCTGATAACGTAAAAAAGTGCTTTCTGTGCCGGTCTGCGACACGCATGGCTTGAAACTGTCCGAGTGCTGGTGCTAGTCAGGTAAATCAGGTGCATGTGGAAGAGGTAGACGATATACGGGTTGCTCGTGTGAAGGCGTGGAACTGGACAATGAGGGCTCGATGTGGCCCTCTATTGCGGTTAATACACAGGAGTTACAGAAACCACAGATAGTGATTGTGGCGAGAGGTCACAAAGAGTTCGCAGGGTACGTATACTCAGGAGCGGAAATTAGTGTGGTTAGAAAATCTCTCATGTCCAATTATCAGCCGTCAGGCTCTAAGATAAGGATCACAGGCCCCTTTAGATAACTGGTCATTGCTGACCTGGCCTATGTACAACTGAGACTGCGAGACGAGCCGCAGTATTATGTCACGCATGGTCCAGACGAGGTCGGAATCCTTTGCGTAGTAACAGATAAGTTAGCTAGAGGGGTTAACGTTCTGTTGCCACCTGACTCGTACGAGCGGCTATTGGAGCGGACTGCCAGGATGCCTGAACTTGATAGCAATGTAAAGGTGCCTAAACTACAGGGGTACGAGGATGGGCAAGCTCATTTTGAGCTGGATGAGGTGATCACACTGGTGACTGCCAGTGTAGTACAGTGTGAGCAGATGGGAGATGATCCTGAGTTTGGCGAACATGCGCGCTTCTAAAACAGCCAGATGAAGGACCCAACATTGAGGGAAGTATGGGAACAGGCGCGAGCGAACACCCATATAATGATTGTGGTGGATGTTCTGTATCACCGAGAACATATTGGGAGTAGGTCATGCATCCAACTTATGCTACCAGAATCGCGTCACGCCGAAGTGTTGCGCCTATACTTCGTTTCAGCTTCCATCCGAGCGCAGCCAAAGCTACGTGTAGCTGGAGCCAATCACACGCCGGCAATAGGTCACGCGATCTCGCCTGCACTTTTGTATCACTCCGCTGCGCCGCTGGTCGTCCGCGCCGCCCGCGCTCGCCGAGTATTTCGTCTGCTATGGGTGTATCAACGGTATCGTCTGCTACAGGTTTAAAAAATGCCCTTTCACGTTCTGGAATTTAGTCACAGGGGATGTCAGTACGTCGGCTGGCCGCTGCCGTCTGTGTCCAAGCTTTCCACCTGTTCGGCATTTCGGCATAGTTTCGAGATGTAAGTACACATTGCAAGCTGCCCGATGACCCGGCCGTTGATGTTTCCTTAAATGTCTGGATATACCAGGGCTCGAGGCGCAGGCCTTTCCACCTGCTTCTCGGCATTCAATGTGATCTGCAGGTAAAGGGGTGCCCTGATTTCGCCGCATATCAGTGAATTGTAGTGGCCCGGACGCATTTCTTGTTTACAACGCATTCGCGGTACGACGTGGCCACAATCTCCTACCGAATTTAAAAGTAGACATTCATCACGACCTCTCGCGCCTTACGCCCAAACGTGCCTTCGCGAAAGGACGTTTTGAAGCGACTCGGTGAGGAAAGCAGCGAATCACATGATTTGGCCATTACGGGAACGAAATCACACAGAAAAACCGTGCGCTGCAGCCGTGTTGCCAGCGGATGTACCTGTTTTCACCAAACCACATGCATTTACATATATTAATAAAAACATAAACTTCAGATATTTAATTCCTTTCGTTGCAAATCATTGTCAGCAGTACACAACTGGAATTTTGTGCAATGTTTACGCACAAAACAGTTATTTAAAGGAAAAAGTATTTTGCGGACTACTTTGTGGTGCGTAGGAATGCTCTTCTCGAAGTTGCGAACCGTCCCTCAGCCTTTCGCTGCGCTCGGACGGAAACTGAAACGAAGTATAGCACAGGACGCAGCCTGGTCTGGGCACCTAGGCGAAATAAAAACATTGCAGCGAATCAAGAGTGCATTACTTTGGCCGGGTTATCGACTGAAGTGAAATTAAGTGAAACGGTACTGCCAGGGTTGTCGTGGATGATAGGTGAGGTCTCCAGTTAGGATGTTCAATCGAGTCCCAGTCACCCCGATCACAAGGCCAAGGGTGCCGTTTCAAGAAGTTCCAAACACGACCACGGGGGAAAGTACCTTTGAGCTTATGTATGGAAGGGTGCCTCTAGGCCGACTCAGTATTCGTCAGAAGACATGGTCAGGAGATTGGCTGGTGCCGAATGGGCTGGCCACACCTGCAAAGAGTAAATGATCTAAAAGAAAAGCTGGCGGCAGCGAACCAGAGAGCAGAAGGGGCCACAGACACGAACCAAGCGCAATATGTGAATCGTCATTACATCAAGGCAAGAGAAAACCAGTTGGATGAAGGCGAGAGGGTGCTCATGCAGGAGCCCAGTGGGGTAGGAAAGTTGACTTCGAAATGGACAGGTCAGGTAACGATAGTTCGACGTGAGCGTCCTTACAGCTACCAAGTGGAAACTAGCAACGGAGGCCAGCGGAGCGTTCATGCCGATGAGCTGCGACCATACCGTGTACAGGCGAATTGATTCGGTGTGATCTTTTAGCAGGATGAGGAGTTCGGGGATATTCAAGCAATCCCCGTGCTATGACGGGAGCACGAGAAGACGCCGGCAGTAAACCAGGATCACCTGACACCCCCTCAGAAACAGGAGATTTGATAGCTCAAAGATCAAAGACGCGAGGTGTTCTCGGGCACACCTGGAGTGTGCAGTGAGGGCGCACTCAAAATAAGGTTAATGATGCGGGGCTAAACATACGTACGCTTATCGGATTCCGATGAAGTTTCGTGCCGAGGTGGAACGGCAAGTTCTAGAGCTCGAGGGATGGGGCCTGATCTATCTGACAGGAAGTGAGCATGCGCACCCCGTTGTGCGCTTAGCAAAGAAGGGTGGAGTGTTGCGTCTGTATGTGAATTACCGGCAATTATATACCATCACTGAGCCCGACGCCTTCCTCATCGGAAGGGCCAGCGAATTATTTTATCAGGTGACGGCCCCAGCTACATCATGGTGATCGACATGTAGCGCGGATATTGGCAGATACCTCTTGACGAGAGGGCCCAGAACTGCACAGCCTTCGTCAAACATCAGGGCAGTGTTCCTGGAGGGTCATGCCGTATTGGCTTCGTAATTTGGCGGCTACGTTTCAGTGAGTCATGAATAGAGTTCTCGTGTGCATCAGGTGTATACTCAACCGCATACATCAACAATGTGGTAGTGTTTTCGTGTACGTGGAGGGACCATGTTGCTCATGTGGCGCGAGCTTTGCGGCCAATCGCGGAGGCAGGGTTGACCGTGAATCTGTCTAAATGCAGATTCGCAGAGAGAGATGTCCGCTATCATGGACATGTTATCGAGTCCAGGAGGCACGCGCCGGACCCCGGACGTGTGACAGGCCAGAGAGAGATTCCGAGACCGGAGGGCAAGAGGAAGTTTCGTAGCTTCCTGGGCCTAGTTAACTATTACAGAGATTATGTCCCTGGGTACTCGTCCGTGATCCTTCCGCTGACCGAGTTGACTAGCCGACGCACACTGCAGCGGACGGTTTCCCTGGAGTCAAGAGGCAGAAAACACCTTTTGGGAGATTAAGAGGTGCCTATTCCAGGCACCCTCGCTGTACGCGCCAGACCCGAGTGGCGAGTACTTGCTTGCCACAGATGCGTCGGAGGTGGCGGTCAGAGTATGCCTCTCACAGTTGGGCGCAGATGGCCGACGCCTCTCAAGGTTGGACGCAGATGGCCGACAGCACCCCATCGCTTTACTGAACAAAAGGGTAAGCCCCACGCAGACTCGATGGGCGACAATAGAAAGAGAGACCTACGCGATCATTTGGGCACTGCAGCGTTTGGAGATGTGGTTATTTCGGGCAGACATCCGGGTGGTGACTGATCACAACTCACAGAAATTCCTAACCTCGACCTCGCCGCAGAGTGCCCGTCTGACTGTGTGGACACTGGCACTACTGAAACGTAGTGTAACAGTGGTACACGGGAAAGTTTGCACTCTACCGCCGACGCGTTGTCTCGATTGATTGCACCAAACTCCCCTTGAGTTAATTGGGAAGAGTAACTTGCTGACGGTAAGGCTATAGTATACGTCATAATGGGTCTGGGTTGGCGCCGGGATGACGCCGACTGTAGAGGTTCTGTGTGTGGTGAGCGAAAACGTGGTTTCAACTGATCGACTGTAATATGTGGTGCAACACGAAACGTTTATGAAACACAGTGGGAATGAAGGCGTCAGGCGTATTGAGACGCCATGTGAGGGCACGGAAACCGGCGGGGCGGGATTTAAAACGGACCGTTTCACGACGCTGTCGTGAGGCGGGGGAGGCTATAATTCACCCTACGGTTTGGGCTTATTTTACCTTGTTTCTGTATTTATTGTATGAAACGTAACCCGCGGAGAATGATCTGTGGCTGCTTCAAGGGCTCAGCCCGCCATAGGTAATGGCCACAGACGCAGCCGACGTGCTCAGCTAACGAGTTCGCGGCGGCCAGGCTGAAGTGGCGGTGAGCCAGAACAGACGATTCTTCGTCAGGGTGGACACCCGAAACCGTAAGCAATTGACGACTACGCCGAAGTTCGAACCCGCCTTTTGCCATCGCGGGAACTGTTGTGTGTATGTTCGACTTCGGCTCGTCGAGCGTCCTTGGACGAGGAAGTTGACCTCTACGGCACCGGGACGCCTGGTGATGCTGTGGTGCCTCGGGCTCCGTGTTTGGGCCCTCAGTGACATGTGCTACATGTGACTGCGAACTTTACATGTCCAGGAGAGAGTTTGGTGGGACGGACCGGCAGCGTGATGGACGAATAAAAGGACAGCGCTGAGGAAATGGAGGGACAGCTAGGGTTCTCAAGGGTTGTTTTTAACCGACGAGAAAAAAGGAAGGGAGAGACTGACTTGGGACCCGAACTCGTCTTGGTTCTGCACTGCGCAATAGATTAGATTTCTGCATTAAGGCAACGTATTAAACAACACGTCGTCATGTCGAACACAGATATCAGAATCGGGAGCCACCATCAGGTCATCTGTGATCGGAGCACCCGGCGGGAGGAACCTGTCTGGACCAATAGCGTGTCGACGCTGGCCGGTACAACCTTCGTCGTCGCGACGTGGATTGCCAGCCCGGAGACAAGATCTATGTGTGGACACCCATTCGCCGCGGCGGCCTCAGTGATAAACAATTAAAACGCACTTCAGACCTTACAAAGTCATTTGCCTCACTGGGAACTTGAACTACGAGGTATTCCCCGACGTAACCCGACCATCAGAACGCCGCTAGCCACGGCCCGAAGTGGCCCACGTTGTTCGATTCGAGCCTTTCTACGCGCGTTAGGACCGCGACGCTGCATGTGTATTTCGTATCACCGTATTTTTTTATTAACCGTTTTTTTTTTTTTCTTTTCGCGTTGCATCGGGACGATGCACTTTTAAAGGAGGGGTAATGCCACGCGCGGTGCCGAGCGAGCAGCGCCCGGTCACGGACTTCTGGGGGATTCGTGTTTGTTCTTGCTCGGGACGTAACATTTTTGTGTTTTTGATTTTTTTTTCGTGATGAAGAAGATTTTGATGAAGAGCGTAAATTTCGAAAGTGCGTTGAGGCTATTGTTTTTTCCTAACTTTTCGCTTTTATCCTGTTTAACATTTAGCTACTAATTGACTCACTAATAAGTGCACCACTAAGGAGGCGTTAAGCTGTTGGTGGGTCACTAAAAATAAGAATAAATAAATAAATAAGTAAACATTTACCATTTCGACCTACTTTTTAAATGCGAAAACATTAACTGACCCATGGAGCGAGCTGACGTCATCAGTTTGAAGCGCGAAAACGGCACCTAGTTTCCCCGATCCCAAAGGAGCGAAGTAAAGCTGATGAATTTTGCCTTCGGTTCCACTGGCTGGCGCGCGTCAACGGGGCTCCCATTGGCCGCTGCGTTCGTCCGTTTCCACGACCGTTCACCCCATGGCGCTGCGTGTCGATCAGCGCGCCGTTAACACGGAGCGTCCAAGCTCATCAGGGGAGCACGCGCGCTGACCGGCGACGCAAAGTACGCAGCAGACGAAAAAGGGAGCGGACGAGCGGCTTGCATGCTTTCGCATTCACAACTCATAAGAAGTGCTTAGGTGTACCTCGAGCTTTTTTGTTCTCGAAACTGCCTCTTCATTCCCACCCTGAAAGCTCAGACGCTCGAACCTTCTGGGCCGAATTTTCGAGATGCCGAATTACACTAGATAGGGAGCTGCGAGGAACCTTGTCGAGTCGGTCTCGCTCTCCCTTGCAGTTACGCCGCCAAATCACTGCCCACGTTTCTGCTGTCTCGACGCTTGTTCTTTATTCTGTCTGGCACAAGCTCGCCCCACTAAACTTTCAGTTTGAAACTGGATTTTCGCCGTTTCTGCTCCTGTCATTTGTGACATTATGTGCTTTATATATCTAGAACCGTACATTCAAAAAGACTATATTTGAAGTTCTCTATTTATATACGAAGCTATGTCGTAGCAATTTGTTTTCGGCACATTGTTAATTATTCGTTATAACTTACTAACAATATTGGTTAGCTTTAATTTAACAAAATAATTCAGCATGTTTTGTATAAGATATGGAGGTTTTCATACACACGTTCAGCTTGTTTACTTAAAAACCAAAGAAATCGCAGGTAAACAATATGTCCCTAAATTGAGCAAGGATAATCAACAGTTTATAAATATACCCTTTGAAAGCGTTATCTGGGGTACTGAGGCAATAAGGGCAACGGATATATAATTACGGATGCACCGAGGGGCTAGCACCAACTTTCGTACTTCTCCAACAAGCGCTTCGCCACGCAAGCAAAGCCTGATAAAAAGCTAGACACAGTCTAACCCTTTTATCTGCGTTTCTTCTTTAAAAAAAAAAAAGCTTTTAGAGATTGTGGAAAAGTTCGGTGTTCCCCAAACTTCGTAATGTCTTGAGATGCTCGGTTAGGTCACTTTTAGTGCTATTCCTGGACCTATCGGTCCAACTACGTGGTGCAGTTTTGATTTCCGATCACAACCTAGCATAGGTGAAGTCTTTCCAGCTGCTGCGGCGATTCATTTAGCTTCAAGTAGCCGGCAATAGGTCAACATTTGGATGACCGAGTGGCGGCGTTACGTTTGAAGAACACTACATATATGGATGATTTCATCCCAACTCATGGCACGAATATTGGGTCGAATTTTAATTTTTGTAAAAAGAAAAAAAAACATGTTCTCGGGCAATTTCTATAATAAAAGAAGACGCAAACGGCGAGTTCGTCGGATTTTTTGTTCTCAAGTTTTGGACCGTTGAAGTGGCCAAGGTGGAAACTGACGTTTTTCCAGCTTATCGGAGGTGCCATATTTCACTCCATCCCTTTTTCCTACTTTTTACGCTACATCAATATAAACTTTTGGGAACACTCTCCTGATATGCTTTTTTATGCTAATTAGGCGTCTAGGTCATACAATCCTTGATGTTTTTTGTTTTGTTTTAATTGTCAAACCGCCTCTCTGCGACGATATTTGACGAAGTTCAGCAAGCTCTGCTGTGTGATGTAATCAACATATTTTATGATCTTTACATCACCGTAAAGCTCCAATTAATTTCTTTCTTTTGAGTATAATTTGAATATTTTGCGTTTAATATAAAATGCGCAACATGTGTCTGAAAAACGAATATTTAGAAAAACTAGCACATTTGGAGTGGAATTTCTCAAAATCCCTACCTTTTATTTCTTTTATTTTTTATTAACAGTTAGGTTATATAGTAGTCTATCAGGAACTAACAACAGAAATTGTAATATATTGTTTGTATGGCCGCTATTAAGACTACAATCTCGTGCTATGAGCGTTTTGAACGGGACTTCGCACAGGCGCTCTGCTGAGCACAATTTTCGCCTATGTAAGGTTTTCTATTTGTCGTTAGCTGTTATCTCAATATTCAACCATAAACATTAATAAAATTTGAAGTAGTGCACTTGAAAAGAAGTTTAGAAGTCCGTATCCACAAGTGCGGGCACAGCGCTTACTTCCTCCCCATTCGGGGGAATGCAGATCGTTAGACTTCCTCTGGGGCCTTTTGCTTTCGGCTTTGAGTTTGAAATACCAAACTTGATATTTTCTGATATCAAACAGATATTTAGTGCCTATACATATGTTCACCCGCAGGCGATATGAAGGTGAACGGCCGACCGTCGACCGGTGCGTACTATTAGCGCCATGACGCGGCTGTCGTGGCGGCTCGCTTTCTTATCGCTCGCTTCGCCGAGTTAAAGCGCTTAGATTGAGCGCTGTTCTCAGCTCTTATGCTACTCCCCGCAGAAAGCGTGGAAGTGGGTTTCGATTTCGGCATCGCTTTTTGTGGGCGCCGTGCCCCCGTCATTGCCGGCAAATGATTTGCACATTGAACGTCAACTATAATACAGCGGACGTTCTTCGGCATGGTACGTTTGTCAGTGACTCAACCGCTTTTTTCATTCATGAGTGAACGCTAATAACTGCGAACGCTAATAACTGTTCTTTTTAAGAAACGGAAAGGATGAGTTACTTTTTTATTTGTTCCGCTGCTTTGCGGTTTAGCAGATATCACAACAAAAAAAAAAATACTAAATCACATTGTCTACCGATAGCGTCTGAAAGGCTCCTTTCGCAATCCTCGCGCTTTCTGCGGGGAGTAGCAGCAGAGCTGAGAACAGCGCTCGATCCAAGCGCTTAATCTCGGCGAAGCGCGCGATAAGAAAGCGAGCCGCCACGGCAGCCGCGTCATGGCGCTGATAGCACGGACCGGTCGACGGTCCGGCGTTCACCTTCATATTGCCTGCGGGTGTACGATTTAGTATCTGACGCTGAGGAAGTACGGTTTATTTTGTGCACATGCGGACTCTTTCGTAAAATAACGAGCATTTCGTAGCGTGTAAGGCTTCAATTGTGTTAGTCATGTGTTTAGGTTTCATTTCTATTTTCAGTGATTCATGCCGGGTTACTTAGACTTTTCCCTCTTGACTTAAGTTTGTCCGGGAGTCTAGATGTTACGTATCTTCTCCGTCAATACACAGGGCGAAGCTCACACACCTTGCAAATCACCACAGTGCCAAGTAAATAAATATCGGTAGAATAAATATTGTTGCTTTACTTTCTTTTACGCTCAAATATTGAGGTAAGTACTAACATTAAATAGATAACCTTACATAGGTCGAAATTCTGCTCAGCTGAGCGTCTATGCGAAGTCCCGTTCAAAACTCTCATTGCACGAGATTCGAGTCCTAATAGCGGCCATACAAACAATATATTACAATTGCTGTTGGTAGTTGCTGACAGACTACTATATTACCTAACTGTGAATGAAAGATGATAGAAATAAAATGTGTTTTTTTTTTAGAAAATCGACTTCAAACTTGCGCGTTGTTCTAAATATTCGTTTTTCAGGCAAATGTTCCGCGTTACATGTTTAGCGCAAAATATTTAAATCATACTAAAAAAGTGCCTAATTGAAGCTTTACGGTGATGTAAAGATCATAAAAATATATTGATTAGGTCACACAGCACAGCTTGCTGAACTTCATCAGATATTGTTGCAGAGAGGCGGTTTGACAAATAAAAAACAAACACTAAAAATATTATGACCTAGACTCTTTATTAGCATAACTCGCCGTTGGCATCTTCTTTTATTAAAAGAATTTACAGGTAGCTACTAAACAATTCAGAGGACTTAATTATGAGTTAGTTATTTTTATGAGTCACTTGTATTACTGGGCGACAAGTGAACAAAAACCAAAATGTGAGCCTTTCTAGCCGCCATACAAAAAAAAAAATATTACATTTTCTGTTTATTTTACTTTATAAAGTACTGCAATAGGTAGCCAGAGAAAAACAAGTAGCGAAATAAAAGGTAGGCTTTTTAGAAAATCGACCTTCTATTCGCAAAAGTATTGAAATAGTCCTTGATTTACGAGAAAATACTACCCTTTCTATTTTACACACGACGTAAATTTTGTTATCATTAGACGGAGTATACTCTGAGCTTTCTGAAAATACTAAATGTGTTAAGACACCTCATATAGGTCACACGGAAGAGCTGGTACGACCAAAAACGTCATATTGGCAGATTTTCTAAAATATATTTAATATAAATAATTGCGTTGAAATTATTTATCAGAGATTAAGTGTGTTCACAGGTATCTATTAAAAAAAAATAAGAGGCGCTAATTTTGAATTAGTGTATTTTTGCGAGTAAGTTGATTTAGTGACAAAACAGTCAAACGAAATCAGACTTCAAGCTTTTATAGCTGCCATACAAACAAAATATTACATTTTCTATTTATATTGCCTTATAAAGCACTGCAATAGCTAGCTAGAGAGAAACAAATCAGCCAAATAAAAGGTGGGTTTTTAGAAAATTGATTTCCAATTTGCAAAAATTCTGAAATAGTCCTTACTTTACGAGGGTACACTGCCCCTCCCCTTTTACACACAACGTTAGATTTGCTATCAATAAAGAGTATACTCCCAGCTTTCTGAAAATACTAAATATGTTACGATATCTCAAATAGGTCACACGGAAGAGCTGGTCAAACTTTGACAAATATTGTCAAAGGGACACACCTTGACAATATTTAAAACAAAAGTGAAGATAAATAATCACAATAAAATTATTGACCATAAATTATCGCTATTCTGAGGGTGGCCGAAGAAAGTTACATTGCACTACCGAAAAAAGGCAAAAAGTTGAAAGGAGTGAAGCAATGACACCTCCGGGAGGCGAGAGAAAGGTCAGTTTGCGGTTTGCCTAAAATGTCCTAACTCGATAACAAAACATCGCTTGAACTTGCGGTTTGCACTCCCTGTCATAGAAGGGTTTTACCCAAAACATATTTTTTTTCGTCAAAATTAAAGGAGTCATGAAACGCTTTTCCAACTTTTTTCTGTTCAGCTTTCCTCCTCAACTCATAAATCGCGCATTCTACCAAACAGTTCAAGAAGACAAAAAGAGGGGAGGCCCCTCTTGCTCGGAATCTTGTTTGTGTAGCCGGACGCAGCCATTGTCCCCCTAGAAGATTATCCCGTAGCTCAGAATTCAGACAAAAGTTGCTTTCCCCACCCCAACACCCCGAAGCTGACAGTGCGGTGGAAGCTACGTGCTCGTTGGGCCAGCCACACTTTTGACATGTGATCACGCTCTCTCGCGCATACCGACGCGCAGAGAATGAGGTCAGGTGATGAGAGGGAGGTGGCTGATTCGTACGGCAAGCGTGTAGCTTCCACCACAATGTCAGCTTAGGGGTAGAGGGATTAAGTGAGGTCCGGTGCCGTGTGACGTGCGTCTGGGCCCGGTGACGCGCTGCGGGTGCCCGGTGACGCGCTGCGGGGTCCGCGGATGTATCACAGTGAAAAGATAGAGAGCTTACGAAGGGAAGGAGGTACAAAATAGTCCGCTGTGTTTTTAAAAATTTTGTACCGAAAGTCAGGCTTTTGACTTTCTACTTTTTTTGTTTTGGCCCACTGAACGATGTGCTATTAGTAACATCCCAATATAAATTGATTTACTCCAGCCCAAAATTCGTTTCATGGGCCCTTTAAATAGTCGACCCCAAATTCGTGCCTGAGTTGAGATGAAACAACCCATATACAATTACATAAATTATCTAATAACGCAAATTCGCAAGAACACTTGAAGGGGCACTGACACCCCAAAGGTCGTGTTTTTTATTGTCTAAAACGATGTAAGTCGTAGTCATAAACACGCAAAAAAAAAAAAAAAGCATCGCAAAAAATAATTTCCTCGCACGCGCGCGCGCCTTTTTATTTTTGGCGTTTTTCTCCCCCGCTGCTCACCTCCTCTTTTCTTTTGATTGGTGACGTCAAAAAATCATGAAATTTAGAAACTTTGTAGGCGGTATTTCTATAACATTTATTAACGGCAATCGTAAAACATGTTTTTTAACTCAATTGCAAACGCACTACGGCCCCTCTTTTAGGTAAATGGTCAGCTAGAACGATAGGGACAAAACACAGAGTGGGAGAAACAGAGACATACACACCGCCGACTATCAACTAAGACTTTATATTTCTTCTTCATCACTTTGACCGAAAGATTCACACCTAAAGTAATGCCAATGAATCACCCTAAATCCTTACATTACACTACTAAATTAAAATACTAAATAAAATTAATTAATTACATTAAATTACTAGATTTGGTCACTAACACCTCCCTGATCCAACCCACAGACCACCGCCGACACATATTCCTCTTATTCCTTTTCACGGGGCCGTGCCACACTGCAAAAACTGTCTTTCTTTCTTGCTGACCGTGATGGAGGGCATGCTCACGCAGTCATCGCCGGTTTGCTCAATGGCCAGGGCCTCGAGAATCTCGCGCGCAAAGGCATTTCTGTGTCTTTTAACAATGGAGACGCTGCTAAAACTTGACCTGCACCCGCACGTGCGGCAATGGGCTGCAAGGTGCCCAGCTCCCGTGCCCTGCACCGACGCCGCGTGCTCCCTGACTCTGTCATTAACGCAGCGTCCCGTCTGCCCGATGTAGCAGCTCTCACAAGACATTGGAATCGTGTACACTACATCGGTCTGGCACATGGCGTACTTAGTCCTGTGCGCAGTGTTGCAGGTTGGCTCGCGCTTCTTGGCCTGATTTACTCTGCGGCACATAGAGTTCCCTCTGTTCGGTGCCGAGCACACCACCCTGACACTTTGTCGTGCAGCGATCTTTTTGAGCCGGTGGGTGACACCGTGGATGTAGGAAACTACTGCGAAGGTCTCTCGTGAAGTCTGTCTATCTCGCTCGGTACTTGGTGATCCTCTTGAGAATTTTCTTCATATTGTCTCACATACGGCTCCTAGGAGGACACCTGGGTACCCAGAGTCACGAAGCCAGGCCATCTGCTTCTGAAAGCTGGCGTCAGCTTGATTGTTGCATGACTTGCGCAGAGCTGCTACGAGTGCCGTGTTGGCAACACTTCGTTTTACGGTTTTCGAATGGCACGATTCAAACGGAAGAAAACCTTTACTTGAACGAGGTTCGTACCTCCAGCACACATGTCCATCCTTAAACTCAAGTGCGAGGTCCAGGAACTTAATAGACTTGCCCACGGGTAGTTCGTGAGTGAAGAGCAGGTCGGGGCAACATTCGTGGAAGGTTTTCATGATCGTGCTCCTGCATCCGTTTTCTTGACTCTCGATGTCTGTGCTGCACAGGATCAGGAAGTCGTCCACGTACCTGAAGATGGCTTTGACTCTAGCATAGTTCAGTGTGGATTGGATGTGCCTACCACACGCCGCCAAGAACAGATCACATAGCTGTGGCGCCACCCTAGAACCAATGCAGATCCCACTTTTTTGGACGTAGTCTAGACCTTCATACGAGATCACGGTCGCCGTTAAATATACCCCGAGCAGTTCCAAGAAGGAGTCTATGCTAATCCCTGCTGCGGTTTGAAAAGGCGTTACGCCGTGTTCCTCGATGGTCTCTCGTAGAATTGGCATGAGGCTGGTGTGGGGAATAGAATAGTACATGTCCTGGATGTCGATGGAAAATCCAGATACTACCTGGGATCCATGTTCCTGAAGATAGGCAATAAGCTCTTCTGAGTTGGACATTCTGTACGGGTCATCGCAATGCACCTGGGACAGGTGCTTTGCAAGATAGGTTGACACATGAGCTTGCCAGGTTTTCCTCTCGGAGACAATGGCACGAAACGGTACCCCTACCTTATGTGTTTTGGCCGAGAAGAAAACGTCAAGGTGTCCGCCCTTCGTAGCTTTCACTTTGGTGCCCAGGCTGGTTAGATTGTGATCTTCAAGCAGCCGCTTAACGGCAAGCTTCGCTTTTTGGCTTCGTTTCCCATCAACCTGGATGAAGTTTTTTGCTACGGCAGCATTGGCCTTCTCTCCGTAGGTCCCAGCATCAAGGACTACGAAACCTCCTTCCTTATCTGAGACACAAAGCCGGAGATCTTTACTTCGTAGTTCTTGTACCGCGCTGCCAAGCCAAAGCCTGGACGTGCCGGGCACCTTTGGCTTGCGAAGCACTCAATGCCTTCCGTGATAATTTGCGATTTCTGCTCTTCGTGAGCTCGAGACGCAATGGTGCGAACAAGGGCAACCTTGTCTACCGCCTCTAGCTGTGGTGGTGCAGCATACTTCGGTCCTTGTTCGAGAATGAATGTTGCCCTTTCTGAGAGATGGACATCACCAATGGTCTGGAGCGGCCACCTTTTAGCGTGTTCTTCTTTCCACAGTGCCAGATGTTGTTTCAGGGCAGGAAGAAACCAGGATTTCCACAGGCTTTCCGTGGAATACCTTGCCATCGCCAGTTGGTTTCGGAAGACGCTATGAGTAGGGCACTTAGCACGCAGGAAGTCAGTGAGAAGGCGTTGTTGGCGCCACGTTTCTGACCGGAGGATCTTAGTCACCCGCACGGCGTGTCCTTGCGACGGTGCAACAGCTCCGAAAAACTGCCGAATATCGTCGAGAATTATCTTCTTATCGACGCTGCGTGAAAGCATCCTCGCCCGGCAGGTTGTGGTGGCGATCAAAAGGCCCAGAGTCCGTGGGTCAAGTGAATTAAAACATACAAAAGGTGAGCTCAAATAACTAGAAAGGAACTGAATAACAGTGTGGCACGGCCCCGTGAAAGGGAATAAGAGGAATATGTGTCGGCGGTGGTCTGTGGGTTGGATCAGGGAGGTGTTAGTGACCAAATTTAGTAATTTAATGTAATTAATTAATTTTATTTAGTATTTTAATTTAGTAGTGTAATGTAAGGATTTAGGGTGATTCATTGGCATTACTTTAGGTGTGAATCTTTCGGTCAAAGTGATGAAGAAGAAATATAAAGTCTTAGTTGATAGTCAGCGGTGTGTATGTCTCTGTTTCTCCCTCTCTGTGTTTTGTCCCTATTGTTCTAGCTGACCATTTACTTAAAATTATGTACCAACTAGCTCAACTTCAGCCTGTTATTCGGCCCCTCTTTTTGAGATACTAAAAATCAGAGTCCGGTGTGATGTCGCTTTCCTGGATTTGTGTCCTCCCTCGGAAAAATGGCGGCGTTCGAGCAGAGGATGACCGGTGAGTCGGGGGAAGAAACCGGTTTTTTCCCGCACTCTAAAAAAAAAAAAAAAATGGAGGAAAAAAGTAGCAACGGCGCGTCTTCCTCCCTTCTACTGACGCGCCCCCAAGCGGACAGGAGAAGGAGGGAGGAACGAGACATTTTCCTCCTTCTCCAGGCAGACTGGAGAAAGCTTTCGCCCTCCCGACTCAACTTCTTTCGGTTTCGTTTTCGAGCAGGTCGCGCACATTGTTTAATAAATGCTGTTGAGTTGATTGAGCTTCAGCGGCATCGAAGGCCGCCTGTAATTACGTCTTCTAGTCCAAACGTGCAGAGCATTTCGGTTGCATTGACGTTTTTATCACTAATTTTATGAAACGAGCAAACGAAGCCGCTAGAAACGGCGAAGTTCCGGAGCAGTGCCAGCAGCGCCACGTACACTGGGAAAGATGGCCGTCTCCGAATTGCGGGGCTCACAGTGGCGGGGCTCACGCGGAACTGCAGTAACGAAACCACGCGGAACTGTGTCGACGTTCTCGACGTTATGGAAATCGCAGGAACTGCGTCCAAGACAGGCAGGTTTTGCTGCCGGCTGCCTGGGCGCCTTTCTTGCTGAGTTCGGTTCTGTTTTCCGATGCCGAGTGCGACCGGCGTTCAATGTGGTTCTGTATTTGTGCATGTCAGCAACATAGCAGCAACATCGTGATGGCAGTGTTGTGGGTTGTGAACAGAAGACTGGAATTATCGCCGATGTGAACGTGTGTTCGCGTATCAGTGGTGTAACAACAAGATGAGATGACGTAAACTGTCGGGCATTGATGCCGCTGGTCGGGCCGTGATCGGACGGGGTGGGGTGTCGCAGGTTGACATTCCGCTTTACATTAAAAAGTTTAATCCCACTTGAGGGGTTAGGTGCAATCGATCGACGTGCGGATAGTCATGTTGGAACGGTGGTCTGAACCGTAGCTTCTATCGTACAGTGGCCAATGTGACTGACGCGAGAGCAATCGCGCTCTGGGGAAAGGACTGAACAGTACGAAATCATGACGGAAAGTAGGTATATTTACAGTGTGGAATTTTAGCATGAAAAAAGAATAGTAGGTAAAATCGAAAAAAAAAAGCTACCCTTTATTTCGCTGTTTAAATATACTACGGTCCCTGGAGAAACTGCCCTCAAAGTGGCGTGGGATGCTCGCAAGAAGTTTTCGAGCTCGCCACGGCATAGCTCCGTACACTTAACACCTGCCGCAAGTCGCGGCTTTGACTGCATTCAAGTTGATCGAAAAGCGATCTCTCAGCCCGTGAAGCATCACTTCCAGCTGAGTGAATATCCGCTCTACAGAGATTAATTCAAGACGGCAATTGCAGCCTTGCGCGAACAGCACAAATAGAAAAACAAACACTACAGTAGAAATAGAGGCTACGACGTGCCGCGCGGGGAAACAAACTCATGGCTTCGAACCGCATTGGAGCGGCTTGATTTATTGGATTTCAAATATTTACGACATGATCGAGCGTTCGCTTTTTAATAAGAGATTCATCCCTTGAGTCATTCAAAATACTGTCAAAGGTATGATATAGCTAGAAAAAAATCAACATGCTAGGAATATTTTTTATTGCTTATTCAGTCACCGAAAAATTCCGTACGTTCAAAACGACCAGTATAAAAGACGGAAAAGCAGAGCTCGGGTGTAGCGTTCGGGTTAGTGTGCCGTTGAATTGATGTTTGTATGTGCAGTGTATGTGCTCGGTGTATGTTCACGTGGTGCTTGTAGTATGTGTAATGTGAGTAAAGGAGAGGTTCCCGAAGATCCGTAAGCGCAATGGTGGGCTGAAGAAATAAAAATATTTTTTTGTAGAACATGAATTGGGTAAAGCCCCTCTATCCTGGGAAAAGTGGCGCCATTCTTTGAACTAGCCGCCGCGCACACTATTGGCCGGTCGTCACGTGACATCTGGCTTTCGGTTTTGGACTTCCGCTCGCCATGAATTTCCCAAGATGCTGCTACGCCGCAGCTGACGAGCTGCTGCGCCTGTAGAAGAGTCGGCCGGAAAGCTTTTCAGTGTTCCCTCTGGAACGCAAAATGAACCTCGGAGGAAGATCTTGCTTCATCGAATCGATCGAAAAGATTTCAACCCGACGGGAGCGGCAAAGTTATGCGAGGTGAGTGCTCCGTATAAAGCTCACCAGCATGCAAGAAGACAGACAGCTGTTTAGAGCGAGCTATGCACTCCATTCCACCGTAAACGCGAGCGATGTAATAGCGAGCACAACATTGCCAGCTTGGCATGCACGGACGCCCGTGCCGTGGAAGCAAAGGCCCCTACGCACAGTTAGTTGCGTTTGAGAGCGTTCAACTGCGTTGAGTCGAGAAACGAAAGTGAGTGACCGGCACATTCGTATGAAGCGTGGAATCCAATTCAAGGGATGGCTTGGCATGCGATAAAAGAAGTACGGATGTCCTGCGTTCTCGCAGTCGCAACGCAGTGAGACGGTTTCAAACGCAACTGTGCGTAGGGGAAAACGGCCTGCTCCTGTTCGTGCTTGTGGTGGCATCGGCGCCGCTCCCAATTACGGGTGCGTGCGGAGTACGCGCTCTCAAGCTTTGCGTAGTGCTCGCGTACCATACTTTGTTTCGCACACATAGCTTGCAACGCTGCCGCGGCTGCGGACCCGAGCATGTGGATGTATCTGTACTCCGTTTCAATATAAGTGCGAGCGCAGCCAGTGCGACAAGCACGAGTATGTCTCTGACGACGCTCTTACTGGACGAGCGTGTGTGCTTAGCCCGCTCAAAGTGCGTTCGCTCTCGCAGTGTCAATAGGGTCTCCTTCGCTCGCAGTCTTATTGAAACAAAAACGCAAGCAAATAAAACATTTGAGATCAACCCCACACGCGCGAGCAGCTTTGACAGCGCAAACTTTACGTGCAGGTCTTTGGCAGGCTAACCTGGGATCTGCAGACACGGGCGTTTGAGGTGGCGTTACATGATCTGCTCTCGACTAAAATCCGATTTCTTCAATCTATTACAGGACCACTTCAGTATCGACCAAATCAAAACACTAATCATGCAAAACAAAGGAGAGCAAAAAATTGAGGAAAGATGCTCTTTCAAACATTTCTTTTTTCGTTACCTTCAACCAAGAGAGTAAACCACCACTGCAAGGAAACTGGAAATGTAAGTGGTATGTACATCTCACAAACCATTTTTCATTCAGTAAGACACATATCTGTTTTAAAATACAAATTCAATACACAAACTGATGATTTTGGATGCCTCCTTTACAAAATGCAGTTCTATTTATTTGTTTTTTATGTTGGCTCCCTAAAGTTACCGAGGCACCCCCAGCAAAACCTGAATAGAACACCACAAGGCAATGCCCACAGTACAACCGCAGCTGTTCTTTAGTTTGGCTGTCTGATACTATTACTTGGTCGACCGAGGTACACCTACCACTAGTGCCATCTCTGTCCATTCTAGGAGTGTGTGTCCATTGGAGGGCCCCCAGCAAGGTCCAAGCGGAGCTTTTCCCTCGGGGCAATCTGCCGCAGTGATCGCAGCTGTTGGTGAGTTTGGCAGTCCGATATTCTTCCCAGGTCAACTGAGGCTCACCTATCACTAGTGCCATCTTTGTCAATTCTAGGCGAGTGTGTCCTCCTGAGACCCCCCAGGAAGTTCCAAGCAGTGCTGTACAGAACCGAACTTTCCCAGCTTCGCTATAGCAGCCTAATTTGGCAACCCCCCCCCCCCCCCCCCAAGTTGCTGGTGAGTTTAGCACAGTGATACTGTTTCCAGGTCAACCGAGGCACACCTCCAACGACTGTCGTCTCTGCTTATTTATTCGTTCTAGAAGTGTGTTAGTGTGTTGGTGAGTTTCGCACAATGATACTGTTTCCAGGTCGACCGAGGCAAATCTCCAACGACTGTCATCTCTGCTCATTTATTCGTTCTAGAAGTGTGTTAGTGTGTTGGTGAGTTTAGCACAATGATACCGTTTCTAGGTCGACCGAGGCACACCTCCAACAACTTTCGTCTCTGCTCATTTATTCGTTCTAGAAGTGTGTTAGTGTCTCGGTGAGTTTAGCACAATGATACTGTTTCCAGGTCGACCGAGGCACACCTCCAACGACTGTCGTCTCTGCTCATTTATTCGTTCTATAGTCCGTTGCAACCTAAGAACGAAGGGCGAGGATAAGACGGGCCGGGGAGGAGGAAGCAGACGGAACGCTGGAGAAGAGAGGGGGAAACCTCCTTCTCTCTTTAGCGTTCCGTCTGCTTCCTCCTCCCCGGCCAGTCTTACCCTCGCCCTTCGTTCTTAGGTTGCAACGGACTATAGAGGTGTGTTGTGTGTTGGTGAGTTTAGCATAATGATACTGTTTCCAGGTTGACCGAAACACACCTACAAAGACTGCTGTCTCTGCTCATTTATTCGTTCAAGTGTGTATCGTCCCATGGCTGCCTGAACAAGGTCTGAGCAGCGCTCTACAGGCCCTTGCTTCTCCAGCTTGTCCTGGACAGATTGCCGCAGCAACAGCTGATGAGTTTTCATTTTCGACTGCTGCTTATTTCCTGGCAGAGTGCAGACAGTTACACACTGTTACTTACATCCGATTTTATTGTCTCACTCTTAGCCACTTGACAAGACTAAATAATAATCTTTTATTCTTTTTCAGGCACACTGTTTACACTTGGCATCAGGCCGTATCATCAGAATGCAGGTCTTTCTGGTGTACTGATGAATATCAAAGAGCTACAAAGACAACTATATTCTATGCAGATAAAACTGATAATGGCACAACGACAGGAGTATGAGGTGCAACGTGATGAGAACAATTTAAAATTTGGACTTAAGCGCTTTCTCCTTGCAGAAAGTCCACTATGAAGAGGACTGCATAAAGTAAAGGCATCCTCGAGAAAGTTTTTAAGATTCATCTTTCTTGGGTTTCCCATGGTTTCAATGTGGTACTAGGGAATTGGGGTAGCCTTTGCCTGTAAAACGCACACTTCATTGGCATCTCCAGGACTTCAGGTTTGTGTCAGACATAATTCACGAGCTGATGAACTCTTTAGCATACAAGGTGAGTCAAACTTGCAGCATATAACACACTCATGCATCCTTATCTCGAGTATGCATCTGAAGTCGGATACCTGCAGACCCGTCTCATCAAGCAGCTCGATGTTTAACCCCATGTGGTTTGTACAATTTATTGTCTTTGGCTATACCATACCAGTAACAGCATTAGAAGGTGTAAGGGCTTTAGAACTACTTTATGATATGTAACAGTGACTGCACCTGTCAGTAAAGCAACCTGCACATTCGTGAACTAATAAAGTATTTTGATGGTGTATGGTGCATCTCTGTGTCATCTATCTCCTTTTTTTCATACTGTGATCTGTTATGTACTCTGCATGTATTTACTTTTAGTGAATACTTCTGCCGTGGCCGTTTACTTGGCTGGCAGTTTTGTGAAATGAATAAAATTGTGACTTTGATTTTGTTCTCTTTAATGTCATCTGTGCTTGTGTATTTTCATGGAGATTTTGATCTCGCATTCGCTTGTTTTGCATTGCTCTCTGGATGAGATTTGAATTATTTTTGGCTCACTCATTCCCTTTTACTGAAATAACCTGCAATTGCTTGACTCGATTAGGCGCCGAAACCGAGCGCTGGTTTCCAAGTCTGCACCAGGTTTCTAGACCTAGGACGCTGGCCCAGGAGTCTAAAAGCAGCGTAAATCGTAATTAAACCTGGATTTGTTTTAGTATGAACGATAAACAAAAGAAACAGACACTGATAAAATTACGGAGTAACAAAACTAAACGAAAACGGAGTTTTCATGTCTAAAAACGGTTTCATCAATTAAAATAACGAAAACGGTATGTATTACGCTCGCAAGAAAAGCGACACCGCGTAGCCCCGTAGCGAAAGGCCCGCGGTGCCGCAAATTTTTACAGCATGCACAGAATACACGCACAGAAATCGTCAACCACATCACCGCTGCCCCCAAAAGAAAGAAAATAGCATCTTGCTTTCTAGGCCGCCAAATTGTTTTTAGCGCCCGTAGGCCAAACCCTCCCGGAAGCTCGCCAAGGTCACGTATTATAAAGTAGTCAATCATTTGAAATCGTTGAGAATAAAATTGCAATTTGGCGGTTTGATATGATGATTAAAAGCGACTTGCAATTCCTGTGAAGCCGAACACTCACGAGACACTGACCTAATGCAACTCGGTAGGGACGATTATCCAAAGCACTTTCGGGATCCACGGTAGGACGAACAGATCTCGTGCGGCTTCAGGACGGTCGGATACGAATGCGGGCTCTAAATGAGCCCATCGCCACACTTATATGACGAGAAAAGTCCACACGATCGGCAACTCGCCCGCTCCAGCTGCGAAGCCGAACACTCACGAGACACTGACCTATTGCAGCTCGGAAGGGACGATTATCCAAAGCACTTTCGGGATCCACTGTTGGACGAGCAAATCTAGAGCGGCTTCAGGACTGTCGGATACGAATGCGGGCTCTACATGAGGTCACTGCCACACTTATATGACTAGAAAAGTCCACACGATCGGCAACTCGCCCGCTCCAGCTGCGAAGCCGAACACTCGCGAGACACTGACCTAATGCAGCTCGGAAGGGACGATTATCCAAAAGCACTTTCGGGATCCACGGTTGGACGAACAGATCTAGAGCGGCTTCAGGGCGGTCGGATACGAATGCGGGCTCTAAATGAGGTCACTGCCACACATGTCTGACGAGAAAAGTCCACACGATCGGCATCTCGACCGCTTCAGCTGACCGAGACGTCGAGACGCTTGGGAAATTCCAGAGGGCGCCTCCGTCGCAAACCGGAACTCAGAGGTTGGGTAAGGAGGGTTTTTAGAGGAGAAGGAAAGAGAATGCGCCACTTTTCCCAGATACAGGGACTTTAGAATTGGGCAGTACCTAGCGCCACCTAGCCTAGCTACTTGCAATTACTCTGCTTGACCCTGCCATCTAGTGGCAAGCGATTTAACCTTTCACGCTACGCGATAAACAGTGGCTGCAGTGGCTTCGAGTTAGTTCTAGGGGTGTCGCGAACCGGCCGAGGTTCGAGTTCGACCAGGTTCGACTTTTTCGAACTTTTAGTGAAAACTTCGACGAACCTTGTGTTGAGGTTCGACTCCTGTGCGCATGCGCGACAGGCTGGCCAGTTGGCTTCGGATTGGATGGTGATGGCTAAGGGATGAGTTAAGGGCAGCGCTGATTGGTTATTTCAGTTAATACAGTACAAAAAAACTAAGTTATTAACTTTTTCAGTGATTAGAATTAGTTTATTTTAATTGTATCTGTTTATAAAATAAAATAACCCTTTGCATAAAAAAAAAAAAATTCTCCAAACCTAGACATGCTTGTATTAAGGTCTGACCACACTGTCCACAAAGTCGAACCGGTCGAATCTGGTGAAAAGTTCGAAGGTTCGTCGAACCGGTTCGACCTAGTCGAACCCCGAAAGTTCGACCTAAAAATCTGGTTCGACAAAAGTTCGCGACACCCCTAGTTAGTTCTTTTGAGAGCGGCTTTTGGTTTCGCGGATTGGGTTTGCCGTTCCTCCGTGATGTGCGGTTGACGAAGTAATAGTGACTCGAGGAACACCAAAGGTAAGACGTAAAGTGCGCGAAGTAACTGGGAATCGGTTGTCCCCGTTTAACATCGCAGTGCTGTCGACGAGAAGACTGAGTAACCGCTTTCGAAACGCAAGTTTCTGTACCTGTGGGGGGAATCTGGCTTCGGAAATAAACACAGTTCGCGGAAAGCTCGTGTTACGCTTTTATTTGCTGCTCCTCTCGTCCCGTACAAGAGACGTAGCGTCCTCGTTAAGCCTTATTGAGCTCGATTTGCTCGATTCAGGGCCGCCATAATGAGATGCAGGCGACGGAGGAACTTTGCTCCCCTGCTTCAGGGACGAAAGTTCCTCTCTTTCTGAAGGAACATAGGTTACAAGACCGTTCCTCCCCTAAGGGAGGACAATCGATACCCTTTTTTCTAAGAGTGCGGTCCGCCCGGCGCCCTTCTCTCCCTCCTCGCTTCGGGTCGCGGTGGCAACGGCGCTTTGCTTTGTAACGTGGAGCGGAGGTCCGAAAGAAAGTCGACTCGCAGGAGACCGCAAAATTTGACGTCACTCCACTAGCGCGGATCGCGCGGGAACTTCAATTCGGCATTTGGAAATTGTTCTTTTACTTTACAAATACTGAATTCCCAAGTTTCGAATTTTGAGGGCAATGTCCCGGCATCGTTTTCAATCGTTTAGGATAAGAAAAAAATGATTTTGATGTATCAGTGCCCCTTTAATTGTCGCTATGAATTTCAGATAAAATGGGGGGCCACCTTTATTTCGAGTTTTTTGTCCACTAGACGCGTACCGAATGTTACTGATAGTACTAACCAGACATGTACAAGTTACTCAAAAAATAGTAATTAAGTTAAGTTACTGAGTATTGGCCTCAAAAGTAATTTGAGTAAAGTAGAAATTACTAAAATGGAAAGTAATTGAGTAAATTACTAACTACAGTAAAAAAGTAGCGAATTACTTCGAAGTTACTTTTAAATTACTTATAGCAACAAGAAAGTAAATAAATGTTTTGATCCGTTAGCGAAATTCTGCTAGACAAATATAAAGCGGCTTCTGTTTTAACATAAATGCTTTAATAGCTGGTTGTTCTTCTGTGTGATTAATTGTTTCGTACATTTTGTTTTACGGTCCATGAATCGCTGCGCATATATCACTTCTACTTTCAGGTTTAGCTCTGCCTGAGCTTCATTTTGCAGATAGTGTTTGCTTGTTTACAGTGTTGCGTAAAGTACATCTAAAAAGTACTGGAAGTAAAGTACAAAGTCAATTAGAGGTTATGTACCTCAAGTATCGTAAGTACACCGGGTGCAGCGTACGTGAAGTAAAGTACTAAAAATACAACATACTTTTAAAGTAAAGTACAAATACTTTTTAACACAATCTTTCAGGATGCCCTTTCATACCCTATTTTTTTAAACTTTACTTTAACTGGTATGCATTGCTCCAAGGGTAATCGAAAGAGCATCAGTTTTTTTTTTTTTTCGGAAATGGCGGCAAATATTGGATAAAGTCAAGTCGCCACAGAGTAGTTATTTTACTCTCGCTGACGAACTATTTAACACAATCCACTTGTAAGGCACTTATTTGTATCGGTACTATAGACGCTTTACAGACGCGCCAGATTAAAACCACCATTGCTGACCTTCTCTTCTCTTACCGAGATATTGAGTCACTGAAACGAGCGTTTATTTATTTATTTTGATTTATTCATATACCCTTAAAGGCCCTCGTGAGAGCATTACATAATGGGGTGGGGGGGGGGGGGGGGGGGGGCCTGCATGGTTAAGTTTCACACAATAATTACAGAAACAAGGTAAAATAAATAGACCTTTTCCGCTTACTCTCGCCCCCGACCGCCAAGTAGGCATATCCGGTATGGGCGACGAAAAAATATCAGAACGTTTCAACCCGCAAATAGTAAAAAAAATAGAGGGGAAGCAAAACGAGAACGTGTGACGGTTACGTTTTTGTCCTAAATATCTGCTATTGGCGTGGCGACGGCAAAACAATGTTTTCGCCCATACTGGAAGTGACGACAATTCAAGATGGCGGCGCCCTTGCAAAAAAGGTCTATATACACACATTAACACGAGTTCACATAAAAGCACACAGGAAAAAAATAGGCACAATAAACACATTTCAAGATTAAACATTGTTATTTAATCAAATAATCTCCATAATTTCGTTTTGAATGCGTCAGAGTTTTCAATTGTTACGATGGCATCAGGCAGGTTGTTCCAGTCGACAATTGTCTGGGGAAAGAAAAAGTGGTTGAATGCGTTCGTGCTACCAGATAAGCGGGCGATTGTTCAAAAATTTCCTTGTCGGGTCGATGATCGGAGGGGAGAACGCAGTAGGGCGTCGCGAAACGTAGGATGATAATCGTAAATTTTGTGAAGGGCTGAAAGGCGTGCAATTTTACGGCGGACTTGTAATGGTGGCAGGTTCAGTTGAGTTTTTAGAGAAGATACGCTGGTGGTGCGGTCATAGTCGGACAAGACAAATCTTGCTGCCCGGTTCTGGACTGATCCCAGATTGTTAATAAGGTAGATCTGATGAGGGTTCCAAAGCGATGCCGCATGTTCTAGTTTTGACCTTACGTATGTGCTATATGCCATTTTCTGTACATGAGATGGAGAGGCTTTTAGGTACCGTCTAATGTAACCCAGAGTTCGAGATGCTTTAGCTGTAATGTTTTCAATGTGTTCAGACCAGGTAAGGTTAGCTGTCATTGTTACACCGAGGTATTTATAGGAGTCTACAGCCTCAATCGGATCGTTTCCTATTGAGTATGAAAATACTGATAATGATTGTTTACGAGTAAAGCGAATTAATTTACATTTTGATTTATTCAGTGACATAAACCACTTATTACACCATGTGCTCACTTTGTTTAAATCTCTTTGTAGCACATAGTGGTCATTCTGATTAACAATTTTATGGTAAGGTACACAGTCGTCGGCAAAAAGCCGAATGGTGGAAACGACAGATACAGGGAGATCATTAATACATATTTTAAAGGTAAAGGTCCAAGCACTGATCTCTGGGGAACTCCTCATGTCACGGGTTCTGTGTTAGATTCATGATTGTTAACGGATGTGAATTGCGAGCGTGAAGAAAGGAATTCTCGAATCCAAGACAGAACCAGTGGGTCAATATTAAGGCATGAGAGTTTGGCGATGAGACGATTGTGAGGAACCCTGTCAAATGCTTTTGCAAAATCCAGAAATACGGCATCAGTCTGGATATGCGCTTGAAGGTTAATATGAAGATCATGGGTGAATTTCAGAAGGTGTGTCTCACAGGAGTACCCTTTCACGAAATCCATGTTGATGGTTATAAAATATATTGTTACATTCCAGATGCGACGCAATGTACGAGAGTAAAACATGTTCTAGGAGTGTTCATGCTATGCAGGTTAACAATATCGGGCGATAGTTCGGAACTAAGGAGCGAATGCCAGCTTTAAAAACGGGAACAACTCTGCCCAATTTCCAATCAACCGGAGGACGTGATTGGGACAATGATTGCGCAAATAGTAAGTGGAGGTACGCGCTTGAAATAATTTTTTTGTTAGCAAACATTTTTGAGCAGATATTATCTGTCCCACAGAAAAAAAAAAGTGGGTTTAAGTCTTTCGATTAGCTTCGAAATTCCAGCAGGGTAAATCTCTATAGGCTCTAAATCCAAATTACATAGCAGGGAAAAGTTGGTTTCTGTCTCAACAGTAAAAACAGACGAAAAATACTCATTCAGTGCACTTGAAACGTCAGCTTCAGAGACAGGACTTCCATTTTCATTCATGAGGTGGTCAGACCGATCATTGTTTTGGGGGGATCTGATTTTCCAGAACTTTTTGGGGTTATCTCGTAACATCGAGGGAAGTTCCTCAAAGAAAACTTTTCGTTTGATGAGCGAAGAGCACTTTTATATGTTTTCAGGCAAACATTATAGGCATCCCACGCAGAATCTGTGTTTTTCCGCTTTGCGTTAGCAAAGAGGCGTTTTTTCCTATTGCTCAGCGCTTAAAGGGCAACTCCGGCCAAAAATCAAAATGAAATAAATTACTGGTATCGCTGTAGTGGCACAAAATACGACCCCAGCCAAAAAATTACGTCCGGGCGACGCCGCATTCTCAAGTAATGCCGATAATAAAAATGGGACCCGCCGCGAGCCGCCGCTCCTTAGCGGCCGGCCAGCGGGTTGCCGATCGCTAAAGCAACATTGGGCCGTGACGTCAGTATGGTTCTCTTTCTTTTTCCTCCGGTCCGGACGGGCGCACCTGTTGCGCGCTTCTTTGTGCCGCTACCACCGTAACTTCGGCTTGTGATTGCGTGTTTAGCCGTTGCTTTTATCTGTATCGCATGTAGCTTCGGTATAGCCTTTTGTTTATTTGCTTGCGAGGACTCCAAGACTCCTTTTAGCGAGCAACTCGGTGCGCCCAAGACTGCCCAGCTGTTCCTCGAAAGATGCCGAGTATAACTTGTATCGCTGTGGGCTGCTCAAACAACCCGCTGCGCAACCCGGAGGTGCTTTTTCATAAATTTCCAACGGATCGGAAATTGGAGAAGGTGTGAATGAACGCAGTTCGACGAGTCGACTTTGGAAAGCCTCGGACATTCAATGGAGCATTCACGCTCCATTGAATGTCCGTTGAATGGGGAAGGGTGGGCATGTAGAGTACAACCACTAACTAGCTGCAATCACTGAAGTTTATAATGAAAAGAAAAACAGAATGTTCTGCTTTGCGTCACTGCTTGTTTACTACGCAGGTCGTTACGGACCTGTGTATTACTGCGTAGTACACAGGTCCGTAACGACTACTAGCGAAAAGCCGGCGCGTGGATCTCGAACATGCGATATAAAAGTTCTCCTCCCAATCGTTCGAACCCGTCACGCAGCAGTATTAATTAACATTGCGCTTGTAGATACCATAAAGGACTTTAAAAAATCGCGAAAATTCGGATTTGTAAATTACAACACCAATTTACCCAAGTTCGGCTGGAGGTAAATATAATAGTTAAAAATGCCCCCCGCTTCCCCCCCCCCCCCCAACAAAAAAAAAAAACAAAAAAAAACACCACTTGCTTTAGCCAAAAGTTACGAATACAAACTTTTAAAATCCTATGTATTCTAATAAAAAAATTGTTGTGGGTGGGGGTGGGAATGTGGATGGGAAAGAAAGTTTTCTTCTTACCTTGCTAACGTTCTCTGTTTTCCTCTATCACCCACAAAAACTTTTGCTAGCTTTGAGAAGAAAATGTCTGCCTAATGAACTTTCTTTTTCTTTTAGTGCTGCAAGTTTTTTTATTTTATTTTTTTTATTTTACAAATTAGATTCACCACCTAGACGCACTTATGTGGTAAATTAGTGTCGTAGCTTACAAATTCGGATTTTACGCGCCTGAGGAAAAAAGAACGAAAAAACAGACGTGTACAGCCCAGCACACGTCTGTTCGGGCGCCACGGCCCGCGCCGGAGAGCTTCAAAGCTTCGTGTCTGGGACTGACCTGCAGCGCGAAAGCGAGAGGGCCCCCAGTACTGTATACGTCACTGGCAGCGCGGCGTAGAGCAACGCCGCTCCATCCACGGAGCCCCGATGACAATTTACGCCTAGCGACGAGTACGGGAGACAGCATACATGGCGACAGCCGCTGAGTACGGCACCGAACGAGTTCACTTGTTTTCCAGTCGCTAGGTTTTGGGTATACAAGCGACGAGTACGGCATAGTGCACGCACAGCGGCGGCCGCCGTGTGCGGCACCGAACGAGTTGACGGGTTTCCCAGTCGCTAGATTTTAGTTATACGCACTAACTCTTGCTACATATGCTGGATAACTACCACGTATACAGAATTAAAACAAAATCAGCTTACCTTCTATCTTTAGACGGCTAGCGCAACAGATGTAGGTGCCGCTTGGCCCGCGTACCCGTTGAACGAGAACGATGTTGACGTCACGTCTGCGATTTCCAGTGTTGCCGGGGCCTCGAGCGGCTAGTTCCGGTTTTGTCGGCCGCGCCCCAAACAGAACTTTGAGAAGTCGATAACTTTAAAACTACGCACAATAACGAGAAAAAAATTACACCTTGCGATTCAGGGACGCTGGCTGCGCTAAAAACAGTCATAATCCCAAAATCGAAACTATGAACCGGAGTTGCCCTTTAAAGTGACTTATTGTACCATGGATTACCACTATCACCACATATTCGTACAAGCGGCACAAACGCATCAATAAGGTTATTCAATTTACTTTTAAACAATTGCCGGTTCTCTTCAATAGACCTAGAGAAAAAGTTACTAGCATAGGTCTCAAAGAAGGAGTCCAAATTTCCGTTAATAGCTACATAATTTGCTCTCTTGTAGTCACGTATTGTCTTCGAGGTTGGGTTTTTAGTAATAGTAGGAAAGGACAATTCAATGTGCAACAAGTTGAGGTCACTAAGACCTTTGACATAATTAACAGATTTGACAAGATCAGGACAGATTGTTAGTACCAGGTCAAGGATGTTTCCACCTCGAGTAGGCTGATCAATAACTTGGGTGAAGTTATAGTTTAGGCACATATCAAGAAATTGTCCGGCCTTGTTTGGGCCGGTCGTAAGCAGCCGCTCCGAATCAATGTTCGGAAAATTAAAATCTCCAAATAGAAAAATATTGGCCTTCGGATAACGTTTCTGGATTTTGAACAAAACGGTATATAGGTCAGTTGAAAATACAGTGTCACTATGCGGCGCCCTATAACAAACATCAATGACCGTTTTAGTGAAAGACGAAGCAACACAAATAAACACCGCCTCGAGTCCAGTGTTAATATTAATTCGAAACAATGAAATACTTTTTTTACTGCAATAAGAACTCCCCCTCCACGTTGCATACTCCTATCGCATCGATAAACCTCAAAATGTATTGCAAGCGGAAAAACTTCGCTATCATTGATATCCGGTTTCAGCCACGTTTCAGTTAGGATGACGATGTCGGAGTTGTTATCCTTGATATCACTATATATTTCATCACGTTTTGGCATGAGGCTGCGTATGTTCGTTCGTGAAGATGACAGAATGAACAATAGTTTCTTTTATCGAAACGCTAGCACTATTGCGACAATTATTCCCGGTCTTTCGTCGTTATCTATGCAATTTTTTGACAGTTTCATCTACTGTATCGTAGTAGTAGCGTGTGTTATTAGCATATAGCTCATCAAAACGGATCTTAAACAGCATTCCTTTAGCCTGCTCAAAAAGAAACAGCTGATTGCGTGCGAAACGAACCTTTTCCGTGAAGTCCTCATGCACTGCGAAATTCGTATCTTTTAGTTTAGAACTTGAAGACAAAATGGTTTGCTTGTCTTTGAAATGTGCGAAAAATTATGGGTCAACATTTGTTTGTCGAGAATTTACCCAGACGGTGTGCACGTATACATTACTTGCTTCGATATGAATATGAACGTTGACGAGCCTCCAGAAAGGCCAATGCTGAGGAGGACACAGTAGAATCTAAAATGTCAATAACCTGGCCTTCTACGGTAATGAATGATGAAGTGAAGTAAACGGAATACGAGGAAACGAAATCTGGAGGTCAGTAACGGCGGAACCCATGCGCAGTTGCTGCAAAGCGTCTATAGCCGCCATTACTTCACTCAGAGAAATGACCGGATGACGTCTCGAAAGACGATAGCGCGTTTTCACATAACGATACGACATTTTTTGTTTCCAAATTTGGGGCATGTATTTTGAAGTCGGGAATTTTACTTTCTTCAGAAATTACCAGAAAAAAATACTTTTGTAAAGTACAAGTACAGTCGGCGGCAAAGGTTTGCGGGGCGCGGGAGCGTCAGCCGAAATGACTGGTTGCCCCTTCTCACGGCGCGCGGCCGCTCTCAGGTCATGTCTTTTTTACTCGCTTGAAAAAGTCATGTCTTTTTTACTCGCTTCCGCCCGACGTGCACGAGATAACCGGGACCGGCGCAAGGTGCCGCTATGACAGCCATCATGCCGCGCGTCTGCCTCAGCCACCGTGATGGGTGACGGAGCTCTCGCATGCTACAGATAACGTTTCGCGGCATCTTGCGCCAGTCCCTGTTATCTCGTGGGCGTCGAACGGAAGCGAGCGAAAAAAGCATGACCACGAACAAGAAAGGAAGCGCATGCGCAAAGCGTGAGTCTTGAAAGCGGCAACGCGCCGTGAGAAGGCGCAGCCAGTCTTTTCGGCTGGCGCTCCCGTGCCCCGCAAACTTTTGCTCCCGACTGTACATGCTCAGAGAATGTATTTCAAGTAAAGTACAAGTTTCCTAATCCTACTTGAAATAATACTTTAAGTACCATGTTCTTAAAATACTTCCCAATTCAGCTTTTTTTTTTCTTTTTTTGTAAAAACGTTGGAGTGAATTATTAAGCTTGTCGAACGATCTTCGAATCTTGAAACACCTGCATATGCTGAGTGTTGGGAGGCACGGCAACGCAAAAGAGGTCATCTTTGCGTTGCCCTTTAGCACGCGATTCTTCAAGTACAGCACAAACTACGGAAGCACCAGATGGGCTTCAGAGCGGGTGCTGCATTTTGTTGACTTCTTTGAGTGATGCTGCAGTGTGTACACCCCCTGTAGTGGGCGAAAGCTCCTACGTTGGAGAGAAGCGGGGACAAACCCTTTCTTTAAATACGTCAGGTATCCTTGAGCTTCGGGACACAAAGAAATATCAGTCTTCGGCGCTAGTCCCGCATTTAATGGGCCTCACTTGCGACGTGTCTGGGGGGGCTCGTAAACATCTTTGAGGGTTTCGGACCCTCCAAACCACTCTCCCCCTGCCTACGCCACATGCTTCCCCCTCTTCGCAAATATCAGCTGATCTTCCAACATCTTATCTATTTTTGTGCAGGAATCTGCGTTGACCAACAAACGTACCACTAAAATTCTGAAGTCATTTGTAATTTCCGTAGAAGTTACTCGGAAAAATTAATTAAAGTAAACTACTAAGTACCGAAATAAAAATATAATTGAAATTTACTAAACTAAGAAAAGTAGTTAAATTACAGTAACTTGAGTAGAGTAGTTGAACCACGTACAAGTCTGTTATGAGGTGCTGCTTTGATATCGCTGTTCATATGATAATGAGACGACCTCGACTGGCCTCGCCCTACGTAATGGATCTTTTCCACATACCAACGTCACCAGGCGGTGGCTGCACAAACTAGAAATTGAGGAAGTGACCTACCTGCGCTACCAATCGATAATGGGACCTACGCTACCAGTTTCTTCGCTCTCTGAGCTGCGGCGCGTGCCCAACGTGACTTTAAAGAGGGGCATCGGTGTCGTCCACCCAAACGTCGTGTTTTTCTTTCCGTCCACTTTCTTTTTTTTTTTGTGTGTGTGTGTAACACAATTATATATATGCTGCAATCACGTGTTCCACTCGCTGATCCACAGCCTCCTTCTGAATTTCCTCGATTTCTCGTGCCGACTTCCGCCGCTTGGCATCGGGCGCTCGCGCGTGCGCAGAAAATACTTCTCGGAAAAGGTCCATTAATTCAACTGTATGTGACAATAGACTAACTCATTTGTCTGCAATAAGTTACATTAGAACTCTAAGGGGTAGCTCCGTAACGTTATCTACGCAGCTCCGTGTTTCGCGAGGGAAGTTCGACAAGTCGGAACGTCGTGTCGCGGAATACTCGAAAGCGTGGAGAAGTCGGACAAGGTGAGCGGGTTAAGAGGAAGAAGAGGCGCCGTCCGGAACCTGAGGCGCCGTGGGTCGATTTGTTCGAGCGGGACTTCTTCTCTTCCCGCAGAGGCTAATTAAGTTTCGATCGTTTGATTTCATTTCTATAAACTGTCTGCCGATCGATTACCACGTCTCGTCCCAGGTCGATCGTTAGTCGCATCATGGCTACACCGAACACCGTGTCATTTGTATGATGTAGGAGCAGTGTTTGCGGTAACGCGTTAGAAGCTACGGAGTTACCGGTAACGCATTTTTTTCTTCTGTATTCACTAACGTACTCGTTACATGTTTCCGAATAGTAAGTGATAACGTAGTTACGTACTACTCATTACTTCTTCTATCCAAGACTTCAGAAAACAAATTACGTTTCAACTTTTTTTATATTTCTAAGCGCCAAGTTATATGAAGACTCCTCCCACTTACCTTCAAAATTTAGCCTCCCTTTTTTCGGTAAAGCCGTAAGAAAAATGGCGCTTAGCCATCCATAGCTGTAACGTCAAAACTGTGATACGTTTTGATTTATAATTAAAGTAACGCGCAAGTCCAACTTTGGGGTACACGGCAGTTTAGTTCCAGATTTTAGCGACACGTGGCGTATCGACCTTTACGCATTTTGAAAATGTAGTTTCGTGCGTCGATCACAAGCTCGTCCTTCTTTCGGGTGTAGGAAAAAATGTCCCCGGAAAAAAATATCCCCGGAAAATTTGTCCCCGGAAAAAAAGGTCCCCGGACAAAATGTCCCCAGGAAAAAAGGCCCCAGGTGGGAAGTAGGAAAACATGTCCCCAAAGTATTCTCTATCTCTGGGTTTCCCTGCGGTCCGGTCATATGTCCTTGCTAAAAAAGCCCGACGTACACCTAAGCATTTCTTATGAGTTGTGAATGCGAAAGCATGCAAGCCGCTCGTCCGCCCCCTTTGTCGTCTGCTCGTCCGCTCCCTTCGTCGTGTGCTGCGTACTAGCGCGCTTCGGGATCTCGGAGGCCAAGGCGCAGCGGCCAAGAGCCCCGTCGACGCGCGCCAGCCAATGGAACCGAAGGCGAATCGCTCCTATTGGGATCGCGGAAACCAGGAGCCGTTTTCGCGCTTCAAACTGATGACGTCAGCTCGCTCCATGAGACAGTTAATGCTTTCGCATTCAAAGGCACCCTGCGGCAAGTAGGAAGAAACGGCCCCTACAAATAAGGGAATATACGATTCCCCGAGGTACACATCGCGACACTCTTAGCGCAAACACGACATCGGCGCATTTTCACGTTTTACTTAGAAAGAGTATTAGTGGGAACGAAATTTTACCGTCTGCATTATAACCCCAAATGAGCACTTTCAGTACCTACGATAACTTTGATGAACCTTTCGTTTCTATGAGAAAAAGAGAAAAAAAAATAACTAGCGATCGCTTGTTCCGGTTAGCAGTGTCGCGGGTTTTACCTATTTTGAAATGGTACACAAGTACCTTTTAAATTTTCAAAAAACACAATATTTTGGTTTTGGCTAAAAGTGTTATAAATGTTTATTTCACAGTGGAAAGAAAAAGACACAAAAATACAATAATTTGAGCATAGTTGTAAACCCGAGACTGGGGATACGGACAAGGGACAAAACACAGAACGACACGGACGAAGTGTTTTGTCCCTTGTCCGTATCCCCAGTCTCGGGTTTACAACTATGCTCAACTTACACCAGCTAGCCTGCACCCTCACCGTTGCTTCATTACAATAATTTGGTTTTGGCAAACACAACAATTTGGTTTTCAAAATACCTCGCAATAGATTACTTCGGTTGCTTTGTGTGACTTCCAGTCTCCCTTTCTACCTCTCGGTGGGCCAGGTCGTTTGTGACCGGGTAATGACAGGACCGCCCGAAGGCCATGAGGATTGCGGAAAACCCAGTGATAGAGAACCCTTTGGGGACATTTTTTCCTACTTTCCACCTGGGGCCTTTTTTATTCGGGGACATTTTTTCCGGGGACTTTTTTTCTGGGGACATTTTTTCCGGGGACGTTTTTTCCGGGGACATTTCTTCTGGAACCCCTTCTTTCCCATCCCTCCCCTCACCGTCCTGCTACTGTCCGCCGGGGACCTCCTCGCCTTCTTGCGCCTTCCGTCTGCTCCTGCAGCCGCGTGCTGCGTCATGTGCAAGAAGCGTTGGAGCAATCAAAAATAGAAGAAAAAAAAGTCCTCTTATCGCGGACAATAGGCGCTACCATCGTGGAACAAAAAGAAAGGGTAAAGAAGACGCGGAAATGATAAAAACTTCGCTGAGAAACCAGATTCATTCTGGAGGCCTATTACACTATTGTGCCTAACCATGTTAGGAAGATACTGAAAAAAAAAAAAAAACCGTTCGATGTGAATCGCTGAGGGTATTCAGTTGTAGGGCCACGCCTTTTGTGCGCGGCTTGTGCTGGCACTGGGGATTGTCCATTCCCACCGTTCATTTTCCTTTATTGTCTCTTCCCAAGCTGACTCCTCAGCTTTTATTTCGTGTGCTTTAGAGCAAAAACAGAAATAAATATTCCGCGGCAAAATCAATTCAGCGTACCCGATGAGCAGGCGTGGAGGCATAAAATAATAAAATATGAGAAAAAACCAACGTAGCTTTATGAAATAAATGTAGGGGCGCAAACGAGCTAGTGTACAATAAACATGATTTAAAAAAAAAAAAACGAGACTGCAGGTAACCACACACACACTTAGAAGTCTCAAACACAGCTGAAATTTTATTTTCCAAAACCTGGTTAAATAGGAAAAATACGAACAGATAAGGACAAGGGAAAACCTCTTTCCACAAATGTACATGCCGGCTGTATAAGAATTGTATACCGTTGCGGGATGTGACATTAGTGGAAGAAAGGTAAAAAGATCACCTCAAACATTTGATAAAGGAATCGCTCGCAATACTACGTCCCGGAAACGCTATCAATAAGCTTTGGTTTTGTTTGGACTACCAACTTCGGCGATTTCTTCGGCTGTGAAAACTGCTGTCCTTGGGTGTCTACAAGTTTCCGGAAAGAAAGGTTGTTTTGTTCGTTTTCGGTCGGGGCGATAGGGTTCAAAGGTAAGAGAGGAGAAGAATGTCACGGAGGCCGTCATTGTACTGGTAACTGTCGGAATGTACATTTGGGGAAAGAAGAGTTCTTGGAAGTTTTCCTTCACGTTCGTTTCTTTTTCCTATTTATCCAGGTCTTGAAAAATAAAATTTCAGCTGTGTTTGAAATCTTTGAGTGTGTGTGTCGTTACCTGCAGTCTCGTTTTCTTTTTCTTTAATCATGTCGCTTTATGTTTGATAGTTGATGTTCATATTGCCCTGTTTTATTATTTTGTTCTTATCCTTCAGGGTTCTTGTTAGCCTGATATATGTTCTATCATATACATCGAGCCCCTTAAGTGATCTCTTGAACCCATTACCTAGGTTCAGTAATAGTACAGACATTCAACCCGTCCGTCGGGTAATGTTATACTTGCTAGTTTAATAATTTCAACAATCGGGTTGTTCGCTGCTATGACTGCATTTTGCGCTTCTTCTGCAAATTATTTAGCAGTTAAATACCAGCGGGAAGAACATGGTGGGGAAGTCTTCTTGATACCAGAGACAGGTAATTTTCCGTTTTTACCAGGTTGTCAACCGGACTCAAACCCAAGCCCAAAACCGGACCAAAACCTTTATTTTGACCCGAACGGAACCAAACCAAATTCTAAATCAAACATTTGGTAATGAACCTGAACCAAAAACAAACAACAATCTTATGTGGTTCTTTTTGGTGGATTGGGAAACGGTTTGCCGAAACACAAAGCGAGTCAGTGATTATTATCTTGACTTCTGCTCATCGAATGCATATTCGGAGAGCAAGTCGTCTGCTTCTTACGCAGAAGTTGCGGTAACGTCAGAACGACGCCGAACTCTTATTGGCCGATTAAAAAAAAAAAGATAGTGGGTAGACCTCAAGGCATCTAGCATTGAGCTCTACCCACTATTCTTTCAAAAAAATTAAATCATTGCTCGGCGTCGCTCTGGTGTCACAGCAACCCCTGCGCAAAAAGTAGACGACTTGCTATCCGCATAGCGCTGGGCCGCCGTGCACTACAGCGATAGCTGATAGCAGAGCGAACCGCAGCAGCGCTGGGCCACCGTGCATACATAACGCGAACTACAGCGATAGCTGATAGCGGAGCGGACCGCAGCGGATAGCGGTCCGGGCAGCATAGGACAGCGGAGAAGGCTACATATGGATGGAGGACCGGGGGCAGCAGAGGATACTGGTGCGTACCGCATCGGCATCGCATATATGAGTGGGTCACCGCATCGCACAGCTGAACGGGGAATCCCGGAGAAAAGCTCACCGCAAAACCGGCGGATGCATAGAAAAGCTCACTGGCCATTCAGCGTGTGCAGAGAAAACCACGTCATTTACTCGGGTGAATGCAAAACCGTTTTTTACAACAACCTCCACAGATTCAAAAAAAAAAAAAAAAAAGAATCAGAGAGGCTGTGAATAGTTCTGACGCACGCCGCGCAAGCTGTAATGTGAAGCTCGAGGCTTGTTTTTGAATATCTTTAAGTTTTTTTTTTTTTTTCATTTCTAATTGCTAATTATATTTTATAATATAAAAAGCAACTTCGAGGCGCTGTTATTCATTAAAAAGATCACTCACAAAAACGTTACACACGTTATTTTTCGTTTTTTTTTTTTAAGAATAATTTGTTTTTAATCGGCATAGATGCGAACTAACATATCCACTTCGTGGCCCATACATTGGTTTTGAATAGGCGAGCATCTCGGGGCCAACCACAGGCCGCGAAACAGCCCCCAGCGGTGGTCGCGTGCTCTAATTTGTGCCACGACTATACTTCGTTTCACCTTATGTGCGAGCGAAGGCAAACTGGAAGCGCGAGCACGGAAGCTCCGTGCGTTCAGGCTTTGCTCGAGCGCGCGAGCTGGGGAGAGAAATGCAAAAGCGCTGTTCTCGCGCTTCTAGCTTTGGCTTCGCTCGCAGGTAAAGTGAAACGACAGTATAATTTGAGCCGTTGCCGAGCGGAACTCCGCGTCTCAAGACGCTCGCGCACCCCACCCTTTGCACTGCTTTCTTTCAGCCAGTTTCAGGACGCTGTTCTAGCAGTGCAGACAAAGGCATGGGCACGAGCGCGTGGCTTTGGAAAGTGCCTCCTATGCACGAGGTCTCGTACAAACAATAGCGTTTCGCTGAGCTAGGCTCACGCGCCTGTGTCTTTGTCTTCACTGTCGACATTTGTGAAATGGAGTAGAGGTCTCCTGATTGGTCGACGCTGTGTCACAAATTTAGTTTACGCTCTAAGCGTGGGGGGAATATTCGGCGCTGGCGGCGGCCTTTGCTCCGCCTATTGTCCAAACTCTCCTAATATACGGCTCTGGGCGCCCCCAAAACATCTAGTCGCCAATTCGGCTACGCCGTATAATGGTCCCGAACAGTATGCGTCCCGGACAAACTGGCCCTGGAAGGGCTGGCCTCAAGTGCTAACCCGAAAAAAAATTGGTCCCAGTGAAGTTTCCGCATTGTCTGCATGATCTTCGCCGGTTTTTTATAGTTTCTAAATACCCCGGTATTGAATATATCATACTGAGCATCTGAATACGGTATTTCAAAACAGATGTGAATTAACAAACACTAGACGTTTTAGTTTAGTCATTAAATTTCAAACGCTGAAAGCCTGTGGATGGACGAAGCTGGAGGAAACAAAAATAGCCACATGTTAAGGAGCAAGTATAGCAGGCATAATGTAACTAATATCTACAAGAGCACGCAACACAACTTTCTACCATTCCTGCTGCTTTCTGTAGACTCATCCAGCATGTAACTAATTTTAATGCATACACATTTATACTGAAATATACACACTCTTTATTGAATACAGCGAATCCGGACATTGAATCGGAGGTCGTTCCATTCAATGAGGTGATATGTGTGGGGATCGGTGCATACTGCTCACCCACAAAAAGGACAAGACATGCAGTCTAGGTCTTTGACTGACTCGCGAGCTAATCGAGAGTCAGTCATGAGCGTCCATGAACGTCACTGCGGACGTCAGCGCGCAGATTGTTGCCCGCTGGCCACACACTTCACCGAAACGCCGTTTGATCGGATCGATTAACACCATTTGGTCAAATGTTCTGAAGGCTGGCATTTTTTACGATGACAGAAAGTTAACTAGATAGACCTTTATTTTGTTTTAATTACCATAAATAATTGATTCTGACGGCAAATTTTTCATCACAACTTTGGTGAAATGCGAGACACAAGTACAGGGTGTCACAAAGAAACTTACACGGTCTTTTTACCGCAAAAATAAACTAGGCATCGCCGAACGCTCATTCTTCGCCCAAATGTAGAGCTGGAGGTCACAACCAGATGCCAAAGTTTTCAGCCCGATCCGATAACTTAATCAAAAGTTATAAGTGATTTTCTGAAAGTTTCAATGGGAAAATGGAGCCCATTTTTGCCCGTTTCAGTTTCTGGTGCCATAGAGCCCCATGTGTTCGAAAACTCCGTCGCTAGCCATTTTCCCATTGAAATTTTCAGAAAATCGGTTATAACTTTTGATTAAGTTATCGGATCGAGCTGAAACTTTGGCATCTGGTTGTGACCTCTAGCGCTACCTTTTGGGCGGAGAATGAGCGTTCGGCGATGCCTAGTTTATTTTTACGGTAAAAAAGACCGTGTAAATTTTCTTTTGTGACACCCTCCAGAGTGGGCGTGTAGCTCATTGAAAGTCATGGTCAAAGGAACGCGCATAATAGTTTCATAAGATATACGAAGAGGCGCTTGAGTACAGTAAACGATATATTACATGTGTGACCTGTAATCCCAGCTTGGGGGCGTGGAGAGAGCAGAGTATTTTGTTGATACGACAACAATCTCCAGGGAGCTCCAGGTTACCAGCTGACGCTGTAAACCTAAAGCAAGAACGTTTGCAGACAGGAACTGTGGGCACGGCGCGTCCGTAGGAACATCTTTTAATTGTGCGAAAATTAATTATATGGCTATATTTTTTAAGTGTTTTAAGTACCTTCGTACTTTTGAAATGTTTGCATGTATGCCCTCATAGAGGCTTGTGATGTACAAATGTGAATATATTTTTATTTACGGAACATTCCGAACCTTTTTTTGTTTAACTAAGGCAAATACATTGTTGTAAGTAACAACTAAACATTTATAATTTTTACATTACTTTATTTAGTGTTTCATTCTAAAATACAGCAAATCTAGGTTTTAATTTGGCAGAAATAATTGTTGTCATAAATAAATTTCCGTCTTGCAAAGGACTAAGGTAGCTAGAAAATATCAATATTAAAAAGAATAGAGTATTTGTCCTACCCTTTTTTGGCCAGATGCGGGTTTGTGAGTGCTTCGCTGTGCACTTGCCCTGATGGTCATATCTGAATGAGCTTAATTGCCCAGTATTGGTACCGAAATAATAAGTTAATCGATTGAAGAATTAAGACGTTCACTTCAAATTAGTGTCCTGTGTGAGTCACTCATAGCATTATCATAAAAGACACCTCCATGGAAAGACTCAAGCTTTACGTAAATGCCTACTGTATCTACATGCTTCTTATGGGTAGGTATATAGTTGCTTTTTCTGCGACAACTTGGCGATATAAAAATAAAAACTAGCATCGCCTACAGTGTTATTAAACGGCTCTACGCTCAAAGTGTACGTGCCACTGATATGCCATACCAGCGATTGCTACGAGTTAAATGCTCAAAATCGGCAAGAGGTCACTCCGTGAATAATAAATACGTTTTAAACTTGTTTCTTTCTATCTGTACTGCCTATTTCTCGAGTCAGGCGGAAGCGTGTGACCTCCTCGAAAACTATAGTGCGAGTATGGAAAAATATAAAACGGAAAACAATGGCGACAAGGTTAACGTGAGAGGTTAGTCATGGCTTGCTACTTTGTACAGGAAGAAGGGGAACAAGCAATGAAAGTAGCGATGAAAATGACGCTAGCATTACTCCTTTGCCATGAAACACCCTTCGTGCTGTAGTTGTCGTTCCTTATTGCCAATTCAGCGAAGACGATAAACATGACTTTGTGGTGACCAAAAAAAAAATGAAAAATGAAATCTTTCTTGGATCCTGTGTACTGCTCGTTTGGCCACAGGAAAATCGCACTCCGGTAGTCGTCCTCGAAACAATTTTTGACAAAGACGTCATCAGCATTCATTTGCGTTCTCTCATTAGCAACGAAATAACTTCTGTTTAGCCGTATCATATGATCAAATTTTTTCCCAAAAATCCTATTCTTAAGTGCTCGCGCGCAGGTTGTTCTTTACCTTGCAATAAAACATAATTAAATTGTATAAAATGGAAAGTGTAGGACGAAATAGTAGTCTACCTGAAGCGAGGCGAAGCTTTACGTTTTGAGGGGAGAGGAGGGGTGGTAAAAATATGGGGATGAGGACGATTCGTCAAATGCGCACTTGTCGCAGGCCGACTGGTGATAGGATAATTCGTCACATAGGAACATTCGCCATAGGGCGACTCGTGCATTGAACAGTTGGTCGCATTGACATGGCAGGGAAGGATATAATAATCTACAAATCGCAACTTTCAGTAACTAGCTATGTTCTCTGACAAGTGTGCAGTTAGAACAAAAGAACGGGATGCTTTAATAAAAACTAATATGCATGTAAATGTATGTAATGCCGGAGGATGTGCATAATCGCTCGGGCTTGCATAAATACCACGTAATATTTGTTTCAGGTTGCTAGAAATAATGTAGATGTACAAATATGCTTCGTATAGAAAATACTTAGGAAGGAACTTTACCATTCCGATATAAGAAGTTCAAGACTTCCAAACACAGTGTTTTGAGCCACTGCACTAGGCTGTCAATCTGGCGGGTGCTGTCGTACTGTCTAGCAATGAAGTGTCTGCCTTTGCAGTCGGTGTGTCTATTTTATTTTTAACGCCCCTGTAGAGTCCCGTTCACACACTTGCAACCGAGTAGGACCGACTGAGACAAGAACGGTTTTTAAGCCTCTTGCGACGGCGTAAGAGCTCCGCAACAGCGCATCCGGTTCTACGACGACACAAGAGGTTTAAAATTGTTGAGTCACTCGGTGCTATTTCGATTCGAACCACTGTCCGCCCATCCCCATCAGTGATCCGAGACGCGGGCACTGATACGCGCATCAAAGTGCAATACGCGATTTCTAAGTGGCTCGTGATTAAATCTGGCGGTCCGTAGCTTTTGCCTTTAGTCCATCGTAGGGAGAGACGAAGTATAACCATGTTAGGAAGATACTGAAAAAAAAACCGTTCGATGTCAATCGCTGAGGGTATTCAGTTGTGGGGCTACGCCTTTTGTGCGCGGCTTGTGCTGGAACTGGGGATTGTCCATTCTCACCATTCATTTTTCTTCATTGTCTCTCCCCAAGCTGACTCCTCAGCTTTTATTTCGTGTGCTTTAGAGCAAAAACAGAAATAAATATTCCGCGGCAAAATCAATTCAGCATACCCGATAAGCAGGCGCGTGGAGGCATAAAATAATAAAACATTAGAAAAAACCAACGTAGCTTTATGAAATAAATGTAGGGGCGCAAAGGAGCTGGTGTACATTAAACATGATTAAAAAAAAAAACGAGACTGCAGGTAACGACACACACACACAGTCTCAAACACAGCTGAAATTTTATTTTCTAAAACCTGGTTAAATAAGAAAAATACGAACAAATAAGGGCAAGGGAAAACCTCTTTCCACAAATGTACATTCCGGCTGTCTAAGAATTGTATACTGTTGCGGGATGTGACATTAGTGGAAGAAAGGGAAAAGGATAACCACAAACGTTTGATAAAGGAATCGCTCGCAATACTACGTCACGGAAACGCTATCAATAAGCCTTCGTTTTGTTTGGACTACCAACTTCGGCGATTTCTTAGGCTGTGAAAGGTGCTGTCCTTGAGTGTCTACAAGTTTCCGGAAAGAAAAGTTGTTTTGTTCGTTTTCGGTAGGGGTGATAAAGTTCAAAGAGAGGAGGAGGATGTCGCGGAGGCCGTCATTCTACTGGTAACTGTCGGAATGTACATTTGTGGAAAGTGGTGTTCTTGGAAGTTTTCCTTTCCCGTTCGTTTCTTTTTCCTATTTATCCAGGTTTTGGAAAATAAAATTTCAGCTGTGTTTGAAATCTTTGAGTGTGTGAGTCGTTACCTGCAGTCTCGCCTAACCGCCAAAGGAGCGCCTTGCCTATTTGGGTGAACCTAAAATCTGTTTTTGTTATATTTGGGTCAAACTATTTGGGTAAAACTTGTCAGGTTGACCCGAATAGAACAAAAACATATTTTAGGGGGCGAGCCATTGTGCGACGGGTTGCCCCCGTGACGAATCATCTTATGACAAATGTTCCGCTGTGACCAACGGGCCTGTTACCAGTCGTCCTGTGACGAATCGCTATGTGACGAATGGACCTATCCCTAAAACATATATAGCTGCCGGAGAGAAAAAAAAAAGAGTGAATACTGTACATAGCTTCTCAGGCGGGGCGCATAGAGCAAATAGGGCGGACGTTCTGCATGTTGCGATATGCACTGATTAGGTTGTCATTTTGTTTTCAAATGTCTAGAAGACAGTTTCGCTCCATCCATCAGGTCAAGCACCGGTTGGAGTGCCACGAACCGATTAGTTCATGCACTTTTCGAGAGCATGAGTCTTTCCGCTGTGGCGTTGATGTCAACCTTGCCGAAGGTATCCATTAGTGCCTTTCTGTGGTCCTCGTACGCTGGTTACGCCCATCAGGCATGTTTTATGTCGTCGGGTTGACTGCACGAGGTGCGATTAGCTGTGTTCTACAATCTGAGATAGAATTATGACGAAAAACAAATACGTAAAAACTCGCTGGACTAGTTATAAAGCAATTAGGCATGACCGGGGTGAAGACATATCTGTACATGGGACGTATTCATGGGATACCAAAACATTGCGAAGTAGTATATCTCCTTCACAAGAAGTAAATGGTACCACCAGGAATCGTTTTGATCCGTGAATGAAAACGCTCCGCTGCTGCCTAAATAAAAAAAAAAAACACAAGCTTGCGCATAAAAATGTGATAGCGGTATAAAAACAAGCCTTCACGCAGAACGGCCCTGCATAACGAAACGGTATAAGCCGCACCTACCACTTTGCGTCCTTCAAAGAGATCAAACGAGGTGTGCTCAGTGCTTGGAGAAAACCACCTCTCTATTGGACAAACGCATTCTTGAGATTATTTTAAGTGCTTTACGAGAGCTTAAGTGCTTTAAGAACAAAGCTGCTTAGTGATGCATCTGTCGACTTTCCAATATGTAAAACGACCTCGAAATATTAACGAAACAAAGGCACCGAGACCCTTTGAGCACATTTATTTAGAAATGTTTATTCTTTGCGTTTAGATATATGGGTAAATAGGAAACTACAATCAAAATACTGCATTTTATGTTGAAATTTGGCCTGGACGCATGACACCGTAGCCTTTAGTGTATTATTAAACTCGTCAACGAGCTTCTCGGGACATATTAAATGTCCCGATAAGCTCGTTGACGCGTAACACCACACCTTCCACTGCGTTACCGGCAGGCTTCTGACACCAGCATGGCAGACGTCCTGTGCAAGCAATATTGCCACGAATGAAAATTGATGAGGCGATGACAACTGAAGAAACTAAACGTTTAATGGGGTGAACTTGTGCCCAAAACAAAAAGGGAACAGAAGAAAACAGCAGAGGGTCGCGGGCGTCGATGTCGGCGAAACCGCAGGATCGAGCGCTAGCGCGAGGCTGACCCCGGCTCGCCACGCCGAGCCCCTTTCGTACACGCGTGGGCTTCTGGATCATTCGGTGTAGAAGATTCGGTGCGTAGAACATTCTAACCTCCAATCAGCAAGACGGTTCTCGAATTTACCAGAACATCACATTAGAGTCAACAAACATGGGTACCCGCGGCTATGAATCGAACCCTGGCTTCTGCGCGGAAGGCAAGCGCGATAACCGTTAGGCCACGGGCGAACTGCCTACTTGGTCAGCTGCACGCGCGGCATTATTTCTCTCTTTAAAAAAAAAAAAAACAACAACATCGTCGGATGCACGCTTAGCAGCGGCATGCGTGCGCTGCCTTCGCAGTTCACCGGTTTCCCGCGCGCGCATTGGCTTCCACCCTGTGACGTCGCTTCCCTCTCACCTCTCTCCTTCACTACTCTCCTCCTCTCTACGTCCCTAACTTCCCTTTCCTCTTTTTGTCCGCAGACGGATGGCGTTGGTTTTTTCTTGCCGTGTAAGTACTAATTATAACGCATTGAAAAAAAGAAAGTGGTCCGCTCATTTGCATAAACGACTACAACAAAATATTTTTTTAACGAAATAGGATTAAAGGCGTTTTGAGACATGCTCCCCGCGTGTTGTAAGAAAACATTACAGGAAGATTCATTGGTAGATCCTTAGGGAATGAGTTAGCGTGACCCTCGGAAACGCCACAGACGTCCCCCTTTGGGAAACGCAAACGCTGACCCCTTCACTTTTCTCATTTTGCTTTCTTTTTTGCTTCCTGTATTTTTTTGCTGCTGCCTCTTTTTGGACTCGTTACGAGAGAATTGTTAGCGTTTCCCATAGGGGCACGTGTGTGGCGTTTCCCAAAGCTAATGCTAACGGATTCCCTAAGAATTCACCAATGAATCTTACTTTGATTGTTCACACCCCTTTCCTGTAATTTGCCTGTTTTGAGTACGTCGACGCCCTTGGGTACAGTCATTCATATCATTTAAGGAAAAAACCACATCTATACAACTCGTGAAAGGAACTGCATCCGTGCCACTCGCGGAGGGGCACCGAATCCATCGCTTTATCTACACACACACATCACAGTCCACGCATCGCTACTACAGAAACCCAGAGTGAAGAACAACCGGCGACGGCAGAGCGGCAACTGAGGACGCCCGCATTCCACCTCGCCGCGGCGCAACACCTCCTAGATTACAAGGCCGTATTGCTAAATGGGAAAGCGTCATCAGAGAAGGCCAACGCTGGACACAGATTCGACGCGACAATTGCGTCAACGTTCGGCTCAAACTTGACTCGAAGCCGAGCGCTGACGCTGCACTCGTTTCCAATCTGTATCCAGCGTTGGCTTTTCTGATTAAGCCATTTCATTCAACAGTACGGTTTTGTTATCTAGGAGGTGTCGGTCGGCGCCTCCTCCTCTTTGGCTCCACGACAGCATTGCGCGTGACTTTGACGAAAACGAAAGGTATCTGTCAGTTTGTGAGCACCGCGGAGAGAGGGAGAGGTTGACGTGTATACGGACGTCAGTGCTTCGGACCAATGAGAGCGTCGCACGCGTCACCCTCTCCCCCTCCTTCTCCCTCTCTCCCCGGCGCTGACAAACTAAAGGACACCGCCGGGGTTTCGTCAAAACGAGTGTTCTAATGCTAACGCATTAAAACGATAACTGATTTTCTCTACCTACGGCGCCCCTGCTATCCACGCACCCTCTGACTGGCTCAACAACCGGCAGAGGACGGCAGTTGACCCGGCAAGGATTACCACCCGATCGCGCCAAAAGGAGACGACATGTAGCTGAAATTAGTCGACGAACCATCAGTTTTATTTGTTTTCTGTTCAGTTAAGGAGTTTTGTTCAGCGCCTGCCCTTTTTTAATCAAAACACTCGTCTGCTTTCGATGCAACCGGGCGGTAAGCTTGCGCCGAATGGCGCCGGGGCCACGGCCGACATCTGTTGGTTGTTGCGCCAGTCAAAGGGTGCGTTAATAACAAACTGCCGCCGTAAAAAAAAAAAAAGAAGAAATACTTACCGTTTTTTTTTTGTAATTTTCATGCGATGCTTTCACCAGCTTTCAGCACGTCTGTGGTAAATCGTAGCGTGATACGTTGTTAAGGCGATTTATGCTGTCACTCTGAAGGCTTCATCCGGATTCATTGAGGTAATAATATTACCAGGGTTCGTATTAACGAGACATATTCACAGCCTGGGGAGCGAGTATTAATTAAATGTTATATTACAAAATTCTAGAGATATGCACAGTTCTAGGCAAACCTTGCAGAAACAATGCTCTCTTGACTCTTCTGTTTCGACTGAGAACAGCGGCATATTACTTCCAATGCGTCTGTAATAAGTCATTTTATTTTGGACGAAATCCGTAGTATAAACGGTTAGTTTCGCTCCACCAATTTATGTGTGGGTTATCATATCATCATAAAAATTGTTAGAGACTTTTTTTTTTTTTTTAAATAATAACACAAAATAACAACGCAAAAAAAAACTGTATCTTTTTATTTAATTAATTCGTCTTCGACGTCTTTCCAGTCTCTTTTAGTTTCTGCCTCTTCGCCTTTCCTGTCCGCGTTTTTGGAATGGACTGGACGATCACGACTCCTCCGTACAGGTGCTTGAAAAACGCCGTTCGAGCTGGAAGGGGTCGATACATATGCGTGTAAGTTTCTTCACTTTGCTATTGTGTGAGGGTAAAATCTTGACATTGTTCGACGCCCAACCCCAACATCTAAATAACGTTCATGAAATATAATTATTAAATGTTACGTTGCCCTCATTCTGCCGCTCGTCTTTTTAGATGTGCCAAGAGAACGTGACTTTGTGGAAGCCACGTGATGAAGGCCCACAAAAAGATGAAGGCTCCCGCCGCACAAATTCGGTGCTCCTTGCCGCTTGCACAGCTATCTGTGCTGTGTTACTTACACATGTTTCATCCCTAACACCTCTGAATTCACCTCTTCGACTCGGTTCAGTATTAAATAGATAGGTGCCCGTCCATAGTGAAGGCGCACAGTTAGGAGGCAGGTATTTCTCCTTGGCGGACCTCTAGACCTGGGCATCAGGCCTACTGCTTTAGTTGGATATTTCGTGCGGGAGATTTGTGCTTCAACCGAAAGCAACTTATCAGTTTGCAGCTTGGAGTAAGGTTGAGAACAGATAGGTATGAACTGGAAGCCGAGTTCAATTTAGACACTGTTCAAGGTAGAATAAAAGCTTCATATGTTTTGCTACTTTCATATATTTTTAATTAATTAGCTGTCCCTCTTCAAGTATGGCTATTTCATTAATTAATTTATTTATACATACTGCCGGCAGCCGAGGGACAGATGAGGTAAGAAAAACATTGTTGAAAATTTACTACCAATATAAATATATAGTTGCGTTTCCAGTGCACCAATTGTGGGTGCACAACGCAAGTCTTAAAATAAATAAAACTTTTTGCGCAAAGAGACTCACAAACCCCGTGATAAACATTTTCTATACTAACACAAAAAACGTATCACATTGGTAATAAGAATTAATCCCGACAAAAAATGTACAACAACATGTACTTTATAAACCTGAAATATCAACATCCCGGCAACTGTCTCAATAAGTGTAAAAGCGAGGACACGCATTAGGAAGAGGAAACTGTTCTGGGGAGCGAGTTCCCTTCATGAACAGTACGTGAAAAACAGTATATGTAACAGTCTGCGCTGCACGTCATCTTAGTGAATGTTTTGAAATGTTGGTTTCTTGTTGCCCTGGATCTATTAAAGTGGAAGTAGTGACCAAATGGGTTCCCAGAGGACCCACTTTCAAACAATATTCAAACGTGTAAAAAAGTGGCTCCGTAAATTCATAAGACATAATGCTTAATATACCACGAAATAAAATTAAAATGTGTTATACCGCTGAGAAAAAAAAACGCCCACCCAGCGAATTGCGATTTTAACTTTTTCGGTCTAAGTTATGTATCTTTATCACCTCGAATTTTACGACAGGCAAGAAAACAGGTATGAATTGTACCGTTCAACTCGAACTCCAGGGGCAGAAACATTTTAAATTAAACATAAGTTTGAGTTCTATGTTCCTACCGGGATTTTAAGAGAAGCAAAAGGCTTGGCCGAAATGGGCTCCCAGGAAACTGCAGGCATTATGTAAGCCATGACAACTCCCACTTTCTAGTGACGCACGCATAAACACTAGAAGAATAGATTTATCAGCACCCGATTATTCTAAGAACGCACTCATATCTACAACGCTCAGGTTAAAACTCTGGGTAAAAGTGTAGTTAAACGTTTCTGCGTCATATTGTAATTGCTGTGTAGATTGACTTTTGTTTGTGCGATGTCCTACGAAAATTTGCTCTGAACCGCGATCATCTAAACAAATGGTTAGGGCGCAAACGAGCTGGTGATTGTTGAACGTTATTGACTAAAACCCCGAGAATGGGACAAGAAAGGACAGGCAACCACAAAGCCTCAACTTATTGTTTACGCAAATTACTTATTATTCATCAAATAAGTCTGATCAACCCATGGCGCATTTCTAAAAAGTTCATTTAAACAGAGTTTGTTGTAATGGGAACTAACTCACCTGCAACGAACTCTTGAAGTTCCTCGCTTGTAAGACTCATGCCCAAACTCACTGAATCCTTGATAACGACAAAGGCTTTCGCCACTTCGCCAAACTCCGGATGAAGGACCCCGACGACCACGGCCTCGGCAACAAAAGGATGACTCAGCAGAATCTCCTCCAACTCGGAAGGGGCCACTTCGTAATCCAGGCACTTTATCAGGCTCTTCATCCGTTCGTAATAATAAAAACGACCATCCTCATTGTAGTAAACAAGATCACCTATAAAGAGAGCAGAGTACAACTACTATCAATTTAATCGAATGCCAAAAAAAAAATTGTTTCACTATCACGCTTGCTAAGATTTGCTACACAATCTCGGCGAAATAATAAACGTAAATTTCACAATTTCCCGCCCAAGCGAACATATTTCAAGATCAAATAGTAGCTTAAATTAGTTTACTAAAAAAACTATGTTCATTTTTGTCGGATTTGAAGCAGCACTGGTGCCGGCTAAAAATAAACGTTTGACAGAACAATGAAAATGTATCAAGCTTAGGCTGACTCTACTCTGTAGTAGCTATAGGTCATACACATTTTCATATAAACTTTTAAGATATTCGCAAACCAGTTATTTCGGCAAAACAATGCTAAGCAAACATACCTGCAAGATTTTGGTATTGTTTTGTTTTTCGTTTGACGTGTGCAGTCACGCGTGTTGGAAATGTGTACGACATAAACAAAATACTTTCATGGGTCTACTTTGAACGAGAGGCATTTCACAGTCGCTGAAATGCCTCTCGTTCACACAATACTTTCTTCCGTTAGATAGCACCGGAGGGGTTTGTAGTGACGTCCTCGGCTGGGCTTTTTCATATCGTGCGCCACTGTACTTACCTAAACGTGTCGACAATGTTGCCACCAGTAAATTTACTTAACAATTAAAAATAGCTTCCATTATCTTGCAAATCCTCAAATGTACTGTTGAGGCGTCTTCTTATGTCCCGGTTTGAGAGAATCTGAAGTAACTGTAGAATGTTTCATCAGGATACTTTAGAAGTTTCAATAATGTTTCGAGACAATGCGTTTGTTTCCGTTTCTTGTCGGACATCTAATGAACATATCCTCGATAGGAAAGGAGCACGCCGGCGGCGTCGCCTCTGTCGCCTACTGTTCTTGGAGAGCCTGGATTGAAGAGAGCGTGCAACTCAAACCATGGGGAGCGTTTGCAGTTCAATGGCGGACGCCTCCATCGGAGATTGGTCGCAAGTGCGCATGCGCTGCGTTATCGTGTGGCTAGGAGGAAAGAAAGCGCAAAGGCGAATAAGCACGCTGTCGGACGACTAATGGGTTCGTCACCTGTAGCTCGTATTGCGAGCGCGGTCCATAAACCACGTGACCCCGTTCGGGCAGTTGGACATTCTCTGTAATACAGGCTATCTAATACCCCTGTTACACGGGCACAGTTAACCGAGGTTAAGTCAGCTTAACTGCTGCTGCGCGGCACCACAGATACCGCACTATACTCTCGGACAGCTATTCCATAAGAAGTGAAGAGCGCGCGTGCACTGCTTCGATAGATGCTCAAGATGCTCAAGCGCACGTTCGCCCATAGCTTTGATTGCATAGCCGCAGAATGTTGTCGGCAAGTATTCTGCGCTAACTGTGGCTTAGCGTAACTGCAGTTAAGTGCGCCCGTGTAACAAGGGTTGTTCGCTGCCATCTAGCGGTTGTCGCCGCCTACTCGTCGGGAAGTGATTGTGACCAATTGCGCGGGCCTATTGTGCCCGTCACTTTGACGACGGGATTTAAAGTTCTTACAAATTCCACAAGCTTTTTCCGTGGCGCAAATCCAAATCTTAATCGAACCTAATCTGAGTGCAGCCGCCAAAGAAGACCTATGATCTGTTTAGCGCTAGGGGTGCCCTAGACGGGGCTCGAGTTTCGGCAGGTCCTTTCCTATAATTGAGTTCGGCAAATGACTTGGAAAAACTATAGTGGTTTCCAGGTAAGATTTAACTATGAAATTATTCGGTCGCTTGCTCAATGCAACCATGTCTAAACCCAGTATCAAAGTAGTTTCTTTTTTTCTTTTTTAACACGTGTTCAATCGTAAACGCATCTCGGTATCGTAACTTCCAGAACGGATTCCAGCTCTAAAGTTTGTCAGAATGCGCCGCAAGACAAGGACAGAGCGAGTAAGACAACACGAAGCGCTTCGTGTTGTCTTACTTGCTCTGTCCTTGTCTTGCGGCGCATTTTGTCAAAACTAAGTATGTACCAACGGGCCCATCTGTCACTATTGTTCCAGCTCAAAATGTCGCATCTGCATAGCTCCATGACGAACTTTTTTGCCGTTTCTTTCCCCGTTTTTTTTTTTTTTTAATTCATATTTTTGCCGCCATGCTGAACTTGTTTTCACCTCTCACTCGGATAGGCGGTAGCTTCTTTACTTTGCGTATTTTCCGCTGGGTGGCGTCGCCTCCTCTGGAGTAGCGAATATTGTAGGATTTTGTTCAAAACTGCCTCAGACGTGTAGCAGGTGAAATGTACCCAATAGATGTTTGTGATTAATAATGCAATTAAATGCAAAGATGCAAGCGAGCTGGACAAGAATGACGAAAATATTCCCCGGAGAAGGGGAACAAGAGGGACAAAGGACAGACATAGATCTCCAAACACAGCTAGGTGACTGGTGCGCGACCGAAAAAATCCGTTTGGTCCGGGTATCGAACCTGGGACCTCTCCATTTCCAGTGGAGCGCTCTACCAACTCGGCTAACCAGGGGTTAGACGTCAGCAGAGCAAATGGGTTTTATCAGCTGCCACCAGTCTAACACCAACAAGGGGAAAGCTTGCAATTTTAAGGTTATGATTAATAATGCAATTAAATGCAAAGATGCAAGCGAGCTGGACAAGAATGACGAAAATATTCCCCGGAGAAGGGGAACAAGAGGGACAAAGGACAAACATAGATCTCCAAACACAGCTAGGTGACTGGTGCGCGACCGAAAAAATCCGCCTGGTCCGGATATCGAACCTGGGACCTCTCCATTTCCAGTGGAGCGCTCTACCAACTGAGCTAACCAGGGGTTAGACGTCAGCAGAGCAAACGGGTTTTATCAGCTGCCACCAGTCTAACACCAACAAGGGGAAATCTTGCAATTTTAAGGTTATGATTAATAATGCAATTAAATGCAAAGATGCAAGCGAGCTGGACAAGAACGACGAAAATATTCCCCGGAGAAGGGGAACAAGAGGGACAAAGGACAAACATAGATCTCCAAACACAGCTAGGTGACTGGTGCGCGACCGAAAAAATCCGCCTGGTCCGGATATCGAACCTGGGACCTCTCCATTTCCAGTGGAGCGCTCTACCAACTGAGCTAACCAGGGGTTAGACGTCAGCAGAGCAAACGGGTTTTATCAGCTGCCACCAGTCTAACACCAACAAGGGGAAAGCTTGCAATTTTAAGGTTATGATTAATAATGTAATTAAATGCAAAGATGCAAGCGAGCGATGGAACTGAGCTAACCCCTGGTTAGCTCAGTTGGTAGAGCGCTCCACTGGAAATGGAGAGGTCCCGGGTTCGATACCCGGACCAGGCGGATTTTTTCGGTCGTGCACCAGTCACCTAGCTGTGTTTGGAGGTCTATGTTTGTCCTTTGTCCCTCTTGTTCCCCTTCTCCGGGGATTATTTTCGTCAGATGTTTGTGTTTTTATTTACATACCTCTGCTTACATAAGTTTGTTATGTCATATTTCAGCCTCTATTAGCGCCGAGATTCTTCGGCGGCGCCCTCTTATGCTTTCCTTTCGTGACGTCACGGCCAAGATTTGCCTCCGCCTCGCCAGTTATTTATTAATTGGTATGTTTATTTTCCGTGCTCATGAACAAAAAGGAGCGCACACAAGAGATCTACGGCACTTGCAACAAATAATATCTATTATGTGGGAACAGGAAATGGGTAACAGTTAAACATCAGTCACTGGACGCTTAAACGCTTGAACACGTGAGTTGAAAATGTCGATGCTGGTTGTATTGAACCTGTTTTAAAAATGTTGGATGCGGTTCATGGGACTGGAAAGGCTGATTTTTTTTTAAATTGAGGAAGTGGGATTTACCCTCAAAAGCACTCGCAGTACATATATATTAATAGCTGATGTGAGGGTTGAACAATCAATTCGACCATAAGCGCATTTATACAAAAATACTAGATCGCGCGCAAGTCTTCTGGAGCTTAGTGTAGAACAGCCACATTGTCGTAAAAGCCTGTTATACTGATAATAAACACTGCGGCCAATGTGGCGATCATAAATAATACGAAAGAAACTTATCTGCACGTTTTCGATTTTTGCCTGGTTTGCCCATACCAATACAACTCCAAACGCCCGAACTAAATTCAAGCTTGCTACGTTCTAATGAAAAATACAAAATGAATATACAAGCTGACGAAGGAAATTCACGCGTTATTCTCGAAATAACACCTAGCGTCCGATAGGCAGCATTTGTGATGTTGGAAAGATGTTCTTCGAATGACAATGATGAATCAATAAAAAACTCCTAAATCTCCTGTGCATTCAACCCGCAGAGGTAGGATCTCAAGATGGTAACAGAAACTTATGATTTCCAATTTCTTAGAGAAGGACATTACTACAGTTTTCTGTGGATTTAGTGTTAACAGATTGCTGCAACACCAATGGTGCACAGCAATAACATGCTCGAGTGTCATTTCACAGTCATAGATGGATGACACCATTTTGATGTCGTCAGCATATTGGAAATTATGTGAATGGCGGACACAATATGTGAATGGCGGACAGAATGCCATAATTGGCAGAATTTGCCTCGCCGTAGACCGGCGATTGGGCAGGCATTATCAGTATACAAGAAGCTATGGTTGGACCAGTCGCGAAAAACTTCGACAACAGCGGCGCTTTTAGTGGCGCACGTCGTTAATACGTGTGAACAAACATTCCGCATAATTACGTATTTTGTATTTATCAAGTATAATTTTAAGAGCTGTTTTTATTAACGGAAAAAGTTGAATAAAATTCTTTCTTAATTCATAGATATGCCAGGTTCATAAAAGGTTAACAGAAAATTTACAGCGAGGCATTTTTTTAAGTAACTCTTCAGAAATTTCTTTCACAGCTTCAATTTTGGCTGCCTTTTTCTCACAGACATCAAAACTCGAGAAGTGTTCGTGTGTCGGATTTTTTTGTGTACAACTACTATATGTGTCTTTAAACCCTTTAAATTGGGGCATTCATGCATGCACCAAGTGTTTGTAACTCCGGGCGCATGGATTGTACATGGTTTTTTCAAAACCGCCTGTCGTCTTTGCAAATTCACGTGTTAATATTGTCTAATGCTGTTTCCAGGATATTCATAAATCTAGAAAAAATAATACCACAAAAAAATATTATTTTTGTTATTTTCACATCTGCAGCACAGTTACTAGAACTTCAAATTAGAAAAAAAAAAAACAGTTTTCATTTCTCAAGCTTTTTTTTTTTCTTTTTTACCAGCACGCGTCGCGTCTCCTATCACTCAGCTGCAAAGTGGCAATCGTAAGCCCTGTATACAGAACAATTCACCTTAGTAGACATTTCGCTGAATAACCCAAGCTCCAAGGTGAATGCTGGGATCGTAGATACACGCGCTGCGAGCGTCCACTTATCAATGTAAAAGATTCAAAGTAAAGAATCAAAATAAGGCGTGGAGGGGCGAAAGTGCGAAGTGCCATTTGTTTTACATTTTCACTTTTGAACAGTTAATGCTGCAGACGCCAGCACGTGCAGCGCATACACCTACGTTCCGGGCATTCATGTTGGTGCTTGGGAAATTCAGCAATAGACTCTTTCCGAAATTCAGTCTGGCCACTTTAATCACCATCATCATCATCTGAAAAATGGAACTTGTGCCGAAATGATGGCGGCCTTCTGTTTACTGTTGAAAGAACAAGTTGAGGATACTCCTAAGCTGAGGATTCGAGGCCTATACATTCGTGACGTTAGCACGTTTCAAGCAGAAATTGAATGCAAGAGCCGCGTAAGCGTTCATTTTTATAACTTGGGCCCATTTAATTTGTTAGTAGCACAAAATAAACTTCAAAGCCCCTTGATATATAGAATTTTATCAAGGCGCCTATCTGGGTTGGCGCTTCGTTCTAACTGGTCGCATGTTTGTGGCCATCGACACTGAAAGAGATGATCGAGAAAGAATTGTACAATAAAGAGCACATTCTTGTTTGCCGTTTACTTGCGAAAGTGACGGTGACCAATAAAATACAGCAGTCTACAGGTTCATTGCCGCCATCAGTACGGCAGAAGTTAAATCGCCATTTCAGCCACCAGATGGCACTGAATTTCGAAGAGGGTCTATTGATCAGTTGTTTTCCTGTGCGTGTTCAACTGCCCACATGCGACAACGATGGAACTATTTGCCGGTCTCTCGGCTCGAATAGGGAACAGTTTCAAACAAATGTCCTCACCAGATGCCAACCAGCCACCTTCGTCGACTGCGCTAACGGTTCCTGTTTTACGGCTGTAGCCTCGAGTGACGGTCGGAGCCTTGATGTGCAACTCTCCTGTCCTGTAGGGACCAACAGGCAGACCGGTTTCGACGTCCACAACCTGAGTGGATGAATGCCGGTGGCTGACCGTGTTGTATTGGGCGGAGGCTAGCGCAACTTAGCCTAGCCGACACCTCCTCGGTAAGAAAGCCTAAGTGCTTTCCGGCCTCACTAACGAAGACCACCGTAGGCCAGAGATTGTGACACGACTATACGGCGCCAGCGTAAGGCTAGGAGTCGTGTTCTCACTGTTTGGACACGAATTCCTGCCGAACGCTGACGCTGCACTCTTGGCCAATATGCGGCCTAGGGTGGCCTTCGTTAGTGACGCAGGAAAGGATTTAGGCTTTCTTCTCTAGGAGGTTTTGGCCTTGCTAAAGTTTCCTTTAAATTCTGTCTCTGTTACATCGCACAACCCACCAATCTTGTGTAACGTCACGCTTCTTCTTCGAGGGAAGGAGGAGAGGGTACGGAGAAGGAGAAGGGAAATACCCTCCCCTCCGTGTTCTCCCCTCCTCCTCCTCAAGAGCTGCGCTCTAATTTCGCATTACAGGATTTTGTAAGCGTCTTTCGTTCTTTTATTAATACAAATTGCGATAATGCAGGCTCCCAAAAAACGCCACAATCACAAAAATAGGCAATGTAACCATCACAGTCTTGAGGGGAAGGTCTCATCTCTTAGCATATGAAAAACTCTGACATCGTTTTCAAGATATCCAAAAACACAGGATGTCATATACAGTTCCATGCGTCTAGCGTGGAACTATAAAAAAAAAATATTTTTAAGTGCGTGGATTGAACACGTACGTCAAAAAAAAAAAAAAATGTTGCGCTAAAATGTTTTTAGCTCAATTATTACGTTGTGAGACACATTTTGAGTTAGAAGTGAAACCGAAATTTACGCCGATACGGAGACATTAAGGAGTTTTCGTAGTCCGTTTCCCCACCTCCGCTACGCTCTTCGGAACGAAGACGCCACTACTGCGCATGCGCGGCGCTAGCTTTGCCAGCGGAGTCTCGGATCTCGTAGCAGTTTGCGGAGAACACTGCGAGACGGCGGAAACGACCCACGAAAACACCCTATTAACTCCGAAATAAAAGGTAGTTTCGGATTCGTTTCTAAATTAAAATCTGCCCTTTGGAATAAATATTACCCTGAACATTATTATTCTTTTCAGGATAAGGAGGACACCTGCGTGCGTAACATCCCAGCTTTCTCATAAAAGCGGGAATAATTTTTGTCATTCAGTGAAGCCAGCACACCAGACGGGCTCAGCAACTGGTATACCAACACGCATCTCCGACCTTATCTCTATCCGCCAATAAAAATAAAAAAAGCTAAAAAAACGATGCGTCACTTAGAGTTGGAGTCGCGAATAATTTCCCAAGACGCTCGCTAGCAGCATACAGTTGGTTTCATTCGCGTAGCGCACTTCTTTCCCTTTAAAGCTCCGTGCACGTCAAATGGGACTCCCCGTCTACACGCCCGCCGCGCATACACGTTTACGGCTCTTCTGCGAGCTCACCTTCAGCTGCACCAAGCCCGATGGGAAGCCGATGTTGTCGACGTCGGTCTCATCCCAAGACGGCATGCACGCGGGACTGAGCGCTTCCGAGAGGCCGTACAAGTTCCGGAAGCATTCGAGCGAGAACTGGGAACGGATCTTCCTGCCCAGTGTGGTCGGAATGCAGCCTCCCGTGAATAAGATCTTTTTCACCGTATCCAAGGTAACGCCTGTGAGTTCAACGTGCTCGGAGAGTTTGCGTAGCATGAAGGGAAAACAGACAACAGCTGTGATCTGAAAACGCCGGCAGAAATTATTAGTATATGCACGTTATTAAAAAAGAAGTATACAACTTTTGCGTTGTCATCGACAACTTAAGAAGCGCATTACCGCTACGCGGCCAATCAGAGAGCGGCATGATCCGTTAGGAACCTTGAAGAACCAATCGCGGAGCGAGGAGCGCGAAGAGTAATACACACGCTGCAGTCTTCGATCCGTCGGTAACTACATGTCGTTCCGATAACTCTGATAACGATAATACCCGATAGCGATATGATGCACGAAGAAAAGTGCCGGCTGAATATTGGATAGCGTCATTAGAGTCATCGGAACGATCTTACTAAAACTCCCTACTGTCATCCTTCGTGGATAGAGCCAAGACAATGTCGCTATATTGCGACGTGCGCGGATATAGAAACCCGCAGGTTTTGTTCACTAACTGTGTGCTCCGTGTCACTAGCTGTGTGCAGTACAGGCGAAGGCAACGCCAAGCGAAGAGAGAAAGGGTGGAGCACTAAGAAGGCGGGACAGGAGAGGAGGTAAATGGAGGGCGAGAGGAGTAATAGGTGTTGAACAGAGAGCACTAGGCACGTTAGCGTGGAGAGGAGGTTTCTCTCCTCCTCCTCCCCCGGCCTTCCTAGCGTTTGCCCTTTCCCCCCTCGCTCGGCGTTGACTTTGTCCGTACTGCATGCAACTAATGACACGGAGTATGGCTTCTACTTGTCTGCCAAAAGAACAACCGTCCTGATTGGGTGGAATGCACGTTCGCTAGTTCTGAGTTTGCGCTGCAGACAACCACCGACAACATACCGTCTCGTGAATGCCCCCTATAGCATAGTCCTTTCAAGAAAAAAAAGAAAAAAAGAGTTTTGCGCAGAGGTTTGACGTTTACAGCAGCTCTTCAAATATTAAACTGCCGGAAGAAAAAAATATACGTTTTTCTCATTCGAATTGTGTAAATTGTTATGAAATGACAAATAACTGATCTCAAATGCACATTGAAGTATCGTCATCAAGCATGTAAAGGACACATTTTTTAACGTTCCGTGAGGAGTCAAAACTTTATTTTTCTTTTACGACCGTGTTGGGTGTAAACGAGGATATGAAGTCTTATTTCATCTAAGTTGTCCGCATTTTATTCGAGATTTTTCCTGGAAAGTATGTGCTACTTTTGTTTCAGTAAAATATTAAGCAAAGCCTGGGTTCCCACATCTTTCAATTAAAGTCTCCAAATACTCGAAGGTAGCGCAAACCATTGTCCAAAACGAGAAAGAGAAATTCCTCCTCTCCCACGCCTTCTCTCTCTAAAATTTGATTGCTTTCTTCTCTTCACTTGGATCGGGCTCGACACGTGACCCTAACCTTCCTATGAGCCCGTGCGCATGGGAAGGTTAGGGGTGGCTGATGATGTTCATATTTCATGTCTTGTGATTCGTTCATCGGCGTCCTTATTGGCTAATGCCTCGGTCTCATTTGCTGCTGAGTGATAAAGAAGGTTTCTGGATTCGACATGTTCTACGTTCTCAGCGGACCTTCCGCTGTAAATTGAGCCGGAAAAATCGGCGCCTCCACATAGAAATCTCAAATTTTAACCGGGTATGTACTGAGCAGGTCAGTTTTTTCGTGTGAAATTACACGGCGCAGTTCCTTTCCTGTAAGGAATGAAAGCAAAGGGCTTGCCTGAGTCAAGGTTTGACGCGTTTGCAGATGACAAAGTTATCGACGCTATTTACTTGTGGCTCCATCTCCCGATAGGCGCAGCGAGCGGACAACGCACTAAATAGCGGCGCTAACTAGATCGTCCGCAAACGCGGCCAGACTTGACTTCGCCAAGCTTTTTCCTATCATTTCTTACAGGAAAAGAAGTACGCCTTGAAATTTCCCACAGTAAAACACACCTGCTCAGTGCACAATCACTTAAAGTTCGAGCTTCCCATGTGCAGGCGCCGATTTTTCGGACTCGTTTTACATCATGTAGGTCCGCTTGGGACGCCTTATATTTAGAACATTTGTCGCTTTTCGATTAGAACACTCTTTTCTTCTTCGTCTTCTAACCCCTTTTAAAGTAGTTATGGAGAAAACTACAGGCACACGTACCTTGTGTCTTTTTATGGCCCCGGCCACTTCCGTCATGGTGCATCCGGCTTCCACATTACTGTGGTGATCCAGTGCAGACCCCAAACATTGTGAAGAAAAATCCGAAGGCGTGCGTGATTGACTCGCAACCTAGAAACACGTCGTCGGCACCAAAAATTCTCGAAGACCTGCAATGCAGTGGCAAAAAAAGAAAATCTAGATATTTTGATTTAGTTGGTTCACGCCAGCATGATACATTTAGTGAAATTGTTTACGCTTGGCTACATTTTTTACGAGTTCCTCTGAAAAATAACATCGGCTTTGATAGATAATGATGTCTCTAAAGGACGAAAAGCTTACGTGAAATAGTCTCTTTACTTTCGAAGTGTTCCTCAAAGTGTAAAAATATATGAAAGGTGTAAAGATTAGTACTACTTGTCACGCTAAAAGGTATAGCTCGGACTGTATAAAAAACACTGGTGCTTCGGACGAACAGTATGCTGCGTGATGCTTTTATAATGTAGTTGAAAGATTATAATATAACTTAATTCATTAGAGGTAGAAACAAAATCAGCTTCTTAACTCTTTATAACAATCGCATTTTAACAGTTATAACATTTTAAACTACTATTCAAAAAGGTTACGGTAAATTACTAGGCAATTGTATTATGTACGTGAAACGTCCCAGCATCACACACGTTTGGCGATACACTAAGTTTCCAGACACCAGACGACTTCGTTCACGGTGCTCTTCATCAGATAGTTTAAAGGGATACTTCAACGAAATTTGAAATATACCCGTCGGGTTCAAAGATAGGCTGAATACGATCCACAATATCCGTAAATGACAATCGCACGTTCGAATTTTGAGCCTGGTGGCTGCATTTTTCGTTTAAACGGCCCACTCTGGCAAGCGCTCGGAGAGCAGCCAGTGGAGAGCACGTTACATCCAACTCAATCATGACGTAGTTCGTCTCGGGACAAGCAAAACTACGGCGAGGCCACGGACGAGGCTCACGTCGAGAGGATGGCCTAGTCGTTCCAACCACCGAAGCGCCTGCTTTTGTACGAATTTTGAGTGACGGGTTAATCTTCTATAATCTTGTAGAGGGACAATAGCGACTTCTGGGACTCACAAAAGAGATTCTCGGGGAGAGGGGAGCTCCTCCTTCCACCTCTTCTCTCGTGGTGGCCGGAGGCGAGACAAACGTCGTCACTATCTGCCAAGGTTCCTAGGCGGTCATTACAAACGAGACGTTAGCGACATCCACCAGGTGCTCTTTGCTAATTGTTTAATTCGTTTTAAAATTCTTTTTCGTGTCTTTGTTGACAGGATATTGGTGTGTTTGATGTGATACTGCTCCTTTGAACACATATAGACCAAAAAATAAGCTCCGAAATTTCGTCGTAGTATCCCTTTAAAGCGTACCATGTGTACACTTGATAATTGTTTCTACAATGAAGCGATACTACCGCTTATCGGGCTGATGAACCTGGCGATCATCCAGAGACTTCCATGTACTCTCGAGTTCGTCTCCCTTAACGTGACCAGGTGGTCGAGCTCCTCCTCGCATACCTCACTCCTCCTCGTCTATCCCCCTGATCACATGACCTTCCCGTCAACCAATCAGCGTCGAGCGCCTCACTCCCCTCCCACCCAATAACGATGACAATCCCCGTCGAACCTCGCAGCCCCGATTTTTTTCCAGGCTTCACTTTTATGTGGGCTTCACGAAATGCCGAACCCCTAGCCAAAGAACGTTTAACGTTAAAGTCAGAGTCAATATAAATTATCATGTTACCAGACCTACGTTACACAAACATAAAAAAACCAAAGCGTCAGCAGTGGCCAAAAAACAAAATTCCTCGCTCTTTTAACACCTACATTAGAGACATCATCCCAGCAACGTAGCTGTAGTGGGTGATTTCCACGGCCTTGGGGGATCCAGTAGTGCCAGAGGAATAGCATATTGCCGCTATTTCGTTTCTGGTGTCAGGCACAGATACCTCTTTAAACGACGTATCCGAGATATCTTGAAATGCGGACACTGAAAAAAATCCCGGCCAGCTGCCCACCACCATTAGCTCCTGGGAAACAAGAAAAAACGTTATCCGTTAACTATCTGAGCGTGTTTTACCTGCCATAAAAAAAAACGACAATATATTTTTTTTCTGATTGAGTCACAGGTAATTTGAGATTTATGATTAGTTTTAATGCAATGCTACAGTTGCGGTAATCATTTCCATGTTAGAATATGCTTAAATGTTCTTAGTGCTCTCCCTTCGTTCCGTACGCTATATTTATAATAATGTTTCTTTTCTTTTTCCGTTTCTTAAAAAAAAAGGAAGGTCAGGCAAAAAGCTGATAGACTTGCAACTTGGCGAGCCCTTACCTCCTTTACACATTATGGCAACAAACGGAAAAAAAATTCAAGCAACAACAAAAGAAACAAATAAACAACGAAGCATTAAAAGTACTCCCAGCTAACAAAAAGTACCATACTCTTTGATTGCCCAGTAATAGTCAAGCTTTTACTCGCATGTTTATTAATAAGTGATATAAATGTATATGTTATGGATGTTAGGTCATAATTAGTGCGCGTAATGATAACATTCCAACTCTCGACATGTCGTGTTGTGTACGTCTGATGTGTTCCTGTCGAACCTGACGATACAGAGAAAGAAAAAGTGGTTATTGCGTGTTATTGCACCATTTTCTAAACTCTCATTAGATGATAGTTATATGAATGATTCATTGTCATCACTTCATGTTTCACAAAAACAAAATCTCTTGTAGGAAACACCTAAAAGAAAAACAAATCGGCAGCGACCTGTACATTCTAAATCCAATAAATTGCAGCGTTTAGGAGCGACTGCTTCAATTCTTCTGAAGTCATTAAACAGTCATTTTGAGAGTAAAGAACCTATATTTTTTTATTAGATCGCAGCTCTTAGGCGCCCGTTTCTGGCTTGAGCGGCGGCACCGTCGCCGTCGCCGTCAGCGTAACCATGAGGTCACGTGACCCCGGTGACGTCACGAGGGTCACGTGACCTCATGGTTACGCTACGGCGACAGCGACGCCGCTCGGAGGGAGGAGTAGCAGGCAGGATGAGGAGGTGAAGAGAAAGGAGGAGGGGTACACCCTCCCCTCAGTACCCTTCCCTCCTCCTCCTCAAGAGCTGCGCTCTAATTCGACGTTACAGGGAGTTGTAAAAGTTTTCATTTTTCATTTTGGGGAAATTGACATATGTCACGGGGGAAATGGAGGCCAATGGGAAGGGAGATGGAGAAGGGCACTGTAGGAGGGGTGGGGTGAAAGAAGAGGGAAGGGAGGGACGGGGTGGGAGGGGGAGGGAGGGGAAGGGAGGCAGATGGGGAGGGGGGCATTGTAGGAGATTGAGATGGATTGGAAGAGGGCGGAAGAGGGAAGTTAGGAAAGACGAATCGGAGAGGCAATCCGTGTGTCACGCGACGCATTTTCCCCGCTTAATTTAGCGGGGGAAATTGAGTTGCTGTGTCCATGACCAAGCAGAGAAAAGTAGGAGGGGAGGGTGGAAGATGAGAGAGCTGGCGTTGTAGGAGAATAGAGGAGGGATAAATAAAAAGGAGGCAGATGGGGAAGACAGCCTAGGAGAGGGTAGGATGGGGGAGAAAAAGGAGGAGAGAGAAGCGAAGAGGGCGATGAGAAGGAGTTGGTGTGTCTGGTGACATATATTTCCCCGCTAAATATAGCGGGAAACCGAATTGTTGTATAGGTCACGTGACATCAGGCCACGTGACGTCGATTTTCCTCGCTAAATTTAGCGGGGGGAAACTGAATTGGAGATTAGGTCACGTGACATCGACTTCCGGGCTTTATTTAGCGTATTGACTCGATGCGTGTATAGGTCACGGGACGCTAATTTCCGCGCTAATTTAGCGGGGAACTAAAGTCGTGGTAAGGTCGCAACACTTGAATTTCCTCGCTAAATTTAGCGAGGAAACTGCCATATGACATCCATTGCTCTACAAATTGAGCGGGTTGACGTCTGGTCACTACCAATTTTTTGAGCGGTGGCGATTGGCCTCGTGATATTTTGATATCACGTGACCTTAACACCATTTCAGTTTCCCCGCTAAATTTGGAGGGAAATGCACGGACGGACGGACAAAATCTAGTATTGGAGGTGACGTTAGAAAACATTTTAAGAGGAGGTTTATACGTTGTTTTTATTCGTTGCTTCATTAAGATTAAAACCTTTGTTTGGTAACTATGCTATTTCTTCAGTTTCTCAGGAATTCATGGCTGGTCAATTGTTTAAGAGTTTGGTCAAGTAAGGTATTGACTGTCCAAAGTGACATGTCGAGAGGTGTAGTGTGCCTACACAAGTGGGTTGTCCGGCTGAACTTGGGCAAAGCTCACGCACCCAAGTTTCTGGGTTGTGAGCACTGCATCACCTCACACTATCAAGCAGATTTCAAATTGCCTATTGCTGTAAAACATGTCATACACCTCAGAAAGTGAAGAGTTATTTGTGAATCTCTCAACCATCCTTACACGACACGAAATAATATATGAAAGCTCATGTATTAGTTACGTTGGTACAAAGATATATTTTCGCAAGAAGACAAGAGTGGGCGTGTACAGTTACACAGACCTGAAAAGCGCACATGCAGGTAGGATATATCTATATATATATATATATATATCTATATATATATATATATATATATATATATATATATATATATATATATATATATATATATGAAGGCTGCGGTGATTGATCGCGATCACACGAAATACATATTTATGACTTCATTACAATATACGCACCTTAATATCAGCTCGAGTTTGTAGTCCCTGAAACTTCGGCGCGTTCTCAGAGTCGGTTAAAATGTACTTGGATGCAGAGTCTGTTACTTGAAATGTCAGCTCATCTGAAGAAATGAAAACCCCAAAAACCTTTATGGGCATGAAATGCAAGCATATACTCACGTTCTCAAATAATGCCGGTAGAAAACCAAGAAAGGGAAGAAGGCGAGAGCGGGCAGAGATGCCGTCGGAATGATTAGTAAGTACACAAAAGCTAGCTTCCTTTGTCTCAACTCACTGTTTGAAAACATTCGACCTCAAACACTGGCATCCGGCTTCCGGCTTCCGTGTTTAAACGCTTTCGAACACTGTTTAGAGACAAAGGCAGCTCACTTCGCGTCTGCGCACTAATCATCCCAACCTGAGCTCGGTGGTCTGACGTCCCGTTGCTCTTTGATTTCCTCCTCTCCCTCCCTCTCTAGCCGTATAGAAACCCATGGGTGTCTTAAGCTGCATATTCATATCGCGATTTTGTCTATTTTAGGAGGGCGGGGCGTATAGATGATAAAAAGAAGATATAGACGCGTATAATTTCGATATAACATATATACCGACCTTTCTAGAAAATGCTTACGTCCGAGTTTCAACCGACGCAAATACCATCCCAATATTAGCCTTTCGCGCGCTTGCGTCTTTGTGTAGTGGGTTTCTGAACGAGTCCCACAGTCCAGAGGTTCAGCATTTTTCACTTCGCAGATAAGCGCTGGAAAGGTCTACACATACACTAAGCTTTTTGTTTTTCTTTCTAATCGCACCAAAATAGAGGTGTGTGATACTGCGGTGAGCTGAGGTTCTTCAGCTGAGCCAACGCTTTCTTGATAGCAGCCGTACTACTGAATGTTTTACATCGCATAAGAGAAGCCGAAGTACAAATTCTACCCTAGTTTTGCATAGGCGTTCATCTCGCATTTCCAATGACTGAACCGAGCCTCAACCGAATTCTGTCGCAGCACTCGTGTCTAATATTTGCTTTACAATAGCCTCCTTTATGTGACGTACAACATTCGGTACTGTGGCCTTGCTATCTTGCAAGCGTTGGCTGAAAATGAGGTCTAACAAAATAGTTAAACGGTTCTAGACAAAAATTCCAATATTTGCGGAAAGTAATTCTCTGCGGCGGAAGGTGTGAGAACGTTTTCGAGTTCTACGATCTCTTTGTTTTGTTCTAATTGATTCTTCGCACAGAATTCGTGGAGTGGTGGTCGCATTTTCGGGCACCGCCGAGACGGCGCTATGTTTAAAAAATTTGGTTAACGTCCCGGTACGTGCTGAACCTACAGTTTCTCCGCTACGGACGGGGTTTTGTCTTTGCCACGGCGGGTCACTGCCCGCAAGTCTTCCCCCTAACCCAAGGACCGGGGCATCCAGGTTCACAAGCCTATGCACAGCCAGCATAACCCCTAAGTGCACTAGTCAACGGGCAGGCCGTTTCGTAAACTAGACGAAGTGCCGTGGACGCGAATCTCGGGCGCAGGCCACAACAAGAAGATGCCTTCAACTCCAACCAGCATCCGGACCGCATCTTCCATGATCACCCACGGTTCCCGACCACACTCCAAGGCGCCCATCGAGGTCCGGGACCAAAACAACCTAATCTCTACTTTGCGTCTATTATATTTTATACAGCTTGAAAAGTTCCAGGCATGCAGAAGAGTTTTTCTGAGGCAAAAATTTCTATGGTACGAACCAAACCCCAGGTCCGAAAAGGTAGCGAAATCCTGGGTGGCAATGGAGTTGACGCATCGGGTTTAAGATATAATTAAGGAAGTCACCCGGTACGCTAGAACTATTACGTAGTTACTACCCTACAATGCAACCCTCCCTCCTAGGCGAAGGAGGATTGAGGCAACACCTCCTAGAAGAAAAGGCCAGAGCGCTCCGAGTCGTTACGTCACAATGGCGGAGGAAGGAAGTCCATCGCGCAACTGAGTAAGAAAAAGTTCTAAGCATCGACGTAAAAAACAACAAAAAAAAAAGCATTTTTTTCTCGAGCGGCGCGGTGTGTTCGTGAGCGTTTATCCGACATTAATATATGTTTTAAAAGCGCAGTATTGTACAATTTATTATATATATATATAATATAAACATAATATACAACGCGCTACCAAGGTTGAAAGTACCAATTTTTTATATTTATGATTATCCCCGTAACCGCGGGACTACGTGCAATCCCGCAGATCACCACACTTTTCGAATGAACCGGTCCGCGGGGACGTTTTCTTCCCTCGTACGGGCTTCGATTCTGATAAATTTACGTTGTGTGTGAGCTGCTGACTGTCTAAAAAGGAACGCTGAGACTTTCAGAAGAGAAGGGAACCGAACAAAATCCAGTAATCGTCGCAGGGAGCGCACGCGAGCAAGAGATGGGTACGATCGACAGGTGAGAAACAACTTATTTACGGGCTTTCTTGGTCATGTGGGACGCGAGTGAAGTGCTGCAGTCGGTTTTTTTTTGTTTTTGTTTTTCGTGATAGAATGGCATCTTGTTCGATCGTTATCCGTGTGCGGTTGTGTCGACATTTGTAAATCTGTGTGGTAATATTCTAGTTTTCACTGGAAGGTGAATAACAAGTTTGTGTGATTATAAAAAGTGCGTTGTTTGTGCTTATGTGTTTATTTATACGAATGTTATTTTATTGCCTTTACCGCTTTTATACTAGAATATTAACTGTATTAAGGTAATAGTATTATTGTATGCAAAATAAGATATTTTGTTCTAAGGCAGCTCGAGCCCATAGGGAGAAGTAAATTAGTTGACTGTAAATAGTATGTTTAGTACCCCTGCCACACGAAAAAGTTCATATATTTTCATTGAATGATATGGGACTTAATCAGCTCGCGGTGTTGAGTGATTATACGATCGTCGCAAGCTGATTTGTCGACCCCATAATGTAATTCGATCGAAATTACATTACTTTTGCCATCTGGCCAGGGTATGATGCAAGAATTCAGTGACTGCACGCGATAACATCGCTTAAATGATCGTAAGTGACATTTGTCTAGCCGTGTCCGCGTTGACTAAATCTACCTGATTTTTAACTGTGATCTGTTTTGCTGTGTCCAATCACTGCTTGTCTCGCCATTTTGTCGAAGTATTTCTGTGTAAAATATGCATTCCTACAGCAATAATTGCGTGACTCAATGTTTTCTCTTATACGCCTACCTCGTACCATTTCATACCGATTATTTAGCGGTGTAATATTTTGCCCGAGTAATAAAATATTTTCGAGACCCCCTGATATATGTGCAGCTTTCATTTTAGCTAATAAGACACGCGTATGTGACTAAAAGCGCGTTACGACGGTCGATCCACGCGCGTTGCCTTCGCTTCGACGCGCGCCCCCGATGGCCTTCCTTCGCAACGTCACCAGAGGAGCGCTCTGGCCTTGTCTTCTTGGAGGTGTTGTGTCAGCCCCCGCACCGCTTACCCTTCACCCCACTCAATCTGCGCGGCGCAACCCCATTGGTCGCGCGCGCTTTGACGTCAGACCAACAGCTGCGCTCCTCTGCGGACTCCCTCTCTCTCTCATGGCCTCGCTGCTGTGCGACCAACACCGACACGACCAGTCAAGGTCCTCGCAGGATTCCAATATAAAGCTATCGCCTTGTTATTTCATGACCAAACAGAGAGTCCAAACCAGTACAGTAATAGAAAGTGAGGTTCGACATCGTTTCAACTTTTGAGTATACGTTGCTTACTTATGGCTCAACGGGCAATGCGCGTGCGCAGAAACTCGCGTGAGGTGAAGCTTCTGCGCATGCGCCGACAGTGGCGCCACCGCAGCTGCGTGACGTCAGAGCAGCGTCTACGGTTACCGACAGCTTAAAGAACGCAGTGCTTGGCACTTGGGTCCCAAGCATCTTATTATAACTAAACCGCCAATCGAGTTGGGGCCGAGAAAAAACACCGAAGGTCGAGAAGCAAGTAGTTATTAAGCCCCGCCCAGCGCTTCTTAGGCCGAGACTAAGGTGTCGGCGTCCGGAAGAAGCGGGACTCACCGGATGTCAGTACCGGTTCGGTCAAGATGGTCGTTGCTCCAGCAAATATGACCCCGAACAAAGCCACAAAATTTTCCAGTGTGTTGCTCAAACAGCAGGTCACGCGGTCACCGCGCCCGATGCCTCGCGCTTGAAATCCGGCCGAGTATCGTCGCAGCAGGCTCAGCATCTCCGGATACGTGAGGGAATCGGCATGCTGCACCTGGAAGAGACGGTTGCATTTCGCAGACACTTTAGCGCCGGAAAAAGCGATCCGGCTCTCGCAAAATTGTGATAGAACCCTTTTCCGAAATTTAGTCTGGTAAATTTGCTCCCTTACATCATCATCTGGGGAGTTGCATTGGTGTCGTACTAATGGAGGTAGTGGCTAGAGTAACTGTATATGCTCCGCTTGCGGAGCAGAGTACCGCAATGGTGCCATTCTGGAGCCAAGCACTGCGGGAAGCCACGGTCGGTTTTTGCAGGGGAACGATAGCGCAGACGCGAGGCGGCGTGCTGCGGCGTGCTGCGGCGCGCTGCCGAAGGAAAATAGTGCGGCGTTCGGCGACGTGCCGCGCATGCGCCGTCATCGTTGTCCCGTCGTTTCCTGTCTCCCTCTCGCAAAAGGCGCGCCCGCGTACGCACTCGCGGGTCCCGCGGGTCGCGTGTGAAGTGAAGTCGTCAAGTCGCTGTTGCTGGGACGCTGATAGCGTCGTGAGCCCGCTGTCTGCCCAACCTTTGGAGGACCTTTCCCCTCGAGCGATCACAAGAAGCAAAAGAACGCAGGCCTGCTTATTTTCCCCTTGTGTTTAATCGAAGAGCAAGTGCCGCTGCTCGGCCTGTGACTTTTTTTTTTTTTTTTCAGCAGTCAGTTTACTTGATAATATGTAGGCGGAACAGTGCTTTACCTTCGGGCGTTCCAATTATATGCGAATCTGAGGAATGTCGAGCACCCCCACTTTCATGCTAAAATAGTGTACAACTTTTATTTTCTTTTTTATCCTAAGTGTTTGCCATTTCACGAAATCGAGACGCCCGAATTGAGAGCTCTTGGAGACCGGAATTTTCGCATGCTTTCAAGTTGGGCTAAATTTTGAATTCGCTTGAATCGCAAACATTAGGGGCTCGCGAATAACAAATGTTAGACGGTGCTCCAAGCTTTGGGAGATGCCGCAAGGTGCAAACTGCCTAATATAAAAAAAAAGTCCACCGACGTTCCACTTTCATTGCGGATAATACCCCTGTTACACAGGCACACTCTACCGCGGTTAACTCAGCTTAACTGCTGTTGCGCGGCACCACAGATACCGCACTATGCTCTTGGACAGGTATTCCATAAGAAGTGAAGAGCGCGCGTGCACTGCTTCGATAGATGCTCAAGATGCTCGAGCGTACGTTCGCCCATAGCTTTGACTGCATAGCCGCAGAATATTGTCGGCAAGTATTGTGCGCTAACTGTGGCTGAGCGAAACTGCAGTTAAGTGTGCCCGTGTAAGGGTATTAGTCTTTGAAAACGCAGTCCAATTCGTTGCAGGGACCAGAATGATGCCGAGATTGACTGCTTTCCTATTGACCAGTATATTCCGCCCCGAGAATAGGGCGATAGAGCTCTGTCTACTTTCAGTGTGTGCCACCAACCTACATCTCGCTTTCTCTTCTATTTTGAACATTTTGCTGAACCTATTAAACTGTTTTACTACCACCGACATGGTCCCTTGAAGAATTTGCGAACAGGCACAGCACTAACCGTCTCTAAAACATGTTTATTCACACAACTGCCTGCAGAAATCTTTTGGGGTATTGTAAAAGGGCAGAAAATTATTAAAAATGATCTCCTTCTCATACGAAAAAGCCAGACGAGGCGGCGTCTCACATCGTGTCTCGCCGTCGGAATCTGGTACAAGCTCTTGCCGCTGTCTGCGCGATTTGTGCACTTGGTAACACTACAGCCTGTCATTTTCACGGGGCTCTTTCTGCGCGCATGCAAAATTTAATGCGGTAAACGACACAGCGGCTGACGAAAACGCCGTCCCCCCGCTTTCAAACGAGAGCTCGCCGATTCGCCAAGATGGCCGGATGTGCCAGTCGCGTATCACTCCGCGAGATCCGCAGACACGGGGAACGCGATCGTCGTCCGTGTCGTCTGCTTCACATACCCTGAAAACGAATGTCCCAAAACATCGCTCGCGTTATAAAAAAACGGGATTGTACTGTACCCATTTGATACACATAATGTTCAATGACTTAGGAAGCTTTCGGTTCGTTCGATTTTGGTCTAGGATCTATATTCTGCGAACGCAAAGCGGAAAATATGTTCCCCCCGAAACTCGGCGCTCTGGAAGGCCGCTTTCCCGCACGAAGGTCGGATCCAGTTCTGCGCACGTGACCACTCCTCCGCCAATACGGAGATGGCGGCGAAAGGAAAAGGAACGCGCTACTCTGGCTCTGCAAGCAGAGCCTATAGACCTTTCCAATGTTTACAAAATCACAGTCCAGCGTGCGATCTTCACAGCCCAGCACGTGCGTGTTCGTCGCTTCGGAAAGCGAGCAAAGCACGCGCCATACGCACGAACGCTCACAATGGCACCGGCCACAAGCTCGTTTTTGGAAAGGTCTATAGGGAGTATTCACTGGCGGCCATATCCGTGTGCGCTGCTGCTGAGCGCGTGCTGACGGCGAGCTTCCACAGTCCTTTTGGAGCGTGCATTTAGCACCATCAAGGTTGCCGGTCTTAGCAGGCTATTAGTGTGAGCTCGTTCTGAGCATGCGCTCTAAACATCGCCCTCAAATATGCGTCCAGTGAATACCTCCTATACACGAACTCAACTCTCCTACGTCACGCCGCGGTGGTGGCGCGTCGATCGCACTTCCGGTCTGGGGTGGTGGGCAGAAGTCGCCGTGCGAGCCATGCATTCCTGTGTTCTCTCGGAAGAAAGCAGACAAAAAACCTGCCTTCTCGTCAAAATGCTGCGACGGGGCTGTACCAAGAGATCCTGGAAAGGTTTGAAGATCAGTTTTCATGTGTTTCTGCCCCGTCCGTTCGTCCGAGAACGTGGATAGTAGCTGTGAAAAGGGCAAAGCAGACGCTGTCGAACTACGATTGCTCCTCCAGGGAAGCACACAAAATTCGGATTTGTCGTGGAAGATGCTCCTACAGCCATTGACAATGAGGTCTAAATGTTTTCATGAATACGAAATTTGACCGGATAATCCCTTTAACAATGTGTGGAACTCAGCGTGGGCCCTGTGCTTTGACAACTCCAGCGCGTTGCTATAAGACGCTTTCAGCGCGCGCCAAATTGAGCCGCCATAGCCGACTTTTTCTTGTCTTACCGAGATGCCGATCCACTGAGGCGGGCGTTGACGAGTCTCCACAACGGCCTATGCTGGGGAGAAGGACGCAGTAGAATCTAAAATGGCAATGACCTTACCTACTCTGATAATGATGAAGTGGAGCGAACGGAATAAGAGGGAACAAAACTGAAGGTCGGTTATGGCGGCGCCCATGCACAGCTGCCTGAAAGCGTCTATAATCGGTTCCAGATCACGTGGCCGTTTGTTTTATACTTCGTTTCACTTTACCTGCGAGCGAAGCCAAAGCTAGAAGCGCGAGACCAGCGCTTTTTGCATTTCTCCCCAGCTCGCGCGCTCGAGCAAAGCCTGAACGCACGGAGCTTCCGTGCTCGCGCTTCCAGTTTTGCCTTCGCTCGCACATAAGGTGAAACGAAGTATAGGGTGCGAGATGAGGGGGTGAACCTTGCTTTTCTATAATTTCTTTTTTCTGCGATTGCCATTGCGCGGGGAAAAAAAATTAACGCGTGTCACTTAGGTAATGAACGTCAAATAATATTTCTAAGCCGTATTTTCTGAAATTATAAAACATTTTGCATCGTCCCTTTAATACATGGGCATTTTATTTTTCCCAACCTTTAAAAGCCACTGAATTTCTTTTTAACAGTCTGGTTGGGACACGCGTGTCAAAAAATAATCTTTACGCTAAAAATATTTCTTTTTTTTATAAATATCGACGGCGCGAGACGCAATTTAGTCGGTAGTAACCTCCTTTTCCATTTGTTTTCTCTCTCGGCATTTTGGGCGCATGGAGGAGAGGTGGAGAAGAGTAGTTGACACGTAATGTGCCTACACGAGCATATTTTCTAACATTCTGGTTGTCTGCTCATGCCCCGGGGGTAGCTGGGAGCCTGGGGGATCTTCAAAGGACTCCCGTTGGGGAAGATGGTTCTGATGGTAATTGTGAGGCCGATGAGAAAAGAGGCAGCGCGGCAGGCTCGATGTGTTGGAGGGGAGTGGGTGTGCCGGACGGGGGTGGTTCTGAGCTCCCCTAGGGCACGTAGTTCGAGAGAGTTCTCAGAATCCTGACCCTCCTCTCCGCGTCCCCTGTCGGGCGTGCCCGCTCCATTATAGACCTTCATCTGTCCGCTACTGGCAGACATCGTGGCAGCGCCTGGGGATGGCTCTTGGTACCTTGCAACTCTGTCAGCCCGGATCGGGCGGGACGGTCTAAGGCTCTCTTCTCCCGAGAGCGCTGAATTCGATATTATAGATCAATCGAGGGGTGATCGCCCCAATTCTTCGTTGTCTTAATGTGTGGTTGATTTGAATTCTTATTTCCTAGGGTGTTTTTTTCTGTATTTGTCGCTTTGGTTACCAGTACTGTACGCCGCTGTATATCCACTTCTCTAATAAGCTCAAAAGAGATGGCAGTATGTGCAAACAAGTAACTAAGTAAAACGGCAGGGAGGAGCGTTAGTTGTCCCACCTCCAGCGCGAGCTTCATAGTTTCGACACGCTTCGGGGTCTTGTGAGCTTGGAGCGCGCAAACGCTGCCAAGGCATGACAAAAGACAACGAGCGTGCGCTGGAGGATTGGGGTTCGAAAGACTCGCCGTGTCGTTCTCACTCTGTCAGAGACTATGAAAGCTGCAGTCTTGTGACGGTCTATACACATACGAGGAATTGTTCAAAAGTCCGGCCACTCGGGCACATTAAGTTGCCAGAGGGCTTGGAAACATATTTTTCCCTACTTCAATTATTTTGAACCAACGTAATGGCAAATTCCACTGAGCGTTTTGTAGCGCGCCGGGAATGGAGCACACGATCCGAACGGGGTCGCGCTGCCTACGAATCCCCAGTGGAACACGACCACTGCTCCGGGATCGGCGGATGCCTTCACGTCATTCACCTTCCCGGGAATCCCCTTTCCGCGGCCGCCGCGGTCGCTTCGAAGACTTTTTCGTAATCGTGGCGATAACACGTGTTCGACGCACGAGCGGCAGGAATGGCTCAGGAGCTTCTAGCAAAGACTGCCGGAATGCCCGTAGCGCGGCTAAACCTTCTCTTCTCCTTCCTGGAAAACGAACCAGCTGTCGAGCCAAGGGGTAAGCAAGCGGCCATTACGAATTCTTCTGAAGCGAGATGGGCGAGATCAGGCGAGATGCCCCGCGAGAAAGGAAGTCACGTGTGTGCGCCGAGGCCTGGCCCGGCTGGCTTCCGGTTGAATCCGCCGAAATCGTCGTAGCGACTTTTCCCGAATCCAGATCGAGATCTGGGGCGGGAACTAATCCAAAACGACCAGTTGAACACGTCCGTCTCGATCCCGACCGCCCAGTGAAATAGGCTCGCTCCAGAAAAGTCGATCCCGGCGCGCTCCAAAACGACCAGTGGAATTCGCCATTAGTTTGTTTGTTTTAGAGCGCAGATCTTAGGCGTCCGTTTCCGGCTTGAACGGGGCGTGACCGCGCGTTACATTATGGGAAAATTTTCCCGCTAAATTTCGTGGGAAATTTTTTCGGCTAAATTTAGCGGGGAAATTTAGCAGCTAAATCTAGCGGAGAATTTTTCCGCCTAAATTTAGAGGGAAAATATTTCCGCTAAAATTAGCAGAAAAGCTTTCCGCTAAAATTAGCGGAAAATTTTTCCGCTTTATTTAGCGGAAAGTTATCCCCGCTAAAATTAGCGGAAAATTTTCCCGCTAAATAGAAGGGGAGCATGATAGGAGGAAGGGAGGGTACGGAGGGGCATACCCTCCCCTCCGTACGTTCCCCTCTCCCACAGGAAGTTATGGAGGAGACAAGATAAAAAAGAGTACTTGCGGCGTGACTAAAGAAACCGGCCTTCCCGAAGAAGCTTGTGGGGTCGGTTATTTTTAGAGCGCAGCTCTTAGGTGCCTGTTTCCGACTTGAGCTGCGTCGGCGTCGCCGTCGGCGTCGGCGTAACCGCGCGGTGCATTTTGGGACGCGTGACGTCACTGATGACGTCATCGGCATTGGCATCGTCACTGATGACGAAATCAGTGACGTCACTGATGGCGTCATCGGCATCGTCATCGTCATCGTCACGTGACCACCCCCCCCCCCCCGAGGTCATTGACCGACCCCCCCCGTACCCTTACCTCCTCCTCCTCCTCAAGAGCTGCGCTCTAATTCGGCGTTACAGGGAGTTGTAAACGGCTTTCACTTTTTTCTTTTTTTTCAAGTTCCGGTCTTCTGTAATGCCTGCAGAATGCTTCGAGAAATTTAAATTGGTATGAGCGATGATGCCCCAACCCTCTCGATGATTTCCAGGTGGTTCAATGGTTTTCGGTTTTCGGCGGAGAGTTTTCTGAGAAGGATGCCTCCGCGAAGGGCGCCCTGAAGCGGCAACCCACGATGAAAATGTGCCGGTTGTAAAGGCGGCGGTTGGGGAAGATGGTAAGGTTTAAAAAATGCACACAAAACTCGTTTACCGTAAAAATCGGCCAAATGGATCCGTTACCAGCTGACACCAGGGCATAAGGCATCCCTTGTGACCATTTGCCGCCAGTGCCTCCACATTTTTAAGGAAGTCAAGTCTGCTGCTTTAAAATTTCAATTTGGCTTTAAAAATTTAAGTTTTAATTCATGGTGTGGTCGAAAATGGAGCGAGGCCACCGGAGATTTCGCCGCATCAGATCAGCTTGAAAAACATGTTTTGCCTTCTTTTTTTTTTTTAGTGCAAGGGAGTTGTGGATTCTGACTCACTTGAGGAGAGGCGAACTGTGAAGTCTGAATGGTACACGGAAGTGTGGCTGGCAAAAGTTTTCGAAAAACTACTCGGAGGCCATTCCAAGAAAGAACTGCGTCGTCACACGTCTAGCATGCAGATAGCTGAACCTCATCGCTGATTCTGGAACTGACTTGCTGACTCCACCCACCTATTCCCCACAACTCGGTGGGTCGTAATCAGTTATACCCCAAAATGAATGAACACCTCTGTGAAAAAAAGGTTTGAGATAAGAGAAGACCCCATTTTAGCAGATAAGGAGAAACTTTCTCCTGTAACCGGATGACTTCGACCGTTGAATCCATCGAATAAAAAATACCCCGAGGTAGCTGGTGACTATGTTGAAAAAAGCTTAAAACAGCCCTTTTGTGTATGATATGAAGAATAAAACGTTTCTTTGCATTTTCAGAGCAGCTGCGGCATAAAAAGGTTTTTGTGATCGGAATTTTGAAAAAAAAAAAAAAAACGCCATGTACTTCGTTTCACTTATACGTCACAGCGCAGATGACCTTTCTAATTGATTGGCCCAATAAAGCAGCACGGAACATGCACCGTCATGGCGTTGATCGGCTTTACATGTCTTAAGAATGGCATGCTAATCAAACAAAGGCCCAGCGGTGCACCATGGCCTGTGTGTGTGCTTTTTTGTTTCGTAATCGCGCGCCTTACGTACGTGCGTGCGTGTTCTGGTTTTTGTGGTAAAACACAACATAATTGCGTACGCATTCTCCGTATGTACTCATTTGTACTTAATTTGTTACATAACGGCATTCAACATAACGTTACAAAACTTATTTGTTACAAAGTGTCGTCTCCGTGTTGAGTTGCGTAGCGTCGTAAGTTGAATTTGATACCTCCAAAAACAGGGCCCTAAGTTCAAGTATTCCTGTGCATGTGGAGAGCTAATTACCCCCGTTAGTGATACAGTAGTGATACACGACCGTTGTTGCGTAGCGTCGTAAGTTGCGTAGCGTCGTAAGATACACGAGTTGCGTAGCGTCGTAAGTTGAATTTGATACCTCCAAAAACAGGGCCCTAAGTGCAAGTATTTTCGTGCATGTGGAGAGCTAATTACCCCCGTTAGTGATACAGTAGTGATACACGACGCAGTAGTGATACACGACCGCACCGGCGTGCGGTCGTGTATCACTACTGCGTGGTGCACGTTAAAGACCCCAGGCTAGCGGTTGTACTGCACTGGCTAAATTCCTCATCTACAGCTGGGAGAATCGTCGCCATTTGAGGCAGACTAAGGTTTAGGCTGTATAACATACACACAACCCAATTTTTTTATTTAAATCATAAATGACAAATAAGAATCGGTAACAGCACGGATGCTAATTAAACAAATATTGCTTGGATATGGGCTAGTTGATTATACAATGTGATGGTTTGCTGCGCTGCGTAGCATCAAGAAAAAAGCACTTGATAAGGATTTAAACTAAAGCAGAGAATAGACGAAAAACAACATACAGGAATGGCGCAGACTACACTTGTTTTCACCTCAAGAAAAAGTACGTTTTGCGTATTGTTCATACGCCGGGCGAAGTAGTTCTTACAAGATTTGGTTGTCGGAGGAAGAAGCGATTCTTTTGGCGTTTGAAACGTATACGTCTCGATTAGATAACATATATCTAATCTAAAATCCACCTACATATATATTAATTCTCCTCGTAAAAGGGAAAATTAGTAATGCTCCACGAGGAGCCGGACTTTTTTTACTTCGGTTCTTGAGGTGAAAACAGGTATTAGCCCCGTGCGCGACCGAAAGCGTCGCTGTGGTCGGCCTTCCACGATTGGCCGAACACTGACTATGACGTCGGAAAGGGGATTTTCATCGACGAAAATAAGAGGAATGAAAGAACTTTAATTTTGACGGTGTTGGCAGTGTTCCTTTGAGAGCGCAATGATTTCAAGCTTCCACCATGCTAATAACAAACACCATCGAACTTGTTGTTTGCAAGGTAATGACGTCACAAAGGGGAACCACAGGAGGGCGCCACCAAACCTTCTCGCCGCTAATAACAACTGTGTAATTTCTTTCTCATCTTTCTCCCCCCACACCGCCAAACAGCCACAATATGTTTTTCAAAATAGAGGGGGGGATCGGTGGCCGAGTGGGAGTTGCGCGTTTGATTCCACATGCCGCGTGCCGCCCTCGCCGCTATTCGCCGAGCTCCGATCACGTGAGGAGCCGTATCAAGTGTCGTGCAGCAAAGTAGACGTTGCACGCGCCCCGGCGTACGTTCCCAGGCTTTTGAGCCCGCCGCGCGCCTCGAACGCGCGGCGCTGCTATTCGCCGAATTCAGTCACGTGAGGAGCTGGATCCACATGCCATGCGTGAACGCGCAACTCTGGCTCCCGTAGGGAGCCTATACAGGAACTCTAGCGCACACCAGCTCGGAGCACATGGAGCGAAAGCTCGCGCTGCAGAACCAGGGATCCTGGGTTCAATCCCCACCCCTGCCCGTGTCGATCTGGATGAGCATCGTACCGTCGTGGGGTCGTGCATCACTACTGCGTGGTGCACGTTAAAGACCCCAGGCTAGCGGTCGTACTGCACTGGTTAAATTACTTATCTACAGTGGGCAACAATGTCGCTGTGTTCTGGCATGTTCTCCTGCTGTATAAACAACTAACGACGAATTTGTTTGTCAAAATACGGTATGGAGGGAGAAAGATGAGAAAGAAATTACACAGTTGTTAGTCTGCGCCATTCATGTACATTGCTTTTCTTCTATCCTCTGTTTTAGTTTAAATTTTATCAAGTGCGTTTTTCTTGCATCTACGCAGCGCAGCAAACCATCAAAATAATTGTAAAAGCCTGTAGGTAATGATAAATTCCGTTCCTGGTTGCAGATTGCCGTAAAAACTAACATGTTTGTTTCTAGGATTCATTTTGTAGAATTTGCTGGTAGGATTCACGACGACGACGACGGTTCATTCACGGCTCCATCACCTCAAGCCCGCTTCGCCCCGCAGTTCATCGCACAGCCACCTTACCACGTATTTCGAGAGGCGATAGTGTTGTTGAAAATCAATGTCGTCCATGTCAAACAGATTGGCTTGGCTTGGCGTAAATACCTACGCCGACGGCGAAACACGAACAAAAACGCTGCCATTTTGAACGCTCCTCCCTCATCTCGCGCCCAACTCGCCCAAACTCGCCTAGGTCGGAGCCGGCAAGCTTTTCCTTTCCTCGGCGTCTTTTGCCACGTCACAATGATGTCACAGCATCTCGCCGCGAGTTCTGAATATGCCACTCTCCGACCGCCTCAAACCCTCCGTTCTGACGTCACGATCTAGGGAGTGACGGCGCGTGTCGTCATGCACGGCGCCGACCAATCGCGGCGGGTGGCGAGTTCGGCGGAGAACTCGCCTCGATCTCTCCGTGCCCTGAAGTCACGATTTGAAACGTCCCATAATGCAACGCGCGGTTGCCGACGGCGACGGCGACGCCGCTCAGGCCGGAAACGGGCGGCTAAAAGCTGCGCTATAAAAAAATAAAAAAATTAAAGCTGCTTTAAACTGCCTGTAACACCGAATTAGAGCACAGCTCTTGAAGAGGAGGATGGAAGGGTACTGAGGGGAGGATATACCCCTCCTCCCTCCTCCTCACCTCCTCATCCTGCCTGCTACTCCTCCCTCCGAGCGGCGTCGGCGTAACCGTGAGGTCACCTGACCCTCGTGACCTCACGGGGGTCACGTGACGTCACCGGGGTCACGTGACATCACCGGGGTCACGTGACGTTACCAAGGTCACGTGACTTCACGTGACGTCACCTGGATCGCATGACCTCACCGGGGTGACGTGTCGTCACCGGGGTCACGTGACGTCACCGGGGTCACGTGACGTCACCGGGGTCACGTGACGTCACCGGGGTCACGTGACCTCACGGTTATGGCAACGTTATTAGATTAACTCAGTTACGGAACTGTTCATAGACGCTGCATGCACGAACAGTACCCCCCCCCTCCTTCACCACGACTCGCCCAGATTCGCTCGACGCGCCGCCGGACGGCTGCTTTGGTAACTGAATCGGGATACGTTCGTTTCAACGTCACTCGAAACGTAAAAACCAACGAAAAAAACTCTTTTTGTAGCAACTTTTATTGGAGATTAGTAGAAAATGGGGGCGGGTGATGTTTTCTAAAATTTTTAGTTTTCAAGGTTTTGCAGCACAATTAATATTGTTTTTATACAACCATGCCTCAGCGCGGATATTAGGTAGCGCGTCCCGACCTAGGCGCATTTTAACTGTGGGGGTATTTCGCGGCGCGTCCGCAAGGGAGACGGGGGTGGAACCCCTGTAACCCGATTGAAGCCAAAAATAGATGTCACGTGCAGTTCCTCGAGTGACCACTGCGGGAGAAATGGCGGCGTCGTGATCGCCATGTGGCGCTTCAGCTGTGCTCTTTAGAATGCACAGTTATGAAACGAAAATATAGATGGCGCTTCGAACGACTCTAGGCGGATTGAGGTGAGTGAGGGGGGGGTACCCCCCCTCCGCGGGAGTTCCACAACTGAGGTAATCTAGTAACGTTGGGTTACGGCGACGGCGACGCCGGCGCCGCTCAAGCCGGAAACGGACGCCGAAGAGCTGCGCTCTCAAAGTTCCACTCTATTAGCCCCGTGCGCGACCGAAAGCGTCGCTGTGGTCGGCCTTCCACGATTGGCCGAACGCTGACTATGACGTCGGAAAGGGGATTTTCATCGACGGAATTAAGAGGAATGAAAGAACTTTAATTTTGACGGTGTTGGCAGTGTTCCTTTAAGAGCGCAATGATTTCAAGCTTCCACCATGCTAATAACAAACACCATCTAACTTGTTGTTTGCAAGGTAATGACGTCACAAAGGGGAACCACAGGAGGGCGCCACCAAAACTTCTCGCCGCTATATGACCTTTCCAAAAAAGAGCGTGTGGCCAGTGCCATCTTGAGTGTTCGTGCGTATGGCGCACGAGAGCTTGTGCCGCCGAGATGTGCCCTAGAGCAAGGAGCTCGCGGTTGTAGCCTTTCCTGCGGTACATCATAAGGTGAAACTAGGTGAAACAGAGCATATGCACTTCGTATTTAGCTGGAAAAAAAAAGAAATTAATGCCATCTTTGGTAATGGTTGCGACCCCTTCGCCCCTTGAAAAACGGTCTCTATGTACGATTTTTATAGGACTCTGGAACAACCTCAGTGTCAGATTTACTATCTGTGAGCCACGTTTCTGTAACTATTATTACATCGGGGCCATAACTGAGAATTATATCTTCGAATTAAACCGTTATCTCTACAATGCTTCCAGTGTTTAGGGAAATTAATCTAAGTGAATTGTTAGTTACAACGCAGCGATTATAGATGGGAGCAGTTGACGGAAACCGGTTTTGGACTGTGGTACTAAGTGGGCAATAAACCACATTCCCAACTGATTACAAGACGTTTCATGGTGGTAAAAAAAAATGCTTCGAAACTCGTTCACTGAGTAGCACGAAGAAAAGCTCGACTCTGTTTAAGACAACCCGCGCGACATGAAAGTCTGTACCATTTGTACAGACTTCCACGTCACACCACTGTAGAGCGGGCGGAAATTTGAATGTTGGTTTCGGCATCATCTTTATTTACGGTTTCTTCAATAACTATTTTGAATTTAAAAACATTAAACAGCATACCATCAAGTTCGGGTATTCAGAAAATGCAACATGTTTGGGTAGCTGGAAAAACGGCCCGAGTACCCCCTACAAAAACATTGACACCATAAAAAAAAAAAAAAAAAAGAATTAGGCGATTTATTATGGCGTCAGAAGACTACCCAAACAATATTTTGGTACAGCGTCACGTATATTTTAATAAAGACAAAAACTCAACTGCTCAAAACCGAAACCGAAACTGGACTGGGGAGGAAGAAGTAGTGTAGAGGAGGAGAGAGTTGGGACGGAAGTTACCTGACCACACCCGACCGAGTTTTCTTCTTATTGTTTTTCTTCGTTTTTCCGGCCATGCAAGGCAGACAAAAAATTCGCGCATCGCGCGAGAAACGCCATAGTAAAGCACGAAGTGCTTGACACTTGCGCGTGTTTTAAGCTTCTACCAATTCGTGTTCGTAAGACGGGCGATGTGACGACTCGGCGACGTCTTCGTGCGAATCAGCTCGGCGGTAGGGCGTGTCATACGAAATAATTCCTAACTCTTCTGATCTGTCACAAATTTCTCTTTCGAAGCAAGGCAGATTCACCGTTACCGCGAACAGCAGTTCTGAAGTAGAGGTCCCACGACCGTCGTCCACCGCAATCGCTTAGTCCGCTTCGTTCATCCCTCCAGCCCGGAACTCCCGCGGTACGACGCCATGTTGAGAAATACACAGAGAATGCACAGAGTGTTTCGAATCCTCTGCGCCTGTTCAGCGTGGGGCCCCTATCGCCCTTATTTGCTTGGGGTCAGGTTGGGCTGGCAAACATGGCGGCGCCCTTTCCGCTCGCTTCCGAGCTAATTCTTCATGGTCGCTGCAGTATTAGCCACTTTAATTGCCAATGAATGGTGCAACCGGCTTCACTTGGCTGTATCTCGCTCAAGTCACAAAGAATGAGTGGTTGGTTCGCCTCAATTTAAAGATGGTCCCTAATTTTGGCAGTTCCTAAGCCTAAAGAGACGCGGTAACCGTTGACATGGCGGCGTATCGCTACTCCGTGGCTCAAAATGGATTTCGTTCGTGGCACGATACCTGCAGCTTAAAACAAGTATTTCAAGGCTTCAAAGTCGCTCCAGCTCAGACCTAAATAGAGCAGCTGCTCGCAGAGTATGCTCGCTCGCGTTCGTCTCAGTTTGGCATAGTTGAAGGTCTAAATCTTTGGCGACAGACGGTCAAAGCGCACACGAATGCCCAAAAAATTCGAGAACGAGCGCCAAGTTAAAGCGCTACGGATTGGATTGTTTTGGGCTAAATACAACCAACAAGATTTATGCTCATTTTAGATTGTCTCTTGTTTTAGCCGGCTTGGTTGGGATTTACCTTAACTATTATTTGTAAACAAAAAGTAATCGCTAAGCGCATATGTTTTACGTTTATTAATATTTTTCTTTTTTGATTATTACGCTCGTTAGCCGCATTTGCGCTGCAAGCGGGAAACGTAAGCGCGCCGCGCTGCGTTGCGAAACCCTTATTCTAAAAGCCGTCGACAACAAACTTGTTGCGTTTGTGTCCCCCAATTTCTTAGGGGAACCCAAACGTTGGGGCCCCCTATTCGAAAACTCTCTTATATGTTTAGCAATCGCGTTCTACTCTTAAAGGCAAAGCTTCAGCGTCCTCCTGTAATTTTTTTTCATAAAGTCTATTACCCTATTCCTCAGCCCAAATCACAACTAGTAATCCCCCTTACCTTGTTTCAGCACGCCTTGATCTTCGTCACAAAATCGGTGTCCCATTTTTCCACTCTAGCGTTATTATGACTCTTTTAGTCCAAAGACTGGAACCGCTTAGCCGAATCGCTTACATCGATTAATGACCACGCACTTTTTAGGGCACAGCTCTTAGGCGCCTGTTTCCGGTTTGAGCAGCGTCGAGTCGGGGTCGCCGTCGGCGTAACCGCGCATTGCATTATGGGACGTTTCTCCTAATGACGTCACACGTGACGTCAGGTGTGACTTCACGAGGGTAAATATTTCCCGCTTTTTCCGCTTTTGGTGGGAAATGTTTCCGCTAAATTTAGCTTTCTTCTGCTAAATTTAGCCACGGCCGACGCCACTGTCCGACGTCATCAATCGAGTACGACAAAACTACATCGGCACGACGCTCGTCTTTGCGCGTTTGCAATTAACGGCTCAACCAGTCGGGCACAGTAAATCCGCAATAATCCTGCGCCACTTTTTTTTTTTTTCTTTTTGCGCATGATTATTATTGCTGGTAATAGCGAGAGTCGTGAGGACGTACGTTTGATGCTACTTGATCGGCTACGTCGAATCGCATGTTGGCTGCGGTCGAACTTACCGCGAAACGGAGTAGCCTCTCCGACGCTTATCGCCCAGGCGAAAATTGCCGAGTCACTGGCTCTGTATGCACGCGCGGCGTCTATTTCCCGGAAGAGAGCCATTGCGCATGCTCGGAACGCCTTCTCCAGCCCAGTAGAGATGAAGATGGCAAGAATATAGAATGTCGATCGCCAGCATTTGCTCCTCGTGTTCTTTCTTTTTCTTTTTCATTAACTGTTTTCTGGAGCGAAGCCGGCGTTGTCTGTAACCGTTTGTAGCAAAATAACGGCACCTAAATTCCCATTCCCGATAAAACCCAAAGAAAAGCACAGCAACGCAATGCTTCGTCACGGAAGCCGTCGTGAAGCCGGCAGGATTTGCCGAGCCTGCGCCCTGGGTTAGCGTGATGTCATTGCCGCAGCGCCGTGTGCGATAGGAAGACGAGGCGCGCTGCTTGTAGGAATGCGCTGTGTGTAGGAATGATTTTGCATTCCTACGCGTAAGCGGTCTGGAGTGTTTCTGCCGAATTTTCTATCACTCGATGTTTTCGAGGTAAAAGGCGCCGCATCAAGCATAGAGACTGCCACATAAACCAGCTTTGAGGAGTAAGTAACGACCGATGCTGGTTGTATGGGTCAATTCAGCAGTGTGAGACCAATTGCGAGTTCGGATTGACCGAGTCTGACTAGCGGAAAACGGCACTTTCGACGGGAAACACCGGCTTTTAGTATAAATATATTTTTGCTCCCATCTTTGTCTTTCCAGCGACACGAAGGCGGTCGGCCCAAGAAATTTGGCGCTCTGGGAGGGAATCAAATGATCAGAGAAAACCAGGCATACTGACCAGAGCAGCTTTGTCACCGAAGCGAAGGAGACTCTGCTCGACGACGGCGTACAAGGAGCACATCGGAATCTCTATCTCGGGGTAAGGCGAATACACGATGCCGTCTTTTATTTCCGCCTTTAGGCCGTCCTAAAAGATAAAAAAAAAAGAAAGGACGAATTGGTGAGAGTTCAGCAAAGACGAAAATCAATCGGGCTACGAATTTATTAACATTCACCTTTAGAAGCGCTACAACCGTAGATTTTTAAGTTATCCGCATGAAGGGATCGCAGGGTCATCTTCCTTCTTTCATACCCCGGAGTAACTGACTATACCGTTATCTGTCACGCGTTCAATAGGCGGAGAACATAGTTGGTAATTATTGTGAATTTGCATCTAACTCTATTCTACGTCTTCAGGCTTAGCGCGCACTACGTTTTTTTTTTTTTGGTTTTTTTCTTTTTACCTATTCAGACGAGACGTGATGGTGTCTGACAGCTTTACAAACGCGAGGCGTGTGTTATCCACGCTTCGTGATTGTTTCTTGACGTCCTTATCGGCTCAATACTATTGCTGCATAACCGGTAAAAAAGCCCAAGATAAAAAAAAGCTAGAGTTGAATTACAGGTCCTAAGGCTAATTTGTCGTATGTTGTTTCCTCAATTATTTTTAAATCCCGCTTACGTTTAAATCTAAAGAGTATTTGCAGGAGGTCAATCACTTAAAGTGATCCGAACATGTTAATCATGCATCTGTGCGTATGTTTAGGAGATATTCGTGTCTTGTAAACTAAAATTCATACGTTTGCTTTTGTTGCGCCTTATACTTATGAAACCGCCATTGAGGTTAGCAGAACACGCTTTTCATCATTTTTTGTGTTTGTTTTTTTGCCAAATCACAAGTTGCATTTTTCTTTTTTTTTTCTTCTTAAGAATTTGGTGAACACACTTCTGTTGCTGCAAAATAGAATTGTAATGTCCTACAAAAAAAACTTATTATATACCAATTTGTTTTGCCCAGATTATGCTATAAATATCCGCCAGGATAAAAGCATTATGTTCAGACACGTAATTATACTTCGTACCAACTTAAGTCCAGACGCATCCCACGCTACGAGTTGATGGGAGCAAGCAGACAGCGTCAAAAGAGCACCATCATGGTGTTCGTTGTGTCTCTGGACGTGTTCTATCATTGCTGAACCAATCCTAAGCAGAAAAGACCCAGTGACTTGCGCTTTTCACGCTGCTATATTGGTGCCATTAGCTCGTAGCGTGGGCTGCGTCTGTATTAAGCTGAAACCAAGTATAAAACGATATGAAGTAAAGTTCTGCCATGGTCTGAAATCATCAGCACCCAAATGAAAGCAGTTTCAGTCTAAGCGTCTCACCGAACGTGTCCCAGTTTTCTTCTCCAGCCATGGTTGCAAACTTCTGTTGATGGACCTCTCGGCCGCGGTGCGGGTAGACATCATAACGCGAAGAAGGTAGTAAGCGTCTGAAACAGGAAATGAAATGCCCAATCAGCTTATTTCAATGTTTTAATTTTCGAAGGTGTAAACTACGCGATATTGTTAGCGCGAACACGGCACCTTTCCGCAGTTTACTCGGACAGAGTATTGATAGGCACCCAGCTTTAGAAAACTTAGGTTACTGTCCTAAACAAAAACTTTCCGCAACACTAGCAGTTTTTTTATGACAGCCATTTATTTTTAAGATAAAACAAGTTCAGTTTTGTATAAAGATCAGTTTTGCATAGAAGTGCTGTGTACGAGGGGCGTTCATAAAGTTCGTATTATCAGCACAAAAAATTAAAGGAAACTGAACAAAACAGGCATCAACATGAGCGCGCGTCCCTCTAGTTTCCGCAAAGTATAAACATCGCATGCTACAGTGGCTTTGGAACGCCACTAGGGAGACAAAACAAAAATGGCACCGCCCGTCGGTGCCAAGCACATGCAATGATTCATTTTTTTTTTCATTTGAAGGGAAGCAATGCCAAGGATATTCATTCCAATCTGGGAACGTTGTTCGGGGACAACGTCCCCAGTTTACGACACTTTTGGTTAAATGGCACAGACGCTTCTAGTGTGGCCAAATAAGAGGAAAGCATTTAAAGGACGGCGACCAAGTGATTGCTGAAGTGGAGCGATTCCTGAACACTCAAGGCGAGGAGTTCCATAACAATGGCCTCCGGCACGTGGTGCATCGCTGGAAAAAGTGGGTAACTTTTGGTGGCGAACATGTAGGAAAAGTCTCAACTCCTACTCGAGTTTGATTGCTGAATCTCTATTCCTTCGTAACAATAATACGAACTTTATGAACGCCCCTCGTAAGTATATTGATTGACACTATACTTGACATCATGGCGATAGGCCAGCCTTCGGAGCGGAATGCAGGACAAGCGAAAATTGTTGCATGCAATCTTCAAGAGACCAGGGTCGCTAAACTCGTCAGACACAACTTTCTTCGTGTTATGACATAGCGGGGGGAGGAGCTTAAAGATTGCAGCGAAGTTTTCTTTTCTCACAAACCCGCAGATCCGTATATCTTCGTGTCGTTTTTCATTGAAGGGGCGAAAAATCCCTACTACTCCCTAGGCGCCGAGCTATAGAGCAGCACGAGAAAGCACGCGGAGACCAACGTGGTTCGTATACGTATAATGTCACGATGAAGATTATCAGCGGCGACCTTGATGGTCTCTAAAAAGCACAGCGGAGGCTTGGGTAACTGCATTCTAAAATCAACACCGTCAAAGTTGATAGTCTGATATCGTTCTTATTTCCGCCGATAAAGCAGAATTTACTAAAAAACGTCCCTGTCGTCCCTTTTATTTACCTCGGCCCTTTGAATCAGAGTATAGCCCGACGTGGCTAGGTCACAACCAGCCGAGTAGCATTGTCCACCTTTCGACGGATTTCGCTTCCGGGCAGTTGTCCCCAATCAGCGCAAGATAAAATTTTTTTATGATAGACTTTCAAAGATTAGCCAAACTGGGATTAATTTTGCGTTCATCCACTGTAATAAGAGTAATGTCAGTTTGTCAATATTGACGGTGATGTTTCGAGAACACGAGGGCACCAAGCTTTCATCGTACAAAACCAAACTTTTCACCGTTGACTCGAACACGCACCATCAAATTTGTCGTTCACAACTGATCATCCTGATCCTGATGTCAAAGTTATGAACTATAAAAGCACATCACTGAACGAGCTTGCACACAACGAGCCCTGGCACGAGCCTCTCGATTGGAAGCCTGTCATGGCCGCTCGTAAATTCATCGAACGCGCCCCGCTTTAATTCCAGAATTTCTAGAACCATAACTTCGAAAATTGCACGCTGTGCTGTTCCTCGTCATCGCTCAGTTGGAACGCCTCTAAGCAGGGTTGTCGAAACAGAAGAACGGGGAGGGGGGCGATTAACCCCCCCACCCCCCCAAAGTGGCGTCGAAAAAGGGGGCGCAAAGGGCATAAGGGGGGGGGGGGGGGGGTATCGCCCCAGCCCCGGACTATTGCATTTCAGAGAGTTATAATAAAAAAAGACAGATGTTTACAGTTCTCTGTAATGTCGAATTAAAGTGCAGCTCTTGAGGAGGAGGAGGGGAGGGTATGCCCCTCCGCCCCGCTCCCCCTTCTCCTATCCTGCTCCCCTCTCATTTAGCGGGGAAACCTAATTGGTGTTAAGGTCACGTGACGTCAATTTCCCCACTAAATTTAGTGAAAAAACGTCCCATAATGCAACGCGCGCGCGGTTACGCCGACGGCGACGCCGCTAAGCTGGAAACGGGTGCATAAGAGTTGCGCTCTAAAAATTCGGGGGAAGGGATATCTCCCTTCTTCACTACTATCACCCCACCCCCCTCTCTCCCTCCCGAACAATTTCTACGGCCCTTCCTGACCCCCTTTTGAGTGTGTGTTTGTGTTGGTTATACCTTTCTTTTCCCCTTTCCACAGCTTTTTCTCGCCATCCCCCCTCACCTCTCAGTCATTACCGACGTCTATATACATAACGCCTGTGGGTGACATCGGTGACGTTTTTGACAGTGGCGAAAGATGAGCTCTAAAACCGCATACACTGCGCACGGCTTCACAATATCACAAAGTTCAATCTTCGCCTCGATTCCGAAGCGAAGATTTTGGCCTCAAATAACTTCTTGACAAATTTGTGAAACGTCACTTTGTCGTCAGCAATAACTTCCACAAATGACGATCTTGCGACGCCAAAGTTCAGAGTATTTACCGCCCGCCTAGGTACAATCTACGTTTCATTGACTCTATCGCGGCGTAGGGATGTAGGGACACGCGGGCGCGACGTCATCAGTGCAGCCGTTCAATCGGCTGGCCCCACGGTGTTGCTCGCGCGCGCTCCGATGAAGCTCGCTACAACTTTGTGCATTCTCGCTGGAATTTGAGCACCGAGAGAGCTTGGATGATTGACATCTCGTCCCGCGTGACGCCAACGTCGCGAGAGTCCAATCAGCACGCTCTGCGAACTTCGTGCCCAACTTTGTGTTTGACGAGTTTAGTACTTCCAGGACAAAAATATTGTTGTGCGATTAACACGAGCCTGTGGTTTGTTCCTTAACCAAAGATATTGAACAATTTTTTCATGTTTCCAAATTTGTGCGATTTCAGCATAGTTGTTCGTGCATGTGTTTCCGCCAACGAGGTAAAGCGGCTTAGAGTGATAAACCGGGGCTCCGGTCTGCACTCGGATGTGACACCTCAGGCCGCTGCAATTGTAAGCAAATGTGACTACTTGTCACGTGACCAAACCAAATACGTGACGTCAAAGGAAAGATGGCGGCATCGAGGCAGCGGCTGGCCTCAGCTGGGCCGGAACATTGGCCGGAGCTTGTCGAATGCATTGTTAGTTGTCGTTGGTCTCGGCGAGTTGATTTCACATCCGGGAGCCGTCACATGAAGCCGATCGAAAGCGACTTCAGAGTTCAGCGTGGTCTCTCACGTAGGTATAACATTGAAATACGGAGGAACGGTGTGCATTTCGCTAGTGATCGACGGGAATGTTGCCACGAAAGAGACAATCGGCCCTACGTTGTTCGGACCTATGTTTGATTTGGATGTTGCTAGGATACATTTTAACGCGAGATTTTTGCGCTCTCATTAACCATCGGAATCTATGAAGTCTGCAGTGAAGCATGTGCAATGTATTTGGGTACGCCGTTTAGCTACGAAATAGCGTGAGTCGTGCTTAACAATGTGTAATCGTGCTACCGCTTCGTTCAAATGACCGAATGCTCACGTTAGTTGTGCGGCGCACCGGAGACCTGCCTTGAAGCTGGTATTTCCCGTGCCGTGCTAGATGATTCTGTGCTGCTTCCTAAATTGTTCTGGCGTAGACGTACACTATCACGGAGCAGAGGTGTTGTAGCTGGTATTGAATCTGCTAGTCTGCCGCACGCTTCATTGACACAAAAGTTTCATCAACAACATCAACACTCGTTACTTTAAAGGGGGGGGGGGGGGTTGTGTTAGAACAAAATTCATAAAAAGCAAAAAAAGCAGAAGGGATGACAAAATCTTCGGCTAGGTAGCGCAAGCTGCCGCCCGTTACGAAGGGTATAGCCATTATCTTACCATCCATCCATCCATTCATCCATTTTTATGCGAATTGCAAGCTGTATGAACATTTAATCGCACATGTATCACAGGGGCGCGTGTTACCTCCCTTACAAAAAAAATGCTTCCTTAGCACACTCCAGACGGAAGTGACGCTGCTGCCTCACTGAGGTGCATGTCTCTCGGGTGCTGGCGGGGGGGGGGGGGGACTTTCACGTAGGCAAGGACCTCAATTTCATAATTTTCACTTACGACAACGGCCTTTCCACGCCTTTTGTGATGTATATAACCTGTCTTCCGAAACTTTGTGAAGACGCTCGTAAACTGGGCATATCGGGAACCCGAGGATCCGGAAAACGACTAGCGTACAGCCATATGACCAGTCGGGAATTGCCATTCATCTCAGCGCATGCCAGGACCATGCTCACTTTTTTTGTGACTGACAGCCTCAAGCCCACCGGGGAAGCCATTGAAGAACCGTTCTGTGGTACACTCAAGAAAGGACAGCTGAGATTGCAATAGCGCCCATGCGTCGAAGACCTCGGAGCAAGAAGTAGATAGAAGCCGCCCTTGTCCTGAGCAGCACGATTTAAAACTCTGCCATGATCATGGATCGTCCGAATCCCATCTCTGGAATTGAACGCTTTCCGTGCGCATAAACCAGCTATTCATACGAACAATACGGATGCGTCTCTATAGCGTCATTTTCACGGGCTAATAAATGTGTCACTTTAAGATTATCCGCCTGAGTCTCGGGTAGATACTGTACGCCGTTTCCAAATTAGTCAAAGAAAAAAAGAAAAAAACGTTTTTCAGAGATATTGCTACTAAAGCGAAGCAACTTGTCGCGGCCGCTAAGGTGGCTTATCGCTTTAGTTCGTCAGCCACCGAACACCGACAAAAATCAGCCCCGGCACGCTGTGATGCAGAAGTGACGCAAATTTCGTCATTAGCATGGTGGCCCTCCACCGTCAAACAAGGGTTGTCCTTCCGGCAGGCATCGCGCTTTTGGTTTCGGTATCGACACATTTCCAGAAACAAAATAGGCAATGAATAACTCGAACTGCGTGCTTGATCCAGTATTTCGAAAATCTGGCTGGCCTTCAACATTGATTACCTCCACTTTTTCTATATACACGTGCCCTACAATGTCTAAGCAAGAAAGTAGTTAATGCATTTCCGTTAACTAGTTATCTTTTAGTTGCATTTTTTTTTAAATATAATGTTTGCCTGGCCGTATAACTCAATTTAGATACCATATTTGTGTGGATTTAATGACGTTTTCTAAAACAAAATGTATTCGATAAAAAAGCATCCTGTATTTAGACGTTTCTTTTTTTCTTTCGGGGTTATACGAAAATAAAAAAAAATTGATAGCTGTGGCTGAAGCATTCAACGGTATCACATCCGGCCATTTTCTAAACAGAACCTAAAAAAAACAAAAACGGATATCGGTAGATGTAATAACATGTGGTCCAGCATGCGCGTGTGGCGAATGGGATTGGTAATGGCGGACAGTCGCGCGTCCTTGGCATGGCGTCTCCCGTTGCTAGGTGGTCGCTAAGCGGTTGCTAGGGGCTTGCTGGGCGCGACGTCACTCCTGTGCGAGTAGCCAAGAGGCGGCAAGAGGTCACCGATGACAACAGATGTCTAAACTCTTCCCCTGTCTATGACTTTGGAGGAAGAGTGGGGCTCTGCCCTTCCTTAGGGTGCCTACATGTCTATCTATCTCAGGGTGAAGACATCCTTTGTTGCACTGAGTGGGTCAGCGAGTGATGCGCGGGCGCACTCAGTGTGTGACTTGTGCGGTAAAATGGCGTCTGAGCATTAGCCATCGCTACGCGGTCGAGCAGAATCACATGGGATCGCACGCACTTCAAAAGCCATGAAAAGAAACGATTACGTAGAACAATGTCTGGGATGTCACCACTCAAGCAAAAGCGCGTGTGTGTATAAGAATACTGTACCCGATGGATAAATGGATGTATGGATGAGGTTGAACCCTTTGAATCGGCGGTGGCTTGCGCAACATATCCAGTGTTTTGTTTAACATTTATTTAACATACAGGTATATATCTAGATATTTATTCTTAAAAGCTACGATCCGTACGAGGGAGGCGCCTTATGCAACCGGGTGAACACACCTTCCGCCTTACGGGTCGCCCGGAAGGGAAGAAGAAAATATTAATCCCTCCCTCGACCTATACCCCTCCTTGTCTGATGGCGTCATATGGTGTCGATCTCTTGATGCCAATTTTAATAGAAAAATCGGCCACGCATGGATGTAATCTTCGTTTGTTTAGTACGCTTAGAACCCATAGATTTAGTTATGACCATAAATAGACTGTTGATTTCAAGAACCAGAAAACAGCGGCAGCTTCACAAGAAACTGAAGCGCTTTAATGTCTAAGGTGCGTTCGCATTGTTAGAAAAAAAATTGTAAAAATAATCGAGGACGAGTTTCACGCTTACCGTCAGCGAGCGCAGGCCTTAACCTCGTTTGCATGTTTGCCGCTCTGCTGCTTTTTTGCTTCGCTGCTACTCGACCAGTTTCGTCTATTTTCAACACTATTTCAACCGCGAAATGAGTCACGTGCTGACTTCCAGTGAATAAAGGCGTTGAACTGGTCGCTCGCTAATTATTCAATTGCGCAGCTTTATTTGGCAGGACCGTATGTTGACGTATGTTCCTATGTGAGTCTTCAGCACCCTTCCCATTCGCCACAATCCCAAAAGCTGTCCGCTAAGCGTCGTCGATAGTTGGTCCTCTTAAGCAGCTCTGTGTTCTTTTGGATTGGTGCTCCGTCTTTGTTATTTCACTTCATTTCATTGATTTGTACCAACGGGCTTGAGTAAACTTAGAGCGGTAAACCAGCGGCCAAAAATGGCACCCCCCCCCCCCCCCCGGTTGCCGCCATCTTGACCGTTTGCCACATTAGTGATCTCGTGACTTTAACATGGCTGCACCCATAGGTGCGCCAGATCAGATTGGGCAGATTACGGTAAGCACGGCCGTGGTCCAAAATTTACTTGATCTCGCTCTAGGGTAAACGTTTAAAACATTGGCGTTCAAAAACCTACCCGCGTCCAGTTATTCTATCAGTCTTGTCACGTGACATGATCCACCGGAGTAACTCGGATTCATTCAAGTAAGATTGGAACACAACCCCAGAGGGCCCCTCTGCTTACCGTGATCTGGCCAATCTGATCTGGCCCACCTCTGGGCGCAGATATCTTGACGTCACGTGATCACTAATTTGGCAAACGGGCAAGATGGCGGCAACCGGGGGGGGGGGGGGGGGGTGCCATTTCCACTGCAGGCCTTGGGTTGCGGTTTACCGCTCTAATGTGATACTCAAGCTCGTTGATTGGTACTTTCCGGGTCGGAAGGCATTACAGAGGGGGTGGGGGGATTATAACGTACAAGTTAGTAGAACACTCAAATCACGAATCACGTTCCAGTAGTATCGATACAGCATTTTTAAAATCAGCAGGATTACAACAACGCATAAAGTTGGGCGAGTTGGTTAGACATCATGAAAAGGGAACAGCGCGAAAATAAACGAGGGACAAGAAGAAGAGGTAACGACAGACACGGCGCTGCCGTGTCTGTCGTTAACAACAGACACGGCAGCGCCGAAATTAACAATTTTGGCGATGGATGTGGAAAGATGATTCCAGTCAGCAGACGTACGAGGTACGAATGATCTGAATTAGGTAGGTATTAGTGTGGCACACTGGAATTTTGACTTTATGCATGTGCTCATTGCGTGATGATATGTAGGATGACTCCAGTAAGAGTTCAGTCTTAATCACGGAAAGCTTCCTGTACTAACCCTCCTCAATATAACATTGGTTCTGTTTTAAGGATTGGGTTGTGAAAAATTCTTTTCTGAAATAAACTTAAATGATAAAACTTTTGGCGTGGGTCGGGCAAGCACATCAATTTTTTCCCAAGCAAGATATTTCCTGGGGTTATTGGCTTGGGCTCCGTGGCGTCCGTGCTGTCTATTGTGAGAGGTCGGGAGTTGACTATTCCTTCAACTTCGGTCAAAACAGTGGATAATTCTTCAAATGTTAGACATGCCCTCTTCAGCACTTCCCGTAGATTGGTCTTTACAGTTCGTACCAGCCTCTCCTACAAGCCTCCCCACCATGGGGCACTAGGAACAATGAACTTCCATGTTATTCGGTTCATGGCAAAATGAGACAAATTATTCTTCTTGTATCGCTCTTAACAACTCATGTAGGTCCTTCGATGCCTTCTTGAATGTTAGTGCGTTGTCAGAATAGATAGTTCTTAGCAATCCTCTTTGTGTCGTGAAACGCCGAAACCAATGAGCGGTTCCGAGGTAGTTTACGACGATGTCGCTTGGAAGAGTTCGCATAAAAATATCGCAGAGCATCGATGAAAAACTTGACTTACTTTCGCCCAATGTCTAGAGACCTCGTATCATCATTTGCACCTCGTCGATCATCGTTCGTAGACCCGAGGTATCGTTGGCTGACATAAGGTGAAATCACCTTCAGTCTGGAGAAATAGTCCTGCTCCAATCGCTTCTTGTCTCCAAAAGAGCGATTGAGGCTCTATTGCATCCGCGTAGCAAGTCTCTCTCCTTGTTAATCTAGCTTCCGCTTCTCCGCCCAAGTACATTCGAAAGTAGCTGAACTTTTCGCTGGTGGATAGTTAAGCAAACACGCCGGCCTAATCAACCGCCTCTCTGGCATCACCTGTCCACGCCCTCTGCACGAAGGAGGGCAGGAGCGTGATCACGTGACGAGAAATCATTGCATGCCTGGTCCCACAAGCGCTATAGCTTCCGCCGCACTGGCAGCTTAGGCTTGAACGGAGTACAGTGAAAATTATTGTTGCATCAGCAAGGACTAAATACATGTGTTTTCGTACGAGGCAAGAGTAGCAGGGGACAGGAGGCGGGTTAATTGGCAAGATAAAAACAGTGTTTGTAACAGCCCGGTAATAAGCCCTTAGAACTTGAAAAAGAATCGGACCAGAACAATAGTTTGTAAAATGGCTAGTATCGTCTTGACTGCTTGCTCTCTTCTTTTTTGTTACATTTGGGTACAAGGTATACTATACTGTACTTTTTGAACCGTATATAACGACTAAAGGTTGGTGGTGTGTAGAAAATTAATGCTGACTTAGCCGTTACACCCCATTGCAGTATTTGTGTTTGAACTAACTGTTGCGTTCTTTTAGTTATTTTACTCTAGTGCACTGGATCCTTATGCGTTTTGACGGGCGGCATAAGAACTAAAAACGCGCCATTAAACTTAAAATGCCTCAATATATTTTTTTTCTGCGGCCAATTGAAAGCCACGAACTCTTTTTACATATTTAATATTTAATTACGGTCATGGCTGAAGGTTAAATTTGAAGAACAAAAACTCACCTGAAACGTGGGGACGTGTCAAGCACACGTTTAATGATTAGAACAAATGCAACGTAGTGAATGGTACGAAACCTAAAGACCTCTACATGCCAAAAAGAATCCCCAGGTGCTTTTTAATGCGAAAAGACAGTGCGGTTACCCATTTTTAATGGTTGAAGCTCTTCGGGGAAAATAGCACATCCTCTTTATGACCCACCGGAAACGCAAGGGTGTTCACGTGCCTATAGCTACGGTTAATGTCGGGTGGTGAAGAGCATCCGGTGGATGTTGCAAGCCGTGGCGGCGTTACGGATCCTACTATTTTGGCAGCTGTCTCTTACCTGTTTTAGCGTGAAATATCAGGACTATGAATCCAGATGCGCGTCGTTGGTTTGGCACGTAAAACACTCAAATTTGATTTCAAAGCTAGGAATGTGGTGAACTTTCGTCGAATCTGAAGTTCGCATGATTCGGCGAACTTTCGAACTTTTAGCAAACTTCAACGAAGCTCGACTTACTGACAGTGTTTCCCGACTTCTTCACAATTATTTCGATTGGGAAACAAATAATGTGAGAAGTATATGTTTTATGTTTTATAATTTCTGATTACAAATATTTACAAGGTATAAAACCAGAAATATCAATGGGTGTTTTCATCTAAATCCAGGCACGAATGTGTGGTCGAATTTTAGTTTAAAAAATGTCTTTGGGGCATTCTTGAAATGAATTAAAGAGTGAAAACGGCAACCTTTGCAGATTTTGTGTTTTCGAGTCATTTGCCTTTTTTCATTCATTCATTCATTCATTCATTCATTCATTCATTCATTCATTCAATCATTTTGTTGTTTTTTTTGTGCTTATGAACAACTTTCGTCTTTGTAATAATGAACACTATATATATAGCAAAAAAGGGAACAATAAATACTAGAGATTATTAAAGAAAAACTTGAACGCGATTAACGATAGGTTAAAAACGTCAATACATGAATCGTCAATGGTAATCTGCATGTTCCTATTCCGTATAATGGGGCAAGTTTGGAAGATTTGACTGACATAAAATGTAAAAGAAATTCGCGAAAAGCGTCTCGAAACATGAATATTATTCCCTGAAATTAAATCAGGGCAATCAATTACTCCGTGAACGTATTTAAAGAAAAATATAAGATCCATGTCGCGTCGTTTAGCACTCAATGAAGAACAACTACATCGTTCTAAGAGTCTTCCATAGTCAAAGTGAACTGTGCGACCGACAGCTGATCATAAAAAAAATATTGAAAGAGACGCTCCTTGACATTTTCAATCATCGCTTGGTGCGTGCGCCCAATAGAATTTCATACGACAGAACAAAACTTCAGGTTTAACCTAATTAATGAAAAGCATAACCGCATTATGCAGGCTGACATGGAAAACTCACGTGTAATTATAGAAATGATACCATGCGTATGGAAGGAGGCATTGACAATGTTGTTGGCCTCTGTACTGAATGACAATGAGTCTATATAAAAACTCCAAGGTCACGGGTGCACTCGACCCTCCTCAACGGGGCATTGCCAAGTTGATAACAAAAATTAAGAGGCCTTAGCTTCCTAGAGTTATTCACAACAACAGTCTCAGTACGACTAAGCGTCAACATGTTCAGACTACACCAATCACGCGCTGATTTGATATCATCCATAAGTTTCCCACAGTCCTCCACAGATAAGGTCTGCCTAAATAGCTTGATATTATCGGCGTCTTGCAGAATTTCTGAGTGTCTAATACATGAGTAAAGGTCATTTATAAAAACATTTAAAACAAATCGGTACAAGTACGGCCTCTGGAGGAACACAAGAGACGGGGTAACAGAAGGCTGGGAGAGATGTCCAAGGACAGGTAAAAAGTTGTGTCTATGAGACAAATAATCGTGAATCAAGGTGCAAAGTGGAGTAGTCTTGTCGTACAACATAAGTTTTTGTAATATTAGCCAATGATTAACCAAATTAAGTGCCTTAAACAGATCAAAAGATACAGTGTCACCCTGTCCACGCTGACACTCAGTATAGACGAAAAGAAAAGATAGGACGTTTGTTTTTGCTGAATTTCCTCGCACAAAACCATGTTGTGAGGGGAGGATAGTATTTAAAAACACTTGAAATATGTTCCTGCAGTATTATTTCGTAGACTTTTACGAACTGAGATAGCAACGTAGGGGTGTATAATTTTTCGGATCATCTGCTCTTTCTTTTTTATGTATCGGCAAATTTGTAAAGTTTTTCCAAATTGAAGGAAAAGTAGAGGTCGATAACCATAGGTTAATAGTATATGTTAAAATGGGTGAGAAAATAGAAGAGCATCCTTGAACAATGAAACACTGAATATCGTCAAATGTGACGAATAACTTAGGTTTGAGTTTTCTGATGACAAGTTCAATGTCGGTGTTTTCATAGATTGAAAGTGAGAGGCAATCACTACCATTGTTCATAACGTCGGGCAAATATACATAGACACACACAGAAGCAAAATAGCTCGCAGATGCGTTCGATTCATCTTCAGGTTCACTAATCACAATTCCATACGAGTGAGCGATATTTATTGTCGATGAAGTCGCGGCTGTAAGCTCCTTGACGTACAGCTGCAACGGAAAAAGAGTAACACAAGTGACCGACGATCGGAGCGGCAAAATCGCGACACGCGGCGCTATTCTTCGCGAGCGCGACGATAGCGAAAGTGCCAGTCACGTTCCATGTCTTAACGCGGGGGCAGCCGGCAGAAAGTAGCCCATCCTAAAACCCGCCCCCCATTTTGAAAGCTATATTATCCCTCAATTTTCTGCCGGCCGCCCCCGCGTTGAGATATGGAACGTGACTGGCACTCTCGATATCTGCGCGATCGGGAGCAATAGCGCCGCGCGTCGCGATTTTGCAGCTCCGGTTATCGGTCACTTGTGCTACTCTTTTTCCGTTGCAACTATACCTCTAGAAACGCAATGGGTCACGGTGTAAACCACGCTCTACTGGCTCACGGTGCACTCTCTTATCGCGTCGCAACAACGACTTTGCTTGCGCACGTGACGCAGAGAATTGGGCTTACCAAAACGCAGATTAAGAGACCTTACATTTCCTGTGATAATAGCAATTTACTTCTCAGAAATTATCTTAGCTCTAAAAAAGTACAAGCGAGGATAACGACTAGTTATTGGGATTTTTTTTTTTTTTTGTTTTTTTTTTTTTGTTTTTTTTTTAAGAACAAGGCGTAAAGTGCAGATACGATACGTTTTGTAAACGCTTCTACCGCGCAATCTACATCATTCATGTCGAATATGGGTGCACAGTTTACGTTACCTAAATATTTAAATAGGCCAAATCAATCGCCTCTTAAAAAAATTGCCGTGGCTTAGCTCGGCTATGCCAGGATATAGGTAGCGCGAGCTTATGCGCACAAAATGAGAGGCGCTATCGAGCGGCTCCGGTACAGCGTCAGACTTGGCTACTGCGCAACGGAGGCGCACAGCTGGGCACGCGGCGGCGCCAGTGCGTCTGCCGTGGCTATGACGTCACTCCTCTGGAATGCGCAGACCGGCGAGGCACGCGCGGTGGCGACGGAGCCCGAGGCGGGGCGGCTTCGGCGCGCCAGCTGTGCGCCGTGTGACGTCACTGCTCCTCGCGCTTGCGCAGACCGGCGAGGCGCGCGCGGTGGCAACGGAGCCCGCGGCGGCGGCGGCTCCGGTGCGCCAGCTGTGCGCCGTGTGACGTCACTGCTCTCACGCTTGCGCAGCACGGAGCACGGCTCATTATGCGAGCCAGCGAAACTGCTGAACCTCGGCCAGTGTAGCTCACGCTACAAAAACGTTCAGCCTTTCCACTCTGGTGAAGAAAGAAGACCAGCGGAGCTGTACAATGGAAAGTAATGGCCGGCCGCAAGTCGGCAAGGCAGAGTGGAAAGGCTGCCGATATCTATGAGTGACGGCGGCAACCAGATACGTGTTTGCCGCCGTCACTCATAGATGGCGGTAGGTGTCCAGAGTTCGGTGTCTTCATTTCTTTGCTGGGGACATGATCCTGGGGAAACGAGCCCTTAAGACCTCCGCAGGAAAATACAAGTCACTGTCTTCTTTTGTGCGTGACTTTCCCCACAGAAAGCTTAAGGGAGACGAAAAATTGAGAGTGACAAACATCGGGAAATACCAGTGGATTAAGAACAGACACAACGTTTTCTAAAGCAAGGTTAGCCACTGAAGTGGCCCAGGCGAAAGCGGACGTTTCTCCCACCGGTCGGGGATCAGAAGTTTGACCACTCGCTATTTTATCTGCTCATAATCAAGCACTAAGACTACTTTATAGGGACATTCTCGAAATAGACCTTATTTAATACAACTTAAATCATATTTTGGAATATTTGTTTTAATGCCGAATTGTGTTGCATTGATGATTTTCAGCAAAGTTCGGAACTTTTTACGTGGAACCAATTTAAAGTATTTTAATGACCTTGACATCATCAGAAAGGGAAAAAAATCCGCCTTTTTTCAAGTAATATAAATTTAATAATATATGTACAAAATAAAATATGTTGCAAAAAATCAAATGAACGAACGTTTCAAATTTTTTTTTTTTTAATTTGGTTTTGATCTTTCAGAATCCCCTTTTGTTTGCTTTACTTATTTTTCTCAGTTGCAAGGCAATTTCGTAATTTATTAAAAATATAAATGTAATGTATAATATTCCGTTTATATAACCGCGATTAAAGTTTGAACCTTGTCAGATGTGTGTTGTAATTAATACAGCATGCCTGCTTAGTACTCCGCATTACGCACATCCAGTGAGATGTGCATAATGCGGAGTAAAACACTTTTTACTCCGCATTACGCACAGTTTTTTTTTTTTTACTTTTAAGCTTTCATGCCAATTAAGGTATATTTATTAGGTAATTAACTATGTCACACCACAATGTTGGCCAGAAAAGTACCTAGGACGCAGTAACAGCGAAAAACTGATAAAAGTCAAGCTTTAATTGCAGTTATAAAAACAAAATACAATATCTTTATACTTGCTGATAAACCACAATCTTACTTTGGTATCAATAAAACACGAAGCAAATAAAAAAATAATATTTTTTTTGTGAAATTCGGTTATGAATTTGCTTGATTTTCTAAACATTCGCTCATTGAAATGTAAGGAACATAATGTATTTTAAACATATCATGTTACATTTTTGAAGAAATAGATAAATGTTTGAGTTTTCCTGTGATATGAAGGACATTAAAATATCTTACATAGGTCACAGTTAAAAACTAGCCAAATTTTGCCAAAATTCATTAAAGGCACGAACCTGTATTCTACATGTCGGGAATCCTGTGTTGGACCACTCACTATTTTGTTACTTCTCAAAATACTCCACCAGGGCTCTTCTATAACAGAGTAGAAAAATCTATTACGCTTAATGGGTTAAGCATATTTCTAAATTAAATTTTATAACAATATTCGAAATGATTTTTGGCAAAGTTTGGCAGTTTTTAGGTGTGACGTAATAAAGGGACACTGACAGTATATTTATGCTCGCCAAGGTTTTTATTTGCACATGACATATGAGAGCCCGAATACCCAGAGCACAATTTGCGACTCAAAATTCGTTGTTTTTTATTTTTTGTTTTTTCGCCCGAAAACTGCCGAGTGAGAACTGGCCAGGTTGAGGCACGCTCACTCTATTCAACCGTGGCCACGTGCCGTTCCCTATGGCAGGGACGGATCCAAAGGGGGGGGGGGGGGGGGCGACGGGGGCGGCCGCCTCCCCCCAAACAAAGTCAACCCCCCCCCCCCTCCCACCTTCTCGGAGGGCAATTTGACATGGGTGGACCCCCCGGTGCACACGAAAGAATGGGAGAATAGCATCCTTACAAATTTTCCGCCCCCCCCCCAAAAAAAAAAAAACGGAGTTCTGGATCCGCCCCTGCTCTATGGTTTAGACATATACACACCAAACATAATTTAAAGTCGTCGGTCATCGTAAGCCCACACTCAATATTAAAAATGAAAAACAAATACAATACCCATTTTGTTTTTGTGGCTTCTAAAAAACTAAAAATAAGTTGATTGAAAAAAAAGTTGCACAAAACAGCCTTTTCACTCTGGTGAAGAAGGAAGAGCAGCGGAACTGTTGCTTCTGTTCTCGACGGAGGCTTCCAGGCGAGCGATGCTCTTCTTTCGCAAGAGAATCTGAAGCGCTCGACGCAGTGGAACGGAACGCAAGCCGATAGCGGCCTTGCGGCGGTTGCGGAACCATTCGTGCCGCTGCGCACGTCGGCGTTCATTCCGCTCCCGTTCTTCTTCCTCCAAAGAAAGGTTGCCGCCACCTATGAGGGACGGCGGCAACCAGTTATCTGGTTGCCGCCGTCGCTCATAGATGGCGGTAGGTGTCCACAGTTCCGTGTCATCATCTTTTTTTGCTGGTGGAAACGATCCTAAGGAACCTAGCCTTTAAAGGGCTCCACTGTAAAACCGGAAGCACTCTGTGCATTTCTTGCGTAATTTTCAACAAGGCGTACGCCTTGTTGAAAATTACGCATTACGTCGTATCGCGGGAATCGCGGGATGGACGGCTGACCGAGGGGCACTAAGCGATGGCGCTGGACGACGGGCGTGGGACCTCTACTTCGGAATTGTTGTTCGCGGTACCGACGAATCTGTCTAGCTTCGAAAGAGAATTCGTTTCCACCAAGCTGATTCGCACGAAGACGTCGCCGAGTCGTCGCCCCTTCTCCTGGCTGAAGACATCACTCGTCTTGAGAACACGAATTTGTAAGAGCTTGCAAAACGCGCAAACGTCAAGCACCAAGTGCTTGCTATTGCGACTTTCGTGCGACGTGCGCGTTTTTGTCTGCTTCGCACGGCCGGTTGGGTGTTGCCACATGACTTCCGGCAACTCTCTCCTTCTTTACATTCGTTTTTCCTGCCCAGGGGAGTTTCGGTTTCGGCTCCGAGCAGTAGCGTTTTCTTACTTTATTTAAATATGCATGACGCTGTAGCAAATTGCTGAATGTGTAGTCTTCTGACACCATCATAAATCGCCTAGTAAAAAAATTTCAGCAGGGAGTAAGTGTCAATTTCATAATATTTTAATGACCTTAACATCCCGGAAAGCTCCACCTTGGCTTTTTTTATTATATACGAATTCAACAAAATGGGTTTTAAATAAATTCTGTTAGATACATTTGATTGAACAAATATTTCGAAGATTCAACAAATTCCAAACTGATTTTCGAAAAAAAAAAATGTATTATTTGTTCTGCGTTTTATTAGTAGCAATGTGGTCTACGAGCAAACAAACAAATTGTACTTCGTTTGTTCCCACAATTATATCTTGAATCTTGTCAGTTGTTCGTTGTGACTGCGTCCTCGCACAGGTGCTACTCTGGCCAACAGTAATTACCTAATAGTAACAGTTGCGTTAACACGTGACCTAAACCATAAGTAAATGTGAGCGTTATGCGGAGTAAACATTGTTTTACTCTGCGACGAAGCTTGCCGTTTTACAACGCATTTCTGACAACGTTCAAGCTTTAATGGCGGGCATGTAAACAAAATAGTATATAATATATGGTAATGACTATTTCGGCGTCCGCTTTCAAAATAAGTTGAAATGCTACTTTAACGTTCGTGGCACCGCTTCCTAAAGACGAGAAAATATTTTTAAACCCATTTTGGCGTCCCTCCTTAAATTATTTGTTTCTCCTTCTTTTGACATCTCAAACTTGTAAGTTTGTAGCTTCGGAGTTCGAACTGGAAATTGATCGAAAGTGGCGGTCGAACAAATATCAACCTGCTTGCAGCCGGCGTCGAGGTTGAACGCGCATTTTTCGAAGACCAATTTGCAGTTGACTGAAGTTTGTATAACCTTTTAAGTGATGTGGAATGCAAACAAAAACTTCTCAAAGTACAACATCGGATATCAGTCCGCACGTAACGTTTCCTTTGTTGTGCCCAACATTACAGAATGCGGCACCGTTGCTTTTCATGATTTATTCGAGCTGAATGTCGTGTCAAAGATTTGCAGTTGATTGGAAAATGCGCGTGTCTCGTACAACTGCGCCGGAACCTGTGTTCGTTTGCAACGGTCAAGGAACATCAAGGAGGCAATGTTTGCATTCACAACCTTTTATTTAACATCCCGATGGTTTCGTAGTTAACCCGCTCGTTATACACGAACCGAAAAGAAAAGCTAAGCTAACAACGAACTCACGAACCCCGGTTAAAAACAGGGCGCGAGCCAGACGCCAAGCGAGAATGCAACCACACGAGGACGCACTCGCACAATATGAGTGCACAAAAAGCGTGTCAAATTCGTCAGTGTTACGCAGCGTCAGCACTTACAAATGTTATGCGCAGGCAAGACAGGGGAGGGGTACCCAGCTCGCCTTTGTTGTGGATTAAACATTTTAAGTGAGACGCGTGCCGAAATGACGTGCGAGAGCTCAGAACATCGGCGCCTGACGTGTCACGTTCGAAAGGATCGACTGTCGAGCCAGTCCCACACACACGTTGAATAATACATTTCCAGTCAACGAAAGCAACTATGACCTCCCGAGGCCTGCAAACTGAGACTCCCGCCATTGCCTTCTCCGTCGTTTACCTGCCCGTCGCCCCTCCTTCGACCTTTCACGGCGAGGTTTACGAGTACGTCGAGGACTGTATCCAACTCTACGAGCGCGTGGTACGCCACAACAGATGTACTGCTGAGCTGTACCTGCAGAACCTCTACTTTTCGCTGGAGGGAACTGCGAGACACTGGTTCAAGAACCACGAGACTTCATTTACGTCATGGGACGTCTGCGTGGCTGAGTTGAAGCGGACGTTTACGAGCCAACACCGCCGGCAGCGGGCGGAGGATCTGCGTCAAACACGGATTCAGGCCCCCAACGAAAGCGTAACCCGCAGCTTCGTTGAAGATGTACTACGCCTACGTGCACGTGCCGACCCGCAAGCCACCGAAGGTAAAACGTTGTGCTTTCTCATGAAAGACGTGAAGTGCGAAATCTTCGGCGGACTGTTTCGCAACCTCCCGACGACCGTTGAAGAATTTTTGATCGAGGCAATCAACATCGAGCGAGCGCTGTTGGCCAAAACTGATCATTATCAAAGACTCAGCGATGTATGGACTGTTTCCGCCTCCTCAACATCTCGCTTTGACGTGAATGGTGTCACTATTGAAAACCTGCGCCAGATCCTCAGCGACGTCGTCCGGGACGAGCTGAAAAAGCTAAGGCCAACTCTCAATTGCCCTGCTTCACTCTCGATCACTGAAGTAACTCAATCACCGAGCTTTTCAGCCGGAGGCTCCCGCCGACGTGCCAGCTCCCGAGAAACCGACGCTGAGCTAAGCCGCAATCGCCCGACGACCGCCACCCCTTGCTCGCCCGTATAAAACGCCACCGCAAAGTGAAGCTCCAGCGCCACAGTACGTCCGCCCAGAGCAACCTTCGCCAAGGAAGACGGACGTCTGGAAGGCCGACCGACGTCCGCTGTGTTACCACTGTGGGGAAGCGGACCATCTGTACCGGCGATGCCCCTACCGGGAGCATGTATGGGCTTCGTGGGTCCACACTGAACGCCCCCCGCTCAAGGAGCGGAGGACGACCGCGGGATATCGAGGAGTGCCTCCTACGCTCGCTATCCTCAGCGCAGTCTCTCCGCCGCGAATCCCGCTCACCATCGCCACGACGTTCAGCGTCTCCAGCGGATCGACCCCGTTGAAAGAGCCCGCCTCCCCTGCGTCGAAAATTAGCGCGTCGCCTGGAGGTGGCGTTGCCGAAGACTACCGAGGAAAAGAGCCACCAAGAACGCCGCAGAGCTCCCACTCTAGCCCGGCACAATTGGAAACGACGTTACTGCAACGGTTTCTGCAACGCCGAACGAGCCTTTGTCGTCGGTGCCGCAGCAATCGCGGCGATAGCCTTTTTTTGCTAAAGCGAGTTGCCGCCAGTAGACACTGTCTGTCGAGGGCCACAGGCCACAGACAGTGTTTCTACTGGTCGACTTGCTCTTTCCCAGGGGCCGTGAGTATCCATGGTCGAGCCTTTTGTTCCGCGTTGCGTAGACGAAATTAAAAGGAAAAGCGAAACGCATTCCGAGACGACTTTGTGTTTGTTTTTTTTTCGTTCCCTTCTTTCTTCACCTTGTTTGATACTAACGGTTTTTCCACTTTATTCACTTCCAAATGGTTTAGCCTTCTGCTCCCCTTCCTATTATTGTGATGAACCACTCTCAATCTGCATCTCCTGTCAGCTGAGAAAGGAAACAAATAAAGAAAGAGGAAGGTAATACATATAAATGGTAGTCATTCAGGGTTTTCAACAATGTCTTCATAGTTAAATTTAATAAAGAAGGAAGGTATCTTGAGAGCCACTAAGTTTCTATGAGGAGGTAAGTGTAACTCTAACGCATTACTTTTATGTTTAAGTAACTGTAATTGTTACTTTAATACATTTTTGACAAACGATTTGTAACTGTAGTAAATGCAAAAAACAGTTAAATTACAGGCGATCTGGTGGGTGTTTACCACGTTGAAACTCAGTCCGAGGCGGGTGTATGAAATAGAAACTTAAACGTAGAAGTCACAGAAATAGGAAAGAAGAGACGTCTCAAACGCAGCTATACCTCGTTTCAGCTTAGGTCCGAGCGCGGCCGATGTTATGAGCCGAAGTGCCAATCAAACAGCGAAAGAGGCACAACGTCATGGCGTGCTCTCTGTAGTTCATAGGACCAGCCGGTATTCGCCGTCTCTCTGTGCACTGCTCCTCCGCCGGCTAGTCAAGCGCAGAGTGTACGCCATGACGTTGCGCTTTTTACGCTGTTGGGTTGGCCCTTCGGCTCATAACATCGGCCGCGCTAGGACCTAAGCTGAAACAAAGTATAAAAATTAATTCAGTCCCACCTCCTCATATACCCAAAGCCGCAAGGTCACCAACCACACAACTTGCCTTTTGCTAGGACACAATACACCAAGACACTCAAAGTAACTACCAGAAGAGGATAAAGGGATGTCCCCTCACCGAACAAAACAGCAACTGTAACTAATTACTTTTGAAAGTAACTTGCCCAAGACCGCCCGCAGATCAACAGGCTGACGGTCGATTAAACAAGACTATTGCCCACATGATCTTGTTATACGTAGACGTGGAACACAACACGTGGGGTGAGATGTTGCCCTGCGTCACGTTTGTGCACAATATGGTGGTTCAAGAGACCACTGCGATTGCACCTTTTCATCTGGTGCACGGCAGAAAGGTGACGGCGATGCTCGACGCCATGCTGCCCCACGACTCGACGGACGACGGCACTGACGACGTCCAGTTGGTCATCCAACGGGCAGAAGAGGTACGCCAGCTAGCCCGCCTTCAGATAAAGTACCTGTCAGGCGTTCTTATAGCCTCGTCCCACTAGAGCGACAAACGCCGATTTTTGTCCGACGACACCACAAAGTTCCTTGTCGCCGATGCTGTCCCACTGCAACGACAATCACCCGCGACAATCGCCTACTAGCGCCGACAAACGATCGACGACTGACGAGTTCTTGTCTGTCGTTGGACTTGAAGCGCAGCAAGCAGTCCCACCGAGGAACATCTGTCGGAGACAAACTTATCCTCCTCGCCCGCTCGTGCCTTCTATTGCCTCCCTTCCCACCCTTCTACCCTTCCTCCCGTGGCTCGCTCCGCCGCTCGACCTTCAGAGAAGCCCTTGGCGGCCACTCCTCGTTCCCGCAGTTCCTGTCCCTCGATTGCTCGTAGTGGTCGCGGGCGCGGCTTGCTTGCTGGCGCCGGGCGGTCGTGTCGCGAAAGGGAATTTGCTGTGGCTGGTTTTGCTCGCGAAAACTTGGTGCGCGAGGTGGTGCTTCAAGACGCCGAGGTCTACGCACCTGCATCCGGATGGATAGACCCATGTTTGAGGACTGACCAAAGTGAGACCGCTCACCACGAAGTAGGAAACGACGTTCCGCGGCAAGCCATTCCGGCAGACGAGAGACTTGTCACCACGCTGTGTGATAATCGGGATGCCGTATTGTCCACCAAAAAATGCCTGCCCTCGATCATTCGGATATGAAGTCATAAACATCCTCAAAATCGGCGTGAAATTCCGTGGCGCTCACCTAGAATTCCTCGAACGACCCAAAAAAGGAACGATTCGGGTATTCTAGTTCGGAAAAGATTTGGTGTTCATTGTCACGACTGTTTGCGGAAATCAAGAAATAAAGTAATCGTCTTCACTTTCACCGTGTTTGTCGGCGCGTTTTATGCCCTAAGAGCAAAACACGAAAACCGCGTCGCCAGACTCAGTTCGTCTGTGTATTTTGAAGTGTTTTGTTGACAACTCCAGTCCCACTAGGAAACATGTTTCCTTGTCCCCGTGTTCTGCGTCGTGTCCGCCAGGTGTGACGGCGGACTCCGACAGACAGGCTGTCTGTCAGTGTCGTCTGGCGCTCGTTGTCGTGTGTCGCTGTCGTTTGTTGCTGTCTGTCGCTAAGTGGGACGCGGATATTAGACGCCATATGGACACATGGAGACCGGCGGAGCGGGATTTCAAATGGACCGTCTCAGGACGCTGCCGTGAGGCGGGGGAGGCTAATTCACCTTATGGTTAGGGTACCGTCGAACACTGTGTTAAGGAGGACACCGGCGGAGAGTAATCTGTGGCTGCTTCAAGTGCTCCGCCTGCCTTGGGCAATGGCAACAGACGCGGCCGACGTGCTCAGCTAACGAGTTCGCGGCGGCCAGCCTGAAGCGCTGGTGAGCCAGAACAGACGATTCTTCGTCAGGCGGGACACCCGAAACCGTAAGGAATTGACGATTACGCCGAAGGTCGATCCCGCCTTTTGCCGACGCGAGTTTTTGTTGTGTGTGTGTTTGACACCGGCTCGTCGAGCGTCATTGGACGAGGAAGGTGACCTCTACGGCACCGGGACGCCTGGGGATGCTGTGGTGCCTCGGGCAGCATGTTTGGGCCCTCCGTGATATGCGCTACATGTAACTGCGAACTTTATGACCAGGAGAGTTTGGTGGGACGGGCCGGCAGCGTGATGGTCGAATAAAAGGACAGCGCTGAGGAAAAAGAGGGACAGCTAAGGCTCTCAAGGGTTGTTTTTAACCGACTAGAAAAAGGGAAGTGGAGAGACTGACTTGGGACCCGAACTCGTCTTGGTTTTGCACTGCGCACTAGATTAGACTTATGCATTAAAGCAACGTATTAAACAACACGTCGTCATGTCGAACACGGAGATCAGAGCCGGGAGCTACCATCAGGTCATCTGTGATCGGAGCACCCGGCGGGATGAACCTGTCTGGACCGACAACTTGTCGATGCTGGCCGGTACAACCTTCGTCGTCGCAACGTGGAGTTCCAGCCCGGAGACAAGATGTAAGTGTGGGCGCCCATTCGCCGCGGCGCCCTCAGCGACAAACTTTTAAAACACCACTTCGGACCCTACAAAGTCCTTTGTCGCATTGGGGACTTGAACTGCGAGCTGCGTTTGACGGTACCTGGCCATCAGAACGCCGCTAGCCACGAACCGGAGTGGCCCCAGTTGTTCGACTCGAGCCTTACTACGCGCGTTAGGACCGTGACGCTGCGTGTTTATTTCGTATCACCGTATTTTTTTATTTGTTTTTTTTTCGTTTCGCGTTGCATCGGGACGGTGCACTTTTAAAGGAGGGATAATCCCACGCGCGGTGCCCAGCAAGCAGCGCCCGGTCACGGACTTCTGAAGGATTCGTTTTTGTTCTTGCTCAGGACGTAACATTTACCATTTCGACCTACTTTTTTGTTCTCGAAACTGCCTGTTCATTCTCACCCTGAAAGCTCAACGCTCGAACCTTCTGGGCCGAATTTTCGAGATGCCGGCTCACACTAGATAGGGAGCTGCGCGGGACCTTGTCGAGTCGGTCTCGCTCTCCCTTGCAGTTACGCCGCCAAATCACTGCCCACTTTTCTGCTGTCTCGACGCTTGTTCTGTATTCTGTGTCGCACAAGTTCGCCCCATTAAACTTTCCAGTTTGAAAAGGGATTTTCGTCGTTTCTACTCGTGTCCGAAAATTCGGCCCAGAAGCATATATATATATATATATATATATATATATTATACATTGTGGAGAAGTACAGTGTTCCCCAAACTTCATAATGTCTGGAGATGCTCGGTTAGGTCACTTTTTGTGCTATTCCTGGACCTATCGGTCCAATTTTGTGGTGCAGTTTTAATTTCCGATCACAAACTAGCATGGTGAAGTCTTTCCAGCTGCTGCGGCGATTCATTTACCTTCAAGTAGCCGGCAATAGGTCAAGATTTGGATGACCGAGTGGCAGCATTAAGTTTGAAGAGCACTACATATATACAAGTACACAAATTATCTAATAACGCAAATTCGCAAGAACACTTAATTGTGACTATGAATTTCACATAGAATTGGGGGGCCACCTTTATTTCGAAATTTTCGTCCCCTAGAGGCATACCGAATGTTACGGATAGTACTAGCAGCATTCCGCTCCTTTTTTGTGTGTGTGTGTGTGTGGCAGCAGTGGGCCAGATGTGCTGCATCACTTTTCGGAAGAATAATTTCAGGCTTGATGTGCTATTACCTGCGGGGCCACGAACCACCTCCACTTCTTTTAAATCCTGTCTACCCGCGGTTGCACAAGGAGGCTTGGCGCTTAAGTGGTCTCCCCACGCCGCGAAACGCACCTAGCACTCTCGGCATGCCGTCACAGCACGTGTGGTTCACTACCTCGACGCCAAGAAAAAGGAACGGAATGCTGGAAGTATTGTCAGGAACATTTGGTCATGCTATTCGTGAACGAAAGCTCAAAGCATAGACCGATCCCTCCATGCTATGTTAAACAAATTGTTAAGCATTGTTGCAACCCCCGTTAACGGTACTTTCCGGTCACATTAAACGTTCTCGTGAATTTGCGTTTCCAGATATTTTATGTAATTGTATGTTATTCCCCACGGTGTATGCAAGCCTTCACTTTTTAAAAACAAATGAAGATTCGGATATCAGTAGGTTTAAACGAGCCTATGTTCTTACAGGGCTCAGTGTGCGCGGGGAAGCGAGAGTTGGAAAAAGCGAACATTTAGTACTTGTTGTTTAATGACAACCGCAAGGTTTAACCCAACACGAACTGTTTATTAGTCTAAATCTACAACTCAAGCTTCGTTAAACAGAGAAGAGTTCTTTTGCGTGGCGTCTTTCGTGGCGTTCCTTTTCGATCTGTCCCTGAGACTCCCGTCGTCCCGTGATCATTTTCCTTCTCCTCCTCACGCCGACGTTTCAGATTCCGCTTCTTTTTCAGTCGTCTTTTCACACGCCCAGGTGGTCGATGGCGGCGGCAGACATCTCGTCTTGCTCAAGTTCGCCCGAGCGGGTGTAAACATCACGCGAGGCCACGGGCAAAGCTCAGTCCGGCAGGAGCCCGTTGAGGTTACTCGAGCATCCACGTGCTTTCCTCGTGTTCGTCTCTCTTTCTTCTTTGTGTGTACTTATTTTCGTCCTGTTTGTTTTCTCTTTTTACGCTGCGCCGTACCCCGTGAGATTTAGCGCCATCTCGTGGTCGGTTTTTTCTTTTTCTTGTCCACCCGAGCTCCGAGTCAGAGTTCAACTTACAACAATCTCCCCCGGAATGAGCGGGTACGGTCATTCTTTTAACTCCAACGGGTACAGATGTTGAATGGGCCGGCGAAGCCTTCCTCCCCCGGGTAGGATCAGCTTACATGCTCTTGCTCTGCCGTCCCTTCCTTGAATTGTCTCTTCTATTCTGCAGGTTTTCCACATGTGTCTTGGTAGACGGTCTTCCTTTAGAAGAACTAGGTCACCAGCTTGGAGTCCCGATGAGGCAGTCGGTTTGACCAGGTGCGCTGACCTTAGTTCGAGCAGATACTCACGCCGCCACCGTCTCCAGAAATTGTCCACCACCGCAGTGCGGTATTTCCATCTTCGAGCAAGCTGATCTCCAGCTGGTAGCACTTCCGTTGGTAGCCGATGTGGCGGAAGGCTCGTTAGTTTCCTCCCCACTAGGAAGTGAGCTGGGGAAAGCACCTCTGGTTCCTCGGCGTTGGCGTACACGTACGTAAGAGGGCGAGAATTTATGACGGCCTCGACCTCGGCCAGGACAGTCGTTAGTTCCTCAAGATCCAAGCTGCTGCGTCCCAACACCTTGCGCAGAGAAACCTTGACGGATCGCACCATTCTTTCCGAAAATCCGCCCCACCATGCAGCCCTCTCGACGATAAATTTCCAGCGGATTTTGTGATTCGAGAAGTATGCCTGCACTTCTTCAGACCGAATTGCACGGAAGATTAGCTCGAGGTCCTTCGACGTTCGTTTGAATGTTAAAGCGTTGTCAGAATATACTGTCGTGCTGATCCCGCGTCGTGCGACAAAACGCTTGAAAGCCAACAAAAATGTGGCGGAGGAGAGGTCACTCACCAGCTCCAGGTGGACCGCCCGTGTAACAGCGCACGTGAATAAAGCGATGTAACACTTGCTGCTTCCTTTCCGTTGACGGCAGATCAAAGGTCCTGCGAAGTCTACCCCCGTGATGCTGAAAGGGTCGCTTCTTGTGACTCGGTCCGCCGGTAAGGGAGCCATTGGCTCTGATGCGGGCAGGCAACTTTGTTTTCGGCAGGCGAAACACTTATGAATTACTTTCTTTACGGCTTGTCGTCCTCTGATGATCCAGTAGGATTCCCGTAGCCGTCCTAACGTATCTCGAACCCCAGCATGGAGCAGCCGACGGTGTTCTCCAGCGATGAGAAGGGTGGTGAAAGGGTGGTCGGCGGTAAGGACGATTGGGTGCTTCACATTCTCGCTGTTGTCACTGTGCTGCAATCGTCCACCCACTCGAACCAATCTGTCGCTGTCGAGGAATGGGTTCAAATTCCTGAGTGTCGATTTTCTGTCAATTTGTTTGTCTTCACGCAAGCTTGTGATTTCTGGTGCAAAAATCTCATTTTGTGCAATGGTAAGCCAATACGTTTGGGCTTCTATCAGTTCTTCACTTGAGAGCGGTCCGCTTCGTTTGTCTGCTGTCTTGGCACAATTCTTCACGAAACGTTTGATCCAGGCAGTTACGCGGATCACCTTGGTTGACGAGTTGTACCTTTCCAAGTCGAAAACTGGAAACAGAGCTGGTGCAGTTACCTGTAACACCATTGCCTTCTTTTCTTCTGCTTTGTTGTCCGCCACCTGGCGAGCAGTTTCCACTTGACTTGGCCAGCCTTCTTCGGGCAGCGCGACTTGCAAAAAAGCCTTTTTAATGTCCGCTACGATGGCGACGTTGTGGGTGCGGAACTTGATCAGCAAGTCAGGCAGGTCAGGGTTCAAGTTTGGTCCACTACACAAGGTGTCGTTCAACGATGAACATCCTTCAGCGCTCGATGACGCATCGAACGCCACTCGGAGTTTTGTTGTTTTACTGTCCTGTCGTATCACCGCTTGATGTGGCATGTAGTACACCGGGTTCTTGGTCGTTTCGTTCTCTTGTACGCTTTCAGCGAACCCATTTTTGAGGTATTCCCGGATCGCCTTGTCATACTCTTGCATGAGCGTGTCGTTCTTGTTGAGGCGTGCCGTTAGGGATCGAAGCCTCTTTTGCGCGATTTCTTTGTTGTCCTTAAGCGTGTCAACCTTCTCGTTCCATGGCAGTGAGACTTGGTACCGTTCGTTCTCAAATTTTACGGATTTCTTGAATTCGCTGAGCAATTCCGTCTCTGAAGTCTTCGTCACGTTGTCAGCTATTCCGATGTGCTCAAGTTCCCAGAATGATCTGAGCTGAGCCGAAATTTCCGCGTCGTTTGTTACGGACACAGTCACCCTCATCACTCCAGTCGTTGACGAGTAGATTGTCGCAGAAGTAGAGGTAACGGGACCCTGAAGTGTCCACCCGAGGATGGTGTCGACTGCCATCAGCTTCCCATCCAAGCGCTTGACACCGCCGTTCACAATGTCCCAGAAGTGATCGGCTCCGATGAGAAGGCTGATTCCCTCCTCGCATGGGTGGCCGCAGAGCTCCACATCTGCGAGGTTCATTCCGTCAGGCAGACCCTGCAGTTCCTCAGAGGGGTGATTCATGACATCTGAGCAGATGTGAGGAACCTCGAGGGCTTCTATTCTTATGGATCTTCTGTCGTATTGGCTGCGGAGCCACAGTTCCACTCGCTTGCATTTAGTTTTTGTTGCTGCGTCTCCAAACGTGAAAATGGTCAAGTCCTCCTCACCCAGTTCCTTCAGGTGAAGCTTCTTGGAGACGGTTTGGCGAATAAAAGTCCGCTGGCTTCCGCCGTCGATGAGAAGTCTAATCCGGCAACGCTCTCTTTCACCTTCTGCACAGGCTTGAGCTGTCTGCAGAAGTACTCGCTTTCCACTGTCCCTTTCTTTGTTTGTGATCTTGAGTGTTGACTGGAGTGTCGTTCCTCCCGAAGTTGATGTTTCTCCGGCGTCCGCCATTTCTTTTGCCGTAGTCTTATGCTGAGGTTTGAAGTTCGGGTCGCACATAGCACTGGCGTGTCTCCCTGCACACTGCGCACACTTCAGCCACTTTGCACTTCTGCAATCCTTTGCTCGATGGTTTTTCTTGGTGCAACGATAACATCGGTTTTCAGCCTTCAGAACACGCTTGCGTTCATCGTTGGTCATTGAGGATGTGCAGTCCGCAGTCAAATGAGCACCTGATTTGCAGAACACACAGTTCTTTTCATCCAGGCCTGCTGCCATTGTTAGTACAGATGCAGAAGGAGGATAACCACTCTGCTGATCTTTTCTTGCACGAAAGCTTCTTTGATCCTCGGTTCGTGGCACGAAATGTCCTGACCCATATAAACTTCTTTCTCGGCTTTCTATCTCGATTTTCAGGAAGTCCAGAAAGTCTCGCAGCTCGTTGTGCTTTGTCGCTGTTCGTGAGGCGGACCTCCGGTTGTACTCCAGGCTCAGATCGGCCGGCACGACCTTTCTAAGAACGGTAAGGAGCATTGTTCCATAGGTATCCGATTGAACCCCCAGGGCGTCAAGACTTCGAACTCCTGTCTCCGCTTCATCGTATAACGATCTGAGTGCATTGACGTTCCTGGAGTCATGGACTGGTTTGATCTCTAGCAGTCGTGACAGATGGTTTTCGATGATCAGCTCCTGTTGACCAAATCTTTCCTTCAGGAGGTCGATTGCAACTTTGTAGTTCTCGGCAGTTACGGCGAGTCCCTCAATTGCCGCAGCAGCTTTGCCGTTCAGGTAGCTTTTGAGGTACTTGAACTTGTCGATTTCCGAGAGAGTTTCGTTCTGGTGAATGGTACAGTCAAATTGGCTCCAAAATCCTTGCAATGCTCGTATGTCCCCTTGGAATTTCGTTATCTCAAGTTTCGGGAGCTTCACTGTCGTAGTCGTCCGTTCTTGATTTGCGATAGTTTTGACGGCCGTGTTCTGCATCAAAGATAACCTGGCAGCGGCTTGTTCGCGTTCTGTCAGCTTGTTTCGCAATCGCGTCTTCGTTACGCTGATTCTTTCATGGTAAACTTCCGCGCCCGTCATCTCCTCTTCGATCGATTCGCAGTCCACGAGTGCTTCCATCTCGCGGTCCAGTTCCTTTAACGTTGATTCTTTGGACACCAGAAGTTCAAACTTTTCTTGAAGCTCACCCGTATGCATGTCTTCCGTGGCCAGCAGAACGTCGGCTTCGTTCAGCAGTTTCGTTGTTGACGTTCGGACCACTGCTCTTCTGCGTCTCAGTCGGTCGATAGTAGCTTGAGTTGCCATTTCTTGGTTCGGGGGCTTCGTTGGCGGTTAATCCCGGCTTTTCGGCACCAGAAAGTTTTGTTGTTTAATGACAACCGCAAGGTTTAACCCAACACGAACTGTTTATTAGTCTAAATCTACAACTCAAGCTTCGTTAAACAGAGAAGAGTTCTTTTGCGTGGCGTCTTTCGTGGCGTTCCTTTTCGATCTGTCCCTGAGACTCCCGTCGTCCCGTGATCATTTTCCTTCTCCTCCTCACGCCGACGTTTCAGATTCCGCTTCTTTTTCAGTCCTCTTTTCACACGCCCAGGTGGTCGATGGCGGCGGCAGACATCTCGTCTTGCTCAAGTTCGCCCGAGCGGGTGTAAACATCACGCGAGGCCACGGGCAAAGCTCAGTCCGGCAGGAGCCCGTTGAGGTTACTCGAGCATCCACGTGCTTTCCTCGTGTTCGTCTCTCTTTCTTCTTTGTGTGTACTTATTTTCGTCCTGTTTGTTTCCTCTTTTTACGCTGCGCCGTACCCCGTGAGATTTATCGCCATCTCGTGGTCGGTTTTTTTCTTTTTCTTGTCCACCCGAGCTCCGAGTCAGAGTTCAACTTACAACAGTACTAGCGCATCGAAAATGTTTCGTTTTCGTTGACGTCGAAAATATTTTCTTTACAACAAAGACTCCGTCATGCAGAAATAAAAGTTGGGGGGGGGGGGGGGGGGGAGTATTTATAAGCTTTTAATTCTCATGATACAATTTAATAAATCCATTCAATTGTGGTTTAAATTTGTTTAATGTTAATAAATTAAACATGTGTAGAAAAACCCTCATATATTAAACAACATCCCGTTTACGCATCAGCTTTACTTATTTTTATGCGTTAAATCGAAGCCAGCAAATACTCTGATAAGGTGCCAAGAATTAATTAATTAATAGGCATAAAAATGGCGACGACGAAGTTTGAAATCTTAAAATAGAACTTGAAACATTTCGTATTTTTAAATGTGCGGATCTATACGTTCAAACCATATATTACGTCCGATTTTTATGGGATGTTTTAACCATAGCCAGGACTCTTCATAAGAAAAAAAAAAACGAAAATATTGAACATTGGCTTTTTTAAAGAAAATGTATGTTGCAACTTTTGGTTTTAGAGTTTCCTCTAGAATTCAAATGCGTTTGACGTCAAGATAACATTACTATACAGAGTATTGAGCTTGTTGAATTTGTGTGATTTGTGTGATTTCATTTCATAAACATTTATGTGATAAAGTTAAATGTTATAAAAGTTAAAATGCAAACCTGGTAAATTAATAAATTAAATTACAAAAATGAAAACCTCAGCCAATATTTTTATTAACATTATAGCGCTTTTAATGCAGTTAGTTTTAAAGCCATATTTGTTGTGTAGAAAGTGTCTAAGCCTGACCAAGCTCCCAAGTACGCGACCTGTAACGACCGCCCAATTCCCAAACTGGGCCCTTTGGAAGTCAGAACCTCAAAAATTAAGCACTTTTCCTCTGCCAAGCGCAGTCAGCTCGATATTTTTTTTTTCTTAATCTTTCGCGCATGCGTATAAAAGACAAACTTCACTTTCACTCTTGTCAAGCTTCGCGTTAGTAGTTCCAAAAAAGGTCGAAACTGATCTTCCGATTCGCGAAATCCCTACTCACACAAAATTTCCCGAACCATTAGAAAAACAAAAGTAGGCTCTGGTGTATACCGGGACATCCTGGAACCGTAAATGAAGGTGGAACGAACTCTTCCTGGGAAGTACGCCCTTTCGTAGACTTCGGAAGAGAGGCTGTACAGTGTACAGTGGTGTACAGTGTGTCCTGCAGTTCGATTTAACACGCGCGTATCGACAGGAAGCCGCCTGGGTGGTTCCGAGGCTCAGCGCCGGCCCACGAATCCCCAACCCAGGTAGCGGCTTCGAATCCCGGCCAAGCAGGTTACAAGTCAAGAAGGTAGCGGAAAATGCCCCTCAAAGGGAATCATATATCCCTCCGCCACCTCCGCATCCAATAGCGTCCCATCGTTTCCGTGACGTTGGGGCCAACGCGCGGGGAGGGTCGTGCCTTTCTGTACATATTTGCTTTATCTCTCGACTTTGACTTAGCATTGTGGAAGCCACGAAAGGGAGATTAAGTCTTCCCCCTTCCGATGGAAACAAAGACGACTTTCGGGGATTAGCTTCCCCCTCCGATTGATACAAAGGCTGCTTTCAGGGGCTCGGTTTCTTCTCCGATGAATACAGAGGTCACTTTCTTAAAAAGTGGGGGTCGGAGACAAGTTGGCACCACTCTGTGGCCATTATCTATCCATTAAAGCGGAACAAGGAGCGTTTCCAGTGAACTCTTCTTTCGATTGCGGAGGGATTTGAAACCGGCGCACCACGCTTGTGGGAGCAGCTTCTCCTACCTTCTTAACTTGTAACCGACTTATAGTGCCCGCAATGTGACCGAGGCGTACGTATCTGTAGCTAAAGTTTCGAGCAGGGCCCCTGGCGAGGAATATTTAATATTCTTCGGACGGGTTTTTGTCAAGCGTCATTCGGCTCTTACACGTGGTGTATGGGCGATATGAAAGAAGATGACAAGGACTAAAACGTCTGAAAGAATTCTATTGGTGTCGTTTTGGTATGACGCTGAAGCCGCAAGCTCCACTTCAGTTGCGTTCATTTTGTTCTTGATTTGTTGCAGACACTTTGTTATCGCGCTCTTACAGACGCTTGAGTAGTCTCGTAGCTCTCAGGTTTGGACAGTGCGTCGTCTGGCGAGCAATATCGATTATTTCACGGTCGCGTTCCGGTTATGCGTCATTGCGTTTATTCCCGTTGCTCGCGGGCGCGAAGCTGGCAGAATTTTATTGGTGGATATAAATATGTGAAGGCGAATAGCGAGAACAAAACAGCTGCGAGAAAATCATTCTTGGCGTTTCGATAATACTGAAAGTGTCGTGAGGGGACATCATGACGTGACGCCGTGACGTCACGTGACACTGCAACGGCTTTGCATACTCACAAAACCCTCGCACTGTGCCTTTCAGTGGGCAGCCGGCACACCTTGAGCGCTGGTTGAAATAGCTGGTTTTATATAAAAGCCTATTTTTTCTTTCTCCCTCCCTACTGTGCCCGCCAAAAGAGACTCGCAAAGTGGCATTCTATTAAATGCCATGCATTTAGGAAATCTCTGAAAAATGCCAAAGTGACAGCCTTTTTTTTAAGAATTGTGATTTTTTTATATTTATGTATATATAGAAAAAGAATCGCTTTGTTTTCGTTCCTATCATTAAACATTGCACCACAAAGGGACACTTCTGAGGTCAATTCTAGTATTCTATCATGGGCACCTTGTTTGTTTTATATATTTAGCGGTGCAAGTTTTACGACCGTGTTTACTTTCAAACGTGAAAATTCAAAACGAGTTCGTTAATTCGTCCCACGCAGTTCATTCACCGGGGTTTTTCAAACATCTGCAAATGAAACCCGCATGTTTTCGAGTTAGGAGCTCAAACAAATATGATAGAGTGCCTTGTCACTGCAAATATAATATTTCAAAAGAGAGTACGGCTTTTCATATTAAAATGCCATTTCCCCCCCATCCTGTGCAAGCTTAACTAGCGAACATTACTGTACTCTTGGTATACAGCTGCCTTCCTTCTAAACCAGCTTGTATTTTCCATACTCTTAAATCATGTGCATCGAAACTAAACGTGATTCATAGGCTGCAGTGCGCATAACTGCTGAGCTGTCGCTAAAATTCCCAGAATAATAGTGTCACGCATAAAAACGAGCAGATGAAAGGAAAACCTAATGTAACGACTAAAGGGATGCTTAACTGAAATCTGGATTTTACAAAGCACGGCGGCAAAAGCGTGCAACGGTATGCTACAAACATCAAAACATCACTCATACAACGATATATCTAACGGATGACCGTATTTTTTTAAAAAAGGAGGCACATTTGACAGTTATGTTTACGTCTTGTTTTTTTGAGAAGGAGAGGGAACGGCCTCGCGTCTTCTCAACACCTCCTGGAAGACAAGGCCGTAGCGCTCTTCTCGTGACGTCGCAAAGGAAGGCCATCGGGGGCGCGCGTCGAAGCGAAAGCAACGTGCGTGGATCGACCGTCGTAACGCGCTTTTCGTCACATACGCGTGTCTTATTAGCTAGAATGAAATCTGCACGTTGCAAACGGTCTAAGAAACACTTTATTACACGGGAAAAACATTACACCACTAAATAATCGATACAAAATGGCACGAGGTGTGCGTAGAAGACGTCTATAGAAAAGTGTGATTGTTTTAAGCAGAAAATATTGAGTCACACAATTATTGCTGTAGGAATGCATATTTTATACAGAAATATTTCGACAAAATGGCGAGACACGCAGTGATCGTACACAGCAATACAGATCAGTTAAAAATCAGGTAGACGTAGCCAACGCGGACACGGCTCGACAAGTGTCACTTACGATCATGTAAGCAATGTTATCGCGTGCAGTCACTGAATTAAAATTAATGTAATTTTGATCGAATGACAATATGAAGTCAACAAATCAGCTTGTGACGCTTATATAATCCCTCAAAACAGCGAGCTGATTAAATCCCGTATTATTTAATCAAGATATATTAACTTTTCCGTGTGGAAGGGGTACTAAGTTTACTATTTACAGGGAATCCCCCGAACTACGGCATCCGAGGGAGAGGGTAGGCGTAACGGCCATTGGTCAGTTATTGCCACCTACGCTCACGTGTGCAACACGTCACCAGTGTTGGGAAGTACTTCAAGTACATTGTACTTAAAGTACTACTTCAAGTACGTTTAGGAAACTTGTACTTTACTTGAAGTACATTCTCTGAGTATGTACTTGTACTTTACTTAAAGTATTTTTTTTTTGTACTTTCTGAGGAAAGTACAATTCCACACTTCAAAGTACATTCTCTAAATATGGTTTTGTTAAATTTGCATCACGAAATGATGCTTTGTCAACTCCGAAGAAATACTGGAAGGGATATTCTACTCTCACCAGAAACGTGAGCAGAGACTACGCATCGCTCCGTTTGTTCTGGGGCGGCTTTCCCGTAGCTTTTATAACTCGCTACTTGTAAAATATTAGGAGAGAAAAATTAATCACATCGTAGCGCCTGAAACTGTGGTGCGAAAAAGTTTAACTTTCAAGTCGAAGAAAAAGACAACAGATGGAGAAGGAAGTAAACACAGAACGAGCGGGTTGGTACGGAATAATTAAACTTGAGGAAGAAAACGAGAAGGGACGGACAAACACAAACTTCCAACTGGCAACAACATTTAATGACACCAAGAGTTTGCTTATTGGAGAACGTCACAATGTTTTGAGACATTCATTTTTGTCTTTTCCTTCGACTTGAAAGTTCCTTAATTTTTTCACACCCCAATCTCAGGTGTCACATTATGATTAATTTTAACCATTTGCTTGCGAGGACACTCCTCTATGAGAAAATTGCTTGCGGAAGCTAGGGGGCGGACGTCATGCTCTCTCCTAGTGTAACAACCTTGGGTGCAACAATCTGAGCCACCTTGGGTGCAACAATCCAGCGCAAGCGGCGCCAAATTCAAAAGAGGAACTTCTCAATTTGGCTAAGTTCATGAAAAAAATTACTCTGTGGCCACTTGACTTTATCAAATATTCGCCGCTGTTTTTGAAAATAGGTCATGCACCCCTGATTACCTCTGAGCGATGCATACAAGTTAAAAAATCACTGTATAGGGGAATGAAAGGCATCATGAAAGATTGTGCTAAAATATTTGTACTTTGAAAGTACATTGTATTTATAGTACTTTACTTCAAGTACATTGCATCCAGTGTACTTACTACTTTACTTGAAGTACACCACGTCTCATTTACTTTGTACTTTACTTGAAGTACCTTTTAGATGTACTTTACCCAACACTGCACGTCACCGCAAGAACGCGGTTCGAGCGTCGTCACAAGCGGTCGGAGACCAAGTAGTCATTCGACCGCAGTACGTCCCCGCATCCACGAAGAGGATCCCCAGCCAGTACAGCTGGGCTTCGCGCCGTTCGGGAGCTGCTGCCTCCTGGCTGCGGCAGTTCAGCGGCGTCCATGGACCACGGCTGCGCGGGACTCGTCAGGCAGCCCCGCTCACGACTCTACCCCAGCCGGTCGCGGGCCGAACCAGCGACCCGCAGTCTTCGTACGCCGTCGGGGTCGACAACCGGTCAGGGACTGCCCGCTCTTCATCCACGGGACCCGCGCGGCGGTCGGACAGCTCGCCGACCAGGGACCAGCCGTTCCCGTTCGTCCCGTGACAAGTCCCAAGGCCCACGACCACTTCCTCCAAGGACACTACGCCTGGTGAGCGAGCTACGGCAACGTCGAGAACGTCACCGAAGACGTCATGTTATTTGTTACCCCATGCATGTGGGAGCCGGCACCGCCGCGTTGTTTTTGTTTTATTTTGTTTTGCTTTTCGAGAGTCGGTAGGTTAATTTTTATTCTTCTTAAACGTACCTCAGCCTTAAGGAGCGGGGAGTGTAAGAACCACGTGTTCCCCGCATCCCTATCTAGGCCTAGCTCAGGCAGGCCGTGGGACGTCGCCACGTGGGGGCGCGTCCCGGATGCGAGGGCGAAGCCGTATTCCCTGGTGGGCGGCTTTCC